>JAVLUX010000125.1:1635000-2235000 GCA_032164185.1 Moxostoma hubbsi
TATTCCAGTAGGGGTAGCCTGGGGTACCCGTAGTGGACTGGGCCAGCAAGTTCCTCCGCTGAACTGCTGCGGGCCCAAAAGGCTAGGGAGGAATCAACCAGGGACCTAGATCTTCTGTGAAAGAAGCGCACTGTTTTGCCTCGGCAGAGGTCAGACCGTCGACGTGTACCGAGTTCTACGGGCTCGGAACTGAGAAAACACGGGACGAGACTGACTCAACCCCTGAGATTGTAATACCTCGTAAAGGTGTTAGGTGCTGCCCAGCCTGCAGCTCTGCAAATGTCTGCTAGGGAGGTGCCCCTAGCCAGTGCCCATGAGGATGCCATGCTTCTAGTAGAGTGGGCTCGAACCTGCATAGGGGGTGGCACAGCATGGGTGTGATAGGCCAGCAGAGTGGCGTCCACCACCCAGTGGGACAACCTTTGTTTGGAGACAGCGTTCCCTTTCTGCTGTCCTCCAAAGCAGACAAAGAGCTGTTCAGAGCGCCTGAAGCTCTGGGTGCGTTCCAGGTAGGCACGCAAGGCACGTACCGGACACAGCAGTGAGGGGGCTGGGTCTGCCTCCTCCCGGGGCAGCTCTTGTAGGTTCACTACCTGATCCTGAAGGAAGTGGTAGGAACCTTGGGCACATAGCCCGGTTGAGGTCTTAGGATCACATGAGTATCTGCCGGACCGAGCTCCAGGCAAGTGTCGGTAGTAGAGAACGCTTGCAGGTCCCCGACCCTCTTGATGGAAGCGAGCGCAATCAGCAGGGCCGTCTTTTTAAGGAGAGGGCCCTGAGCCAACTGATTCTAGTGGCTCGGGGGGGGGGGATCTCTGAAGACCGGCGAGGACCACCGACAGATCCCAGGAGGGGAACAGGTTTGGCCGGGAGGAGTTTAACCTCCGGGCACCTCTTAGGAACCTGCCGATTAAGTCGTGCTTACCCAGAGACTTGCCGTCTACTGGGTCGTGGTGAGCTGCGACAGCGGCAACATACACCTTCAAGGTGGACGGGGACAGCCTCCCCTCCAACCTCTCCTGTAGGAACAGGAGCACCTACCTAACTGCGCACCTCTGTGGGTCTTCTGTCCAGGAAGAACACCAATTCGTGAACAGACGCCATTTCAGGGTGTAGAGTTGCCTGGTAGAAGGGGCTCTGGCTTGGTTGATCGTGGCTACGACCGTGGTGGTAGACCAGCTAGATCTTCCGGGTCCCGTCCAGGGGCCAGATGTGGAGGTTCCAAAGGTCTGGGTGCGGATGCCAGAGCGTGCCCCATCCCTGAGAAAGAAGGTCCTTCCTCAGGGGAATACGCCAGGGAGGGGCTGTCGCGAGGAGTACGAGGTCCGAGAACCAGGCCCGGGTGGGCCATCAAGGAGCCACGAGAGTGACTTGCTCCTCGTCCTCCCTGACCTTGCACAGCACCTGTGCAAGAAGGCTCACTGGGGGAATGCGTACTTGCGCAGCCCCACCGGCCAGCTGTGTGCCAGTGCATCTGCCCCGAGGGGAGCCTCTGAGCGGGCGTACCAGAGCGGGCAGTGGGAAGTCTCTCGGGAGGCAGAGGGGTCTACCTGGGCCTTGCCGAACCGTTCCCAAATCAGCTGAACTGAGTGGGGGTGAAGCCTCCACTCTCCACCAGGCAAGCGTTGTTGTGACAGCGCGTCCGCTATCACATTGAGGTTGCCGGGGATGTGAGTGGCACGCAGCAATTTCAGTCGGTGCTGGCTCCAAAGGAGGAGACGACGGGCGAGTTGTGACGTGGCGGGAGCGTACGCCGCCTTGGCGATTTATGTACGCGACCGCAGTGGTGCTGTCCAACCTGACTAGGATATGTTCATCCTGAATTAATGGGAGAAACTTCCGCAGGGGCAAAAGGACGGTCAACAACTCGAGGCAGTTGATGTACCAACGCAGCTGGGCCCCTTTCCAACGGCCAGGAGGCTGCGTGCCCATTGCACATGGTGCCCCAACCCGATCTGGAGGTGTCGGTCGTGACCAGGATGCTTCTGGACACCTGCTGTAGGGGTACTCATGCCCATAAGAAACAGAGGTCTGTCCAGGGGTTGGATGCTTGGCGGCAGGCGGGGGTGATTGTTAACCGGTGCGTGCCGTGGCGCGATGCTTGTCTCAGGTCTGAAGCCAGTGTTGGAGCGGTCTCATATGCATCAACCCCAGCGGCGCGACCGCCGCGGAGGACACCATATGACCCAGGAGCCTCTGGAAAGGTTTTAAAGGGACCGCTGTGCCCGGCCTGAAGGCAGCGAGGCACTTCAACACTGACTCGGCACGGCCGTAGGTGGGGCGTGCCGACATTGAGACCGAGTCTAACTCCATACCGAGAAAAGAGATGCTCTGGACTGGAGTAAGCTTACTCTTTTCCCGGTTGACCTGAAGCCCCAACGGCTGAGGTGCCTGAGCACCTGGTCTCTGTGGGTGCATAGTCACTCGCGAGTGGACCAGAACAAGCCAGTCGTCGAGGTAATTGAGTATGCGGATGCCGGCTTCTTGGAGTGGAGCAAGAGCTGCCTCTGCGACTTTCGTGAAGACGCGAGGGGACAGAGACATGCCGAAGGGGAGGACTTTGTACTGACACCTGGCCATCAAACGCAAACCGCAGGAAGGGGCAGTGTCGAGGCAGGATGGAGACGTGGAAGTACGCGTCCTTCAGGTCTACCGCTGCGAACCAATCTAGATGCCGGACGCAGGCTAAGCGTGAGCATTTTGAACGGGAGTTTGTGCAACGCTTGGTTGAAAACTTGCAAGTCCAAGATTGGTCGTAAGCCGCCGCCTTTCTTGGGTACGATGAGGTAAGGGCTGTAGAAACCCTCCATCTCATTTGGAGGGACAGGCTCTATCGCGTCTTTGGCCAGAAGAGTCGCGATTTCCGTGCGCAGGGACTGGGCATGTTCGCCGTATACTGCGGAAAAGCGGACGCCCATGAAGGGGGGCGGGGGCCTGGCAAACTGAATTGCGTAACCGAGTCGGATGGTCCGGGCCAGCCAGCGAGACGGGTTGGGAAGTGAAAGCCACGCGTCCAACCTCTGCGCTAGGGGCACCAAGGGGACGATTAATTTTGACGTATCCGGCGGGGCTTCGCAGCGGGGTGGAGCAGGTAGGGCAGCGTTGGGCGGCGACAGCAACCCGCAGCTGGGGTGCTGAGAAAAGACTCAAAGCACTTACCTTGCTTCGCACACCCGGCAGGGGGCGGGTTAGCGACTGAGGAGGAGGTCCCGGGTAGGCGTCCTCTAGACTCGTCGGAACCGGCCGGCCAGGGGGCAGTCGTGGGGCTGGAGATCTGGTGGCAGAGTGCCGTGAGAACGGCATTTGCGGGCCAGGTGACCCAGAGACAAAAGGAAATAGCTCGTTATAGAGAATATGAGAATGTGAAAACTAATTCGACAAAAAATTCTCCTCCCAGCCCTCCACCGGGGCCGGAGCGGTCTTACCTCCTCCGGAGCTAACATCTTGGTCCCTGGGTTGAGCGTCTACGGACAGCCTGGGAGCCTTCCGGGTCCTCGAGGGGGTCCATGAGACGGGGCGTCTGCTTCCTGCGGAGTGCTCTATGCTGGGGCTGAGAGCTGGGCCCGGGTTGAGGCGGAGCAGGGTGTTTCATAGCCGCAGGAGGACACCCTCGGCGAGCAGACGGGGCATGGCCCATGGCGGCAGGCTTCCGGCGGGGCAGGATGTGCGGTGGTCTCCGTCTGCTTCACTGCTGAGGACTGCTGGGCAGAGTCGTCAACAGTGGCGCCGAATGGACGGAGCTGGGAGACGGGGGGTGTGGGAGAAGGAGTGCCTTGTCTACCTCCCGCATTTCGACCAGGTCCAGTCCACAGATGCGTTTCTGGACCACAAAGGGTGGGCCATCGCCTGTTCGAGTGCCGGCGCTTCTGACCTCCGTGGCCCGGGGGCGTGGTTGGTCATCCAGCGCAGTTCCTGCAGAACATCAAGAACAGGACTACCCAAGGTGCAAGTTTTGAAGTGCCTTGGCCTGGCGTTGGTTGCAGGAAGGTCCGTGGCGTGCAGAGTGGAAGCGGTCTGGGACCTTTCCACTGCGAGGGTAGTGAGAGCGGAGGAGCGAAGAAGCCTTGGCTTTGCTCAACTCGTCATGCACGTCCGAGAAGAAAGGAACCCGGGGGGGGGGGGAGGCTGCCCGCGGGACCGATCAAGTAGCCCGGGAAAGCAGTGGATCTCCGTGCGTCAGGCTGGGCGGCAGACCCGATGGTGGGGGCCCAGGCGAGTGATCAGCATCCGATGCCGTTGTAACGCTCTCCGATGCAGCAGTGATGTCATCCAATTCTGAAGCAAGCAAGTGTGCCGGGGAGGTGGGCGGTTCGAGGGGGTTTACCCGGCGAACAGAGTCCGTCATAGTCCCCAAATCGCCTTCATCGCCCGCGGCGCCTGCGCCGATCCCGTAGGAAGAAGGCGGAGCATGGGGGGTGGCTGAAGTGGCTTTCTGTCATTACAAAAGAAAGCCGCGCGGCCGCAATGTTGCCATGGCTATGTTCTCGTACTGAGGACATGAACCATTCATAAAACGCTGCCTGCGTGTGATCGCAGCCCAGGCATGCAAGACAGCATTTTATGACCAAGAGAGGTGGGGAGAGATCACCGCATCCAGAAACTACACAGGGGCTGAAATTACATCTTTATAAAGACGCGTCCTGAAAAGGACGTTCAACGCCGCTATGTAATGCTCTTTCAGAGAAATAAACTCTTTTACAGAGAAAATCACTCTTTCAACTCTTTTAACTCTGCGCTGTCGAAGCGCCCAGGGGCAAACTGCATGCCGGCAGTGAAGAGAAAAGCCGCTGAAGTGCGCCGTAGATCCAACAGCAAAGCAGAGCGTCAGAGGATCAGAAGCAGGATCAGTTGTGGCATTCGCAGCTGGCTGCATACACACGACCATCGGCTCCGAAGAAAATTACTGAATGAACGAGCGTATTTCCCTCGCCTTTATATCCGTATCCGGAGGCGGGGTATGCAAACACTGTTCGCCAACTCTCATTGGCCTTTTTTCATAGATCAGAGGCATCTTTCGGCGCTCAAGAGAGACCCCTAGTGTCGCTTCTTCGACACGACGTCGAAGTGAGCGACAGACGGGGAATGGTCTTTATTAATGTGCAAGTAACCAAAAGGCTAGTTCCCTTTCAATTCAGTCTCTTAGATGCTGTCTGCTTTCTTTTCAAAGAATGCCGTTTCTCTCTTTTCCGATATCCAACCTCAGCGGCTTCTGAGGGACTTCATGAGGAAGGTAAACAAGGACAGAATGAAGAGCACAGAGTTTAAGGATTATTTGTTGCCGGCTCAGGCCTTGTGTCTCTTCTCCATTTCAAGCATCTTCACCTGTTAATTTTGTCCGTGACAGTCTATGGCCAACCATTGCTGCTTAAGGAGCAATCACATTTGGAAGATATGATGGTGAGGTTGATGCGATTTCACTTAGGCCTCTGAATGCTTAATATTATTCTTTATTTTACTCGGAGTTAATGGCAACTCATAGATCCATATGGTAAAAACTAGGCTGATGGACTTGCTGGTATCACACCAATCAGGAGGTTGAGAAACTATGCTAGAATGGCCCATGCCTCATGCCACCAGAGTGTTCTCAACTTGATGAACGTTTTTAGAACGTGTGGTGCTGTTCTTTCCTGAGATGCATAAACAGCTTAATACATGGTGCTCTTCCTACTCAGCATGAGTGCATGTCTCCATTGCAGCGACCTTGACATTGCTTGATTGTGCCACACACAGAAGCTATTCAGAGCTTTCTCTTGGTCAAAGAGGCTGTCATGGCCTCTTGGGCCCTTCCTCTTACATGCTTGCGTGAAAATCTAAGCGGTGAGGGTGGGTGGTGTCCCAATGCTGACAGTCACAGGAGAGCCCCAATGTCTTCTGACACGTTACGTCACCTTAGTCACCTGTTGTGGCTTCTGCCACCTCTGTGAAAAATCACTCTCAAAGTCTTAGGGTTTTGATGCCAGAAGATAGACTTCATTATCAGAGATAAAAAAGCTGAGGTGTCCTCAGAGCAATTCAGGCATCTTGGTTTCTACCTAGAGCTTATATACATATGATCTACCAAGGCTTGGCTAATACATTTCATACATGTCACTATTATCTATAATTTTGTACTATGACTCCAGTCTGTTGTTTTTTAAGAAGTGGACAGGAAACCTCTGTGGTGGGGCCTCACCATATATTTTCTGTAGTAAAACAGGAGACTCACTTTACCATATGTGAGCAGTTTACCATATGTGAGCACATTCAATTCCTCTACACAGACACACACAGTAAGATACATGCTTGACCGTCAGAAATAATTGCAGAATAAAATAGCTATATTTAAATTATAAAATTAAATTTTATTAAAATATTCTACAACACATGGCGCGGTCTTCATAGGGTCACCAGCTGGGTGTTGAACACGGTCGAACATGACTATGTGCTTCAGCTTGTAAAGCTGCCACTTCACTTCAACCGCATTCTGTTCTCTTTTGTGTGGAAAATGCCGATTTTACATTCAGAGGTGCCATCTCTCCTTGGCAAAGATGCAATAGAGAGAGATTTTGTCTCATGTCTGTCCGTTTGATTTATGATGTTCACTTTTATGTTCAAATAGCCCCTTGCCACAGGCCATTCTTGAGATTCACCTTTGAGAGGACAGCATACTAGTTCAAGGTCCTGCTCTTCGGTTTGTCTGTGGCTTTGACTATTGATGTGCCACTGTTGCTGCCTTCAAGTGGGTGCCCTGTGTGATGGTCTTCCGGCCTTCCGCACCTGGACAGGTGCACAAATTACAAAATACATAAAACCAATTAGAACTGCTTGCAGTCCTCTTTGGTCTGTATGGACAGCACTGGGGTTGGGGTGTACATAAATATGAAAGGGGGAGTGCTTTCGCACCCGATGTTGGCTCTGTTATGTCTGATTCTCCTCTGGAGTGAACGTGTGAGACGCACGTCCTTTGTCACCTTAACTGTGGGGCTCACTTGCTCTTGCGTCAGGGAGTTAGACTGGGGGAATGGAGACTGCATCCTCAGACAGCCCAGAGGACTTGGGAGGTATTCGGGGAAGCCAAGATGGACCTTGGCAGGCTTGGGGCGGCTGTGGCTCAGGTGGTAGAGCGGGTTGGCCACCAATCGCAGGGTTCGATTCCCGGCCCATACAACTCCACATGCCGAAGTGTCCTTGGGCAAGACACTGAACCCCAAGTTTAAAAAGGCGCTATATAAGTGCAGACCATTTACCCTTTGCCTCTCCTAGAAACAATGCATTGTCGCTTTTGGTACTCCATGACTCAAATTTTGCTGGGCTTGAATGCCCTAGCTTACAAATTGTCAGCGAAACACAAGTATGTGTTCTCTCCTGTTCCCTTCTCCCTCCTCTTTGTTACCCCAATTACTGTGCAAGGTTCAGGAAGACAAGAAAACTGTGTTGAGCCAGAGTGGCCCAACCACCTTTTGGTTTCAGGAGTTAGTAGAGCTGTTGGTACAGTACTCCCCTGTAAGAAATTTGTATCTGCTGAGAATGTATCTGCTCTCGCAATCTATACACAATCTGGCATCCCAAGCTGAAGCTGAGAAGACTTGTGTCTGACCCTGAACGGGGCATGTCTGATACTCAAGGGTTGCTGCAATCTGTGCTAGATATCATATTACTGGCTAGATTCCCCTCCCTCAATCCTAGGGAGGGTTATGTGCTCAAATTGTTGGCCACTCCCTTCAAGGCTCAAGTTGTCACCTTGCAGTTCTCCTCTCCTCCGTTTGAGTCAGGTGAGGCTAAGAATCTGCACATGCTTTGCCCTGTAAGTGGATTAGGCATGTAAATTGCCTGAATGAGATCCTCCTCCTCTTATATTTTGCCTGCAAAGGAGGGTTGATGTGTCAGTGTTTCACTACCCTGTTGGTTAGTGCAGTGTAATGTAATGTAAATGCAATAAACTGTGTTCTTTTATATATAAATGTTGAAAGCATATACCGATCAACATGGGTAGATTTTGCCCATTATGCCGATTTCACATGGCATGTGAACATCTTAACCAGTGTTCTTACCAGCTTATCCAATGTGCACATGTGTTGAGTGCATGCCTCATTTTGATGTCAAAAGCAGAGAATAATTTGTTTATTTCAAATGTCATGTAAATGCAGATTTCAGATCACATCCAAAACCAACTAAAACTGTTTTTAAAGGAAATGTTACTTTATTGCTGTTTTCTGCATCAATAAATCAAGACTGTGCCTAAACTTTACATTTGGCTATCTTATCATCAAAATACTAGCAATATTCGAAAGTTCCTGTTCAATTATAATCAAAAGCTGTCACTGCAAGTTTACACAGTTTTTATGTGCCAATGTGAACAGAAGTGTTAAAACTCATTTAGAACAGGTTAACATTACTGATAGGCCTATTAGATTCATTTAAATGTATCTGATTCATGATTGCCATTGCTTAAAGTACATGTAATTAGTTGCATAGCTTAACTGCTACTGCAAAAAGAAAATGTAATGCGGTAATTGATTTGTAAATTGTGGTAGCTGTAATTTTAATCTATCAAATTTTTCTGATTATTTTTGCAGCCCTAGATTGTTGGATTGCATAGTAGGACACAGTAATTGTTTGAATCTGGTTCGTTTTGACGAACAGAAGGAAACTTGTTGTTTTGAAAGTGGAATGGTTTGTCATTGTTAATCACTATCCCACTAACGCACTAAACAGCACTTTTTTGCTTTTCTTTCCCGTCTTTTCTGCATGACACTTGACACTTGCTTTCTTTGCCCTTTTCTAACCCTGTCTTTTAGCTGTTATACATTTCAGGTGCCTGTTTTTCTCTTTCTCAGAGGCCACACATGGTTCTGCTGTAAAAAGATTTTCTATCTCATTTGCGCGACATCCAACCAATGGTATGTTTGCTTTTGTTAATTCCCAGTTCTCCCCTCAGCTCCATTATTTATGATTTATTTTTATTTTCTTCTGTATGTAGAGTTCCCTCCTCAGCACCAGGACATTGCACAGGGATTGTGGTTTTTAATTGACTAGAATACCCATTCAACAATCCAGTAACAGTATACTTTCACAATTAGCATTTTGTTTCCATTAAACAGTGATCTCATCACACGGATTATCAAAATTGCTGTCAGTGTTGTTTCTTCATCTGTACAAACGTATATGTATAAACCTGATTTTAAGATATTTGGCATTTTTTGTTGTTGCATACAGTGGACCCTAAGACGTATTTGGACTCTTGGTCACGCTTTAAAATTATTCAATGTCATTTGCATTAGATAAAAAATATCGAACCAAGTGACTTCGGCAAGGAAATAATGCTAGACTATTTTCTTAGACATTTGTTAATGACTTTAAAGCATTTTGGTGTCAAGAGGATTTCTGTTCCTCTCAAATTCTCATATAGAGTAACCACAGGTGTAGTTCCTCACATTAATTATGTATGTATTGCTCAATATTTTTCAACCAGAAAGCGTCCACATACGTTTTTTCTTCCTTTTGAACTAAATATCTGGTTTTATCATTTGAAACCTATAGTAACAAACTTATTTTTTGCTAAATGTTTTGCTTGAAAAGTGTTTATGCTACATTTTTAAAAATAAATGCCACTTGGTACACTGTAAAAACTAATTTGTTAACATAAAAAAAATAATCAGCAAATTCACAGCCTTCACCAAATTATATCATGTTAAAAGGAAGTCTTAGTTAAAAAAAAAATGTATAAGTACTTATTAATCTTCTTGCTTTTCTGAGTAGCTACTAATAAATTGGTGCATTTGTTAAATAAATTATGTAGTTGTATTGTTTTACTATTTTCTGGTTTAATTTGCCATTTTTATTGTATTTTATTCCTATTAGTAGGCTAATCTGTTTTGTAATGTTTTTGGTCTTATCTGGGGGTGGTTCTAGGGTCAGTGGATAGCCTTTAGACATCCATGTATATGTCATTATACATGGGATACACTTTTAAAAATATGTGTTTATAAGTTGCACTGACAAAGAGTCCATTTTTAAACTAAGTAAATCTTTCAATATTGAAATTCAATATTGTCTGAGCATAAAATTATTTGGATTGAAATCTTTTCAGACCTACCAACTGCTTTATTCCATCACTATAGACAATCATCCACAAATGCATTCCTCCTTAATTATACTGATCATTGCTATTATAATTTGTAATCAAACTAATTGAACATATTTTTAAAACCTACAAATCCAGAGCATGACACTAAGCTGTTATTCCTATTAAGAACCTGCCTACAGCACATGTACACAAATTATCAGAATCCAAATTAGACTTACTGCCAAGTATGCTTACACACACAAGGAATTTGTCATGGTGACAGAAGCTTCCAGTGCAAATGCAACCATATATACATGCATACAAACATATAAATTTAAACATATAGACATATAGTGACATACAAATAAAAAATAAGATATAACAGATGGAAAAAAAGAGAAATATACAATAGAGCAATAATGTTGTTCGAAAATTGTATATACAGATATACAGTTATGTTCAGGTGATGTATTGTAGAAGAGGTAGTATATGTTAAAGAATGTCAGAAAGCAAGAGACCCAAAGCAGAGGAACTGTTCAGAGGTTATATTGACAATAAATTAGAACACAGTAGGGCTGACGAAGTGTGTGGAACCAAAACCGATTGCAGCAGGAAGCCGGTGAGTGTGTTTGTAGATGTTGTACATGGTCATGGTCAGCAGACCTGTGAGGAATCCTCCATGAAGAATGTGTTTGTAGGCATCTATGTATCATGGCAGTGTCCAGAGCAGATCCATGAGGAGTCCTCCATGAAAGTGTGTTTGTGTGAGTGTATTCGTTGTGGTAGTAGGGAACAGATTCATGAGGAATCCTCTGTTGAAGAAAGTGTGGGCAGAAGTACAAGCGCAGCAGGAAACTGGAAGGGAACTATACTCCAGACACACCGGCAGAGACCGGCAACCAATACTGATACACGAGACCAGACCAACTTAGGCAGAGAGAGCGAGATGAGTTACTTGAACACACAACAACAACATAGCAAAGATCATGACACAAAGAATGGTTTAAGTAGGCAGATAATCAATGGAGAACAGGTGCTTTCAGCACACTAATTAGTGGCATGATCAGCATTCCCATGGAAACACTCAGTGGCTGTTCTGGTGCTCAGTGATCTGTAGCACCGGCCAGAGGGCAACAGTTCAAAAAGGAAGTGTGCTGGGTGAACGGGGTCAAGAGTGATTTGACCAGCTTTTTTCATGTGTACAGTTCTAGCAGGGTGGGTAGGGTAGTGCCAGTAATCCTCTCAGCAGTCCGAACTATCCTTTGAAGTTTTCTGTCTGATATGGTAGCTGAACCAAACATCCTCTTCACAGATCTTAAGTGCAGGTAGAGTAGCAGGAGAGGTGTTGCAGGACGTGTAAATGTTTGTGTGCTGTCAAGGTCAGAACGGGTGTGGGGTGTGAGACTGGGCATTTCAAATTTTCAGTAAAACACATTTAGGTCGTCAGCCAATTGATTACCTACAGTGTTGGGGGATGGTGTCTTGTTGGTGAAGTGTTTCAGGCCTCTCCTTACTGATGCAGGGTCGTTAGCTGAAAACTTTTTTTTTTTTTCCCCCAGAATTGCTTCTTTTAGCCACTAGGATCTCCTTTGTCAGTCTGTTTTTGGCCTGATTATACAATTTGTATTCCCACTTCTGTAAGCATTCTCTTTATCCTGACGAAGCTGCCTGAGTGTTGGTGTAAACCATGGTCACAATTTGTCTGTGTTGTATGTTAAATAAGTCCAGGTAGGAATGCACATATCCTCGCAGAAACTGATATATGATGTCACAATATATGTGAGCTCATCCAGGTCTGTGACTGCAGCCTCAAAAACATTGCAATCAGTGCAGTGTAGGCTTGTAGTTCCAGCTCTGCTTCATTGATCCATATCTTTACAATCCTTAGTACAGGTTTAGCTGATTTTAGTTTCTGACTGTAGATCGGAAGTAGATGAATCAGACAGTGATCAGAGAGTCCCAAAGCTGCTCTAGCGACAAAGGATATGCATCCTTTAATGTTGTGTAGCAGTGATCCAGTATATTTCTGTCTCTGGTGGGGCATGTAATGTGCTGTCTGTATTTGGCAGTTCGTGTGTGAGGTTTACCTTGTTAAAATCCCCAAGAATAATAACGGATAAAAGGATATATATTGACAAAATATCATAAAAGTATTATATGAAAATAGTGTATGAGAATATATTGATGTATTTTAAATTTAAAGGTGCTAGTAATCTACTTCCCTGATGAAAAAGACATGTAGAAAGACAAATGTAGGCTCCAATAATCGTAAATCATCATAATAAAATCATGAAGTCACCACGTACTAAACCCATTCCACCAGCATGTTTGAGAATGGTTTAGTACGATTAGATAACCGTGCAGAGAATTCCAGGCTGAGAACGGTTTATAATCGTGCCGTGCAGAACCATGCTCAAGTGGAAATGCTACTATAACCATACCCTGCTCAGAACCATACGACCCAATGGTGGAAAAGAGGCTAACATCTTTTTCTTTTTTTTAACCAGTTAGTTGACTGCATGAAAAATTATTTTCTCTCAACAATTTCAATTGTATTGACTATTTAACATTCAAGTTGACAAAAATGTGTGAAGGCAATAAAATAGATTTACATTCTAAGTGAAGGAGATGACTGGCATATTTTGAGATATGATATGACAAAATGGTACATATACAAATCAAGTTATCCTAACTATGGTTTTCTGAGTAACCAAGGCATAGTTCAATTACTGAAGATACACAACTTCTAAAAATTGTTGCACATTGTAGGGTGCACTGGTTGTTTAGATCAGTTTTACTATCAGATAAAACTAATAATTAATGTTTATTAATTATTAATTAATAATTAAATTAAATAATAGAATTTAACTCAATCAAGTCTCATAAAATTCTACCCTGAAGGTTGAGTAATCTGATTGATAATCAAAATAATCAAAAAGGAAAGAAGCTAGTCAAATTATGGCCATACGAATCCAACAGTAATATGGTTACATTTGCCTTATAACAACAACAATTTAACAATACTGAAGTAATAGGGGAGTTCCTGACGTAGCAGAGGCTGGCTTCAACACAATATTCAAACAAACAACCAGGAGTACTTATTATAATATAACAAGATTTATAATAATCAAACTGCAATGAACACCGCCAAATACTATAAGAATATAACACAAAAACATCAAATGGAAATCCTAACTAAATAGTGGAGCTATATGCTAGTGTATGGATGTATGTGTGTGGGTGTGTGTCTAGGTTCGGTAACAAAGGAAACAAAATGGCGGATTAAACTCCACGTGTGGAACTAGTTTCAAAACGGAGTATCGGTTTCAACATGAGAACTAGGTTCCAAATGGCGAACTGAATTCAAAATGGAAACTAGTTTCAAAATGGAGGATCAGCTCGTAAAGTGTGGAGCCAACGATTATTTGAATGTGGAGGGAAAGAAAGATGGCTGGATCAGATCCAGAGCAATGGAGCTAATACCACGTGCGGGTGGTAATGAGCAGCCACACAAATTAACTGAACGAAACAGGCTGGAGAATTTGAAAACACCAGCCTGATTTTGACATAAACCGCGGTGCTGCTCACTCCGTGAATTTCAGTGTGTGTGTGTGAGAGAGAGAGAGCGAGAGAACAAACGGGTGCATGCAATTTAACAGAGGATACACGCTGGTAACAGTGCGATTGAATCGTTAGTTCAGATCACTCAATAAAATAACATTTTACCCAAAAATGACGATCTCACAAATCAAAACAACAAGCAGCGATCATAGTTAAACATACAATTGTAAACAAAACATCAAACATTCAGCATCAAATATATGATTTAGTTTTATAAGAAAAGTCACAGTTTCTAAGTGAAATCTGCCCATATATCAAGGCTTTCTTGGGAAATCCTGTGTGATTTCAGTAGGGTTGTCCGTTTGAATTCCTGTTGTGTTGAGCGGTCAGGAGAAAACGATCTGGATTCGGTCCTTTGTCTTATGCTCGTTAGCGAAAAGACGCGTCTCTGCATTATTTCTCGGGTCCGGTGATGGAGAGAAATGCAGGAGGTTGTCAACGTCGATAGAAAACGATTGAGAAGGGAAGCTGGTCGCCTTTTCCATTTTCTAAATAAATTCACTGTTGTCTTGCAGTGAAAATGAAATGAACCGGTTGTAATAAGTATTCTACACGACTGGAACAAAGCTAAGTTAGTCTTTGTCTACCATGGCCAAATGGTGAGGTTAGAAAAACATGGTCTCTCTTTGTCCAGAAGGAGGGAAATTCCTTTGTATGTGTAGATATGCATCTCTTTAAACCGCAGGCTTGTGCAGCTGAATGCAGAGAGAGCAAACTCACCGCTGTTTGCCAGTTTTGTTGACGAAATGACGTCATAGGCCACTTTTGACCAATTACGTTTGAGGCTGGGTCCATTTTGAGTGGGGCAAGGCCCTACAACATTAAGTCAGCTAAAACATGCTAATATGGGCATTTGTTGGGTTTAACCCTCTGGGGTCTGAGGGTGTTTTGGGTCCTAGAGAGGTTTTGACATGCCTTGACATTTGTGCTTTTTTCATTTGCTTAAAAACATATTAATGGCTAATGTCTGATAACACTGTATTCAACACAAACTGGGCTACAATAATATGTGAGCAACATGTGTGTACATGTTTGTATTTTTGAGAAAATAACGTTTATGCATGGTTTTTGAAAATTTTTAAATTTTAAGTAATTGAAATAAGGCCATATAACACATACTAAACATTTGTCCACAAGACTTTAAAAACTGGATCTTGTAGCCTAGAGTTTTTGCTACAAAATGATGTGAAAACCATCCTGATCACTTATTCATACAAATCAAGTTTTTGTAAGACACTTTTAGTGTTAAAAAGGTCATATGCGAGGATGCGTGAATAATCATGAATATTGATTGTAATTCACACCTGAGGAGACAAAGACCCTCCACTGAGCCTATCAATGAGGAATGTGACAGAGAATGAATGTGAGGAGACTTAATGATCAAAATCAAGTTTTAAGTTAAAAGAAGTAATCAGACTATACATTTTCTTTACATAAAGACCTTACTTAATTTTAGACCTACACTACCATTTAAAAGAAGTCTCTTCTGCTCACCAAGGCTGCATTTATTTGATCCAAAATACAGTAAAAACAGTGGTAAAAACAGTGAAAAGAGTGAAACTATTTTTACAATTTAAAAGAACAGTTTTCTATTTGAATGTATTGTAAAATGCAATTTGTGATCAAATATGAATTTTCAGCATCATTGCTGCAGTCTTCAGTGTCTCATGATCCTTCAGATCTATTATAATATGCTGATTTTCTATGGGCATATTTATATCACATTTGACACATTTACACCTGAACACATATTTGCAAGCACAATCTTTGTTGATGATAATGAGGCATTATAAACACTAGTTAAAATATAATCTAAACATTCATATTATTTTTATACCATGTTACATATCATATTTATATCATACAGCGTACCATTTAATGCCTGCTTTAGCCAAAAAAAGCATTTAAATGTAACTAAAACGTGCCTATTAGGACATATTTCAAATTTCAATACTCTGAATCCTGGCTGGCAAGTCTGGAAACAGTCCCACTAGAAAAATATGTACATGTTTATATAAAATAGCAAGCCAACTAATATGTAAGTAAAACTAAATGACTTACTCATCTGAAATTGTATACTTGGCTGGATTAAGTCTCTCTTCAAAACGCAAATGTTCATCGGAGTCCCGCTCTTCTTCTGAATAAAATGTGTACTCTTCCTAATCTGTGTATCGTGCCATCTTCCAAACGCACAGAAGCTAAATAACTTCATGTTTTTAAGGCACAATTGGGGGCGTTTACCATTTGGATTGATTGCCTCAGCACATTTCCATATGAATAGCGCCCTCTGCCCGTGGGTGTGATCACATTAGGTATGATTAGCTAAGTCAGGAAAAATTGTACATCGCTTTGTTTCATACAGATTACATTGCAGGAGAATATTTGTTTTCAATTAGAATTGTTTTATTTAAAAGTGGACGTTTTAAGATTTCTTTAGATATATGTTTCATATTTGTGTGATAAGTATTCACGGAAATTCAGTTCATTTTTCTGACGGAAATATTATTTCAAACATATTTTATTTTCAAAAGCACAAGGTTTTGTTGTTATTGTGAGTGTACACAAATAAAAGTAGACCCTTTATAGTCTCTAATGATGTCTTACACTTATCTGTATGCCCCAAAATGATATTTCCGCTGTAATGACGAAAAAATCCAGCAGAGGGTTAGCAGTGTCTGTGGTCAGATCCCAGAGGGTTAACCGTGTTTTATTTTATACAATGCAAAGACATTTCTAAATTTATAACTGTGGCTTAAGTGTCAAAATAGGTTTTGGGGTCACTGTATATTTAAGCGTTTGCCTGCTTTATTGTAGTTGATTTGCAATTGGTCTTAGAATCTGATAAAATGTGAGTTGTCAGGTGAATAGAATTTGCCACTTTTGGACTTATAAGTATTTATTAAAGAAAATATTTTTAACCTGTTTATTTTACCAGGAATACAACCACAATTCCGAAGAAGTTGGTACAGTATGGAAAATGCTAATAAAACAAAAAGGAGTGATTTTCTTTTTAATTAAATTCACCATGTCCTATAATGAAAGCTCTACAACACATTATTCCATGTTTTACCTTTTGAATTCATTGAATTTTTTTCTCAATATACACTTTTAAAATCTAATTATTGCAATGCTCTTAAAAATAGTTGGGATAGTCGAGTGTTTATCACTGTGTAATATCACCATTTCTTCTAATAACATTTATTAAGCGTTTGAGCACAGAAGACTTTACGAAATTTTCGCCCATTTATACATTATGCAGGTCTTCAGCTGTGCAATTACGGGTGCTTTATAATGCGCCACAGGCATTTGAAGCAAGGTCAGGACAGCAGGTAGGCCAATGTTGCACACTCTACCTACGCATCCACAAAACATGATTCCAATGTTCTGGAATCATGTATGGTTTCTGCTTTGCATAATAAAATCTCAACTTGCATCTGTGGATGTGGTGGTGAATGGTGTTGACTGACAAAGGTTTATCGAAGTATTTCTGAGCTCATGTCATGATATTTATTACAGACGCATAACTTTTTTTTTTATCGTGACATCTGAGGGATCGGAGAATTAGAAGGTTATTTTTAGGCCTTGCCCTTGACCAAGATTTGACCGTATTCCTTGACTCTTTCAGCTATATTGTGTGGTGTAGTTGGTGAAATGCCCAAAATCCCACAATTTGTCTTTGGGAAACATTGTTCTCAATGCATCCGTTTGCAAATTTGCATCGGTTGCAAATTGGCAAGCCTCAATCCATCCTTTTTCTTTAAGAACTAGGCTTTTTTGGAGGCTCCTTATTTACTATAACATGATTGCCCCACCTGCTTTATATTTCCTCTTTCACATCATCTTGTTATTTCAACTGTTCAGATTGTAATTAGTCCTAAATTGCCACTGTCTTAACTTTTTTTTTTTCGTGTTGAAATCATCTGATTTTAAATGTGTATAACGAGATAAATGAGATAAACGATTGACAGCTCCTTTTTCATTCTCTGTTCAAGCTGATGAGCCAAACGACCTTTGATATGTAAGTTCCAAATGTTTATGGCACCATCTAGTGGTTATTTGGGGAAACAAATGTGATTTCAATGTTCAATCTTAAGAATGACGGAGGACTTGCGCAAAAAGTTGCTCTTATGTTGGGATAAATGGCATCTTATTTTAATAGAGTAAAAGTGACATTAATTATTGTATCGTTACTGATATTTTAAAATCAGTATTTGCTTGGTTCAAATTAGGGATGTCCCGACACTGGTATTGGGATCGAGTCAAAAACTGGGTTCACGAACTTGTACTCCTAAAAAGGCTCAGATACCAAAATCCCATACCATCTGACGTATGAATGTAATTGTGTAAGCTTACAGTGCACTAATTATATCCACGATATGTCCTAGTGGTAATATTAAACAGCAAAGGCTGCAATTTAATGAAATAAATATATAAGCTCCAAAAAAAATTTTGTTACAATTTTGTTTATTGTTTTATTGAAAAGCCCAGTTGAAATCCATATGTATTAAATATTATATAACAGGCTTTTGAGGTATATCTTTCAATCACCATTCCATTCATTTACACCACCACCACAAAAAAAAAATCACTTTAAAAATTCTGACATATACTTTTTATAAGATATATTCAGTTTGAACTAATATTTCTGTGTATTTTCATATATGCAACCTACTCTATCATTTTAAAGATCTCATTATTTTACATTACAAGCAAATATGATGTCATATTACCATAAGTTCCTTAGACCCAGCGAATAAAGTTTTACAATGTCAATATAGTATTTGGTGCATAAAATACATTTGATAAATGTTTATTAGAAAAATTATATTTTATTGATATTGTATTTGTATTTGATGTGCTGAATTGAACATCGATACATTTTTGTCCATATTTATAGATCAAGAAGAGGAAGTTATGGCCAAACTCTCAAACATTTGGTATCTCTGAAAAGCCCAAGGAGTCCTCATATAATACACCAAGATTTACCACTGTAGCATGTATAGGCTAAGAAAAACTTAAAAAATGTCCTAAATAAAAAAATTAATTGCTGGGCCTCAGGAGGATTTGTATTAGTATAAAAAAGTGATTTATTATATATATATATATATACACACACACACATAATATATATATATTAGTTTGTCTAATTGTACTAAAAACAGTTTAATGTCAAATATTTTGAATTTTCTGACAATTTCATATTTCAGGGTTAAAAAAAAATCACTCCTTTTTGCTTCTATTAGCATTTTCCATACTGTCCCAAATTTAACAAAAAAAGGGGGTTGTATAAATGATTTCCTAACATTCACTTTTGAAATTGGTACAAAATTCTGTGTGAATAGGTGAAATGTAAAGTAGTGTTAGTGCATAATGCTGCATTGTAGTGTTTTCTAAGTTAATAATTAAATTGATATTTTGGAAATAAGCTGTCATGTGAAATTGCCCATATTTTTAGCATATCATTTTTATTGTTTGTTTGTTTTTTCTTTTAATCTGCTTTTCTAAATGGGTCAGTGTTTTCCAGTTTGTTCAGTGGTAAGTGTTAATCACATTATATCCTGTGTAATTAGTGTTTGTTGGTTTATTTAGTCTCTGGTCCCCAAAGCTTTTGTAGTATTGACATCTAGTTAGTTTTAAGGGCTTATTTACTTGGATCTCTCCCATAATTGTAGAACAGTAAAAAAAATGTCTTTGGAGATCTAATGGTTTTAAAAGTATGTATTTACCCACAATAAATTTTTTCTTTTTTAAAATGTACGGAATAATCATTTCAATATAAGATATTGGTTTGTTCCATAAACAGAAGGAATCATAACACATATTGCAGATGTCCCATTGAATTTTTGTTATTTATTTATCTCACCTTTTATTAATTCTAAAACATGAAAACCTAATAATCTGAATTATTACCTCATACTGTTGTGTCATTGGCTCATTTAACTAATGCACCAGGTTTCTACAATGCCTGTCAACAAGAATTGTAAACAGCCTACAGTGAGGCTAATGCACACTATTACTTGGCAGCAGAGTTGTTTATTTTGGTGATTGATAATACATTTAACTATTGAACAGTGTTGTATTTTATCATATTTCTGTTGCTGTCATTTATTAAAGCAATAAGCTGAAGTTGTGATTTACATTTATTTTAAGATCACCCTTTACCTGTGGTAAGGTCACTAACACATTGCCACGTGTGTCTTATTGCTTTATTAAAAGACAAAAATATATATATATTCAGGCATTATGTCCCAAAGTGAATGATTAAATGGAACAAATCATAATTATAGTGTGTCACTAATTGCATCTGAGCAATGTAAATATTTGTACAAAGTAGGTAGAATATCACTTCCGCTTCAAACCCATCGTGGCTGAATTGTGTTTTTGTTAGGGTGAGATTTTTTTTGTATGGTTGAGTTAAGCCCAACATATCCTTTGGTTTTGATGTAAACACTTAGCTTCTGTGTACAGTTGAATGCTAGCCATTCAAAGTATACATAATTTGACTGCACGCATACACAGGCACATGCACGCTATGTCTTCTATGAGATACTGGACTGTTCCTCTTCAGGAGTTTAGACCAGTAAAAATATCTTTATATTCCTTCAGACTCGAGTTACACATATGCAGGTATCTCCTGACCATCACACATGTGCACTTGACATGCACATCCACTGTTGTTGTTTCCAACATTGTCTCCTGTTGATTTCCGGTGATAACATCTTCTGATGCTGCTTTGTGACAGCAATGTTTCAATTGTGAGTGTTGCCACCTTGTGGACTCACTAATTAGTGCAAAAAATATCTTGCGTAACAAATTTCAGAGTATATGTGGTTAGAAAAATCAGGCCGCACATGTTAAGTGCTCGAATGTATTTGTCATGCATCCTGTATGCATACACCTAGCGTTAGCATCTGACTGAATTATATTTTGGGCTTTATTCTTTGTGTGACCATCTGCCTCCATTCTGGCCACCTCAAACTCATGTTTGATGGTGTTATTGCTTGATTTTATTTTCTAAGGAAATGGAACACCATGTCACTGCAATGAATCCAAGATTATTATTTAAAGATCATGCCAAATGAGTATTTACAGCCGCAGTGTTTCTTCTTTTCTGATATTATATTTTTTTATTGAAGGTTTTGAGTTGTACTCCATGGTTCCTTCAATCTGCCCATTGGAAACCCTCCATAATTCCCTGTCTCTCAAACAAGTGGATGACTTCCTTGCCTCCATAGCCATATCCCATGATGCAATCCTGGACATATCTGCACCTTCCCCAGGTACACTAACTGGCAATGTGCGTACATGTAAAAAAAAAAAAAAAAAAAAACTTGGAAAAGCCTGTGTCCATGCTACTGCCATTTTAGCACAAATGGCCAATTGATAAGAGATCAACATCTAATGCTTCTATCCTACACTGATTTAAGGGTGCCAAGCAATGATGGTGAAATGCAAAAAGCATTAAGTAACTAAAAAGTTGAGCTTTGAATAATCAAAACATGATAAGCATGGTAACACTATAATTTGCACAATTTATTCATGGTGCAGTGTAAGCTGGGAATCCGTGATTGAACATAATGTGCGTAGTTATCTTACATTTTAAATTTAATAACATCAAAAGTTCATAAAACAAAAACATTAATAATTGAGTTCTCAACAAGATCCATCCAGGGCAGTTATTGTACATTTTTAAGTTACAATAACAAAAGCTAAATTAAGACTACACTGTAAAAAAGATTTTGCCTTTAAATATGCAGTGTGCATCTGTTTTAGCCTGTATTTATTTTTGTAACCCTCAGCTGTGACTACAAAGAAGGCTTCTTTAAACACGTACACTCCAGCAAAGGTTTTGCCCTGCAAATTCACCCAGTCTCTTGGCAAGAAGACGGAGCGGAGCACATCAGGCATGTTCAATACATGTTATAATCACCAACAGAATTAGAACAAGTGCTTTGCAACAACAAATGCTACATTGAACATGCTATTACATGCGCTATTAGCTAAAAGTATGGACACAATTATGTTCTTAATGGTTGTCAAATCTTTTGATCTAAAACTTTGTTCTTAAATGCTTGAAATCATTTATTTTTATTAGTGATATTCATGATGGAAAAGCAGCCAACAAGTGTCAAACATACATGGGAACACCTTGTATGTTACAGTACTGTTTAAAAAGCATACTAGAATGCACTGCATGAAGTTGATTAATTGAATGCCCAGAGTATGCTGAGCTGTAATCTCAGCAAAAGGTGACTAATTTGAAGAAGTTTGATTTTGAGAGTTTTAATCTGATGAATATTCTTTGGGGTCACTACCAGTGTTGGGTGTAATCTGATTAAAAACAAATTAGTTACTGAAATCAAATTAGAGTAAAAAATAATGTAACATTACATTGTGCATTCTTGTTATCAGAATTCAGTTACTGACATTCAATTCATTTAATTACTTTTACATATATTACTTAGTTTACTCATATTTCTAAAATAATATTATTTCTGTAGAATACATTAAGATTTTAATTACATTAATATGTACAGTGATTTTAGCAAAAGCCTTATGCACAATAGATGTTTTACAAAAACATTTGTCTTAAAGTTATTTTATATCAACTGCTTGATAGTGTCAAGAAATATAAATTTTATATTTTAGCATTACATTTTTGTGAATAGAATAGAAGAACAGGGAGCCCTGCCACAGATGGCATGGCCCCCACAGAGTCCCCCACTGAACATCGAGTCTTGGATTACATGAAGAAATCAAAACAATTGAGACATAAATGCATGGAAAATCTGTGGTAAATTATACAAGATAGTTAAAATAAACTATCTATCAACAACCTTGGAAAAACTGTACCAGGTGTACCTAGGGGAATTAGTGCTGTTTTGATGCAAGAGTGGTCACACAAAATATTAATTTGGTGGGGGTTTTTTATTTTTATGTTTTTATATATAATGTTTACTGCATTTTGATTTAATTTTAATTGATAAATAAAAACTATTAATGGCATTATTTTTGATACACTATACAAGTAATTAGTAATGTGACATTTTTAATGAAGTAACCAGTGAAGTAATCTGATAACAATTTAAAATAGTAGTCAGTAATGTATAGTTAATATATTTTTAAAGTAATTTACCCAACACTGGTCACAAATTATTTCTATACCTGTGTGCTGTTTCATAGTTTTTGTGATTTCACTGTTTTTCAAAAAAATTGGAAAATAGTAATAATATTAGGTGTCCAAACTGTTGACTGGTAGCATTTATAATTAATACATGTAATAATGTCAGTTGCAATCAAAAGTAATAAAAGTGCCGTCATAATTTTTTGCAATGTAATATGGATATGTTCACTAGTTCCCACAGTCATGGAAAACCTGAATATCTTGGTTAATATTAATTTCTAATTATACTATTGCTCATTGTTAGTTCATAAGAAATTAACATTAAAAATATTAATAAATATTTTAAAATTATTTTTTTTATTTTTTAGTTTGTTTATTATTATTATTTGATAACTGATTTAATCTATACAACCTTATTGTGCTAATTTTGTTGCAGATTTAGTAGAACTTGCCCGCAAGCCATAGCAATGCCTGATATTATAAGGAATTGTTACTTTTCAATTAATCTGTGGAAATTATTCACAAATCAGTCTGAATGCTTGATTAGTGAATCGGTCTGAAAAAAATCCTTATCCAAGTGACTGAAAAGGTTATAGAACCTTCATTGGCCAATTAATTCTTTGGTCAACTGTGGGAAACCTGTTATTCCCAAAATAGTCTTATGATGAAATCTACATTTCGTCAAGGTTTCCTGGTGAAATTACACTAGAGGCGCCACAACAATTGTGCGTTTTATTCACTTGCACACATATCATGACTGCAACTGTTGATTATGACTTTATATACACTTGTTCTTTACACTGTTACTCACACACTGCTATTTTACACTTTAACAATTACACTTCATTTTAAGAACTTTATATTTTAACACTTGTATTACAGACCCACCTATATTTACACACTTATTCCAATGTAATCATTTTCAGCAGTTTCACCTGATAGAGTATTGGACTTTGCACTCAGAGTCCGCTGTTTGACCCCAGCCAAACACACAAGCAGGAACGTGAGACCAAAATATCATTAAAGCAACACAAAATTGTTGCTTCAGTATATTAGCTTTTCATTTTGCTATTTGTTTTTGGACACTTGGGTTAGGTAAAGGTGTTGGTTTTGGGCTAAGAATGTCTGTTTTGTTTAACACTCATTTGCTCTTAGATCACTATTGGCTAAATATTTAGGTTGGGGAGGTATGTTTTACTCATTAAAAAGTACCTCACCTTAAAAACCTTGTCTGATTAGGACACCATTTTACTAGCTTTTGGCACCCCCTGCTTGACATTTCACTTGGAAACTGCAGCAAAACGTAAAAAGTCACATAATTTTGGTTTGCATAATTGTTTACATGGTCATGTAATGTTCAAGAGATCAGGCTGGTTATTCCTCAGAAATCAACAATTTGATTAAGAAACATTTGACCTTCCACGTCCAGTGGCGTTTAGTGGTTTTTAACTGGTGTATATTTTTTAACTTGTATTATATCTTTAGATCAAGATGGTTTTCCAGCTAGACAACCCAGAGCAGTTGAAGAGCATGGTGCTAGTGATGGGAAAACCTCACTTCTGAGCTCCGAGACAAAGCCGAACAACACTGCTCCAAACATCTGGATCACTTCACCACCTCAATCTCATGAATGCTCCATTAAAACCCAACAACAATCCATTGACCCAACAGATTATCAGAGCCCTGCTATGGATAATGAAAGCATTACAAAATCATGTCAGACCTTGACACATCACAGCGATATGCAGACCACCACACAGGAAACACAAAGTGGACTAAATTCACAACACTCGCCCAACCAGAACATAATTACTGACACGGCTATCAAGCCGAGGACTCCTTAGGTACTGCACCACAATCTATGGTAAAATATCATGGACGATTAATGCATATATAAATAAGAACCAACAAGGGATTGCTTCATAGAGCAAGTTACAGGCCAAATTTTAATAGCTTTTACTGATTTAGTCACCTCATTTCATGAATGGTCGATGTATAAACGTGGGACACCAAAAGATATCATATTATTAAAAGCTGTTCATTCACCTGAATGTTTCAGAAGAATATGTTACTTGTATCTTGTATATTTAAATGTCAAAATGTAAAAGTTTGATGCATAGAACTTGTAATGAATGCACATAGTTGCTGCAGCTAATTTTATTATCTTTTGTTAATTTAATGAATGAGGGTCTCATCAAACAAGGTTCAACATGAAATGTAATTGTTTAAAATCATCTCTTGTCATACATGTATGTAATTACAATCAGAATTAGCACTTCGGTTCCCTTGACTGTTATTGTAATTCTCCTATCCCAGGTTTATATGCAGAGACAATTAGTCCTCCAAAAAGTGTATACACTGGCTTTGTAGCACTTTCAAAACATTGTTGTTTTTTGAGCATTCCGACCAGCAACACTGGCTCAACCAATGTTTTTGCTGGGACCATCTGTTTGTTCAACCAGAGGGAGATGAGGGAGTGTCATTATTTTTGCATTCTATTTGGTCATGCTGGTGGCTCAGAAATCAAATCACCTATAAATTCTGAATGTTCCAACAAACTGTATTAGAAAATAGAATTTTAAGAGTAATTACAGTCATTAAATAGTCCTACAGCGGATTAGATTTTCTGGCTTCTTACCCTAATCATGTGACATGGTATGGAATAGAGGTCAGCCGATATGGGTTTTTTAATGGCCGATACAATGTCGATATGTCACAATTGAATATAGAAATTAATGTAACCATAAAATAGCTAAAAAATGAATTAACTCTTACTTGGCACTATATTTACTAAATTTCGCACAAATCTTTAACTTTGTGAAAATGTATCTTTAAAAATTAAGATTGTATTTTAAATTATAGATAAAAAAATGTCTATTCAGACATAACATTTTTGTAATTTATTTCTGCATGAAGAAATTGTAAATATTATAGGAAGAAGGGAATAACAGTAGTCCAGCAGCCATGGATGGCATATGTTCATTAGCAATCACATTTTCTCACAAAAGAGCAAATCAAACCAATTGTACATAGATTATGCAGTGAATTTGACATTTACTCAGCGCACGTGAATCGCTTTTACTTTGAAGTTTAACTCTCGTGCTCATCTAGCGAGAGCAGCAGCAATCTACTGAGAGTTTAGACGGCATGGATCGCCTACTTGGATTGTTATGGACTGACCGTCATGATTTGTGAATTATTAGAGGAACTTTTCAGGATCCTGATCCAGACGTTTTGATTCTGGCTGATGGAACTTGCACTTCAGAAGATATTAAATGAGCACTCGACCAGAAAAGGCTGTATTTTTGTGAAGTTCATGAATTACATTTGTTTAAACAAGATATCCACAT
Organism: Moxostoma hubbsi; assembly: GCA_032164185.1. Taxonomy (NCBI): domain Eukaryota; kingdom Metazoa; phylum Chordata; class Actinopteri; order Cypriniformes; family Catostomidae; genus Moxostoma; species Moxostoma hubbsi. Next base: position 1,661,141 of record JAVLUX010000125.1, read on the forward strand.
ATTTGCAGACAGTATATGATACAAGTTTTATTGATTTGTCTTTTTATCATTAGACAGGGAACTGTTGAGGAGAGGCTGATCAAATATGCTTTAGAGAAAGAAATATGAGTGCTCTATAGCTTGCTGAATTTGCTCATGTATTGTGAGGTTTGTGTATTCCACTTGTTTAAACAAGGTATCTGGACACGATATTAGTTTTATTGATATTTGCCTTTTTAATCATTAGACAAGGCAGTTAAGAGAAACGGAACTGTTGCGGAGAGTGGGAGAATGAAAGAGTCGAGCCCTTTAACATTTTGAGCTCAAACACGCCTATCACGGTTCTGATACGCAGACCGTTTAAATGAGACTGTGTTGCACACCGGCCTATTGTTTTAGTACCTCGATAGCACATAACAACAAAACAAACTGTGATTGTCAATTTACATCTCAGTTCACATACAAGCAGGTGATTCTCAGCATCCTCGTGGCCTTAAGAAACGAATCGGTCAAATGGGAAAATGTATCGTCCGATAATTAATACATTCCGAATAGCGTCCGATTTATCAGCCTCTGCAATATATCGGTTGACCACTAGTCTGGACATTAGTGATGTCTGGTTTGCAAATCTGTCTAATCAGTTTATTCTTAATGATTTGATTTTATGGAAATATTTGTTTTGCAACAAAGTTGTGTTCTTAACTGGTTTTGCTTCAACAACCAGATTTTACAGTGCATCTGGAAAGTATTCACGGCGCTTCACTTTTTCCACATTTTGTTGTTACAACCTTATTCCAAAACGGATTAAATTAATTATTTTCCTAAAAATTCTACAAACAATACCCCGTAATGACAACATGAAAGAAGTTTTTTTTTTTTTTTAATCTTTGCAAATTTATTAAAAATAAAAAATGAAAAAATCACATGTACTTAAGTATTCACAGCCTTTGCCATAACATTCAAATTTGAGCTCTGGTGCATCCTGTTTCCACTGATCATCCTTGAGATGTTTCTACAACTTGATTGGAGTCCACCTGTGCTAAATTCAGTTGATTGGACATGATTTGGAAAGGTGCACACCTGTCTATATAAGGTCCCACAGTTAACAGTGCATGTCAGAGCTCAAACCAAACCATGAAGTACAAGGAATTGTAGACCTCCGAGACAAGATTGTATCGAGGCACAGATCTGGGGAAATTTCTACAGCATTGAAGGTCCCAATGAGCATAGTGGCCTCCATCATCCATAAATGGAAGAATTTGGAACCACCAGGACTCTTCTTAGAGCTGGCCACCCAGCCAAACTGAGCTATCTGGGGAGAAGGGCCTTAGTCAGAGAGGTGACCAAGAACCCGATGGTCACTCTGACAGAGCTCCAGCATTTCTCTCTGGAGAGAAGAGAACCTTCCAGAAGAACAACCATCTCTGCAGCACTCTACCAATCAGGCCTGTATGGTAGCAGACGGAAGGCCACTCCTCAGTGGCCAGACGGAAGCCACTCCTCAGTAAAAGACACATGACAGCCCACCTGGAGTTTGCCAAAAGGCACCTGAAGGACTCTCAGACCATGAGAAACAAAGATTGAACTCTTTGGCCTAAATGTCAAGCGTCATGTCTGGAGGAAACCAAGCACCACTCATCACCTGGCCAATACTATCCATTCAGTGAAGCATGGTGGTGGCAGCATCATACTGTGGGGATGTTCTTCAGTGGCAGGAACTGGGAGACTAGTCAGGATCGAGGGAAAGATGAATGCAGCAATGTACAGAGACATCCATGATGAAAACCTGCTCCAGAGCGCTCTGGACCTCAGACTGGGGCGAAGGTTCATCTTCCAACAGGACAATGTCCCTAAGCACACAGCCAAAATAACAAAGGAGTGGCTACGTGACAACTCTGTGAATGTCCTTGAGTGGCCCAGACTTGAACCTGATTGAACATCTCTTGAGAGATCTGAAAATGGCTGTACACCGACGCTCCCCATCCAACCTGATGGAGCTTGAGAGGTCCTGCAAAGAAGAATGGGAGAAACTGCCCAAAAATAGGTGTGCCAAGCTTGTAGCATCATACTCAAAAAGACTTGAGGCTGTAATTGGTGCCAAAGGTGCTTAAACAAAGTATTTAGCCAAGGCTGTGAATACTTATGTACATATTATTTTTTTCGTTTTATTTTTAATAAATTTACAAAGATTTCAAACAAACTTCTTTCACGTTGGCATTATGGGGTATTGTTTGTAGAATTTTAAGGAAAATAATGAATTTTATAAATTTTGGAATAAGGCTGTAACATAACAAAATGTGGAAAAAGTGAAGCACTGCGAATACTTTCCGGATGCACTGTATATTGAGCATTAAGTAGCAACTCAACATAGTTGGTTACAACAGGGCTTTAGGTATTATGAAATGCCAAATTTGATTACCTTTTTTTTTGCCGCCATTGGTGTATGAGTGCGAGTGTGAATATGTGTGTGAATTGGTGATTGGGACACAGTGTAAAGCGCTTTGGTAACCTCTAAGGTTAAAAAATATGGTATATAAGTGCAGACCATTTACCATTTTCTGAAGTGGTTATTTTGAATAAGCATTATTTTAATTTTTTACTGAAAAAAAGCATCTTGCTGCCTCAAAAGTATTTGCATAAGTTGACAGATTTTGCCCTATCTACACAACATCCCTATAACTCTGTGTTGTGGGCTTTTTACACCAAGTATCGACAAATTATTTTCAAAGTAACCTTCTGTTATTATTTCTTTGCACACAAATTATGTTGATCAATATTCATAAAAAAATAAATGTTTTTTTTTTTATTTTTTAGATAAACTTTAAAAAAAGCACATTTTGTTTAAGTGGTGCCATTATTCCCTACCAATATTGTTTATTGTACAGAAGTGAACAAACACTCAAATTTGTTTAGTTTTCACAACATAAAAATTCTTATTACTAACTTCCCCTAACATTTTCTTTTTAGCTCAACTTTTGTAAATAGCTAAATTGAATGACAGAAATCATAAGTAATAGAGCTTGAGTTTGTGTTTTTATAGATTTGCTACGATTTCATTGTGTGTATACTTTATTTAACCTTTTGTTTCAAACCAATGGTACTTAGGCAAGTTGTTCAGAATGAGGTTGTTTACATAATGGTCTGAATAACGTGTTTTTTTTTTTAACAGTGGTATATACAACAATTTACATACATCTAGAACGTGATAGTAGTAGCCAATTTTTTTAAAATTTTGCATAGACCTCTTGGTCAAAGGGACAAATAGGCCTACCAAGTTTTGTTCCATTCGGCCTTATAAAAGCTGCTGATTTGTCGATGGCGGCCATGTTTTTAAAGATATGCGACTGACCTCATAGACCTTGATGGCACGTTGGACAAAGACACTGCATGCAAAATTTCAAGTTGATCGGACCAACGGTTCCATAGTTAGAGCCACATTTGTTTTGAAATATGATAGCGCCACCAAGAGGCAGAGGTGTGTAATTTTTTGTGTGAGTCCTCAGAATAAACTCATACATAAGTATACCAAGTTGGTGATATCACATTACGTTCAAGAGTTATAACCGTTTTAGTAAAAGGGGCTCCACCGACTATGTCTATAGCATACTGTTTGACAATGAATCAGTTTCAAAATTCTTTTGATAACTTTTCATATTGGGTGCCATGATGCCCTCCTACCTTAGATTTCAGCCTCCGAAGGCAGCATTTTACAGTTTTCGGACGCAGCCATATAGAAATGAGGCTAGACAGAAATGGGGATAATGGAAAAATAAATACATAATATAATTCCAGAAATATGTAAACATATCCCTAAACCAATGTGACATTTAATCATGTCTGGCAACTTGACAAATATGTTTTCAATATTTTTAGTATATGTAAAAATTAAGGTGACATTTGATTATATATAATCATTTTGGAAATCACAGATTTATTTTCAAACTAATATTATAAAAGTCAGAAGACATTGTCAGTGTACCACGTTTCTTCAAACAAATTGATATGCATTCATACACATGAAAGCCTTGGATTTAAAGGATTTCTTATCATGTGGCTCCCTCTTGCGGGAAAAAATAGTATTAAAGCTTTCATTGGTCAGTTGATTATTTAAAATTTACTGTTAGCCCCCCATTTATCATAGTCAAGTCATTTTTATTTGTATAGCGATTTTCACAACACACATCGTTTCAAAGCAGCTATACAGAAGAAAGTGACACTGTAATATCTATAATGGCTTTCATTGTGTCATCATTGTGTAGTTTGAACAAATATGATTGTGAATTGTGTTTAAAAATAAGTAATTATATAATAATTGTATTTATAACCACAGTGAGCAAGCTAAAAGTGACTGTGGCAAGGAAAACAAAACTTCATAAGGATGTTGGTTAATGGAGAAAAATAACCTTGGGAGAAACCTGGCTTACTGTGGGGGCCAGTTCCCCTCTAGCTAACAGCATGAATATAATACAAATAACACTTATGTATAGTGCAAGTCATGGTTTAAAATTATTAAACTAAGTTAGTGTTAAGGGTCAGTGTTTAAACAAATATTTTGTATGAACTGTAAGATTAATGACTAATGTCTTTGAAGTCCATCCTGGATTATTTGCAGAAGTTCACATATATGCAATTGGCTTTGTTACTTGGCTGATGGATGGTTTTGTTGGCAAATAATTGATAGTTTATTTATTCCATTTCAAGAGTGTAGTCAATCATTAGACTGAGGTGATGTAGGCAGAGATCTGATAGGCATCGCAGTTCAACCTGGCCGGTAATTTCACTGAGGTCTATCCTAAATTCAAGGTTCAGGCAATAGCATTTGAAGTATCCCATGTCTTATGGTTGGAGTTGGCATCAGTTCATCCTCTGAAGTCCATCGTAACCGACTGAAGTGATGTTTGGCTGGCACTACAGTAGCCGCTATTAGTCATCATAACTCAGCAACACGTAGCAGTGGAGTCCAACACGAAGCAGGAATGGAGCTGGATCCAGCCGATTCTGGTGACCTCAGGATAGGAGTCCCGAGGTTGAGACAGGAAAACAAATAGAAGCGTAGATGCCATTCAATTTATTGCAGAGTTATAGATTACAATCAAAGTTTCTGGTTTCATTCCGGCAGACCTAACTAAAGCAGCCTAATTGTGAGTGGAAGGATAAATTAGGTGTATGCCTGCCTAAATATATGAGTCTTTAGTCTAGACGTAAACTCAGTGAGTGTGTCTGCATCTCAAACAGTGTTAGGGAGACTATTCCATAGTTTAGGAGCCAAATATGAAAAGGATCTACCTCCTTTTGTGGATTTTAATATTCTAGGAACTATTAACAGACCAGACTTTTGTGATCGTAATAAATGTGATGGAATATACATGCGGTAGAAGGTCACTTAAGTACTGCAGAGCTAGACCATTCAAAGCTTTGTATGTAGTTAACAGAATTTTAAAATTTATACAAAATTTAACAGGTAGCAGATGTAACAACGATTAAATCATATTTCTTCATTCTAGTCAGCACTCTGGCTGCTGCATTTTGAACCAATTGAAGTTTATTTATTGATCGTGCTGGAAATCCTCAGTCTTGAGGTCAAGAACTAGATTTTTGGCATCAGCCAAAGAGCATGTGTCGTAATTTAGCAATATTTCTTGGGTGGAAGAATGCAAACATTGGTAATTTGATTTTCAAAGGACAGAATTGTATCAAATATACATTCTTTGCTATTGAAGATGATGTAAGAGTACATTCATCAAGTCAAATGATATTTTAGCGGCTTGTATTTAGTTTTTGGTCCAATAATTAGTACCTCTGTTTTGTCGTAATTGAGTCGAAGGAAATTTCTGGTCATCCAATCTTTTATATCATTGATACACTGCTAATAATTGTGAAATCTCATCAGGTTTTGAAGAAATATAAAGTTGGGTATTGTCAGCATAACAGTGGAAACTTATTCCACAAGTCCTGATAATATCTCCCAGGGGAAGCATATACAAGGGGAAAAGCAGAGGCCCTAAAACTAATCCCTGTGGCACTCCATACTTTACTTTTGTTTGGTTTGACAATTCCTCATTTACATAGACAAAATGGAAGCAGTCTGCTAAATAGGACCTAAACCATGCTAATGCAACTCCACAAATGCCAACATAATTCTCTATTCAAGAGAATGTCATGATCTATTGTGTTGAATGCAGCATTAAGATATAAAAGCACTAGAAGTGAAATGCAGCCACGATCAGATGATAAGAGCAAGTCATTTGTTACTCTGATAAGTACAGACTGTACTGTGATGAGGCCTAAATCCTGACTGAAATTGTTCATATATACTATTTCTCTTTAGAAATGAACATATTTGGGAGGATACTACATTTTTTTTTTACATAAACGGGAGATTTGAAATTGGTCTAGAATTAGCCAATTCTCCAGGATCAAATTGTGGCTTCTTAATAAGCGGTTGATAACTGCCAGTTTAAAGTTTTTTGAACATGAGTTAATAATATTAAGAAGAGGTTCTGAGATTACTGGGAATACCTCTTTTAAGAGTTTGGTTGGTACTTGATCTAACATCCATGTTGTGGCTTTTGATGTTTCGATAAGTTTTGTTAGCTCTTCATGACCTATGACAGCGAAGTGTAGGGCAAAAAGGAAATGTGACATTTTAGTAGGGAACTTTGAATTGCCCTGATTCTCACACCATTATGTGAAATTTGGTATGCTAAATTTAGAAGGGAATTTAGGGTCTTGAAATATGTGAGCTATGAACTAAATGAAACTGTACTTATACCTTATTAGGTAATGAAATGTATAACGGAATTAGTCACGTTCGACAACCATTATAAAAGAGATAAATTACAAATAACTCGATTATTTGTCTTAATCGATTCTCCATCATTGAAATCTAGTCTAGTTGTATCAGCTCACAATTTCTACTGTAATGAATTAGCTTTAATAAGTGAATTATGATTAATTAACTTATTGGAGTGATATTATTCTCATGGCTTATTGAAAATAATATCACATGTATTTAGGTACAGCTTTGAAGCAAAATCTTTTTAGAAACAGGGATGATATTATTTATCAAAATATACCACAGTCACGTCATCTTTGAACACAGACAAACTTTATTACTATTCTAAAATCTAATCTAACTCATATATACATGAGACAGGTTGGTGAAAATGAGTGACAGAATGTGAAATAAAATGATCAGTACAGTGAAAATGAATACCTGAAGAACCATTTATCCTTCTTTGAGTCTACATCGAATTGCTATCGGATTACCCAAATTATTTAATTAATACACCAGCACTTTGAGCACAATATTTGAGATGTACTTGCATGTCTTTGGTGTTTCCTTGCATTCTTTGTGTTGCTTTGTTCTTGGTCGAAAGTTTGTTCCATCGATGTTTTGGATCTCTCTATGAATGATGATTTTGTCTGTATGTGAGTTTAGCTGTGAAGCGAGGCCTTTCGTTCCTTCTCTGGACATTGAGTCCCGAGCTTTCTTGAACCTCACATGGTGAGGAGCCTGGCCGTCAGCAGAGCGACCAGACGAAGCACATGCAGGCAGAAGAGCGGAGAGCCGAAGAGCCTCAAAAGCCACGAGAAGAGAGGATGAAGAGGAGAAGAAGCAAGAGAGAAGAGCGTGTTCTTCCTGTTTGGAAATATTTTAACTGAAATTGGCCGCATCCCCAAAGGTGTCCCGCGCCAGTCAGAAGTGACTTTTCTGAGTCAAATGGTCAACTGGGCTGTCTTTTCCAACAGTTGAGTTATGGTCCTTTGTTTCAGACTCTTAAAAATTTCCCGCTCAAAAATAGTGCATATTTAATCGTGAGCTTTTATATCTTGAGAATGGTACAAGAGACATGATATTCATTGTCATCAGCTTTCTCTGCATACACCAGCGAACGATTACATACTAAACATGACATTTTTTTTCCATGTACATTATTTGTGTAGGTAACAAAACATGAAAATCCCTGGTTACAAAATAATACTGGTTAATTCATGGGTTATACAACATTTTATCAAGTTGAGCCTTATAGATAACATTCTTAGTAGAATGAGATGAATCATACAAAATTAAAGATTATATTTATCAATTATAGGTGATTGCACATCACTACACACATTTTAAAGAGGTACATCAGGCTATAACCATTCATTTATCAGGTACAAATGTTACAAATGGGACCTTCCATGCACCGCAAAATAACTCTAATTTTGTATTCTTCCACTTGTGCTCCATTTTTCGAGCTGCTCTCTTGAGAGCATGAGTGTGATAATTGTACCATGTTGCAGGGCTTTTTTTTTTTAATGAAGTTGGATGACACTAACAAGAGTGTTAGAGATGACTATTTATATTTTCTGTTATTTCAAGTTCTTATAGGCTTTGGGGTTTACTGAGTGTATGAGATAGATCTGGAAGATTATTAGTGAAGCTATCTTTAGTGGTCGAAAGAATAGTTCTACCTGAACGATAGCATGGTGTTGAGTGAGTAACATTAGCTGATTGCAGCGCACAAGAGACGAGGTAATGATCCAAGATGTCATCGCTCTGCGGCGGAAATTCTATATTATCAATATCAACTTCATATGACAAAATTAAATCTAGCATATGATTATGACGAGAGTCTGACTCCAAGAGAGTTGAGAATATTGATAAATGCTAATCCCAATGAGAATTGATGCCTTTCAATTTGTTAATTAGCAAAAATTAATACAACACAAAATGACTGTAAGGGGTGTATTATATGTAAATGTCCACATTGGCTCAATATATATGTGTCAATAAATCAAATGTCTTTTTGACTGATGGTTTTTCAAACCTAACATTCTTCAAGATGACATCACTCTGAAGTACTGTGCAAAGAATGGGCCACATTCGCCCTTAGGGAGCATGTCATGCCAAAATGTCCCATTTTCTAGTCAAAAATTTTCTAATTTGGTACATTGATACTCTAGGCCAACGGGAACCCCCACACCAAGAATGGCCCACATTCGCCCTTAGGGGGCGCTACAGGACATGCCCAAATGTCCCATTTTCTGTTAAAAATGTTCTTATTTGGTACATTGATACTACAGGTAAACAGGAACCCCCACACCAACAATGGCCCACATTTGTCCTTAGGGGGCACTACAGGCCATGCCAAAATTTCCCATTTACTGGTCAAAAATTTTCTAATTTGGTACATTGATCCACACCAAGAATGGCCCACATTCACCCTTAGTGGGCGCTATAGGCCATGCCCAAGTGTCCCATTTTCAAAGTGATGGCATTTCCACCCCATTTGTCCAATTATTTTGAAACTTGGTGTACATGCCTCATTTCTGATTGGGAACAAAAAAGCTTCAAGGATCCAGAAGTTCCGGCATAATAGATTTTCCTGTACACTGAAAATTTGTGAAAACCAACAAATATCCTCTTCTCTTGAAACATAGATCCCATTGACTTCAAATTTGGTAACCATGTGTAGAATTGATGTCTTTCAATTTGTTACTAAGAAAAAATGTATACAATACAAAATGGCTGAAAGGGGCATATTTATGTAAATATCCACATTGGCTCAGTATATGTGTCAATAAAATAAATTTAATTTTGAATGATGGTTGTTTAAACCTAATATTCTTCAAGATGACATCACTCTGAAGTACTGTGCAAAGAATGGCCCACATTCGCACTTAGGGGGCCCTACAGGCCACACCAAAATATTAAATTTTCTGTTAAATTTTTTTCTAATTTTCTACATTTATACTACAGGCTAACGGAAACCCCTACACCAAGAATGGCCCACATTCGCCCTTAGGGGGCACTATAGGCCAAATTTACCATTTTCAAAATTATGGCATTTCCACCCCATTTGACCAAAGTAGTCAATAAAATAGAAGGTCGCTGGTTCGATCCCCACCATTGTGTCCTTGAGCAAGACACGTAACTCCAGGTTGCTCCGGGGGATTGTCCCTGTAATAAGTGCACTGTAAGTCGCTTTGGATAAAAGCGTCTGCCAAATGCATAAATGTAAATGTTAATGTAAAATACATGTTGTGACAAAAATGATTTATGGCCTATGATTTACGACCTAACAGGTGTACATATGACCTTTGCTTCCTCCCCTCCCTCCAGCAGTTGTACAGGATGTGATATGATGTGTTTGGTCAGCTGTTTTGAACAGGATGTGGTATGGCCACTGATCTATATATATTTAACTGGATTGCTCATGACATCACAACAGTGAAGCTTCTGCGCCGCCATCTTGGTATTCCCTAACATTCTGTATTCCTATGGGTCTCAATGGGAAATCGTCTGTTTTGGTGAGTAATTTTTACCTATCCAGTCACATTAAAAAAAAAAAATTTAAGTCTGCATATACTGCATCACAATGTAATCTTCCTAAATATGTAATTATTTATTTGGACTCTCATTTTTCCCCCTGTTTATTCTAAGTTTGAGCGTGTTATGTTACTCTTTATTGCAGCAACATTACGTTCAGTGGCGCACGTGTTACCTCAATAGAAAAAAAGTTGAAACTGAGGTAAGATATAAGTAGACATTTTAAAAAAAAAAATTTTTGCAGGCCTTATTCTGAATACATAATTATGCTTCGTAGCTTTTGTTTACATTGAACATTCATTGTGGTTATTTTCTTAGGCTAAATGAATATTAGCTATGCAGCTAACTTTAACTTAGGAAAATAACCACAATGAATAAGAGTATAATATATCATTTCTAAAGTGGTCAATTGGAATTGTCGAGGAGCAGGACTGGACTGGTAATCTGGCAACTGGGCATTTTCCGGTTGGCCGACGCACTTTGGGGCCGATCGGGGTGGACTGGCCATTGGAAGAACCGAGCGGGCCGCTGTTTCGGCCGCGATAAGCTAAAATGAGCCGCCGCGTTAGCGAACACCCTGTGTGTTGAAACTTGACACCAGCGACGCATACTGAAAACTGCACTGTTTGATATATATTTAGTTTATATGTAGGATTACATCCTACCGAAGTTTAATCGTGCAACGCTCAAATGTTTAGTTGTGTGTAAATTGTGACTTAGTGCCCATTTACGCCACAACTAGGCTAAGTTTAAACTTGCTTATTGCTGGTGCAATCGGCCCCTGATCTTTATATCAAACTTTTTTTTTTCTTTTTTGCAGTACAAGCTTGCCCAGAGTTTTCCTAAGCCGTTTGGAGTGTGATGCAGCACGTTTCCTTTGCAATGAATTGGAGCCTGATGTTAGTGCAGCTCTCTGCAATGCACTTTGAGTATGAAGACGTGATTGTTGTATGCTTCTAGGTTGAACATGTTTGCCTCAAGTTCCTTGAATGCAGAACCACCATGGAGTTCCAGAACCTTCTCAGCTGTCTTGCAGACTTTCAGGAGAAAGAATGTCGGTCTTTTAAATCCACCTCAGGACTTCATGTCGATCAGTCTGTTCATCTTGGGAAGAGCTCTCGACTCTGAGTGCTGATAAATGGGTAGTGCACAGAATCATCTTCATAGTTGTTTTAAATGCAAAGCCTGACATGTACCCCACCACAGCCTCTTTGAACATGGACAAGCTGGGAAGACATACAGTGATGTTTTTCTCTGTGTCTTCTGTTTCAGGTTGAATGTCACTTTGCCTGAAATGCCAGCATATCAGAAGATGTTGCCTCCGGTGTCACTGTCCGGTGGAGAACAGTTGCCACTAGCTCTGATAGCATGTCTTGCTACCATTCTTTTGAAAGCTGACTTATGTGACATTGTTGTTAAATCCATTAGCAGATTTGTCCCCACATATCTGCAAATTTTTATTGTATTGTTCAGTTTAAGTACATTTTTGTGTGTACTTGGAAGATTTTGTTATTGAACAAATAAATATGTATGATTTCCTTGAGTGTGCATATGTCAATAATGCAACAATGTTTAACAAACTTAATGTTTGGCATTCGTTTACCAAACAGAGTTATTTTTACTAAACACCATATTTCATTTTAGCTGTAGTGCTAACAAAATGTCTTTAACAAAGTGGTGAAAATGTGTTTCTAAAACAGAGGATATTGACTGAAGAAAACTCATTCCGATGTTTGCTTTAAAATGAAAAAAGTGTTATTTTACTTTACAAATTAAAAAAAAACTTTAACATAAATGTGTTTAACAGTTTTATTTCAACAAACAACATTTTAATTGAAATAGTATGCATTATAAAATGTATCTTTAGCACAAAGAATCTTTAAAAAAAATTCTGTTCAAAATCCTTTCACAAGCTCATCCAAATGATAATGGAGTAAGAAAGACAAAGTTTACCATTAGCTTAGCAAAACACAATATTTCATTTTAGCTGTAGCTTTAACACAAAGAATCTTACATTTGTCTGTTCAAAGTCCTTTCACAAGCTCATCCAAATGATAATGGAGTTATAAAGTGGACAAGAATTATTTAAACAGACCGTGTCACCTGTTCACTGTTAGATGCGGGAACAGGGTGATTTTTGTATTCCCAGCTTTAAAACTGACACCTCTCTTAGAAAATGTTTTAAAAAGCTGGTTACCATTTGCTGCGAGCAGGATAAGAGGGAGATTATGAACCAACAGTAAGGTGCTGATCCTGGGGGGGTGCTTGTATTCTCATGGGACATTTTTCGGCCATACACTTAGCAGAGGAAATGTGTGTTTCTAAAGTAATTATTTAAACAGAAGTGTTTACCGTTTAAAGTGTTTTTAATCTGTTAAGGCATTTGGTGGGAGTCAGGATAAAGGGAGAGTTGTGCCTGTTAACAAGATTTCGAAGTGTCATTTTAAATCTTTGATATCTGAATATTTCACAACAAAAACGTGGGTGGTATATTGACAGTCCTTTTAAATGAAAAAGAGTTTTTAACTAAACATACATCCAAGAAATAGTTTACTCAATGAATGTTTTGTACTATTAATATTGTAAATTTCCGTGTGTGTTTTTTCACACGCAATCGTCTACTAAAACTAAACAAAAAAAAATCAGTAATGGTCTAATTAAAAAACAGCTACTGAGTTAAATCACAGGACAGTAAGACTTGTGGTCGTTAAACATATGGAAAGCCAATGAGGCCAAATTTGTGTCTAATCTAAGAGAAGGACATTTTTCTGTTGAGAATTATATCAAAGAGACAAGCATAAAATATATTGGAACCTGGACAACTGAGCTGGAAATACAAGCAGCTGCAGATTTGTTTGTCAAGCCTATATTTACCTACAGTCATAACAAGTGGCTCAAATATTGCACATCCAATGTAAACTCAAACAATAGAGCAATTTACTTGAATCATTGCAATGATGCATTATGAAATTGGTGTACCAAAATAAATTCTGCTGATTGTGCTCATACTTGCAAAAGATTTGACAAATGCAATGTAGGTTTAACAATACATCGTAAACACAAAAGCAAAAAATTTTAATTACTCTGAAGCGTTATAGAGACAATGAAGTTCACAGAGAGAATGCCAAACTAAGTGCAAGTTCTCGATATGTGACTGATGAAAATTATAGAAGTAAACTTAAAAGTACACTGCTCAGAAATATGCAACCAACAAGCAACATCGTCAAAAGTATGTGTTGCTTGTACGATTGATTTATAAAATATTTGTAATTCAAAGCTAATGTTTGGCATTAGTTTAGCAAACAGGTTAACTTTACTAAAATAATGTATTTATTTTAGCTATAGCTCTAACAACAAATATCTTACATTTTTACTTTTAACAATGTTTCCAAATCTGTGGATATTGGCTGTGAAGCAACTCAGTCAGATTTTAACTTTTAAAGATAAGGAATAAATGGTGTTAAGAAAGATGAAATTTAATATAGCTTAATAAACAGGGTTATGTTGCTAAAACACAGTAATACATTTAAATGCTAATTTAGATGCATCTTTAGCACAAAGAATCTTACTTTTATTAAAGACAAGAAAAGCATCTTTCTAAAATGATGAGTAAAGGGTGTGCTGCAAATTAAATCCACATTCACTAGGCAATACAGTATTTTAGCAAACAGGGTTATTTTACTAAAACGCAATAATATTGTTTTTTATAGAATTCTGACAGTATCTTTAATAAAAGTTTGTTACATTTTTAATTTTAACTATGAGATAAAATGCGTTTCACTACTAAAACACTACTGTTATGCAGCAAAACACACATTCAGTTTAAATATGAACAAAGTTTTGTGTTTTGAATTATATTACTAAAACACGAGAAAGCATTTCACTTAATTTTAGATGCATCTTTGACACGTTTTGTCTTGCATTTTTACTTTTGATAAAAGTGAAGAAAATGTGTTTTTAAACATTAGGTTGTCTAACACATCTCTAGCATTGTCACTTTAACATAAAATTTATTTAACATTTTTATTTCAACAAAGAGCATTTTAAATGAAATAGCATACATTAATTGTAAAATGTAACACAAAGAATCTTATATTTTTCCATTCCAAGTTCTTTCACAAGAGCTTTCAATCGATACTGAGGTCTGGGGTGGGAGGGGCTTCAGATTACGCACATACCTTGATCAGACCAGATGGGGTCTTGTGTGATTCTGTTCAGCAAAACAAGATGGTGCCATGAGTTTCCTGGTCTTTTATGGATTGCTTTCATTAAAAAAAATGGTGACAACCAAACGTGTGAAAGAAGGAAGAGAAAAGTGTTTATTGTGTTTTTCCCCCTCTTTTTGTCTTCAAAGCAAAATGTTATTTAACTTTTTAAAACATCCTTCTTTTTTTTTCTTTCTTTCTGCTAACATAATAATAACATGCCATACGTAGGCTCTATGTTTCATATAGTGTAAATGTACCGGCTATTTTTAATTTAGAGAGCACAAGCAAAGTTAAAAGACAAAAAAGTTTGTTTTTTTTGTCCATCAAGTGCTCCATGTAATGTTGTGAACCATGATGGTAGAGATTTGTGGCTAAAGAAGTATAAATCTCTTTAATACAGGCAACAATTAAATATAATTACTTAAAAGAACAGAAAGATTTTAGAAATCACTTGCAAAGGTTCACTATCACTTGAGGTTTTTATAGTATTCTGTACATAGTTATCATAAAATCCCATGTAAATTCAAGTGTGAACATTTCAAAGAAATGGGGCGCTAGCATACTGGAAAACAATCAAATGACTTGTGTTATGCACACATAAGACATTCTCACTCTAATTCATACACTGAAACTACATCCATGGTACTGTTACGTCAGTGGGGTTTTACACACAAATGCAAAGGCTGAGTTTTCTTTGACACCCTTATTTTTGGAATTAATTTACTCATTCCGGGATCAAACCCCACACTCAGAAACTTGTACATGTAAACAAAAATGTGTACTGTTGTGATGCCAACTGATCTTAACTTTACTGATTTTTATTTCAAGAAAACAACTAAATGTCTACCAATAACTGATTAAGTAACATGTTTTCAGGACTGTATTTACTCACAAAAGTTCTTCTATTGCCACAAATGGATTTTTGTTTGTTGTAGAGTTATTCTCATTTGTAAATAGTTGTTTGTTTAAATGTTCCGATATTTTCTAGTTTACAAAGATGTCAGTTTTAACACAGACACACACACACACACATTTTAAAGGTAAGTATCATTATAATATCAATTCACAGCGATCAGTCCTTCTATACAGGTACATTAACTTTGACATACGTTGACTGAACCACAATAAATGTTTCTCCAAACCTGGAATACAATAATTTGCCAGAGTACCAGATTTATTTATTTATTAGCCAACAAACATCCAGGTCAATTTTGAACATAAATGTTGAATTATTTTAATATTACTTACATGGCAATACAGTTCTGGGGTTTAATGGCATGTAAACATATGACTACAAAATGTTGAATAAATATTGTAAAATAGTGAAACTTCATGGTTGAGGGTTTTTTCTATGATGAGTTTCTCTTATTTTTTGCTATTGTTTGGACATAATATCTCTTCTTTTACATTTATCATCAGTGTTTACACACAAATCTGGAGACAGGCCCAACAATTCAGAATGAAATGACAGAGAGTTCAGTCAGATGTTTTATCACTTTGATTTACTTAAAACCCACAGCTTGATGTTATTTGTTCTTTTCAGAAAGTTCACTTTCACAAAGATCTTCAGTCACTTAACGCAGTATTGATCTGCAGGAAAATGACTGAGGTATGTACATTGAATCGCAAAACCTAATTTAGTTTTACACATCTAAAGCATAAGGAAGAGTGAAATACATGCAGCTACAAATAGTGTGTCAGTACAGTGTTTGTTTGTTTGTATGTGTGTAGTTAGTAAAGTGTTTGTATGGCGTGATAATCCTATACAACCATTACACACAACAGGACGCTTTTAACAAAAACATTAAATTAAATTAATTAATTTGACGATATTACATGATCCTTATTCAAAACTTGCTTAGGCATGCTGAAATAAAATGTAGCTTTTGGCTATGATTTGACATGTGAAAGGATGACCAACCATATCATATGGATCACACCTGTGACCACTCCCAAATGGTTTATCAGACTGATGATGAGTATTGCTTTCTTTTCAAACTTTGAAGAACTAATTGATTGAGTATTGAAACCGTATCTTAATCATATTCGAGCTCAAGCTTTGAAAGTGTTTGGTTGATCACCCGATCTACAGATGATACAGACAGCTGTCTTGGATATTTTGTACAAGCTTTGCAGAAGAAGAGTGCTTTTTCTATGAAACTGATGTTACCATACACCCACTAGTTCGGGACAAACACGTCTTGATCAGGTCAGACAGCACCACCGCGGTAGCATACATAAATCGCCAAGGCGGCGTACGCTCCTGCCACATGTCACAACTCGCCCGTCGTCTGAAGTCGCTGCACGCCACTCACATCCCGGGCAACCTCAATGTGTCACGACAACGCTTGCCCAGTGGAGAGTGGAGGCTTCACCCCCAGTCGGTTCAGCTGATTTGGGAACGGTTCGGCATGGCTCAGTTAGACCTGTTCGACTCCCGAGAGACTTCCCATTGCCTGCTCTTGTATGCTCAAACAGAGGCTCCCCTCGGGGCAGACGCACTGGCACACAGCTGGGCCTAAGTACGCATTTCCCCCAGTGAGCCTTCTTGCACACGTGCTGTGCAAGGTCAGGGAGGATGAGGTACAAGTCACCCTAGTGGTTCCCTACTGGCCTACTGGGGCTTGGTTCTCAGACCTTGTACTCCTCACGACAGCCCCTCCTTGGCAAATTCCCCTGAGGAAGGACCTTCTTTCTCAGGGAATGGGGCACGCTCTGGCATCCGTACCCAGACCTCTGGAACCTCCACGTCTGGCCCCTGGATGGGACGCAGAAGATCTAGCTGATCTACCACCTGCTGTCGTAGACACGATCAACCAAGCCAGAGCTCCGTCTACCAGGCAATTTTACACCCTGAAGTGGACGCCATTTCATTGGCCTATCACAACCAGGCTGTGCCCCCCCCCCCCCCCCCCCCCCCCCCTTGTGGGTCTGAGCACGCTCAACAAGAGCAGCGGGTTGGGCAACAACTAATACCTTTGCAAGATTCTACAATCTCAGGGTTGTCAGTATCGTTCCGTGTTTTCTCAGGTCTGAGCCGGTAGAACTCGGTACAACGCTGACAGACTGACCGGGTGGATCACTTGCACCTAGCACCCTTTCCCTCTGCCTTCTCTCCCAGGAGATCCCACTCATTCGGATGTCTGGATGACTCCTCCCTAGCCCTTTGGGTCCGCAATTCAGCAGAGGAACTCGCCGACCCTGCGATCTTATCCTGCTTGCAGCAAATGGTAACCAGCTTTTTAAAAAAATTCTAAGAGCGGTGTCAGTTTTAAAGCTGGGAATACAAAAAACCATCCTGTTGAACAGGTGACATCAATCTGTTTAAATAATTACTTTAAAAAAACACATTGTTGTAAAATAATCATCCTGTATGTCTTAACAATGTGTTTAAACTCCACCCACGGAGGGCTCTTGTCCACTTTCTTACTCCATTATCATTTGGATGAGCTTGTGAAAGGAATTTGAACGGATAAATGTAAGATTCTTTGTGTTAAAGCTACAGCTAAAATGAAATATTGTGTTTTAGTAACGCATCCTGTTTGCTAAGCTAATGTTAAACTTTGGGTTTCTTACTCCATTATCATTTGGATGAGCTTGTGAAAGGACTTTGAACAGAAACATTTTAAGATTCTTTGTGCTAAAGATACATTTTATAATGCTTTCTATTTCAATTAAAATATTGTTTGTTGAAATAAAACTGTTAAACACATTTATGTTAAAGTTATAATTTTTAAAGTAAAATAACACTTTGTCTTTGTTAATCATTTATTCATCATTTTAAAGCGAACATCATAATGAGTTTGCTTCAGTCAATATCCTCTGTATTAGAAAGTAATTTTCACCACTTTGTTAAAGACATTTTGTCAGTGCTACAGCTAAAATGAAATATGGTTGTGACAGCGGGGGCGTGGTCAAGCGCCCGTCTGGAGAGGGAAAGCGGTAAGGGCGCTTGCACCTGAGCTAAATTATGTCTAACACCTGTCTCTAATTTCAGTGAGTACAGGGAGAGCGGCATAAAAAGAGCTTCAGTGCCTCCAGTCCCAGAGAGGGAAACGCCAGTCTAGTGTTGGCAGCAGAGAGAGACAACTACTGTTTGATTTATATGAAAGAGTTTATGTTCACGTTGATTCTGAAATTAAAAGCCTTACCTTGGAGTTTATCCCCGTTCCCGTGTCCTCCTTCCTGTTTGGTGAACTCGAATTGTTTACACTGGTGCCGAAACCTGGGATTAGAAGATTGGATCTAATACGTCCAAGTATAGAGAAAGGTCGCCCCGTAGAGTCCTCCCAGCTTGCCGAAGTCCTTCAGTCCCTCGCTACCTTACATCAAAGCCACCAACAGTCCCTGCTTGAGCTCAGGCAGGACCAAGATCAGCGGTTTTTCGAGATCATGCAGGCTCAAGCAGAGGATCGTCACGCCATCCGGAGCCTGCTCAGCCAGGAGGCCGCACCAGCCACAGCCGCGACCCCAGACACCCGTGCCAGGTTGCCCCCACCCACGTTACAGAAGATGGGGGTGGCTGACGATGCAGAAGCGTTCTTAGATTTGTTAGAACAAACCGCTGAAATTTGGGGCTGGCCGTAGAGTCAGTGGGCAGCCCGCCTTGTTCCTCTTCTGTCCGGGGAAGCCCAACTCGCGGCTCAACAACTGCCGGCAACAAGCCTCCTGGCCTACGTGGACCTCAGGAGAGCCATCTTGCAACGGGTAGGTCGGAGCCCCGAGGAAAGCCGTCAACTCTTCCGGGCTATGAAGCTGGAACAGTCTGACCGCCCGTTCGCCTTTGCCCAGCGGCTCTGTGATGCCTGCCGGAGGTGGCTGCTATTAGGGGACCGCGATGTCGAGGGACTCATCGACCAGGTGGTGCTGGAGCAGTTTGTTCATCGCTTGCCCAGGAGAATGGCAGAATGGGTCCAGTGCCACCGCCTGGCATCGCTGGAGGCAGCCATCCAGCTAGCGGAGGACCACATGGCGGAGATCCCAAGGGCGGATGAGCCCTCTCTCTCTCTCCCTCTCTTCCCCCTCCCCCTGTGTTTTCCTCTGCTCTTCCCCATTCCCCGCAACCCTCTCACTCTATCTTCTCTCCAGGGCCCGTTCCTGCCCCATGCAGGCGAGGAGCCTGGCTGAGATCAACACCCCAGTCAACAATTTCAACTCGTCCTTCCCCCACAACCTAAAGCCACTCTCCCCCTCAGGTGGGGGCGTCCGCCGAAGCAGATACGGGTGTGGTGCCTGGGCCGGCCTGTTGGAGGTGCGGGGATCCGAGCCACTTCCGCGATCAGTGTCCGATGATGGAGGTGGGAACAGTGGTTCGGGTCTCCGATCTCCCGCATGCTGCCCCCGATCGGGCTGTAGCGTACCGGATTCCGGTAAGAATCCAGGGGCGTACACACCAAGCATTGCTGGATACCGTTTGTAACCAGACCACCATCCATCAACGCTTGGTTCAACCCGGGGCTTTGGGCACGGGTAAGGGTGAGGTGTGTGCATGGGAATGTTCACAAGTATCTGATGGTGACCTTGTTAATCAAATTCCAAGGAAAAAAACATAGAGTGGAGGCAGCGGTTAGTACCCGCCTCACCCATCCTCTGATTTTGGGGACCGATTGGCCAGCATTTAGAGATGTGTTAGGGGGAATTTGTATGGATGGGTCCTGCACTAAAATAGGGAGATGTGCGATGTGCGAGGCTTTGGCAGGGGAGGCGGAGCCGGGCCGTCCTCGACTGTTCCAAATTGGGATGACGAGGGAATGGGCGGGCCTTCCGCCCTTCCTCTTCGCAGGGAATTCCCTGACGAGGATTTCCCTTTGGAGCAGTCGCGGGATGAGACCCTTAAGCATGCCTTCGACCAGGTGAAGACGATTGATGGTCAGCGTCTTCGGCCAGACATCGCTCTCGCACACCCCTATTTTGCTATAATAAGTGACTGGCTGTATAGAGTGACGCAGGACGCTCAAACGAAAGAAAATGTGACCCAGTTGTTAATCCCATGGAGCTGCCGGGAAATGCTCTTCCAGGCAGCTCATTATAATCCTATGGTGGGTCACCTAGGAGAAAGAAAAACACTACTCCATCTAATAGCCCGTTTTTATTGGCCGGGCATTACCGGCGACGTCCGCAGGTGGTGTGCGGCGTGCCGTGAATGTCAGCTGGTGAACCCACCGGCCACCCCAAAAGCGCTATTGTGCCCTCTTCCATTGCTCAAGGTTCCCTTCGAAAGAATTGGAATGGACCTCGCCGGGCCATTAGAACGGACAGCACGGGGAAATCGCTTTGTGTTAGTCCTAGTGGACTACGCAACTCGATACCCGGAAGCAGTACCTCTAAGCAACATCTCAGCACATAGTGTTGCTGGGGCACTCTTCAAAATAATCTCCCGGGTGGGGATTCCAAAAGAAATCATCACCGACCAAGGCACAACATTTATGTCACGCACACTTCGCAAACTTTACGATCTGTTGGGCTTTAAATCGATTCGCACTAGCGTGTACCATCCGCAGACAGATGGCCTAGTGGAACGTTTTAACAAAACCCTCAAGAACATGATTCGTAAGTTCGTACATGAGGATGCTAAAAACTGGGACAGATGGCTCGATCCCCTGTTGTTTGCAGTGCGAGAGGTCCCGCAAGCGTCAACCGGCTTCTCTCCATTTGAGCTACTGTATGGGCGACGCCCACGCAGTATCTTGGATGTCATACGAGAAGGCTGGGAGGAGGGACCTTCGAATAGAAAAAATAAAAATTCAATACGTCCTTGATCTCAGAGCAAAATTCCACACTTTGGGGAAACTAACACAGGAGAATTTGCTCTGGGCCCAAGAACGCCAACGCCGACTGAACGACAGGGGAACACAGCTAAGGGAGTTTGCACCGGGAGATAAAGTTCTTGTATTGCTCCCCACATTGAGCTCCAAATTACTCGCCAAGTGGCAAGGGCCCTTTGAGGTCACATGACGAGTGGGGGATCTCGATTATGAGGTTAAGCGAACTGATGGGGGGGACGCACGTCAAATATACCACCTCAATCTCCTCAAATTATGGAGGGAGGCGGTCCCTGTGTCGTTGGCTACGGTGGTTCCAGAGAGGGCGGAGCTCGGACCAGAGGTAAATCCAAAGACCGATCGCAATGCCCCGGTCATTTGTGGAGACCATCTCTTCCCGTGCCAACGATCAGAGGTTGCCAGGTTGCAAAAAGAGTTTGCAGACGTATTTTCTCCCCTACCGGGTTGTACGAACATCATCGAACACCACATCAAGACTAAGCTGGGGGTGGTCGTTCGTAGCCGCCCTTATCGCCTCCCCGAGCATAAGAAGAAAATTGTTCGAGACGAATTGGATGCGATGCTTGTAATAGAAGAGTCCCACAGCGACTGGTCCAGCCCGGTTGTTCTTGTTCCCAAGAGTGACAGGTCTGTGCGGTTCTGTGTGGACTATAGAAAAGTCAACGCGGTGTCTAAATTTGACGCGTACCCAATGCCTCGGGTTGATGAGCTGCTCGATCGGTTAGGTACTGCTCGCTTTTATTCAACCCTGGACTTAACAAAGGGTTACACCAATTTCCCGTGAGAAAACAGCCTTCACCACGCCGTTCGGATTACACCAGTTTGTGACCCTTCTGTTCGGTTTGTTCAGGGCCCCAGCCACGTTCCAGCGTCTGATGGACCGTATCCTCCGCCCGCACTCCGCTTACGCCTCTGCCTATTTAGATGACATCATTATCTATAGTAATGACTGGCAGCGGCATATACAACATCTGAGGGCAGTCCTGAAATCGCTGCGGCAGGCGGGGCTCACAGCAAACCCCAAGAAGTGTGCGACTGGGCGTGTGGAGGTACGGTATCTGGGGTTCCACTTGGGTCATGGCCAGGTGCATCCCCAAATTGATAAGACCTCGGCGATTGTGACTTGCCCTAGACCTAAGACCAAAAAGGGGGTGAGGCAGTTCCTGGGGCTGGCGGGCTATTATAGAAGGTTTGTGCCTAATTATTCGGATGTCACCAGACCGCTGACTGATCTCACTAAAAAGGGGGCTCCAGATCCGGTCCAAAGGTTGGAGCAGTGCCAACAGGCGTTTACACAGGTTAAAGCCGCACTCTGTGGAGGGCCACTCTTATACACACCTAACTTCTCTCTCCCTTTCTTATTACAGATGGACGCTTCAGACAGAGGGCTGGGGGCCGTACTCTCGCAGGTGGTGGAGGGGGAGGCGCCCGGTGCTGTACATCAGTCGGAAGCTCTCCTTGTGAGCTTACAGCACCATAGAGAAGGAGTGTCTGGCCATCATACGAAGTACAGCACCATAGAGAAGGAGTGTCTGGCCATCAAGTGGGCGGTCCTCACGTTCCGCTACTACCCGCTGGGGCGGGCCTTCACTCTCTGCTCGGATCACCACATGAAGGATACTAACGCCCGGATCACCTGGTGGTATTTGGCTCTCCAGCCTTTTAAGTTCGAGGTGGTCCACAGACCGGGGGTGCAGATGGCTGTCGCCGACTTCCTCTCCAGAAATGGGGGGGGGGGGGGGTGGTAGTTAGGCTGGATGACGCCCTGGCCTGAGTCGGCCGGTGGGGGTATGTGACAGCGGGGGCGTGGTCAAGCGCCCATCTGGAGAGGGAAAGCGGTAAGGGCGCTTGCACCTGAGCTAAATTATGTCTAACACCTGTCTATAATTTCAGTGAGTATGGGGAGAGCGGCATAAAAAGAGCTTCAGTACCTCCAGTCCTAGAGAGAGAAATGCCAGTCTAGTGTTGGCAGCAGAGAGAGACAACTACTGTTTGATTAATATGAAAGAGTTTAAGTTCACGTTGATTCTGGAATTAAAAGCTTATCCCCATTCCCGTGTCCTCCTTCCTGTTAGGTGAACTCGAATTGTTTACAATGGTGTTTAGTAAAAATAACCCTGTTTGTTAAACTAATGCCAAACATGAAGTTTGTTACACCAATTTTTCATCATTTTAAAGTGAACATCGGAATGAGTTTGGTTCAGTCAGTATCAACTGTTTTAGAAACACATTTTCACCGTTTTGTTAAAAGTAACAAATTTTTACCGTTTTGTTAAAGAAATTTTGTTAGCGCTACAGCTAAAATTAAATATTGTGTTTATTCAAAATGACCTGTTTGTTAAACTAATGGCAAACATTAAATTTGTTAAACCATTTATTCATCATTTTAAAGTGACTTTGTTGTGCTTGACAACCTGTTAGAATTTTGCCATTCAATGTATTTAATTTATTTTCTTGATCTGCAATCCCCATCTTGATGCAGCTCAGCTGAGGGAAGAAAGAAATGACACAGACACCCAATGCTATCAAATCCTTCAACGTTTATTGTTCAGCACTTCGTTATATGGTCCAGAAAAAACACATTCCACTGGACACATTCCATGGGGGTGACATACATGTTTGAGCTACGTGTGAAACGTGAGAGTAGAGACAGGAAACACATTCCTATAGAAACAATGTATTCTTGCAAGGGGCAGCTGTGCTTTGTGATGACACAGCAAGCTACATCACCCAGAGAAGTTGAGAAGCCTTAATTATTTCACATTGCCCACTTTGATCCTGAAAGGATCCCGTAGCCTTCTCAACCAACTTCAGTATCAGGTATACGTAGATAATGGAACATGGTGATATTATGCCTGTTTATCATCACATTCAACTTTTGCATTAGTAATTGTAGCAAACATGGGCCAAAAAGTAACATATGTAGAATGTATACAGCAATTGATATAATGGAGGACATCCAGGGCACAAACCACTCAAACATATTGAAAAGATTTCCCCATATTCCCTGATGACCGGCGTTATCAGCTAATTCTTTATTCAACTTATCCATTTCCTTTCATACCTTCATGAATTCACCATCATCATTAGTATGACTCGGGATGTATGTACAGCATTTGTCACCAAACATTTTACATACTCCTCCATCTTTAGCCAAGAGGTAATCCAAACATTTAATACCTCTTGGCTGTCCAACACTGTCTAGATATACTTCAGGGTCACTTGAGGCATCACCTTCTAGGTACCTTCATTTCCGGGTGTTTACCCGTACCTTCCCAACAGAAACATCTTCCTGTAACATTACCATAAAACATAAACCATCATACATAATTTCTAGGAATTGGAATTACACTTGTGACTCCTTGCTGTTGTGTTGATACTGAACAGGCATAGGCAAGGACGAACACCTGCCATATGCAGAGTGTCAGTAGGAATGTCTTCATGTTGACTGTTCCGGGTCCCTCCTCAGGTCCTCCTAATTCACAGATTCCCGGTTGGGCACTGGCGCTGCGTGTTCAGCTCCTCCAGTGCTTTCACCGTTCACCTTGAATCAGTAAGGCCCTCCTCTGGAGCAAGCATCACGCAGCTTGCGTGGATCCACTGTGGTAGAAGGTCAGTTAGCACACCTGTTCTGGTCACTGGCAGTACAGTAGTTGGGGCCACTTTAGTTCACCTAACTTCGTTGGTTTCAGACACTTCACCAGAACCTGCTGATTTGGAACAAATGGATGAGTAGGGCTTTCTGCAGGCAGAAGGAGAGAGAAAGATATTATCATTTATGCCATTTCATATTTTAATGAGGGAATCCACATATTCTTCAATCACCACCTCCTTGTCACCTGTGGAGAGAAAGCCAACGCGTCCTTAGACCCAAGGGGTCGGGAAAGGCCTACCCATTAGTATTTCAAATGGAGAGATTAACAACAGAGGATGGTGACATTCTGAGCTCAGTCAGCCGAATCTCTCTATTATTTATTTTGCCAAATTTTCACCTTTTATCATTTTACCTCACACACTGGAAAGCTTCTGTCTGTTTAGAGCAGCAGTTCCGAGTGTGGTAATGAGTCGTGCTTCGTAGGCTTGTGTCTGTTGTTCTGTGCGCACGTTAGACATTAGTCCAGGATAAATTTTACTGCATTTTGTACCCCATTTATGCAATATGTTTGATTTCACTTAATTTGAGGCCCAATGTTGTCAGATTCAGATGGATTTGCCTGTAACAATTTAATGTCATTGTCTTTTACCAGTGTTGAAAAAGTCTCTTCAGCTTGATTTAGGTCTGGACTTACCATAACTTCCCTTGCAGCCCACTTTGCTACTTCATCAGCATACCTCGAGTCTGTGTATATATCAATCGATTTAACTTTAGTCAAATGGCATGCTCTAATCAACACAAACAACTCAGCAGCTTGTGCAGATTTATATGGGAGTGAATAAGCTTCAATAATTAGATTCGGAATTTCCGTTACAGCATAACCAAACCAGTATATACAGAATCATTTGGCTTGGAACAGGACCCATCAAGTCAATGTTCAATGTACCAATGGTCCCCCTCCTCCAGGGCAGATGATGAAACATCCAGCCTGCATAAAGTACATGTTTTCAGGCAATCAATGCAATCATGTGAATCATTGTAAAATACACCTTTAGTTTGACATTTGTAATGATAAGTCGGGGCGTGTACATCGGAGGTTGGTTTATTTGTCTGATTAGCAGTAGCCAATAAAATAACTTCTTATCCCAATCAACGTTGTGCTGTCATATGGTAATGTTGTGCATGATTGTTCCTACCTGGTGAGAGGTGTGCACAACTAATGGATGTGAGTGAACAATACGTTCTGCATGTTTGTACCATCAACGCCGCAGCAGTCACTGCTCGTAAACATGCAGGGATGCCTTTGGCGACTACCTCTAAAATTTTTGACAAGAACACCACTAAGCGAGGATCGCTGCTGCTGTGCCTGCTGCCTAGTACACGTACAGATGAAAGGGTTCATCATGATTTGGTAGCAATGTCCATTTCAGCAGTCCTCTTGATAGGTTCCTCAGCCCTTGAGAGTGTTGCTTCTCTCAGGATTTTGTCATATAACGAGCAGTTTGGAACCCATGCTCGACAAAATTTCACTAAACCCAAGAAGCTTTGCATTTGAGCCTTTGTTTTAGGGTGTTGGAAGGTAGTAATCGTCTTCACTCTGTCTGTGGAGAGACTTACTGTTCCTTTCTTAAGTTCATGACCCAGACTGATAGTTTAGTTTCACCCATTGCAGCTTTTCTTTTGATGCCTTGAAGCTAGTCTTCGCTAATGCATTGCACACAATAGTTGAAGTGGTTGTGCATGACTTGACGTTCAGGCCAGAAAGCAGGATGTCGTCAGCATATTGCAATAGACAGGTCTGTGGTGGCAGTTTGGTATCTTTGAGAGTAGCGTGCACTACAGCAGAGAACACAGCAGGCGAGTCTCTAAATTCCTGGGGCAATCTGTTACTGTTGGCCTCCATATGTGAATGCGAACAGCGGCTGCATAACAGGCTCAAATTAATAATAGTAAAATGAGTTTGGTCTGCTGGAATTTAATGAGGTCCGCCTCATCTTTGTGGGTGGCCCATAGCGCTGGGTCAACGTTGAGCATTTCCTGTTTCGCAGCAGAAGTGTTGACAGACATTGAGCTGCAAACTTCTCCGCAATGTCCTGTATACACAGACTGACAATATACTGAGGGAAACAACAATTGTAATGAGTTAGAATCAAAAGTTATTTTTTTTTTATTTTTTTCCCCCCAATTTTATGCATTGGATCACAGACCAGTAGGCAGAACGCAGAGTCAAGCAAAATTACAAAATCATGCATTTTAAACAAATTTAGGTTATCCATAGATGTTACGGGTAATTTTGGAATGCCATTAATTCCCACAGAGTTTAGAGTGCATCCAGTAATAGAGCCCTCATATCAATGCGCTGTTAATGAACTTTTAGATGCGCCAGTATCGATGATAAAGGTATATGGTTTATACATGGTAATTGTAACACAGATCATTTTCGAGCGCAAGGAAGAGGCGAGAAACCAGCTTGATATATAAACTAAAGGTTTAATGTAAAACTCAAAAGACAAACTCAAAAGACAAACACATAAGATGACGGACATGTCCGTGAACGATCTGTCTCTCCCATCACCGTTGGCGAGTGGCCTTTATCCCTCTTCATGGTAATTAGCCTAATATGGGACCAGGCGTGCGTAATCACGCCCCGGTCCCGCCCTCCACCGTGCCACAGTAATTTTTTGCATATAGCCAGCATCTCTGACAATGTTAGTGAAACAATTTTATATCTGTTTGGGCACTAGATAAAAGGAAATGCAGCTGTTGTACCTCTTTCTTTGAATCTGAATCGAATACTGCCGTGACTGCAGCTGCAGCGAGCGAGTTTCAATTTAATTGTGTTAAATCGGGATACAACAGTGCGCAAGGTGTCGTCGGGAGGTTAGGGGTTAAAGCTTTGTTCACGACAATAACATATTTAGGCGGCTTGTTCTAAAACAGAGACCGCTGCTTGAGTTTGATTAGTCTCTTTTCGTTCAGGACCTTTGCCCCAGAAAGGTTTCATCTTCTTCCACACCTCGTATGACACTTATGTATTTATAATCCCACTGAGGTCCTTTCACTCTTTTTTAACCATAGATTTTGATTCGCTCATGAATCGATCAATAAATGAGCCATCTCTAGGATATGGATCTAATTGTGTTTTCCTTCTGACCATCCGGACATATTACTAATATAAGTTTCAGTATTGAAACCCTGATTATTGCGAAACATCCGCTGTTTTGGAGTTTTGTTCGATAACAGGCGACTTAATTCCTGTCCCATAATGTCACCCTTTTAATAATAAAAATAATACAAACAATTTCCCTATCCACACGGTTCATGCAGAACAATAATGCAGATCAAATTCTCTCCGTCTTTTCCTTAGGACAATTTCCGTCCTCTTCTTATTCATACCAGAATAAGGATATCCTTTAAACTACTGCTGCGGTCGTGGGGTTTTCCCTATTTATAATCTAGCAAAACCTTCCTATTTATAATAGGGCAAAATCATCTCTCTGAAGGGGCCACCAAGCTGAGTTATTAACGGAGTTAATATTGAGCCAAATTAAACTACGTTTTATTCAATCTCTCATAAGACAGGTTAATACTTGATAATTAAATCAGTCTTACCCTGGGCGTGGGTAGAGGAAGCAAAGGTCAAATGTACACCTGTTAGGTCGTAAATCATAGGCAATAAATAATTTTTGTCACAACATGCATTTTATTTACTACTGACCAATTCTTCTGAAACTTGGTGTACATGCCTCATTTCTCATTGGGAATAAAAAAGCCTCAAGGACCCATAAGGTCAACCATGATGGATTTTCCTGTACACTGAAAATTTGGAAAAACCTATATCAAGACAAAATCCTATTGTCTTGAACCAGATACAATTGACTGGACATTTGGTAACCATGTGTAGAATCTATGTTTTTCATTTTGTTACTTGCAAAAATGAATACAATACAAAATGGCTGAAAGGGGCATATTTATGTAAATGTCTACATTGTCTCAATATATATATATATATATGTCAATAAATCAAATGTCATTTTGACTGGTTGTTTTTCAAACCTAATCTGCATCACGATGACATCACTCTGAAATACCTTGCAAAATTTCACCTTGATATGTCAAATGATGACTGAATTACAGCTGTTTGAACTTGTGCCAAATCTGACAATGCTAGCCACTGGTTATTTTTTTATCCAGAAACTGAAAACAGAAATACTCAGCAATGTGAAGAGTTGACTTAGCTGAGATGTTGTGCTGATAAGTGAAGGTACAGAGGTTCATATTGTTATGAAGGGGAGGGAGTCAAGGAGTGAGGATCCAGATGCAGCTTTATTTAGATGGTGCAAGGGGTCAAGCAAACGGTGAAAGCAGGAACAAATAAACATCCACGAGGGGAAAACAAAGGTACAAACACAAGAAATGAACACGGGGAATCTTCCAAGGAGGGCACAGGCAGGAACACGGTCGAAGACAGGATCAACATGGAAAGTCATGAAACACCTAACATCAAACAATAACCAACAAAGGACAAGGTGAACATGAGGGCTTAAATACAAAACCAAAGGGGAAACAAAAGCCAATGGGCAAACAGAACTCAAAACAGGGGGCCTAGGGGAAGGCCACAGGACAGGGTCAGAAGGCCTGGGAGGAGGCCACAGAACAAGGTCAGAAGGCCTGGGAGGAGGCCACAAGACAGGGTCAGAAGGCCTGGGAGGAGGCCACAGGACAGGGTCAGAAGGCCTGGGAGGAGGCCACAGGACAGGGTCAGAAGGCCTGGGAGGAGTCCCAGGGGAAGCGGGCGGAGCCGCGGAAGGCTCTGTAGGCGGAGCCGAGGAGGACTCCAGGGGCGGAGCCATGGTAGGCGGAGACCAGCTTGGTTCTGGAGGCGGAGGCTTGGCAGGCTCTGGAGGCTTGGCAGGCTGAGCGGGCAGAGCCGTGGAAGGGTCTGGAGGCGGAGCCGTGGAAGGGTCTGGAGGCGGAGCAGGCACAGGCTGAGCCGAGGAAGGCGGAGCAGGCGCAGGCAGAGCCGAGGAAGGCGGAGCAGGTGCAGGCAGAGCCGTGGGAGGCAGAGCAGGCGCAGGCAGAGCCGTGGGAGGCAGAGCAGGCGCAGGCAGAGCCGTGGGAGGCGGAGCCATGGTGGACTTCTGAGGCAGAGTCCTGGGAGGCTCAGGTGACTGAGGCATGGAAGGCTCAGGTGACTGAGGCGTGGAAGGCTCAGGTGACTGTGGCGTGGAAGGCTCAGGTGACTGAGGTCTCGGAGGCTCGAGAGGCGGAGCCCTGGGAGGCTCGAGAGGAGGAGCCCTGGGAGGCTCGAGAGGCGGAGCCGTGGGAGGCTCGAGAGGCGGAGCCGTGGGAGGCTCGAGAGGCGCTGGCTCCGGCTCTTGGACTGTCGAGGCTACAGGCGCTGGCTCTGGCTCTGGGACGGACGAGGCTGGCAATGCTGGCTCTGGGACGGACGAGGCTGGCAACGCGTTGGCCGTGGCAGGCGTGGGCATTGGCTCATTGGCCGTGGCAGGCGTGGGTGTTGGCTCGTTGGCCGTGGCAGGCGTGGGCGTTGGCTCGTTGGCCGTGGCAGGCGTTGGCTCGTTGGCCGTGGCAGGCGTGGGTGTTGGCTCGTTGGCCGTGGCAGGCGGAGACTGAAGAGCGGAAGCCTTCCCTCTTCTCCTCTTCCTCCTGGCGGACGGGGCTGTCAACGCTGGCCCTGGGACAGACGAGGCTGGGGGCACGTTGGCCGTGGCAGGCGTGGAGGAGCGTCCTCCTCTGCAACACCCACAGTGAAAGGAGAGCCGCAGATCCTCAGGGTCTCCTCCAAGAAGTCCTGGAGCATCCAGCGCGGGGTCGCTGGTGGCAACCGCTCCCTTAGCGAACTGCATAGATTAGCCCTGAAGAAGGCCACCAAGTTAAACTCTGGGAAGTCCGAAGAATCTGCCAGCTCCAAAAACTCACTGACGTGGGCCTCTATCGGGCGGTCCTCTTGTCTGAGGCCGAGAAGCAGGAAATTCGCCTGCTGGGCTGTGAGGGCTGCTGGATCCATTGTTGGTTGGTTATTCTGTTATGAAGGGGAGGGAGTCAAGGAGTGAGGATCCAGTTGCAGCTTTATTTAGATGGTGCAAGGGGTCAAGCAAACGGTGAAAGCAGGAACAAATAAACATCCACGAGGGGAAAACAAAGGTACAAACACAAGAAATGAACACGGGGAATCTTCCAAGGAGGGCACAGGCAGGAACACGGTCGAAGACAGGATCAACATGGAAAGTCATGAAACACCTAACATCAAACAATAACCAACAAAGGACAAGGTGAACATGAGGGCTTAAATTCAAAACCAACGGGGAAACAAAAGCCAATGGGCAAACAGAACTCAAAACAAGATAATAAAGGCAATTAACTAAAACCAATGACAAAACTAGAACTGATAATAAAGTAATCAAACAATGAACCAATGAAAACCAGACACATGAACATGGAGGGAAAACAGGACATGACAAGACTGGGAAACGGGGACATAAGAGTGATTTCAAAATAAGAGTGCATAAACAAAAGACAATATGGAACGTAACAGGTGCCAGAACTTAAAAATAAGAGCGCATAAACAAAAGACAATATGGAGCGTAACAGGTGCCAGAACTTAAAAATAAGAGTGCATTAACAAAAGAGGATATGGAACGTAACACATATCCAGCCACAGCCATCCTATTTCATTTAAGATTCAGACAGAAAGACAATTGTTTTAGGATTCCTCCATCAGTAGGGTTTATCCCCAACACTCTACTTATAAATTTTAAATGATTTGCCAATTTGAGGAGGAATCCTCATTGCTGCTTGCAGCTATTTTTATTATTAGATTCCTCCGGTAGGAGGAAATCTATTGTTATTGACGGTTTTATTATTATTATTAGATTCCTCTGGTAGTGTTACAAAGTGGGCAGACGAGGGAGTAAGGATCCAGGTGCAGCTTTATTTAAATGTCACAAAGTAAAGGGAAGTATAAACACAGGAACAAATGAAACATCCACGAGGGGAAAATAAAGACATGAACACAAGATAATGACACGGGGAGTCTTCCAAGGAGGGCATAGGCAGGAACACTGACTAAGGCAGGATATCAAACAACATGGACTGAACATCAAACATCAAACAACGACCAACAAAGGACAAGGTGAACATGAGGGCCTAAATACAAAACCAAAGGGAAAACAAAACCAATGGGAGAACAGAACTCAAAACAAGATAATAAGGCAATTAACTAAAACCAATGACAAAACTAGAACTGATAATAAAGTGATCAAACAATAAACCAATGAAAACCAGACACATAGACAAGGAGGGAAAACAGGACAAGACAAGACTTTCAAAATAAGAGTGCATGAACACAAGACAGTATGGAATGTAAAAGGTGCCAGAACTTAAAAATAAGAGTGCATAAACAAAGAACAATATGGAACATAAAAGGTGCCAAAACTTAAAATAAAAGGTACACAAACCAAAGACAGTGTGGAACGTTACAGGTAGGAGGAAATCTATTGTTATTGACAGTTTTATTACTATTATTAGTTTCCTCTGGTAGGAGGAACTTTATTATTATTGACGGTATTATTATTATTATTATTATTATATTCCTCCGGTAGGAGGAAATCTATTGTTATTGATGGTTTTATTATTATTATTAAATTCCTACAATAGGAGGAAATCTATTGTGATTTATTTATTTTTTTTCCATATTTATTTTGGTATTTTTGCTTTTTCACAAAACAAACAAACAAAAAACTAAGAACTACTGAGGGAGAAATGCATACATAGAAAAATTATCATTGGACAGATAATGCTACAAAATGCAAGCTTGTAAATATTTGAATCATTAATTCAAAGAAGTATGAAAAACAAAACAGTAATAATAAATACATTAAACAAAATAACCAAGCGCATTATCCTGAATAGTGTCAGCCATCTAATACTTTAGGCATAGTGTTAATTATATTATCAGTGATTACGGTCATCAATTACTAATAAGTTGGGCAGTAACAGGGGTCAGTAGGCTAAGAAAGCATTGCTTTAGTTATCTTAAGATGATCCAAAACCTGTCCCCACATTTTGTCAAATACTGTAAATCTGTCATTATTAATGTATCTCAACCTTTCCAATGCAAGCATATTTACAAGATCTTTAGCCCACATTTCAAACTTAGGCGCTAAATCATTTTTCCACATTCGCAAAATCAACCTCTTAGCAATTATCATTCCAAATAATATAGCTTGTCTTTCCTGTATGTCTATCATCTTTAGAATACTAGATATACCAAGAATAGCTGTAAGTGGAGAAGGTTCAATATACTTTTTAAATGCTTTAGAAAAACAGTCAAATACACTCCCAATATTTCAGTAATTTAGGGCACAGCCATAGTGTGTGAGTCAGAGATCCCTTTGCTACCTTACATCTGTTGCAGTGTGGATTAACCTTTGGGAATAAACTATGACGTTAGATAAATATATTCTGTGCAAAGTTTTGTACTGAATCAAATTATGCCTTACATTAATTGAACAAGTGTGTATGTTCCCTAGGCATTCTTCCCAACTATCTGAATTGATCTCTAAACCCAGTTCTGTTTCCCAGGCCTGTTTAGCTACAGTTGTATTTGTGACATCTTGCTTTACCATAATCCTGTAAAAAAAAATTACACTGCTCCCCGATGTAAAGGATTGAATTTATTAATTTTATCAAGTGTGTCATGCTGATTTATCACACTAAAATTTGAAAGCTTTTTCTTCACAAAATTTCTAACTTGTATCTAAATAAACTAGAGGTATTGATATTAAAGGCCCTTCATAATTGCTCGATTGAGGCAAATTTCCCATCTATATAC
Organism: Moxostoma hubbsi; assembly: GCA_032164185.1. Classification (NCBI taxonomy): domain Eukaryota; kingdom Metazoa; phylum Chordata; class Actinopteri; order Cypriniformes; family Catostomidae; genus Moxostoma; species Moxostoma hubbsi. Next base: position 1,694,880 of record JAVLUX010000125.1, read on the forward strand.
AGATCTTTTATGTTTTGAATACTGTCCTTCTCCCATTGTATAACACCTAAGTCAAGTAAACCAGGAGGAAAAGCTTGATTATGACATATAGGGCTATCTAGATACATGTCAGGAGCTTTTATATAAGTTTTAATTTGCTTTATTTTAGAGCATTATTTATAACAAAGTGATTATCATATAAGGCTTTATAAATTTTAGTAGGACTGTTGAGAAGAGCAGCAAGATATGTCTTATTGGAAAATACTTGCTCCATCCTAAGCCAGGGAGGATCTCCATGTACATTAATGGGCTGTTTTTTCCACCAGGAAAAAACACTTAGATTAGCAGCCCAGTAATAATAACTGTGGTAGGCTAAACCCTCCATCTTTCTTAGCTTTACATAGATGCTTCTTAGATATTCACACACTCATATAATCCCACAAATAAGGCACAATTATAGCATCTAACTGTTTAAAAAAACTTTGTAGGATAAAACAGGGAATTGCCTGAAAAATGTACAAAAAGTACCACCATCTTGATCGAGTTAATCCTACCAGCCATTGACATAGGCAGCATCCTCCAAAATTCAATATTTCACTTTAACTGATCTAATATTCGCTGCCAGTTTATTCTTAGTAGATCTTTAGGCTCTTTAGTAACTGTAACCCCGAGATACACAAAAGAATTGTGTGCTTTTTCATAAGGGGTGGAATTCAAGAATTGTGGTTCGATTCTTGTGATGGGCATTAATTCGCTCTTCTCCCAGCTCAATAAGAATCGCAAACAAAAAAGGTGAGAGGGGACAGCCCTGTCGCGTTCCTTTGTATATCTTAAAGGGAGGAGACACATTCTGGTTTGTGATTACAGACACAACGGGGTGAGCATAGATCGTTTCTATCCAGCCTTTAAAGACAGGCCCAAATGCTTCAATGGATATCTAATGCATGACCCTTCTACCTGGTCAAAGGCGTATTGCGTACCAAGAGAAATGATAGCTGTGTCTGTATAATGTTTGGCATATAAAATATTAAAAAGACATGTGTCCATAAAGCCAGTTTGGTCAGGATGAATGACAGTGCCAGTGTCGCTTCTCAGATGATTTGCCAGTATTTTCCCAATAAGTTTTGTTTCTATTGGAATCAGTGAAATATGATGATAAGATGAGACCAAAAGGGGATCACGTCCTGGTTTGGGAATCAGAGTTATATTGGTTGTATATAAAGTAGGAGGCAGCTCAGAGGCATTGCGACTATGTTTATACATGCGCACAAGAAAGGGGGAAATTATATCACAAAATTTCTTGAACAATTCAATTGTAAACCCATCTGGTCCAGGGGATTTATTATTTGGAAAATAAAAAAATAGCTTTATTAATCTCTTTAAGGCTTATATTTGCATCTAAATGTTTTACTGCATCTTCATTTAATTTGGGAAGATTAAAATTATCTAGGAAATTAGTTTCTGTGTCTGAAGTTGTATTTTCCTGGGACCAATATACATCTTCATAAAATTTAGCAAAACATCTATTTATATAAATAGGATTATTTAAGAGTTTGCCACTATCCGATTTTATTGAGTGTATAGCTCGAGATGATTGGGCATGTCTCAACTGGCGAGCAAGTAGTTTTTGCGGATTATCTCCTAGTTCAAAGTATTGCTGCTTGTAGAGTCTTGCTATGTTTAAATGAAATAAACACAACATACACAGGAAGAGCTGTTCTCGAACGCGCGGTTTATTCCTTGGTTTCCTCGCTTCCCTTATCACCTGATCATACGTGCTTACATCACAGTATGACGCTAAACATAAAACATGGATCTGGAGTTACATGTAAACACTACATTCCTCCCTTATTCAAAAAGAAGATATCATTACAGCATAAAATTTAAAATATGCCACATTGTATACAGTATAATCAAAATGAGAATGAAAAACAACAAACTAAGACTAAGGTCCTTAAGCTACCATTGTCGGAACATGGTGAAACCTGAAAACAGAAATGGTTTGTAAAATAAAATGAATACTTATGGACCATTGTTTGAATCGTGTTAAAAAAACAAACATTCTACATTTCTTCAATCAAATATCTCGGTGCCTTGCGATTTGGTCTCAGGTCGTATCGAGGGATATTTGAAAAGTTAGAATGTCTTGGATCGGCTGTAGTGTGTCTTGTGCTTCGTTGTACATTATCTTGAAACACATCATTATTGCGAAACATCCGCTGTTTTGGAGTTTTGTTCGATAACAGGCGACTTAATTCCTGTCCCATAATGTCACCCTTTTAATAATAAAAATAATACAAACAATTTCCCTATCCACACGGTTCATGCAGAACAATAATGCAGATCAAATTCTCTCCGTCTTTTCCTTAGGACAATTTCCGTCCTCTTCTTATTCATACCAGAATAAGGATATCCTTTAAACTACTGCTGCGGTCGTGGGGTTTTCCCTATTTATAATCTAGCAAAACCTTCCTATTTATAATAGGGCAAAATCATCTCTCTGAAGGGGCCACCAAGCTGAGTTATTAACGGAGTTAATATTGAGCCAAATTAAACTACGTTTTATTCAATCTCTCATAAGACAGGTTAATACTTGATAATTAAATCAGTCTTACCCTGGGCGTGGGTAGAGGAAGCAAAGGTCAAATGTACACCTGTTAGGTCGTAAATCATAGGCAATAAATAATTTTTGTCACAACATGCATTTTATTTACTACTGACCAATTCTTCTGAAACTTGGTGTACATGCCTCATTTCTCATTGGGAATAAAAAAGCCTCAAGGACCCATAAGGTCAACCATGATGGATTTTCCTGTACACTGAAAATTTGGAAAAACCTATATCAAGACAAAATCCTATTGTCTTGAACCAGATACAATTGACTGGACATTTGGTAACCATGTGTAGAATCTATGTTTTTCATTTTGTTACTTGCAAAAATGAATACAATACAAAATGGCTGAAAGGGGCATATTTATGTAAATGTCTACATTGTCTCAATATATATATATATATGTCAATAAATCAAATGTCATTTTGACTGGTTGTTTTTCAAACCTAATCTGCATCACGATGACATCACTCTGAAATACCTTGCAAAATTTCACCTTGATATGTCAAATGATGACTGAATTACAGCTGTTTGAACTTGTGCCAAATCTGACAATGCTAGCCACTGGTTATTTTTTTATCCAGAAACTGAAAACAGAAATACTCAGCAATGTGAAGAGTTGACTTAGCTGAGATGTTGTGCTGATAAGTGAAGGTACAGAGGTTCATATTGTTATGAAGGGGAGGGAGTCAAGGAGTGAGGATCCAGATGCAGCTTTATTTAGATGGTGCAAGGGGTCAAGCAAACGGTGAAAGCAGGAACAAATAAACATCCACAAGGGGAAAACAAAGGTACAAACACAAGAAATGAACACGGGGAATCTTCCAAGGAGGGCACAGGCAGGAACACGGTCGAAGACAGGATCAACATGGAAAGTCATGAAACACCTAACATCAAACAATAACCAACAAAGGACAAGGTGAACATGAGGGCTTAAATACAAAACCAAAGGGGAAACAAAAGCCAATGGGCAAACAGAACTCAAAACAGGGGGCCTAGGGGAAGGCCACAGGACAGGGTCAGAAGGCCTGGGAGGAGGCCACAGAACAAGGTCAGAAGGCCTGGGAGGAGGCCACAAGACAGGGTCAGAAGGCCTGGGAGGAGGCCACAGGACAGGGTCAGAAGGCCTGGGAGGAGGCCACAGGACAGGGTCAGAAGGCCTGGGAGGAGTCCCAGGGGAAGCGGGCGGAGCCGCGGAAGGCTCTGTGGGCGGAGCCGAGGAGGACTCCAGGGGCGGAGCCATGGTAGGCGGAGACCAGCTTGGTTCTGGAGGCGGAGGCTTGGCAGGCTCTGGAGGCTTGGCAGGCTGAGCGGGCAGAGCCGTGGAAGGGTCTGGAGGCGGAGCCGTGGAAGGGTCTGGAGGCGGAGCAGGCACAGGCTGAGCCGAGGAAGGCGGAGCAGGCGCAGGCAGAGCCGAGGAAGGCGGAGCAGGCGCAGGCAGAGCCGTGGGAGGCAGAGCAGGCGCAGGCAGAGCCGTGGGAGGCAGAGCAGGCGCAGGCAGAGCCGTGGGAGGCGGAGCCATGGTGGACTTCTGAGGCAGAGTCCTGGGAGGCTCAGGTGACTGAGGCATGGAAGGCTCAGGTGACTGAGGCGTGGAAGGCTCAGGTGACTGTGGCGTGGAAGGCTCAGGTGACTGAGGTCTCGGAGGCTCGAGAGGCGGAGCCCTGGGAGGCTCGAGAGGAGGAGCCCTGGGAGGCTCGAGAGGCGGAGCCGTGGGAGGCTCGAGAGGCGGAGCCGTGGGAGGCTCGAGAGGCGCTGGCTCCGGCTCTTGGACTGTCGAGGCTACAGGCGCTGGCTCTGGCTCTGGGACGGACGAGGCTGGCAATGCTGGCTCTGGGACGGACGAGGCTGGCAACGCGTTGGCCGTGGCAGGCGTGGGCATTGGCTCATTGGCCGTGGCAGGCGTGGGTGTTGGCTCGTTGGCCGTGGCAGGCGTGGGCGTTGGCTCGTTGGCCGTGGCAGGCGTTGGCTCGTTGGCCGTGGCAGGCGTGGGTGTTGGCTCGTTGGCCGTGGCAGGCGGAGACTGAAGAGCGGAAGCCTTCCCTCTTCTCCTCTTCCTCCTGGCGGACGGGGCTGTCAACGCTGGCCCTGGGACAGACGAGGCTGGGGGCACGTTGGCCGTGGCAGGCGTGGAGGAGCGTCCTCCTCTGCAACACCCACAGTGAAAGGAGAGCCGCAGATCCTCAGGGTCTCCTCCAAGAAGTCCTGGAGCATCCAGCGCGGGGTCGCTGGTGGCAACCGCTCCCTTAGCGAACTGCATAGATTAGCCCTGAAGAAGGCCACCAAGTTAAACTCTGGGAAGTCCGAAGAATCTGCCAGCTCCAAAAACTCACTGACGTGGGCCTCTATCGGGCGGTCCTCTTGTCTGAGGCCGAGAAGCAGGAAATTCGCCTGCTGGGCTGTGAGGGCTGCTGGATCCATTGTTGGTTGGTTATTCTGTTATGAAGGGGAGGGAGTCAAGGAGTGAGGATCCAGTTGCAGCTTTATTTAGATGGTGCAAGGGGTCAAGCAAACGGTGAAAGCAGGAACAAATAAACATCCACGAGGGGAAAACAAAGGTACAAACACAAGAAATGAACACGGGGAATCTTCCAAGGAGGGCACAGGCAGGAACACGGTCGAAGACAGGATCAACATGGAAAGTCATGAAACACCTAACATCAAACAATAACCAACAAAGGACAAGGTGAACATGAGGGCTTAAATTCAAAACCAACGGGGAAACAAAAGCCAATGGGCAAACAGAACTCAAAACAAGATAATAAAGGCAATTAACTAAAACCAATGACAAAACTAGAACTGATAATAAAGTAATCAAACAATGAACCAATGAAAACCAGACACATGAACATGGAGGGAAAACAGGACATGACAAGACTGGGAAACGGGGACATAAGAGTGATTTCAAAATAAGAGTGCATAAACAAAAGACAATATGGAACGTAACAGGTGCCAGAACTTAAAAATAAGAGCGCATAAACAAAAGACAATATGGAGCGTAACAGGTGCCAGAACTTAAAAATAAGAGTGCATTAACAAAAGAGGATATGGAACGTAACACATATCCAGCCACAGCCATCCTATTTCATTTAAGATTCAGACAGAAAGACAATTGTTTTAGGATTCCTCCATCAGTAGGGTTTATCCCCAACACTCTACTTATAAATTTTAAATGATTTGCCAATTTGAGGAGGAATCCTCATTGCTGCTTGCAGCTATTTTTATTATTAGATTCCTCCGGTAGGAGGAAATCTATTGTTATTGACGGTTTTATTATTATTATTAGATTCCTCTGGTAGTGTTACAAAGTGGGCAGACGAGGGAGTAAGGATCCAGGTGCAGCTTTATTTAAATGTCACAAAGTAAAGGGAAGTATAAACACAGGAACAAATGAAACATCCACGAGGGGAAAATAAAGACATGAACACAAGATAATGACACGGGGAGTCTTCCAAGGAGGGCATAGGCAGGAACACTGACTAAGGCAGGATATCAAACAACATGGACTGAACATCAAACATCAAACAACGACCAACAAAGGACAAGGTGAACATGAGGGCCTAAATACAAAACCAAAGGGAAAACAAAACCAATGGGAGAACAGAACTCAAAACAAGATAATAAGGCAATTAACTAAAACCAATGACAAAACTAGAACTGATAATAAAGTGATCAAACAATAAACCAATGAAAACCAGACACATAGACAAGGAGGGAAAACAGGACAAGACAAGACTTTCAAAATAAGAGTGCATGAACACAAGACAGTATGGAATGTAAAAGGTGCCAGAACTTAAAAATAAGAGTGCATAAACAAAGAACAATATGGAACATAAAAGGTGCCAAAACTTAAAATAAAAGGTACACAAACCAAAGACAGTGTGGAACATTACAGGTAGGAGGAAATCTATTGTTATTGACAGTTTTATTACTATTATTAGTTTCCTCTGGTAGGAGGAACTTTATTATTATTGACGGTATTATTATTATTATTATTATTATATTCCTCCGGTAGGAGGAAATCTATTGTTATTGATGGTTTTATTATTATTATTAAATTCCTACAATAGGAGGAAATCTATTGTGATTTATTTATTTTTTTTCCATATTTATTTTGGTATTTTTGCTTTTTCACAAAACAAACAAACAAAAAACTAAGAACTACTGAGGGAGAAATGCATACATAGAAAAATTATCATTGGACAGATAATGCTACAAAATGCAAGCTTGTAAATATTTGAATCATTAATTCAAAGAAGTATGAAAAACAAAACAGTAATAATAAATACATTAAACAAAATAACCAAGCGCATTATCCTGAATAGTGTCAGCCATCTAATACTTTAGGCATAGTGTTAATTATATTATCAGTGATTACGGTCATCAATTACTAATAAGTTGGGCAGTAACAGGGGTCAGTAGGCTAAGAAAGCATTGCTTTAGTTATCTTAAGATGATCCAAAACCTGTCCCCACATTTTGTCAAATACTGTAAATCTGTCATTATTAATGTATCTCAACCTTTCCAATGCAAGCATATTTACAAGATCTTTAGCCCACATTTCAAACTTAGGCGCTAAATCATTTTTCCACATTCGCAAAATCAACCTCTTAGCAATTATCATTCCAAATAATATAGCTTGTCTTTCCTGTATGTCTATCATCTTTAGAATACTAGATATACCAAGAATAGCTGTAAGTGGAGAAGGTTCAATATACTTTTTAAATGCTTTAGAAAAACAGTCAAATACACTCCCAATATTTCAGTAATTTAGGGCACAGCCATAGTGTGTGAGTCAGAGATCCCTTTGCTACCTTACATCTGTTGCAGTGTGGATTAACCTTTGGGAATAAACTATGACGTTAGATAAATATATTCTGTGCAAAGTTTTGTACTGAATCAAATTATGCCTTACATTAATTGAACAAGTGTGTATGTTCCCTAGGCATTCTTCCCAACTATCTGAATTGATCTCTAAACCCAGTTCTGTTTCCCAGGCCTGTTTAGCTACAGTTGTATTTGTGACATCTTGCTTTACCATAATCCTGTAAAAAAAAATTACACTGCTCCCCGATGTAAAGGATTGAATTTATTAATTTTATCAAGTGTGTCATGCTGATTTATCACACTAAAATTTGAAAGCTTTTTCTTCACAAAATTTCTAACTTGTATCTAAATAAACTAGAGGTATTGATATTAAAGGCCCTTCATAATTGCTCGATTGAGGCAAATTTCCCATCTATATACAGATCTTTTATGTTTTGAATACTGTCCTTCTCCCATTGTATAACACCTAAGTCAAGTAAACCAGGAGGAAAAGCTTGATTATGACATATAGGGCTATCTAGATACATGTCAGGAGCTTTTATATAAGTTTTAATTTGCTTTATTTTAGAGCATTATTTATAACAAAGTGATTATCATATAAGGCTTTATAAATTTTAGTAGGACTGTTGAGAAGAGCAGCAAGATATGTCTTATTGGAAAATACTTGCTCCATCCTAAGCCAGGGAGGATCTCCATGTACATTAATGGGCTGTTTTTTCCACCAGGAAAAAACACTTAGATTAGCAGCCCAGTAATAATAACTGTGGTAGGCTAAACCCTCCATCTTTCTTAGCTTTACATAGATGCTTCTTAGATATTCACACACTCATATAATCCCACAAATAAGGCACAATTATAGCATCTAACTGTTTAAAAAAACTTTGTAGGATAAAACAGGGAATTGCCTGAAAAATGTACAAAAAGTACCACCATCTTGATCGAGTTAATCCTACCAGCCATTGACATAGGCAGCATCCTCCAAAATTCAATATTTCACTTTAACTGATCTAATATTCGCTGCCAGTTTATTCTTAGTAGATCTTTAGGCTCTTTAGTAACTGTAACCCCGAGATACACAAAAGAATTGTGTGCTTTTTCATAAGGGGTGGAATTCAAGAATTGTGGTTCGATTCTTGTGATGGGCATTAATTCGCTCTTCTCCCAGCTCAATAAGAATCGCAAACAAAAAAGGTGAGAGGGGACAGCCCTGTCGCGTTCCTTTGTATATCTTAAAGGGAGGAGACACATTCTGGTTTGTGATTACAGACACAACGGGGTGAGCATAGATCGTTTCTATCCAGCCTTTAAAGACAGGCCCAAATGCTTCAATGGATATCTAATGCATGACCCTTCTACCTGGTCAAAGGCGTATTGCGTACCAAGAGAAATGATAGCTGTGTCTGTATAATGTTTGGCATATAAAATATTAAAAAGACATGTGTCCATAAAGCCAGTTTGGTCAGGATGAATGACAGTGCCAGTGTCGCTTCTCAGATGATTTGCCAGTATTTTCCCAATAAGTTTTGTTTCTATTGGAATCAGTGAAATATGATGATAAGATGAGACCAAAAGGGGATCACGTCCTGGTTTGGGAATCAGAGTTATATTGGTTGTATATAAAGTAGGAGGCAGCTCAGAGGCATTGCGACTATGTTTATACATGCGCACAAGAAAGGGGGAAATTATATCACAAAATTTCTTGAACAATTCAATTGTAAACCCATCTGGTCCAGGGGATTTATTATTTGGAAAATAAAAAAATAGCTTTATTAATCTCTTTAAGGCTTATATTTGCATCTAAATGTTTTACTGCATCTTCATTTAATTTGGGAAGATTAAAATTATCTAGGAAATTAGTTTCTGTGTCTGAAGTTGTATTTTCCTGGGACCAATATACATCTTCATAAAATTTAGCAAAACATCTATTTATATAAATAGGATTATTTAAGAGTTTGCCACTATCCGATTTTATTGAGTGTATAGCTCGAGATGATTGGGCATGTCTCAACTGGCGAGCAAGTAGTTTTTGCGGATTATCTCCTAGTTCAAAGTATTGCTGCTTGTAGAGTCTTGCTATGTTTAAATGAAATAAACACAACATACACAGGAAGAGCTGTTCTCGAACGCGCGGTTTATTCCTTGGTTTCCTCGCTTCCCTTATCACCTGATCATACGTGCTTACATCACAGTATGACGCTAAACATAAAACATGGATCTGGAGTTACATGTAAACACTACATTCCTCCCTTATTCAAAAAGAAGATATCATTACAGCATAAAATTTAAAATATGCCACATTGTATACAGTATAATCAAAATGAGAATGAAAAACAACAAACTAAGACTAAGGTCCTTAAGCTACCATTGTCGGAACATGGTGAAACCTGAAAACAGAAATGGTTTGTAAAATAAAATGAATACTTATGGACCATTGTTTGAATCGTGTTAAAAAAACAAACATTCTACATTTCTTCAATCAAATATCTCGGTGCCTTGCGATTTGGTCTCAGGTCGTATCGAGGGATATTTGAAAAGTTAGAATGTCTTGGATCGGCTGTAGTGTGTCTTGTGCTTCGTTGTACATTATCTTGAAACACATCAGAATTTGGAGTTTGTCCTCTGACGTCATCTTCATCATCCGAGATTTTGTTCTGCTCAACTGAGAGATGAGATGGGAGTCTTTTGAAAAATGAGGAATTTCGTGTAATGCATCTTCCTGAACGACTTGCTGTCACCATTGACCCTTTGACCTTGATTACCTTGTAGGGTTTTATCTCATATGGAGTTGTCAACTTTCCTGTCAAGGGTTGTTGGCAGAGTACAACATCACCAGTCTTGATACTGGACTCTTTTGCTCTGTTCCGAAAATCTGCATACTTTTTCATCCGTTGTTTAGCAACGTGATCAAATTCTCTGAGGTTATTATCTGGTGTGACTTGTGGATTCGAAGGTAATGTGGTGTTAATCTTTCTTCCAAACAGTAGTTCTGCTGGAGTCTTTTGGGTGGTTCCATGTGGTGTTGCTCTGTAATTTCTTAGGAAACTATACAGGCACTGCTTCCATGGTTTACCTTCAGCAGTGTTGGTCACGACTGTCTTTTTAAGTGTTCTCATGAATCGTTCTACTTCTCCGTTCGCTTTAGGCCAATATGGAGTTATCTTTCTGTGTTTGAAACCAAGATATGAACTGAAATCTGCAAAACAATGACCATTGAATGGTGGGCCATTATCAGTTTTGACTGTCCTGGGTATGCCAAAAGTCGAGAATATCTTGTCCAGTTTGGGAATCACAGCAGTTGCTGCTGTAGACTTGACTATCTCCACTTCTGGATACCTGGAATGATCATCAACTACTACCAGCAAGTAGTCACCAGAAGGAAATGGACCAGTAAAATCTACAGAGACCTCCGACCATGGTTCTATTGGCAGATCAGACATGTTGAGGGGTTCTGAATGATGCTGGAGCGTGGCTGCTTGACATGGAACACATCCTTGCACAGCTTTTTCCACTTCTGCATCAATACCAGGGAACCATACCTTTTCTCTCACCAACTGTTTAGTTTTTACAATGCCCATGTGTCCTACGTGGGCAAGTTGGATGGCTTTCTGATACAAAGAGACAGGTAAAACAAGTCTATTCCCTCTGAGGACAATGTCTTGTGATGCGTTAACTGTGAGCTCATGTCTCAGCTTATGAAATGCCTTCAGTTTTGAGTAGCATGCATCTGACATGTTCCGTTTCAAATGTGTCCAGGCTTTATTTTTCAACTCTTTTATCACTGTTTGTAAGATAGAATCTTTCATCGTTTCCCGACGTACTTCATCTAAAGTCATTGCTTTTGGGACTGTGTTGTCAATTATGAAGTTGACGTGTTTTTCTGCGTTTTCTGAACAGTTGTCCGTGTGTTGTCCATCCACAGGATGTCTTGACATGTAATCAGCAGGATTGTCTTTTCCGGGCTTGTATTGGACTGCGAACGTATATTGTTGTAGTCTCAGTCTCCAACGTTCAAGTCTAGCAGGTGAGGATGCTCGAGGGTTATTGAAAATGAGCTCTAATGGTTTGTGATCCGTAATGACTATGAAGTGTGAACCATAGAGGTATAAATTAAAATGTTCACATGCCCATATTATTGCTAGAGCTTCCCTCTCGGTTTGCGAGTAGCGTTGTTCTACAGCTGTGAGCGCTCTACTGGCATACGCAATTATTTTGTTACCAGAGTTGTCTTTGTTTGGCTGACTTAGTATGGCACCAAGACCAACCGGACTTGCATCAACAAGTAGTGTTGACTTCTTTTTTTGATCAAAGTATGCCATTGTGGTATTCTGGATAAGTTGAGATATAAGCTTGTCCAGTGCTGCTTGATGTTCCAGTCCCCAATTCCATGAGTGGTCTTTTCGGAGGAGTTCACGCAATGGCTGTGTGGTTGTTGCGTAGTCTTGAATGAACCGAGAACAGTATGTTGTCATTCCAAACAGACTGCGTAATTCAGACACATTCTGTGGGGCTGGAAGGTTCTTGATGGCTGTTATTTTTTTTGGATCTGCAGAAATTCCTTTGTCTGAAAACACATATCCAAAGAAGTCTAGCTTTGTCTTACTGTACTCACACTTATCTTTGTTGAGGGTGAGATTTTTCTCTCTAAGTCTCTTGAATACTGCTTGTAGGCAGGCGTTGTGTTCGTCTCGCGATTTACCAAAAACTATGATGTCGTCGCTCATGTTTTTGACATTTGGGATGCCATGAAGGACTTGTTGTATCGTGTTTTGAAACACCTCAGCTGCTGAACTAACCCCAAAATTCAAACGAGTGTATCTCCAGAGACCTGCATGAGTCGTGAATGTTGTTATATACCTGGAATCAGGATTTAGTTCAAGCTGATGATATCCAGCATTCAGATCAAGTTTTGTGAACAGTACAGCTCCGTTTAAGTCGTGTATCAAATCATCTACCGTTGGGGTGATATGACGTTCTCTTTGAATGGCGCAATTGGGCATTCTCATATCCACACATATGCGCACACTGTCAGGATTTTTGGGTTTTGGTGTGACAACTATAGGTGATACCCATGGTGTCGGGCCACTGACTTTTTCAATGATACCTTGTTGTTCAAGTTTTTCAAGTTCTTGTTCCACTTTCTTTCTGATATGGAATGGAATTCGTCGGTGTGGTTGTACTATAGGTTTTACTGACTCATCTATGTGTAACTTCACCTGAAAGTCTTTCAGCTTTCCAATTCCTTCAAAAAGGTCTTTGTATTCTTCAAGTAATTGATTCACAGTGGGAGCTTCAGCTGGTTTGGCCGATACTGCACTGACTATTTGAAGAATTCCAAGTTCTGTTGCAGTGTTGTAGCTCAGCAGAGAACCTGAATGACCATCAATCACATAGAACGTGGTTGCTATGTCCGTTCTGTTGAAACAGACTTTGGCTTGAAATTTTCCTTTCAGTGGAAGGGGAGTGGAAGAGCCATATGCGAAAATCTTTGCATCTGATGGTTTTAATTTTATCTTTTGTTTTATTTTGTGATATGTAGTATCATCAACAATATTTACGCTTGCACCAGAATCGACGATGACCTTCACTGATACTCCTGCAATCTCCACTTGTGACTGGGGTTGTTGTTGCGAATGTTGAACTGTGTGTATGACATATACATAGTCTTCATCTGAACTCGCTGACATTTCAGGGAGTGTTTTGGACACTGTGTCATTTGTATGCACCGTATTAACTTTTTGTTTGAACTTTTGAAACTTAGACTTTGCTGGATGTGGGAAATTTGGTGAGTAGTGTGTTGACCTGCAGCATTTTTGAAAATGATTCAACTTTCCGCAGCCTTTACAGGTTTTTCCCTTTGCAGGACAGTTTCTCTGACCTCCATCGTGAGGGAAATGTCCTCCACAATTGTTGCATGTCAAACTGTCATTTGTCTTTGTTTGAAAATGTCTCTGCTTGTCTCTGTTCAGAATTTTCTTATTTATTACATTTGCTTTGTATGAGTCGGATGATTTTGTATGTATCTCTTCTATGCCAGCTGCTTGTTTATCTGCTGTTTCTTGAGCTCGTCCTGCATCTAATAACTGTTGAAGTGTCATTGTAGCGTCGCGGAGTGCCATCTTGCGGAGACGCGATGAACTGCAGCTTAGGATTATCTGTGACTTGATTTCTTTGTCTGCATTTGTGAATTCGCATTTTTTTGCTATCTGCCTCAATTTAGTGTGATAAGCATCCACAGTTTCATCTTCACGCTGTCTTGTTTGTCTGAATAAATATGTTTCATATTCAGGATTGACTTTTGGACAGAAATACGTGTCTAGCTTTCTCACCGCTGTAGAGTAGTCGTCTCCCGTTTCTGGCAGCGTTTCAAAAATGTCGAACACATCGGGTCCCGCGTGATGTAGTAAGAGGGCTCGTTTCTGCTTGTCCTCTTCAATATTGAATGCTTGTAGATAGTTATCAAATCGACTCTGCCATTTTTTCCATCTCGAGCCGACTGAGCTGGGTTCGGTGTGAAAATCGAACATAGGAAAATGAGGGAGAGTCGTCATCTCGCGATCCGTGTGATTTAAACAGTTTTGTTGTTTGATTTTTGTTTTTGTTTATGATTTTCGTGTTAAACTTACATCTCGCATCACTCGTCGCCAAAATGTAGAGTCTTGCTATGTTTAAATGAAATAAACACAACATACACAGGAAGAGCTGTTCTTGAACGCGCGGTTTATTCCTTGGTTTCCTCGCTTCCCTTATCACCTGATCATACGTGCTTACATCACAGTATGACGCTAAACATAAAACATGGATCTGGAGTTACATGTAAACACTACACTGCTTAACTTGGTTGAGTATTTTTAATACATTTTTAGACATGGATACATTATATTCATATTTTAATTTTATAATTTTATTCAACGTTTCAGCACTCTGAGTAGCTATATATTCTGTTTTCAACTGCATTAGCATGTCCTGACTTTCACATTTTTTTGCTTTCTTTCTGCAGCCTCATATGCTATTATATTTCCTCTTAAAAAAGCTTTCATAGATTCAATAGTGAACGTCTCCTTTATCATTTGTAGATATGAACAATTCCATTTTCTCTCAGATAATCACTGAACTGCTTGTCCTTTAATAGACTGTAATTCATTCGCCATGTATATTCTCCTTTAACTATGCCTAAATTCAAATCCAATGAATGTGGGGAATGGTCTGATATTAACATATGATATTTTGAGGTGGTTGCCATAGATATTAATTTGGAATCAATTAAAAAATAATCAATTCTCGAGTAAGATTTATGCACAGAAGAGAGAAAGGAATAATCTCTATCAGAGGGGTGAAATACTCTCCAGATATCTACTATACAAAGATTTTTTATATAATTATTTATAGTTTTACAAGACTTTGAAACAGTTAACTGACTTGGTTGTTTGTCAAGAGCTGGATCTAAAACACAATTAAAGTCTCCCCCGATGATGACATTTGAGGCTTGCAGTTTAGGAAGAGTTTCAATTACTTTAGTAAAAAATGACGGATCGTCGAAATTGGAAACTGGAGTTTGATTGATCATCCCACAAACCACAAGATATCTAACGTTTTGATCTGCAATAGTTTGCTTATGTATGAAAGAGAAATTCTTCATTATAAGGATAGCAACTCCTCTTGCTTTTCCTGAAAAGTTTGAATGAAATATGTAAGAGGCCCAACCAGGCCGAAGGCATCTCTGTGCTGTTGTATCAAATGTGTCACCTGGAGAAAATAAATATCTTGAAATGTTTTTAGTTGTGCAAATACTTTCCCTCTTTTTAACGGGCTATTCAAACATTCCAGCTTACAAACCTAACTAACCCTTTGCTTTGGGTACTCTGAGACATAACCATCGAATAGTTGTTCTTGATAAAGTGCCCTTAAAAAGAAACACATTTTATATAACATAAATTAGGAATACTGACATAATATCTGTTGCATAGTCCCTCATAGAAGAACACTTAAAGAACACTTTCCCACACTCCCAGTAAAACAATCTTTCCATACTTCAATTCAACCTAACATCGCAGTATGGTTAACACAGGTTACCATTTGTTACACCTCGCGAAACAAAACAGGCTCCAATCAATAGAATCTGGAACAAATCAGTCATATACTGTAAAAGAGTTAAATCTGTTTCTCATTTGCATTATAGTCCATTCCAATTACTTGGCACAATGATTTAGATCTTCATGATGTTCACTCAGTAATTCGTTCGCTGCCTCCAGGGTCTCAAACATCGCCGTGATACCGTCCACCATTACAATGAATCTTGCCGCGAGCGAAAGCCACACCGTATCTTCCTAGCTCTACATTTCTCTCTGATGTTGTTGATCACCTGTCACTTTTTCAAGGTATCCGTGGTCAAATCTGGGTAAATCACCACCCGTGTCGCCATGTAGAACAGCGGCTGGTTTTGCCTGGCTAGGCGTAGGACGAGCTCCTTGGTCTGATAATGATGAATCCGTGCAATGATTGCTCTCTGTCTGCCATTAGAAGATTGACCGATCAACCTGTATTGGCTTTTAAAAATGCTCTGCACCCAAGAGCTTTGGAAGCAGTTTCTCGATGAAATGGGTAGGTTGACCTTGCTCCTCTTTTTCATTTATACCTGTAATCCGGATGTTTTGGTGACGAGATCGAGACTCCAAGTCGTCAAGTTTCGCATACATTGGCGACAACTCGGTATCTAACTTTGAACACAGCTGCTCTAAAGCCTTGAATCGCTGTTCATGTGCATTTGCAGCCTTTATAATTTCCTCCACCCGCATGACAGTTTCATCCAATGCACTTTTCAATGTGGAAAGTAAGGCTGAAAGTTTGTTAAACCTATTGTCCATATTGCCGCTGAGTGCATTAATAGCAGCCATGAGATCGTCATTACTTTATTTGGCTTTGTTATCTTGTGAACTATTCACTACTGAATTGTTACTGTTATTAACAAATAAAATTGTGTAGGTGAGAAAATTAAGGTAAGTCAGACAGAGCTTCAGAAAATGCGTCTACTCAATTCCGCACCACGTCCCCCTTGGAATTCTATTGTTATTGACGGTGTTATTATTAGATTCCTCCGGTAGGAGGAAATCTATTGTTATTGATGGTTTTATTATTATTATTAATATTACTATTAGACTCCTCTGGTAGGAGGAAATCAAATTTTATTTATTGTTTTATTATTAGATTCCTCCGGTAGAAGGAAATCTATTGATACTGACAGTTTTATTATTATTATTATTAGATTCCTCCGGTAGGTGTAAAATTATATATGCAAAAGAATTCCAGCAACATGATTTTAATCCAGGAAAAACCCAGCCTTTCAGTTTGGAATGTTTCAATGTAAGTCTCACATATGGCCAATAAAACTGACAAAGAGACTTGTCTAGATCCCATATGAATTGAAAACTTCTCTGCAACGAGGCCCTCAGTTCGAAGGTCAAAGCAATAATAAACAGAACACATGACAATAATTGACAATTATGATTTTTGCTAAAATCGTGCAGCTCTAAACTGGGTATATATGAATGTGTATGTATTGTTTGTTTCTATTTCTCATATGACTGATACTCACAGTAAAACTAACACTATTACTCTAATTATTTTGTTTGCTGAGGTCTTAAATTTTGGTGCGCGAATAGAGGAGATGCTTAAAACAGCAGAATCTGCTCTCTCTCTCTCTCCCTCTCTCTCTCTCTCTCTCTCTCCCACTCTCGTGCATTTAGCAGCTGACGGTTGAGTTTAGTGTGAGCGCATACAGGGAAGCGCATTTTACTGAATTTACGTTGTTACACGTATAAACCTTCATTAACCCGTTAATCCGAAATGCAAATGCTGTTATTTTGCATCTCTCGCTCCTGCTTGTAATCGACAAAGCTGTCAAACGGGACAATTTGCAAGCGCGCAAGGTTTGATCGGTCTTTTCACGCTTTACAAATCTTGGCGCTTATTCTCTTTCATAATTTAATCTGTTAACATTTCAATACATATTTTCAACTTTAAATGGCCAATTTTAAGGTAACTGATGAGTTTTGCTTACATTGAATGAGAATTCAGACTTAAGGGTGAGCAGTGATGACAGAAATTTCATTTTTAAACAAATTGCCCTTTAACTACCTGTTAAAGTTATCTGCCAAGAAAACTAATATAAATGTTATTCAGCACATGCTAGACCTTATTCACAGCAGCTGTATCTTTTTATCTATTAGACAACAAGGCTGTGCGGGATAGATGTGCAGTCTTTTCTATGGGCTGTACTGCTGTTTAACGTGTTTTTGGATCGTTCCGCAGACAAAACATTGAAAATAATCTCTTTTCAAGAGCACTCAGTAGACAAAAAAACTCCAGACAACATGAGTTGTGGAAAATCAAATGGGATATTGGAGCTTTTTACAGATTAATACCATGCATGCCATTGAAGGGATGGTAAGTCTATCCCTTACTGCCCCGTTTCCATTCCCATTAATAATCAAACATGGCACTACTGTGAATAAAGTCTATAGACCTGGGGTCGGGAGCCTTTTTTGACTAAGGAGCCAATTTTTTTTATTTTCATTTATTTATTTATTTATTTATTTTTTGGTTGATGTATTTTTTAGTGGTCGATCGATATATCGCCGAGGCCGATATATCGTCCGATATTTAGAATTTTTTTAGATATCAGCATCGGCCGATAAATATTTCCGTTTGGCCGATATATTTAAAACAGTTTGTGACAGTGCATTAGCGCTTTTTTCCATTGGCGCGAGCAGAGCGAGCATGAATGAACTGAATACGCTCGCTCTGCTCCGCCCAGCACCGTAAGACAAGCCACTCAGAAGTGAAGCAGACATCTGACAGACACAGTAAATGACCAATCAGCATTCGCCTTCTAACCTGACCTACATGCAGCGAAGTCTAATCAAACAGTACTGTGATATGTCAGATCCGCAGCCCAGCGGTAGCTCCAGTGGGGGGTCACAGATGTGATATAAACGAATTCAAACAAAACTGAAAACATTTAACAAACAGTCAAAAATCCTGTGACTGGCTGTTCCTCAGATGCGCGCGTGCTGTTCTCGGTTACGTTTAAACTAGACGCTGTTTTCCCACGGACTGAAAAGCTGGGTCGCGTGCACTCCAGATCAGTGATCGCGTGAGGTGGATGAGAAGAGAACACTGTATGGTAAGTAATAATACGTTTGAAAAAAAAAAAAATATTCCTTAATCAGAATTAAGTTATTCACTATCTCTATCTGCTGTATTTAATTATCCATGATTAGCAACACATTCTCACACCCAACTCGTCACATATGGACGATTTGCCAGGACCCCTTGGCCGTTTTACCTGCAGTTTAGCGTTGTTTTGGTTAAGACTACCCTGCACGTTGAAAAATGACGCCAAAGGTATACACAGTGCGTTAAAAAGTGACGCCAAGGGGTCCTGGCAAAGTGTCCATATGTGACGAGTTGGGTGTGAGAATGTGTGGTAAGTAATAATACGTTTGAAAAAAAAAAAAATATTCCTTAATCTGAATTAAGTTATTCACTATCTCTATCTGCTGTAGTTAATTATCCATGATTGGCGTAATATTGTGTGTAGTATCCCAGCCAACACACCCATGTGGGGCCCAAAGGGGTTGCACTTGGGCTGATATCTGGGGCCCACCTGGGCTACCCAACTGGGACCCAGCTAATTTTGTCCTCAGTTTCCATGGAGGACCCACATGGGTTAGCCCAGATGGGTTGATGATGGGCTCTTGATGGGCTCCATATCATGCCCATATGGGTAACCCAAGTAGCTCCCATTTAGGGCCTACAGGAGTCTGCCCACATGGGTTGATGATGGGACCCAGATAGGTCTTATCTAGGGCTGTTATGGGCCACAACGGGTATATATATGGGCTACCATATTTGTCTGTTTGGGTTACCTTACAGTAACCCCTAAATACAAACATTACATGTAATCCACTAAACTACACTAAAATGTTAAAGGTATTCAATGAACAGAAACCAGTTGTTCATGCTTTACTTTATTAGAACTTGCACATGTACAAGTTTATTAAAAGACAAATATAAAAAAAAAGAAAAGAAAAAAAGTTAAAGCTTCTGACAAACTTTATTTGGCATAACTTGTATTGATTATATATGCATATCTGAAAACTGTAAAATTAAGCATTTCACGAAACAAAACAACAGTGCAGCTTCTCGCTCCTCTGTTGTCGCTCTCCCAACAGCCCTTTGAAAAGAGAAAATAAATGAATAAACCTTTATGCAACTTTTTTTTTTTTACTTTTCAGTTCAAACAGATGTGTCAGGTTAGCGTTTTGGATGACGAGTCAACATCGTCGACTTAAATTCTGCAGCCGAATACACAGAAAACATTATCAATAAATGATTAAAATGTTTAGACAGTCTCCTGTTTTTTCACGACACTCATAATCATTATGTTTGCAGGTGTGCAGTGCAGGCACGTGCACAGGTGGGGCTCAACCTGTGCAGAGCACATGCCCTTTTTGCCCATACACTCCGAAGTGCCCTTTTTATTTTGGTGTTTTTTATTTATTTATTTTTTATTATAAATCAATGCTATTGGTCACACTTTATGTCTGTCGGTCTGTTTTACAAATGTTAGCCACTGAAAGTTCTTAAAAAGAGCTTGTGCAAATCTTGTTCGATCCTCAAACTGTCAGTAAACCTGATAACTCCGCCCCCTCTATCGCCGTGACTGAATGAACTGAAGTTCAGCAGCAGCCGCGCACAGCAGACACCCGAAGTTTTGCAAGGGTAAACAAAGATCTTGTTGTTTGAATAAGTACTAAATACTATGTCTATAAAGGCTCATTTTTTATTTATTTGATGTCTGACTGAGACATGTGGGACCTGAGAGAGAAGTCATCTAGTCATAGCCAATACATAGCCTACACTTAAATAGCCTGTGCATACAGTAGACTAGCATTTAATATTTTATAAAATGAGATTTTGGCCAAATGTATTTAGCTACAACAGGAAAAACTGAGTGCCCATATAGCTACAACAAACTAGTTTGTAACCTGTTGATGAAAGTAATGTGGCGCCGTTTTAATGACGGACATTTAATGACGGACATGTGTGCACATTTGCACACATTCGCTGGTCAAAAACCCCATAACTGCATTTGAGTTTGACTTTTGTAAAATGTTAACAATATATTGATAAGTAATACAA
The DNA here is from genome assembly GCA_032164185.1 of Moxostoma hubbsi. Classification (NCBI taxonomy): domain Eukaryota; kingdom Metazoa; phylum Chordata; class Actinopteri; order Cypriniformes; family Catostomidae; genus Moxostoma; species Moxostoma hubbsi. The sequence goes on from JAVLUX010000125.1 coordinate 1,715,497, forward strand.
CAACATATCATTTGTTTTTTACCATCGGAAAATGATAATCATAAGCACAGGTGCACCCCCGCGCTGTTTCGTACTGGAACTTACTCAAAGCGACTGACTGAGTGATCCTCGTCACCTAGGTAACATAAATTTCTAAGAAATTTCTCCTTTGATTTATCATTACCGCATTAAATCATTTAATCACGTTCTGGCAATAATATTAAATTATGGTTAATTCAAGGGTGTTAATATGCACGTATTCGCTAGCTCATTTTTGATAGCCTAGTATTCTATACTCTCTGCTCATCTTCACATGTATAAATGTAGTAAAATATGTTTTTCTTAGGGCTTTAGCCCTTTATATTATCTATATTATTATTATTATTATTGTTGTTTTATTAATAGTAAATAAATCTAAAGCTTTTGAGACTATTATTTTGTGTTATTGAATTTGTCATGAAGATGTGAACATTTCTTTCTTTTAGTTTTACTAAATAATCTTAATATAAAAGAAAAGGGGAGGGGGGGGGGGCCCCTTTTTCAGTTTCAGCACATGCCCCTCAAAAGGTCTGTGCACGGCCCTGGTGCAGTGGCAAGCTTTATGTGTGCGTGCGTTTGAGCGCTGATTACTATGAATTTGCATTGATTTGCACTACCATTCTTGTCTTTTTTAAAGTTTGTATTTTCACATAAAAATAAGCATATCTTAAGACTTTTACCTATCTTGCTCTCCACCACGTGCCCTCGCAGTACGGTTTCCTCCCCTGTCCCTGGCACCGATTAGCCACTTTGACACTGCCTTTTCAGCCTCTCTTCTGTTAATTTGGTTTGTTAGGGGATTTTTTTTTCAAGCTTCCTGTAAAATACATAAAGAGCATTAGAGTGAGATTAAATTCCATATTTGAGCCCTTGCAACAAAGCAGATATCTCCACCTTGATATTTTTCAGGAAATACAAAAATGGTATCAGACATAATATTCTGTCATACACAATTTTTGCTGGTTTATTAAACAAACAAACAATAGAGCAGAGCAATATTTCACGAGTTCACACTTACATACAATTAGAGGGGGTAAAAATTAATGCATATTGGCATGCTGTCCAGGGAGAGGGCTTCAAGCTCGGAGTTCGGCCCGAACAGAGTAATCCCCCCATTTCTGTACCTGAATACTACTGTTAGACCTAACTTAAAGGATTAGTTCACTTTTAAAAAAAACCTTTGCTGATAATTTACTCACCCCCATGTCATCCAAGATGTCCATGTCTTTCTTTCTTCAGTCGAAAAGAAATTAAGGTTTTTGATGAAACACAAATGCTCGCCTTGCTCTGTTATGTGATGCGCGTTCATGTGAGGTCACGAACGAACGCGCATCACATAACAGAGCAAGGTGAGCATTTGTGCTTATAAAACTTAAACTTTTTTATTTATTTTTGAAATGACGATGGTTTCACTAGATAAGACTCTTATTCATCGTCTGGTGTCGTTTAAAGCTGCACTGAAACTGTCATTTGGACCTTGAACCGTTTGGGTCCCGGTGAAGTCCATTATATGGAGAAAAATCCTGGAATGTTTTCATCAAAAACCTTAATTTCTTTTCGACTGAAGAAAGAAAGACATGGACATCTTGGATGACATGGGGGTGAGTAAATTATCAGCAAAAGTTTTTATAAAAGTGAACTAATCCTTTAATTTGTAACTTTTGTTCTATTGTATTTATCTATGCTTATAACTTGTGTATTTTTACTTATTTTATTTGTATTACCTCACTTGTCTTTAATAATGTTTGAACTGTATTATTTATTATAAACCATGAGTTGTGTGATTGCTACAACACTAATTAACAGTTACTTATCACTGAATTGGCAGTATACCTGGTCCATATTGTCATAATTCAGGGTATTCTGTCCAAGTATGGACAATTATATGCATACAATCAAATTGTTTTATGAAGAACTCAACTCTAAAGAATAACCTCTGTTTGCACATTAATATGTTAAACAGCAAGTAAACATACCATACACAACTTCAAACAGTTTGAGCCCCCCAAACTCTCGCTTTCCATGGCGGCCAACAAAATTGTTGTCTTGATAGGGGGTGGTCTAAAAGAAAGGCCATCATCCTTCGTGTGGCTTCATCCACAGTTCTCCCTCCAATTTCTGCCACCACGCCAACCTAAGGAAAAACAAGATTATCATAATGGGGGAGATGGTGTTAAAGCTTCTCAGATCTCATAATTCAGTGTTGTTCTGTGACGAAATAGACATTTATTAAAGATTTATTTAAAATTAAACATTTGAGAATCCAAATATTTCATTGAATGTGCACACCTTTAAACTAAAAGCTAAAATGGTATGGCGCTGTTCTGTGATCACAAAATTCTCCGAAAAATTAATAAGTCCTGGTTTCATTTTGGGTGTTTGATGTGCACATGTTAACTTATATAACATTAAATTAAGAAAGTGCTGCCATTGTGGGATTTATATCGTAAAACAGTGGTAAAATTGTAAAGCTGGAGTCTCAACTAACGTTACTCCAATCAATTTGTTATAATACACAGTTGATGTATTAACAATTATAAATAAAAAGAATGTTACTATAATAGCGTACAGATCACAAATTTGGTCATGGCGCCAGAAATAAGGGAAAATATGGCGCGAGGGAATTCGAAATTCTAACTGAAATTCTAACGTGACAAGCTTTTGTTTTCAAAACACAATGTTAACCAAATTTGGTTAAAATTATGTTTTGAAATGTATTTGAATTAACATTTCATTTTTTAAATGTAGTTCTTACCTTGACAGCGAGAATTTCCCCATGGAATCTTTTCCCGAAAATGACAGCAGACTGAGTGAGAGTGAATGTGGCGCGGGCGCGAACACGGCGTGGGGGATGGGAATTGCAGTGTGTGTGTGTGTGTGTGTGTGTGTGTGTGTGTGTGTGCCTTTTTTCTGTATCTGTCACCGTTGTATTAAGTGTTTGTATGTACTGCCCGTCTTCTATGTGTTTGAATTTTATTGTGAGTAAAAGTATGCATTGGAACTTTTGACTCCTCTTCTTCTGCCTGCACCACACTGTGACAGTATCCGCAGGTCCTGATCCTTTAAATGGCAGCAAATTGGGTAAAATTGCAATTGTGTTGGCATTTGTAGATTTTTAATAGATTGAAGTCACATGTTAAAGTGTCAAAATGTACTCATTTCCCATTAGTGAACCAACTAGGGCCCACATAGGGAGCCCAACTGGGTTTGCCCATGTTGGACCTACTTAGTTGACCCAAGTGGGCCCCAGATAAGAAGCCCATTTTGAGCCCATGCCCACGCTGTACCCCTGTAGCCCATGTATAACCCATATGGGCCCCACATAAACGTGTTGGCTGGGATACCTTTTCATATGTTCCGGTCGGATTTGATGCTAATCGACCATGCAAATACATGTGACGGCTTACAAAGTTTCAAAGAAACAAACAAGCAAAACTAAACAGACATAAATCATTATTATTTAAATATATTTAAAGTAAAACAACCTGTTTAAACTAAAAAGTGTAAATAAACTATGTGAGATGTATATTTAACTATGTATTGTACATAAAATATATGGAATTGCACATACTATTTTGTCATTAATTTATGAATATTGTTTAGATTGGTTAATTAATGATAAATGTTATTTGTAACCTGCAGTAAGCAGCAGTAATTGTTTATGAGACTGAAAAATAAAATTACCCATAACAGTTTCATCTAAAATGTTTTTTTTTGTGTGTGTGTTTTCATTCTGCTAGATGGCTAAATGTTTAAGCAGACAAGAAGCTGCACTAAAACTTTATTTATTGAAGTGTTAACTTACCTCATTTGTTTACATTTTAATTACTTAATTAGTAAATAATATTTATGCAATATAGTTTTTGCAATTAAAAATATGTACAATAAATGTTCATTTAGTTTCACCAATATTCTTTGTCTCGCATTTACTGTATTCACATGTATTGTATCGGCCTCATATCGGCCAATCGGCCAGATTGCTTTCTCAATATCGGCATCGGCCATTAAAAATCCCATATCGGTCGACCACTAGTATTTTTTCAAAAGAGCCATACCAAAAAATAATAATTTACTATTTTCAAAAACAAAGTTTTTCAATAAAATAAAATTTTTATATTGCCCATAGACTACTCAAAAACAAACAAATATACAAATATTAATAGGTAATATGTTGCAATATGGAATTGATTACACGTGTTTGTGCGGGTCTCCATAAAATTACTTAATTTTACTTCATGAAAAATGTAACTTCCCTTTTGCCATTTGCTTGAATATAACAACACTTATCTTAAATACAACCTTTGTTTAAAATCCAATTACTTATTTGACTTTAGTTTAACGCAATACACTTGACTCAAAGCTTTATTGTTTCCCCAGATAATGTGATTTCCCAAATAGAATTCAATCGCTTTAAAGTGATCACTTTTATAATCTAAATATTCTTACTCATCACTTTGATATAAACTTTAACTTTAAGCACGGTTATACCTCTTGAATGTATAAATTCTCTGTATGAAGTAAAATCAATTTCTATGTTACACTCTAGATTAGGAGTTATGATCTGGCACATGTCCATTCAACAGCTGCTCTTTCTCAGTTTCCTTAATCTTACATCAGGCTTCCTTCATGGCATGAAAAGAACAGCCCAACAATAAATACTGTCCAGTCAGCTAAGAGTTAACTTTTTGATTTCATGCACATTTTTTGTTTTACAGCTATTCTTTTCCCTATTGTTTCCTATTTTTCATTTGATTTTTTATCATTGGTTTTAACTCCACTATACAACCAGAATAATTTTTAAGTGCCGTCTCTGCCTTTTATCATCAGATCTCTTCTGCCTCTTATATTGATGTTGTAAATTGAAGTTTGAAAATAGCCTAAAAAGATTTTCTTTGCTGTAAATTGCATACATACTCCTCATTAATTACGCAGCAAAGGCTCAATCTCTCTATCTGGATCCCAATTTCTTGAATTTTCAAGAATAAACAACCCACAAAGCCAATATTTCTGAACGTTTTTAGACTTTTCTCTATATTAACCAAGGAAATTCCTTTACAAAGTTTCACGAGACAGCTTTCATTCCCAACATCCATTCAATATATAAAAGACAATCTTTCTTTATTAGACAACATTTACTCCATTCATCGTATCCATTTTTAGGGCTTATATTCACACTTGTCCCCTTATTTATAGGGCTCATATAACATACACTCTGCGTCCCTTTATTTATAGGGCTCATCATACACTTCCATACGCAATCACACTTCAGTCATACTTCCCATACTTTCAAACACAGACACAGATACTCTCACAAACACAGAAACTTTCACACTTTTTACAAACACAAGGCCTTTATAAACACAGAGCTCTCAAAAAATATTATACTAAAACAAACCTATTACTTCTGCCCCTCCTTTTGCTCTCCTCTTTTTATCCCTCTCTCTCCTTTATTTCCATAAAAACCACTCATTATTTAGGCAAGGCAAGGCAAGTTTATTTATATAGCACATTTCATACACAATGGTAATTCAAAGTGCTTTACATAGTAGAAATTAAAAAGAAAAAAACAAGAATAATAAAATAAGAATAATTAAAACAGTTTAGAATAAAAAAAACACAGTACAAACAGTCGGACACACAGTGGCACAGTGCTCATTCAGTAAATGCACAGCTAAACAGATGTGTTTTGAGTCTGGATTTGAATGTGACTACTGTAGGAGCACATCTGATCTCTTCTGGAACCTGGTTCCAGCTGCGGCTGGCATAATAGCTAAAAGCAGACTCTCCTTGCTTAGAGTGAACCCTTGGTATTTCTAGCTGAAGTGATTCTAATGATCTGAGTGATCTGTTGGGTTTATATTCAGTGAGCATGTCTGCAATATATTGAGGTCCTAGCCCATTGAGTGATTTATATACCAGTAATAATACTTTAAAATCAATCCTAAATGTAACTGGGAGCCAGTGTAAAGACCTGAGGACTGGTGTGATATGTTCATATTTTCTGGTTTTGCTCAGAATTCTGGCAGCAGCGATTTACAGTGGTTGATTGCTATATCTGTTACTTCTTTTTATATTAAAACCCATGTACTTCCACCCACAGCTGTCTCATCCATTTTGGGTCTCTGTTCAAGACAATTTCTACATTGGTGCTAAGTCTTCTTTAGTCTCTCTATTAAAAATCACCTTAACATTTTTGATTGTAGTTAATTTGTTCATGACTTCTCTCCAGAAATGATCACTAATTCCCTGTGTTTCTATTATTAATCTTTTTAATTCTTTATCTTTTCTCCTTTCAGTTAGCCTCCTTTCAAATTCAGTAACTGCTTGCTTCCACATTAGGATTTCTGTTTCAGGAGGAAAACCGAGACAAGATAAAAAAAAAGAAAAGGCTTCTCTGTTTCTGTGCATGCTCACAGCCCTCCCTTTACTGCTCCGTCTCTGCTCAGCCAGCCCCTCCCCTACAGCTCTTCACAGCACTCAGTCTCTAGTACTGTATGAGAGAGAAAAAGACAATCAACTATTGTATATCACAATTGTGTTTATTTATCTGAATCTCACCAACTACACTTTCGATAGTGTCCAAATAAACGACAGAACCAATATTTTGGAACACTTTTTAAATTCTTGGAATGATTTTTCCAACCATTTTCATTTTGTTTTTTCTTCATTGTTCATTGTTCGTTTACTAACCACAGAACCTAATACACCTGTTTCTTTATATCACTGCACACTCAACTGTATACTCACACATACAACACAATACAGCACAGTCAGCAAAAGCACACAACCCAGCCATCATAAACACAGCACAGTTAAAGCCAACAGCACATATAAACAAACAATGCAGACAATTTTTTACACATAATTCATTACCACATGTATGCATATATTTTTCAATAATTCCCCATTGCTTACACAGTCCGGGTTTCTTTAAACACTTCAATCCTTAAACAATTTAATCTAATACCTGGAAGAATTTTGCGCAAATTTCACCTGCAAATATGTAGTGGAAATCTGCAGAGAACTTCTCTAAGATGCAAGAAAACTTTTGGAGTCTTGGGTTCCAGATGCCAAAGTTGCAGTTTATTGAAACACCAACAAACTTGAGAATGGTCAGCTGTCCACTCTGACTCTCTTAGTCCAAAACCTCATCTTTTATACAATTTGTTATCTGGCATTACCTCATTGCTATGCCCCTTCATTATTTTTGTAACCAATGGTTACTATTCACCACCATTATCTTTTGATATCTTTTTCTTTAATTAATTTGACCACTGATTGTTTTTACTCCTTATCTTCAGCTGTTTTCAAGGTCCATAGCCTAATTATTTTGTTACAGCTGGGTGCTCTTTGTGGTTTTTGCAGCATCAACACTTTTAGTAACCTCATATGCTCTCTTCTGGGTCACACAAAGGCCAGGAAACTCATATAAGTACTTTGATATAAAAACATACTAGAATATTGAAAAATATACTATAACCTTTGCCTCTTGGTGGTGCTATATGCCTCTAACTATGGAACCGTTGTTCCGATCGACTTGAAATTTTGCATGCAATGTCTTTGTCAATGGTGCCAACAAGGTGTTTGATTTGCAGTTGTATATCTTTAAAAACATGGTTGCCATCGGCCAATCAGCTTTCAGCAGCTTTTATGTAGGGTTAAATTTTGCCGATCAGATCTAAACATGGTTTTTGCAAAATTGGAAAGAAACTGGCCACAGGGAGGTGCTATGGTGTTTACATGCATGTGAATTGTTGTATATACCCCTATTTTTCACAAAGAAACTGTTTATTCATACCATACTGAAGATCTCCTCATTCTGAACAATTTTTGCCTCAAGTACCATTGGTTTGAAATAAAATATTCATTCAGTACTTGAGATTATTTAAAAAAAAAAAAAAAAACACTTTCAAACTTGTCATTGTTTGCCCAATCGGAACCGAATAAATGCTATAGTCACAATGTAAAAAGTTATCAAAGCTATTTTTAACTTTTCATTGTCAAACGGTGTGCCAAAACGTAGTTGATGTGGCCACATTTATAACCTTTGAACGGATTGAGATATTATCACCAAATTAGATATACTTATGTATAATTAATAATCCTCATTCTGAGGATGCACACAAAAAGTGGCACACCTCTGCTTCTTTTTGACCCTATAATAAATAAAAATGTAAAAATATTTCTAACTGTGGAACTGTTGGTCCAATTGACTTTGCATGCAGTTTCTTTGTCAAAGGTGACATCCAGGTATATATGGACAGTTTCTGCATAAAAAAATGTGTACCATTTAGATTTTTTTTTAAAACCTACTTTTTCGAAGTTTGTCCTATTTCCACAAAACTTGATATGCATAATATGCAGACCGTGCTGAAAAAAGTTATAAAAAATGTTGATGTCATAAGCGAATATGTTTTTGGGTGTGGTCTACAAGTACTAATTGGCCTGTATCCTTTGAGCGAAAAACTTAAACTTAACAAAACGTAAAACACAGTGACAGAATAACATTCTGAGATAACATGCCAATTTTCATCAATTTGCCAGAGCTCAACTGTAATTGATAAATAGGCTTTTGTACTTTTTGTCCACCAAAGAGAGCCACACGACAAGAAATAACTTCAAAGTGTATTAACTATTAATACTGAAATATTTTGCCATTTAGCAACTTCTTGTAAATCAGATAAATAAATTATTAAATAAACAGCATTTTTCTTAATTTCTCCTTTGGAAGAATAGCTTCTGTTTGTCAGTTGCTTTGTATAAATCATCTGTTTAATGAAGAAAGGTAATAAGCCATATATCTTGATTTTTGTTGGGAATTAAAAGAAAGGCTAAGGGATAGATTTAAACCCTATTTGGACAGAATTAGTTATATGTTTATATATATGTTTGTTAAAAAGATAATGTAAAACAAGCTTCATGGTGTTCAGTTCACTACATAACTTACACAAGAATCAGAGTTGGGCTGTTTGAATCAATATGAACAAAGTAAGTTAACATCCCATGTATAACTGACTTTACATGCTATTTGTTTGTTTTTCAATGTCCCTGCTCAATTTAAACATGGATTTTGTTTACCTGCTCATGACATTTCATCTAATTATTGGTGCAATAAATATTAATGTGGCACGGTGGAGGGCGGGACCGGCGCGTGATTACGCACGCCCGGTTCCGTATTAGGCTAATTAAGCCGTCAAGGGGGATAAAGGCCACTTGCAGACGGCGATCGAGAGAGAGAGCTCGATTACGGACCGTAATCGAGCTCTCTCTCTCGATCGCCGTCTGCAAGTGGCCTTTATCCCCCTTGACGGCTTAATTAGCCTAATACGGAACCGGGCGTGCGTAATCACGCGCCGGTCCCGCCCTCCACCGTGCCACAATTAACTTTATATGATATGAAAATCTATTACCCTTATTTATTTAAGCTCTTAGATTTTTTGCAGAATTGCTGCAGAATTTATTTAAATATGTTTACTTGCTGCTACTATACATGAAAAACAAACAACAGAACAGCTCAATGGAACTCTGCTCTATTCTTCCACAACCATTACAAAACAGTAGGTTATTATTTAGTTTTTCTTAGTTCACCTATACATATAGCTTTTACCTACTCATTTGCAAACACACTAGAATTTGTGATATAAGATTAAACAATTTATTTTATCATCGTGCCATTCATAATTTCTTAATTATCAACATATTTTGCATTGCAACCTAAGCTAAGCAGTTTGATATGAGCTATATCAATGTACAAAAGCACAAAACCTGTGTACACACTTAAGCTAATAATATACAAATTATAGCATTTATTTGGTTTTAGTTTCATCGCTATAAACATGTTGCACATTAGACTTTCAATACAACAATTCACAAAATCACATAGTTTTCTAAGTGATGGGGCCACATATGTATATTATACTTATTTGTCTAAAATGAAGTACTTAAGATAAATACTTGTCCACTTACACATTTTTAACTGAAAATGATGTCTACACACTGCTTACTGAAGGCTCATATGCAGTCTATGCACACCATGCACAATATCTATTCTTTCGAAATCACTGTTATGGTTCCCAAACCTGCTTGGACCCCGATGATTGCGCCTTTCAGCTATATTTATTATTATTATTATTATTATTATTTAAAATTTTATTATTCTGCCCTAAAACTGATCGTGCAGACCAAACCTTAAGTCGTACAGAGCTGAAACTTTGAGGGAAGGTAGTCCCCCAAAGTACTACAGCATATAAAGTTTCGGCCCGATTGGCCTCAAGGTGGCGCTATAGTGATCATGTTTACCTTTTGGCCCATAAATCCTAAACCGTATGTCGCACACTCAAGTGTCTTATATCCTTGGTTCCTCGTCTGTCGCTCACTTCGATGTTGTGTCTCTCTTATGTTTCTCCCTAACTTGACAATGAGACAGAATTTGCATGTACTGCCCCCGGACATATGGGTATGAAAGGCGGGAAATACGTCTGTCCATTCAGAATTTTGTGATCAGCGAGCTGTATTCACAAGACTGTTCACTTCATCTCTAGAAAGAGCGTATGCTGTTGGATCTATGGCGCATATCAGCGGCTTTCTCCTTCTCTGCACAGCAGTGCAGCTTTGCCCCTGGTCACTTTGACAGCGCTTTTATAAAAGAGAATATTTTCTTAAAAGAGTTTATTTTTACAACGTTGAATGTTGTTGAGCATCTTTATAAAGATGCCCTTCCGCCCCTGTGTAGTTCCTGTATGCGGTCGAGTTCTCTCTGCTCCTGACAGTCACAGGCACTGCCTCGTGTGTCTGGGCCGCGATCACACTGATGCAGCGTTTGTGGATGGTTCATGTTCTCACTGCGAGAACCTTACCATGCCAACGTTGCGGTCGCGGCTTTCCTTCCTAAAAAGGAATGTCACTCCAGCCACCCCCACATCATTCCTTCATCCCACGGGATTGAAGATGTCCTGGCTGGCGATGGAGGCAATTTGGGGATGCAGCGGTCTCGGTTTCGCCGGGTACATCCCCACTAACCACCCGCTCCCTGACACACTCGTTGACTTCCACCCGGGCTCGGGGTGACAGCGGCTCACCTCATGGCCAGCCTGCCTATCCCCTTGAGCCCTCCAAGCTGGATGATGAGCTCACCGCTGCATTGGAGAGTGTTCCAGTGTCTGACGTGGAAGACGCGATTGGGCTGCCACCCTCGGGACGGCACGGCCAGTCGGAGGCTGACACCTAGATGGCCGACATGCTTGCCTGGGCTGACTGGAACCCTCCGTCCTCCCCACAGCCTTCGCGGCTGGATGATTGGTTCCTTGGGTCTGGGTGCCACTCATACCAGGTGGAGGCTGTCCCCCTCCACCATGAAGATGTATGGCCCAACACAACACGTAGATGGCAAGTGTTTGGGTAAGCACGACTTGATTATCAGGTTCCTTAGAGGTGCCCGGAGGTTGAATCCTCCCCGGCCAAGCCTGTTCCCCTTCTGGGATCTCTCAGTGGTCCTCTCGTGCCTTCAGAGATACCCCTTCAAGCCGCTAGAATCAGTTGAGCTCAAGACCCTCTCCTGAAGGGAAGATGGCCCTCCTGATCATGCTCACTTCCATCAAGAGGGTCGGGGAGCTGCAAGCGTTCTCTGTCAGCGACACTTGCCTGGAGTTCGGTCCACAACTGGGCTATATGCCCAAGGTTCCTACGACTCCCTTCAGAGACCAGATAGTGAACCTGCAAGTGCTGCCCCGGGAGGAGGCAGATCCAGCCCCTTCGTTGCTGTGTCCATTGCATGTCCTGCGTACTTATGGGGACTGCACACAGAGCTTTAGATGTTCTGAGCAGCTCTTTGTCTGCTTTGGTGGACAATGGAAAGGGAATGCTGTCTCCAAACAGAGGCTTTCCCACTGGATTTTTGACGCCATGGCATTGGCCTATCACGCCCAGGCCGTGCCCTCCCCTTGCGGGTTCGAGCACACTTGACGAGAAGTGTTGCATCCTTGTGGGCACTGGCCAAAGGCACCTCCCTAGCAGACATATGCAGAGCAGCAGGTTGGGCAACACCCAATACCTTTCTGAGATTTTACAATCTCAGGGTCGAATTCAGCGGAGGAATTCCCCGACCAGACCCACTACGAGTACTCAAACTACTCCTGTACTGGAATAGGTGCTCACAGGATGGGTCCCCGTGTGGACTTATACCCCTGTGTGTATTTTCCGCTGTACGGTCCCCTTGCAAGCGGACCCGCATCTTCCTTTGGTAGTCCCCACTGCCCCCCGGTCGCCATGTTTGTAGCAACGCTTCCCTCTTAACAGGTAGGATCTACCACCGTGCCATTCTCCAAATGCGACCTGAAAACCCATGTGATGTATTTCACCATACTTTACCTCCCCCAGCGTGGGCAGGTGTGGTCTCCTCAGGGTCTTTCCCCGATGTGTGTGATAGTGTTAAGATGGCCCCAGCTGCTTTAACTCTATGCGAGACATAGAGAGAGAAAAGGCACGGCTGGCACAGCCTGCTCCCATGTTTGGGACATCGCCTTTTGGGGAAGGGTACGTATAGTCTGACGCGGCCTGACGCTTTGGCAGCAACTGCCTGCCCGCACCATTACCAGGAACGCACGTACATGGTTCAGTGCATGGCATGATTAATTATGGACCCCTAGTGTTGCTTATGACAGATTGGGAACGTCTAGGTTACTATTGTAACCCCTGTTCCCTGATGGAGGAATTGTGTCCCATTGTGTCCTCCTGGCTGAGTAGATCTGAGTAGGTCTAAATTGAGTGTCTCTGTTAAAAATACAAAAGATGGTTGTATGCCAGAATGTTGTGTCAAATTCTGCTGACAATACATCAGTTGTGTCCTCCCGGCCACGTCGCTGAACCGAGCCACTGTTACGGCCGAACCTCATTCTCGGCTCCTCGGGGCAAAATCTTGAATGGACAGATGCATTTCCCTCCCTTTATACCCGTATATCTGGGGCGGGACATGCAGATTCAATTTCTCATTTCTCATTGGCCTTTTCTCACATTCATAGATGTGCGAGCCTCTCAAGAGAGACCCCTAGTGTCGCTTCTTCGACACAACGTCATTCCCTATCAAAAAGCTACACTTTGATGCTGCGTTGATTTAGCGCTTTGGGGGGAAATCTTTAGGAGTGACCAGCTGTAAATATGTGTGCAACACATCAATGAAATTGACAAAATTCATAGCCTCCGCCGGTGACATCATCAGGATGCGCCCCTGAAGGGGCTATAAATAGATGCGCCACAGGTGCATCGTCAGATCTTTTGTCTTCAAATCATTCTATGTGTGTTGTGCTTCTTGACTGTCAGAACATTCTACTTTCCTCTATTAGGAGTTAGAATTGTTAGGCAGTGCGCAGAAACCTTTCTCTTTCTCTTTAAAAAAAGAAGAAAAAGAATGACTGATAAACACAGTTTTGTTTTGTGTGTTTGGGGAAGAGCATGCTGCTCTTGTGTTGGAGCGTGGTGGGTGCGAGCATTGTGATCTGTTCTCAGTCAAAATGCTTCGCACTCATCTTGCTTACTTCCGAGAGACAGCACCCACTCTTACATCGTGGGTCTCTCATATGGATCTGGCTGAGGACCGAGAGACGGGTCCATCCCTATCACTTGCTCTCTACCCAGATCCAGCTGGTTCCTCCCGTGATCCTGAAGCGCGCTCTGGCGACTCTTCGGTTTATGAGGGGGACCATGAATCTCTTGAGTCTGCGGACTTCGAGCTACCCACCTCTGAGCATTCCGCACATGATAATAAAGCGACGGACAAATTACTCAAGGTGGTTACTCGTGCAGTGGCCAGGCTTCAATTAGACTGGCCACGCAAACAAGAGACCCCAAGCGCTAGTTTGGAGACAGATTTCTGTCTGGTGGCCAAGGGAAGGGAACTCCTCATCAGTCCCTTCCCTTCTTCCATGACGAGCTCTCTCATTCTTGGAGGAAACCTTATACTTCCCGATTCTTCATGCCCTCGATGTCGACATATTTGACTATCGTGGGAGACACTTCTGGCTCAACTTGTCGGGAATCAGAGAAAATGACAAAGATTTCCTCCTCGATGCCCCGGTTTCGCCTTCTGGTTTATTTGGTGACGCCATGAATTCGGTTATCACCAGGTTCCAGGAGGCAAAGAGTCATGAGGAAGCCTTCGGGCAATTCCTTCCTCACTGCACTCAGGGGGAGGGGCCGTTGGCCACCCAGCCCCGCCCCGGTCCTTCTAGACGGGAGGCTCAAAAACAAAGCGTGGCGAATCGTGCTAGAGACTGGGGCCAGTTCATAGTCCTCAGCAGCCCCCAAAGAAAGACCTCAGGGCAGTTATTTCTAAAAAGAGAAAACCCTGATGGTTTTGCGCCCAGCCTCGTGGGGGTAGCCCCCCTCGGGTCAGGCACATGAAGCATTTACCTGTACCTTCCCGATACCCCCACGAAACCTCTCCATTCCCGCCGCCTCTGGTGTTTCTGGAGTTAGAGGTTTCCAGCAAAATGTTGGGTGTTCTGTTGCTTCCTGCCTTAGTCCAGGACACGGTATACTCGACATCCCCTCAACAGGAAGTGTCAAAATTAATTCCCATCTCAGAGAACCTGGCAGCGTGGAAACTACTGCCAGTTGTTTCTATGTGGATTCTAAGAACAGTAGAAAAAGGCTACAGAATTCAATTCAATCACCGTCCTCTGCGTTTCAACGGCGTGGTCTCCACTACCATGAAAACGGAACAAGCATGTCTACTGTGGAAAGAACTGCAAAATCTCTTGGTCAAAGGGGCCATACAACATGTTCCCCTTCCAGAGAAAGAGTCAGGTTACTACAGTAGATACTTCCTGGTTCCCAAGAAGGGTGGGGGGTTGCGTCCGATTTTAGACCTTCGAGACGATCAATCTCATGTATGCATATTATCATATAGAAATCCTGCCACAACACAGGAAGTTCCTGAGATTCGCTTTCGGGGGTGAAGCTTTCCAATATCGGGTTCTTCTATTCAGCCTAGCCCTATCCCCCCGCACATTCACGAAGTGCATGGATGCAGCACTGGCTCCTTTGTGACTCCGGAGCATCCGCATTCTGAATTATATAGAAGACTAGCTGATACTTGCAGAGTCACAAGAACTGGCTTTTCAGCACAGGGATATTGTCTTAGCTCATCTGCTTTCTCTGGGTCTGAGACTCAACGTCATAAAGAGCGTTCTCACTCCTACTCAGGAAATTACCTATCTGGGAAATTACATGATCTGAATTCGATCATGATGCGAGCACAATTGTCTCCCACTCGAATCGTGTCCATTCAGAACCCCCTGAGCAAAGTCAGGCTAGGTCAAGGTTGCACTGTTCGTCAGTATCAACGAATATTAGGTCTCATGCAATCTGCGTCCTCGGTGATCCCATTGGGCCTTCTGCACATAAGACAGTTTCAGTTATGGCTCAAACCCAGGGGATTTCATCCAAGGGCTAGTCCCCTAAGGCAGATAAGGGTTACGCGCCATGCGCTTCGTACCCTTTCTATGTGGTTCAGACCCCGGATCCTCACTTTGAGTCCAACCCTAGGTGTGTCTTGCCATTGCAAATTGCTAACGCCAGATGCCTCCCTGACGGGCTGGGGTGCAGTCTTAAGTGGTCATCCAGATCAAGGGGAATGGGAGGGTCATCAGCTCGATTGACACATCAACTGCCTCGAGTTGATGGCAGTATTTCTGGCTCTGAAATACTTCCTCCAGTATTTTAGAGGCTGACATGTTCTGGTGCGGGTGGACAACACAGCAGTAGTCTCTTACATAAACCATCAAGGAGGTCTATGTTCAAGCCAGCTCAACAGACTGGCATGGCAGATTCTCCTTTGGGCCCAGGGCAAGCTCCTGTCAATCAGAGCAGTTCATATCCCTGGATGCCTGAGTGTAGGAGCAGATTTACAGTCCAGACAGAAAATACAGATGGGGGAGTGGAAACTCCACCCCAAGGTATTAGAACAAATCTGGATGAGATTTTACAGAGCGGAAGTGGACCTCTTCGCCTCCCAACAGAGAGTGCAATGTCCCCTCTACCTCTCTCTGAGTCACCCAGCCCCCCTGGGTCTGGACGCGATTGCACATACAGTATCTCACAAAAGTGAGTACACCCCTCACATTTTTGTAAATATTTGATCTTTTGTGTCTGAAACCTTTTCATGTGACAACACTGAAGAAATTACACTTTGCTACAATGTAAAGTAGTGAGTGTACAGCTTGTATAACAGTGTAAATTTTCTGTCCCCTCAAAATAACTCAACACACAGCCATTAATGTCTAAACCGCTGGCAACAAAAGTGAGTACACTCCTAAGTGAAAATGTCCAAATTGGGCCCAAAGTGTCAATATTTTGTATGGCCACCATTATTTTCCAGCACTGCTTTAACCCTCTTGGGCATGGAGTTCACCAGAGCTTCACAGGTTGCCACTGGACTCCTCTTCCACTCCTCCATGACGACATCACAGAGCTGGTGGATGTTAGAGACCTTGTGCTCCTCCACCTTCCATTTGAGGATGCCCCACAGATGCTCAATAGGGTTTAGGTCTGGAGACATGCTTGGCCAGTCCACCCTCAGCTTCTTTATCAAGGCAGTGGTTGTCTTGGAGGTGTGTTTGGGGTCATCATCATGCTGGAATAATGCCCTGCGGCCAAGTCTCCAAAGGGAGGGGATCAAGCTCTGCTTAAGTATGTCACAGTACATGTTGGCATTCATGGTTCCTTCAATGAACTGTAGCTCCCCAGTGCCGGCAGCACACATGCAGCCCCAGACCATCACACTCCAATCACCAGGCTTGACTGTAGGCAAGACACACTTGTCTTTGTACTCCTCACCTGGTTTCCGCCACACAGGCTTGACACCATCTGAACCAAATAAGTTTATCTTGGTCTCATCAGACCACAGGACATAGTTCCAGTAATCCATGTCCTTAGACTGCTTGTCTTCAGCAAACTTTTTGGGCTTCCTTCTGGGACGACAGCCATGCAGACCAATTTGATGCAGTGTGCGGCATATGGTCTGAGCACTGACAGGCTGACCCCCCACCCCTTCAACCTCTGCAGCAAGGCTGGCAGCACTCATACGTCTATTTCCCAAAGACAACCTCTGGATATGATGCTGAGCATGTGCACTCAACTTCTTTGGTCGACCATGGCGAGGCCTGTTCTGAGTGGAGCCTGTCCTGTTAAACCGCTGTATGGTCTTGGCTACCGTGCTGCAGCTCATTGTCAGGGTCTTGGCAATCTTCTTATAGCCTAGGCCATCTTTATGTAGAGCAACCATTCTTTTTTTCAGAAGTTCTTTGCCATGAGGAGCCAAGTTGAACTTCCAGTGACCAGTATGAGGGAGTGTGAGACCGATGACACCAAATTTAACACACCTGCTTCCCATTCACACCTGAGACCTTGTAACACTAACGAGTCACATGACACCGGGGAGGGAAAATGGCTAATTGGGCCCAATTTGGACATTTTCACTTAGGGGTGTACTCACATTTGTTGCCAGCGGTTTAGACATTAATGGCTGTGTGTTGAGTTATTTTGAGGGGATAGGAAATTTACGCTGTTATACAAGCTGTACACTCACTACTTTACATTGTAGCAAAATGTAATTTCTTCAGTGTTGTCACTTGAAAAGATATAATCAAATATTTACAAACATTGAGGGGTGTATTCACTTCTGTGAGATATTGTACATTGCCCAGAGTGCGCCTGTATATGTTTCCTCCGGTTTCTCTGCTCCCGGGAGTCTTGGCCAGAGTTCGCCAGCAAGGGTCTTGCCTCTTACTGATAGCGCCACATTGCCTGATCAGGGTATGTTTCTTGGAGATAATGTCTCTCCTCGACGGCTCGTCTTGGGCAATTCCGGACAGGAGGGCCCTTCTGTCCCAGGCACAGGGGAAAATATTTCATCCTCGGCCCGAGCTGTGGAACCTTCATGTTTGGCCCCTGAAGAGTATCAACCGAGGGACACTGGGCTTTCACCTGAAGTTATCGAGACCATTCTAAGTGCTAGGGCTCCCTTTACTAGAATAAGTTATGCCAATAAATGGGGTGTCTTTGAAAGAAGGTGCAGTGCACATAATACAGATCCAGTTAACTGCCAGTTTGCTTCAGTTCTGGACTTTCTGCAGGAAAAATTATCAGCAGGCTCTTGCCCCTCAACTCTCAGGGTTTATGTGGCTGCTCTATCGGCTTGCCATGCCTTGATTGATGGGATGCCTTTGGGGAGACATCCCCTGCTTGCTCGCTTCATTTGTGGAGCAATTCGTTTGAAACCTCCTGCTAGGACCAGGATCCCTTCATGGGACTTAGCAATAGTTCTTGAGGGTCTGGTTCAGACTTCTAGAACCTCTACATCTAGAATCAGCGTCTGATAAACTTCTGACTCTCAAGATGTTATTTTATGGCAATTACTTCTCTAAAAAGAATTGGGGATCTACAGGCTCTGTCCGTCTTGCCATACTGCTTAGATTTTGCCCCAGGAATGGCTAAAGCAATATTGCACCTTCACCCTGACTAGCTGCCTAAGGTTCCTTTAGGCTGTACATCCAGTCACTCTCGAATCCTTCTGTTCCCCGCTGTTTAGAACGCCGGAGCAGGAAAGACTTCATGAACTGTGTCCAGTCCGTGCCCTTCAGACTTATGTCCACTGCACTAGCCAGTGGCGTAAGTCAGGGTAACTTTTTGTTTGTCATGGGGGTCGTAACAAAGGGGCGGCCGCCACCAAGCAAACCATGTCACATTGGGTGAGGGATGCTATTGCCCTGGCCTACGAGGCGCACGTTCAAGCTTTGCCAGTAGGTATCAGGGCTCACTCTACAAGAGGGGTCGCCTCCTCTAGAGCTTTGGCCAGAGGTGTCCCTCTAATGCGGCGGGCTGGTCATCTCTGCATATATTCATAAGATTCTATAGTTTGGATGTTCATGCAACTCCGGGGTCTTATGTCCTTGAGTCTACATCACAAGCTCATGTCTGAGACCTCTCGCGCTCTTGTGAGTACAACTACACAACTGTAAGGGGTCCTGACATCCACAGTGCGGCGTGGGTATTCTCGTTCCTAAAGTGCTAAATCAGCGCAGCATCAAAGTGTAGCTTTTTGATATGGAACGTCTTGGGTTACTTAACTGTAACCCCTGTTCCCTGATAAAAGCGGAACGAGATGGTGCACTTCATTGCTGCACTGAAGATGCCCCAGGGCTGCTCTTCATACAAAAGATCTGACAATGCACCTGTGGCGCATCTATTTATAGCCCCTTTACCGGCACATCCTGATGATGTCACTGGTGGAGGTTTTAAATTTTGTCAATTTCATTGATGTGTTGCACACATATTCACAGCTGGTCACTCCTAAAGACGTGCCCCAAACCGCAAAATCAGCGCAGCATCTCGTTCCGCATTTATCAGGGAACAGGGGTTACAGTTCTACCAGAAAGACTCGGGAGAATAATACTGAACAATTAACCATTTATTTACAGCTCGGCAAACAATATAAAGATAAAAGTTCTTTGGCGTAGGCCCCATCCGTAGCTCGCAATCCGGGGATCCGGACTCTGCATTTCCTGCCTGGCGATGAAGGCAGGGGCGCAGCTGACCCCCAGTGAGGTATGGGAAGGGACCATCCTGGTGGTGGTGCGTAGGAAGGAAGGGATCATCTTGGTGGTGGGGAGGGTGGAGGAGAACGAAAGCGTCAGCATCTGTGAACTCAGACATGTGTAAGTACCCATCTTTTATACTGCAAGTGTTAGAACGCGATTGGATAGATGAGAAGGTAATGAGTGACGTAACAATTGAGTCTTCCTGGCAGAACTTATGCTAAAGCTTCAATTTATGTAACCCAAGACGATTCCTTTTGGTATGCTTCTTGTAGGGGCCAAATGTTTACATATTTTACATTATGACTCAGACAAATAAAAACATGGCCACCAGCAGTCAATCATATTTCAGCGAAATGGTTGTATAAATGGTGTGTAAATTATATTATCCAATGATACCTGCTATTGTGAACTACATCTAGTACTCCCTAGATCAATAATGATCAAAGACAAATTGAACTTTAGTTATTTATTTAGTTATTTAGGTGGCATTTATCATTTGGGTTTGACCAAGTGGACCAAACAGACCTCCATAACATTTATCTTGTTTCAGGATTGTTGAACACAAGACATCGGTCATATTTAACACCAATTTGCACCTCGTTGAACCTCGTTAATTGCTGCTTGCAGCTATATTTATTGGTTGTGGTATTTGTTTAAATAAAATAAAACCATTTGTATTGATTAGAATGTCTGATCCCTCTTTTATGTTATGGCTTGAAATGAGCTGGTCGTGCCATAAAATTGGGCGCTTGTCCATGATTGCTACATGTGTAGGTAAATGCATAATGTTTTCAGTGTGCTCACCTGTGTTAATGAGTAGACTTCAGGTAGTTAGAGTGTCCTCAGCTGGGTTTAAAATCCTTCCGTCGAGAATGATCTGAGTAGGTCTAAATTGAGTGTCTCTGCTGACAATACATCAGTTACACTTACAAAAGGTGAGATGGTTTGCTTTTATTGTAGAAAGCCATAACATATAATTTCAGACTGTAAGAAAGAGAAAGTTGTTAAACCTGTTGGTTTAATATCTCCACTTTATAGTGTGACTCGAGGTGACCTTATTAAAGCGCAGCAGGCAGATGATACTCTTCAAGAATTGTTCTCTTTAGCTTGTGAAGTGGAAGACAAGACTTCGTCTCTCTTCTACTTCCTCCAAGATGGATTGCTTTATAAACAACAACCTATGAGCTCTGACTTTTCACTTGCTCCTAGGATCCAAATTGTGGTTCCTCTTAATTTTCATCAAACCATCTTACAGCTATCACACCAGGACATTGCTGGTTATATGGGGGTAAAAAAGACATATGATAGAGCGCTGAGGAAATTTTATTGCCCTAGAATCAAGCGAGATGTGATTAACTACATACGGTCCTGCCATACTTGTCAAATGACCAGAAAGCCAAATCAAAAAGCTCCACTGGCTCCTCTACAGCCTATTGCTGCAGTTACCACCTCTTTGAACACCTGATTATAGATTGCATTGGTCCTTTACATTGAAATAACATGCTTATTTATTCACTGTAATGTGTCAGTCCACACGTTATCCTGCAGCTTATCCTCTGAGATCAAGTTCTACCAATGCTATTTTAAAGGCTTTAATACGTTTTGTCTATTTTCGGCATCCCAAAAACCATTCAGTCTGATTAGGGCTTGAACTTTATGTCTCGACACTTCTTTAAAGTCATGCGACAACTTTAAGCTAAACACAATATCTCAAGTTCTTATCACCCTCAGAGTCAGGAAGGGCTAGAAAGATTCCATCAGACTCTTAAGTCACTTTTGATGTCTTATTGTGTTGAACTTGATTGTGACTGGGAGGAAGGACTTCCTTGGATGTTGCTAGCTATTCATGAGGTCGTACAAGAGACATAGGTTTTAGCCCTAATGAGTTAGTGTTTGGACACACTGTTAAAGGCCCTATTGCTGTCTTGGCAGATGAGTGGACAACTTCTGACCCTCCTGAGAATGTTTTAGACTACGTAAGTAGTTTCCGTTATCGACTCTATGAAGCCAGAGCTATTGGGTTATTGAGCTATTGAAAATTAGGTAAGTCTCAGGGAAAGATGCAGAGGTTGCTTGATTGCAAAGTCAAGTCTAGAAATTTTCAAATTGGTGATCAAGTGCTGGCGTTGTTACCTGTTTTGACTATTCCTTTTCAGGCTAGGTTTGCTGGACCTTATACGATTGCAAAGTGTTTTTCTAATAATAACAATTTATTAAACACATCTGATCGTCGAAAGAAAATACAGGTTTGTCATGTTAATTTACTGAAACCTTATGTAACTCCTGTACCTTATTTGTCTGTTGATGTTGTGACAACTACTGAAACTGTAGATCCAAGTGTTTCAGAAGTATCTGTAGATATGGCTGAAAATCTGAAAGGTGTGGAGGAGGGGATGAAAGGTCCTTCTTGAGAAGTGGAAGGGCACTAAATAATTCTGAAGTTCTTGCTAACTTGGCTCGCCATTTGTATCTGAGTCAGAGAAGACTGATATAATTAAGTTGGTAAGTTCATTTGTCTCTCTCTTTTCAGATATTCCCACTCAAACTCATGTCATTGAGCATGACATTGATGTTGGTGTGGCTCAACCAGTGAAACAACATGCATATCGAGTAAACCCTACAAATAGAAAATTACTTCAGAGCTCTCCATGTATTTTAGTGAGTAAACCTGATAAATCATATAGTTTTTGCACTGACTACAGGAAGCTCAATTCTAGAAGCCTAGAAGCCTAGAATTAATTATTGTGTTGACCATGTTGGCTCTGCACAGTTCGTCATCAAATCTGACCTCCTGAAAGGTTATGGCAAGTGCCATTGAGATTTCGTGCTAAAGAACTATCTGCTTTTGTTACACCTGATTGGTTTCTGCAGTACACAGTTATGCCTTTTGTGGTCAGAAATGCTCCTGCTGCATTTCAACGGTTTGTCAGTCACGTGTTGTCTGGGCTGACAGGGTGTGAGGCTTACCTGGAAGATGTTATTCTGTATAGTGCTTCTTGGTCTGATCACCTTGATCAAATTAGAGAACTTTTTGTGTGTCTGGTTAAAGCCCACTTAATGATAAATCTTGCCATGTGTGAACTTGGAAAGGCCACAGTGACATATTTGGGTAAGGTGGTTGGTCATGGTTGTGTAAAACCTGTCGATGCTAAAGTTGATACTATCTGTAGTTTTCCCATACCAGCTACTTGTCGTGAGTTACGATGATTTCTTGGGATTGTTGTGTTACTATAGAGGCCTTTGTCAGAACTTTGCGAATGTAGTTGCCCCTTTGACCGATTTGTTAACCCTCTGGGGTCGACGGACGAGCCGGCACGTCCTGCTGGATATTTTCGTCATTACAGCAGAATCAACTTAAAATACTCTGTCATTTTTGGGTATACAGATAAGTGTAAGACATCATTAGAGACTATAAATGGTCTACTTTTATTTGTTGACAATGAATCTAACGGGGTTGTTCCATGGTATTGTGAGTCATCAAAATCATCAAAACTGTCATGGTTGGACCTCAGATGGGCTGTTGTTTCTGGGAAGGCCATGCGATTGTTGGTATATACTCCTTTTTGATGGTATTTGTCACAGCCATAGTAGCAATTGTATGATCTTAGAAAATTCTCTTCTGGGAGACAGAATTTGCATGTCCCGCCCACGGACATAGAGGTATAAAGGGAAGAGGGCGTGCGTCTGTCAGTCTGATTTTTTCTTCGGAGTCGAGCAGTTGTGCAACAGCAAGCTGAAGTTCACCACTGTTCCACTCACCTCTGTTGGCAAGAAGCACTGCTGTTGGATCTTACAGCGCGTTTCCAGCTGCGTTCTCTCTCTCTGCACGCTGTGCAGTCCACGCCCCTGGGTGCTTCGACAGCACTTTCATTGTTTGAAGTGTTTTCCCCTCCTTAAAAGTGTTTAATTTCTCTAAAAGAGTTTGAGTTTTAACTCAATAAGAGTATTACACAGGCATTGAAAGTCCTTTTCAGGACACATCTTTTTAAAGATGCCCTTGTACCTCTGTGTAGTTCTTGGATGCGGTCGATATCTCTCTAAGGCCGACGGCCATAGATGCTGCCTCATGTGCCTGGGCAGCGATCACACCGAGGTGGCGTTTGTGGATGGTTCATGTACTCACTGCGAGAACTTGACCATGGCAGCGTTCCGCATTAGAACTCGGTAATGCGGAACAATCGAACGGGTGTTCCGCTTGCATCCAGCGCCCTTCACCAAGTTGATCCAGTGCGCTTTCTCTCCCAGGTTTATCACTAAGCGTCACTTCCTGGATGTTCTTCCTCCCTAGCCTTTTGGGCTTCGAATTCAGCGGAGCAATTTGTGACCAGACCAACTATGAGCCACAAGTGTTCTGTACTGGGGTAGGGCTCCACGGGCTTAATTCCCTCTTCAGGCAACTCCCTGTGATGTATTTTCCACGGTACAGTCCCCCTGTCGGCGGACCTGCGTCTCCCTTGGGCAGTCCCACTGCCCCTGGTCGCCGTGTTTGTAGAGCTCTTCCCTCATCAGGCAGGACCTATCAGCGCGCAGTTCCCACTTGCAGCTTCACAACCCACGTGGTGGATTTGCCACATGTCACCTCCCCCAAGTCTGGGCTGGATGTGGCCTCCGCAGGGTATTTTCCCCCTGAAAGAATTGGATTGGGAAAGACCGACTTCCCCGAAGCATTTCATAGCGTTAAGATAGTCCCAGCTGCTTCACACTCTATGTGAGATAAATAGAGAGAGAAAAGGCTGCGGCTGCCGGGCTTGCTCCCATGCTCATGTAACACCTGTTCCCACCCCTCAGGGGTGCTGGTAACCTAAGGTCTGTATATGATACCTTTTCTCTGCCAAGACAGTTGCTTCTAGCACGCAGCATCCTGCTTGCAGCTGTGTCAGCAGTTCCCATAACACAGTCTAGCGCATGGCGCTTTTGAATAGGACCCCTTATGTCACTTCATTCGACACAACGTCGAGTAAGTGTCAGAAGGGGAACATCACGGTTACTGTTGTAACCTCCATTCCCTGAGGGAGGGAACGAGATGTTGTATCCCTTCTGCCACGACACTACACCTACGACTGAAAATGGCCGTACCTTATTCTTGGCTCCTCAGTGCAAAAACCTGACTGACAGATGCACGCCCGCTTTATGTCCGGGGGGCGAGACATGCAAATTCTGTCGGCCAATTTCTCATTGGCCTTTTCTCAAGTTCAGAGGCTCACAAGGAAGACCCCATGTGTCACTTCATTGGACACAACGTCTCGTTCCCTCCCTCAGGGAATGGAGGTTACAACAGTAACTGTGACGTTTAAGATTTAGTTGCTTTTACAAACACTCTACATGTTTTTTAAAAACATTGCCTTAATGTGTCATAAATTAAAACCAGTCTCACCATTTAATTTTATTCAGCTTTTTCTTAATTTTTTTTATTTGTAAAATATTTAAATGTAAAGCTGCATTTCCTGTAATTTTTGTCTAAAATTTTCACTAAAACTCTCCTTCAGAACGATGAGCCATTTATACATACATTAATACATGGAACTTTATGATGTGCATTTTAAACAAATAGAAATGGTATTTTGAGGTTCAATTACTCATTCTTGTAAAGTGGTTACATATAACATACTTGAGTACATTCCGCAGTAGCAGTACAAGCATTCAATGCACACCCATTTAAATACATTAAAGTCATCAGCGTAATATACATAAATGTACAGATACATATATACAAAGAGTAAACATTATATAAATAATTAACAATCCCTATGTGACCCCAACACATTTTTCAGCATCAATTAATTAAAATTATTAAATTTAGTCTTCACTGGATCAAAATGCCACCCCTGCACTTTATTGTAGTTTAATATTTTATTATATATTTGGTTTTACAAAGACTGTACCCCATTAGTTAAGTCTGCTTGCCTATGCAGAGCATATTACCTGTTAATTTTTCTATACCGAATGTTTGCATTTATGTGTCTTAAAACCAGTCTCTTTACTTTGATATTATTTTTTATTTGTAAAATAAATAATTGAAAAATAAAGATGCATTTCCTGTAACTTTTGTCCTATATTCACCAAAACTTTAATTCACAAAGATGAACCTTCAACAAAACACAAATAAAAAGCAGTTTGCAGTAATACATTTTGTGATGCAATTTAATTATATGGAACTTTTAAGTTATGTATATTTTTAATAAATATGCATGGTATTTTGAGGTTCAATTTAATTCTTGTCATGTGAAGTTATAAACATGCATTCTGCATTAGTAGCATGTAACTAGTGGCCTGCCACTTTGGACCAAACTGCCATCAGCTGGCCAGTGGTTTGCCGATGGAGGCCCAACCATGGCATGCCACTGGCAACGTGCTGCCCAAAAAACGCTAGTGGTCCGAGGAGTGCTTGCCAACGGTCGGCTTGCCACCCAAATAACGGCAGTGAACCGATGAGTGCTTGCCTACGGTTGGCTTGTCAGTGGTCGGCCAACGGAGGACCAACTATGACAAGCCTCTGGTGGCATGCCATCCAAAAAACACAGGTGGTCATTACATAGGTCATTGTTAGTTGGGTAAAGTGGAAGAAAACTTGTTAAGACTGAATTCTATCTGCAGGTGTCTATACTAATTCATTGAAATGGTTCAATGTATACAGGTCATGGGTACTTGATATATATTACATTTTATATTTTCACTGCAAATGCTGGAATTGTCATTCTAGATCTTTGAATAGCCAAAATGCTCATTTCGACTTCTCTGAAACCCTCTACTTTTCCCTGTGGAATCTGGCCTCTGGCCTACTTTCTGAAAGATCTGAATTTCTCATTTTGAATTTTAGAATGTTGAATTCTATATTGAAATTCAAAATATTGTATTTTTCTTTCAGATGCAGTTTTATTATCTGAATATTTACAGCTAATTTCACCTCTGTTGAATTCACAACACAAAATTTTGTCTAAACGCATCTGATGTGTTACGTAATGGTACCTTGTTACTGTTGTTTCCAAATGCTGAAAGCAGCTTTAGAGAGTGCAGTTTCTTCAGGTCCAGGTATTGTGTTACTGCGACCCTCGTTCCTCTGGCCTGTGAGATGCTGAGCCGCTAGAAAAAGCCGCCAACCACGCATTTCAAATGAGGAAAGCGTGAACCCGCCCACCCACTTCTCTGCACTGCCTAACCTTTAGTAGTGATTACGACGTAAATTACGTATTTATTTTCAGTGATATCACAGTCCCATTAGACACTTTATTTAGACCTTTGTGTTCAGTTTTATATAAAATTAGTGATAAGTGATTTGCCGTATACTGTATGTCTTTGCTTACATAGTTCGATAACTAAAACCCAGATTGCCCACACAAATAACCAGCTGTCTTACTAATGTCGCCACATCAGATCTTAGGCTAAGGGAGATCAAATTCACATTCTTATCTCTCAATGTCTTTTCTTCAAAGCATATGCAAAATTTGTATTAGTTTTGAAAGATTTTATCTGACTATTTGCATGTATATAGCTGTTCTGTGTGCCCAGTGCTATTTTCACTTATTGCAAATAAGTCAAGTCAAGTGTTTTTTATTGTCGTTTCAACCATATACAGTTAGTACAGTACACAGCGAAACGAGACAACGTTCCTCCAGGACCATGGTGCTACATAAAACAACATAGGACAAACACAGAACCACATGAGACTACACAGACTAAATAAAATACCTATATAAAGTGCAAACGTGTGCAAAAAGTATGGGACAGTACAAAAAATACAAACAATGAACAGGACAATAGGCACAGTGAGAGACAGTGCAGCACTAACCAATAACACAGTAGTGCAAAAAGATGATAGTTTCTAAAAATGGCAAATGTAAACAAAACATACTATGAGGTAGTGTTCTATGGACATAGCATTTATTGAGGTAGCAGACAGTTATTGAGTGACAGTAATTACAGTGCAACTCAGGACATGTGTGTGTGTGTGTGTCAAACCAGTCTCTGAGTATTGAGAAGTCTGATAGCTTGGGGGAAGAAGCTGTTACACAGTCTGGCCATGAGGGCCTGAATGCTTCGGTACCTCTTGCCAGACGGCAGGAGGGTGAAGATTTTGTGTGAGGGTGAAGAGTCCACAATGCTGGTGGCCCTGCGGATGCAGTGTTTTTTGTAAATGTCTTTGATGGAGGGAAGAGAGACCCCGATGATCTTCTCAGCTATCCTCTGCAGGGTTTTGCGATCCGAAACAGTGCAAGTCCCAAACCAGGCAGTGATGCAGCTGCTCAGGATGCTCTCAATAGCCCCTCTATAGAATGTAGTGAGGATGGGAGGTTGGTGATGTGCTTTCCTCAGCCTTCGAAGAAAGTAGAGATGCTGCTGTGCTTTCTTGGTAATAGAGCTAGTGTTGAGGGACCAGGTGAGGTTCTCCGCCAGGTGAACATCAAGGAATTTGGTGCTCATGACGATCTCCACAAAGGAGCCGTCAATGTTCAGTGGAGAGCGTTCACCTTGTGCTCTCCTAAAGTCAACAACCATCTCTTTTGTTTTGTCGATATTCCGTTAGCCGCTGCACCTCCTCTCCACTGTCGTGTCATCAGCGAACTTGATGTGATTCGAGCTGTGCATTGCTGCACAGTCGTGAGTCAGCAGAGTGAACAGCAATGGACTGAGCACACAGCCCTGGGGGGCCTCAGTGCTCAGTGTGGTGATGGTGGAGATGCTGTTCCCGATCCGGACTGACTGAGGTCTTCCAGTCAGGAAGTCCAGGATCCAGTTGCAGAGGGAGGTGTCCAGGCCCAGCAGGTTCAGTTTTCCAATCAGGTGCTGGGGAATGATTGTGTTGAATGCTGAGCTTAAGTCTATGAACAGCAATCAAACATATGAGTCCTTTTTATCTAGGTGGGTGAGGGCCAGATGGAGGGTGGTGGCGATGGCGTCGTCTGTTGAACGGTTTGGACGATACGCGAACTGCAGTGGGTCTAGTGAGGGGGGCAGCTGGGTCTTAATGTGCCTCATGACGAGCCTCTCGAAGCACTTCATGATGATTGGCGTGAGTGCGACGGGACTGTAGTCATTGAGGCAGGACACTGAAGACTTCTTTGGCATGGGGACTATGGTGGTGGCCTTGCAGCATGTTGGAACAACGGCGCTGCTCAGAGAGATGTTGAAGATGTCGGTAAGAACATCTGCCAGCTGGTCTGCACATCCTCTCAGCACTCTGCCAGGAATGTTGTCTGGTCCAGCAGCCTTCCGTGGGTTGACTCTACATAGAGTTTTCCTCACATCCGCAGTGGTAAGACAGAGCACCTGGTCGTTGGGAGGAGGGGTGGTCTTCCTCGCCACCACGTCATTCTGCACTTCAAAACAAGCGTAGAAGTCATTCAGTGCATCTGGAAGGGAGGCATCTTTGTCACAGGCAAATTATGTTGTCCTGTAGTTGGTGATGGCCTGGATGCCCTGCCGCATGTCACCACTGTCCTGGAAGTGACTGTGGATTCTCTGGCCGTGTGCGCGCTTTTCCTCTCTGATGGCCCCGGACAGTTTGGCCCTCGCTGTTCTTAGGGCTGCCTTGTCGCCTGCTCCGAAGGTGGAGATGTGGTCTGGGTAGCCGAGGTGGGGGCGGGGCTCCACCCGGTACATGCCTGGGATGATTGTGTAAACAAGATCAAGCGTGTTCGCCCCTCTCCTTGCAAAGTACACATACTGATGGAATTTAGGAAGCACTGTCTTGAGATGCGCATGGTTGAAATCTCCGGCAACAATAAACAGTCCGTCGGGGTGAGCGTTCTGCAGTTCGCTCATTGCTCTGATGTCCATGTGCCGCAAAAGTCGCTAGCCGCTGTGTGCTACCGCGCCGCCATCTTGGATCTATTTCTATTGGATCTATTAAATAATTATATCGTCTAACAGGATGGCTTAGTTCAGATGTTTACAGGACTTTTTTTGTATAGTGCTTTCCACAATGCACGTTGTTTCAAAGCAGTTTTACAGAAAGCAGGGATACTCAAATTACAAAGCTTGCGGGACACTTTTCGAAGTTGCTGGGTGACCAGTGCATAGAATTACTTGGTAAAATCTAGTATACTTCACATATTTTGTCACCTTATCATCTCACCTTCATCCAAACGGTCATAATAGCAGGTCAGACACTTTCTTTTTCAAGAACAGTGTAGTCAGGTGATTTATTTTATTTTTTTCATGGAAAAGTATGGAACTCATTTTCCTAATCCCTTAAATATACTAATTAAATAAGTGTCCTGAGATACCTCACTGGTCTCTATGACAGCTGTAGACTTTGTAAACAACAAACAAAAATGTGTCTGTGGACCACGGTAATTGACGATTTTCACCTGTCAATGCTAATATTCATGGTGTGAATTTGAAGTGGATCATTGAGGCTATGATTCATCATGTTTGTCAGTTGAGGGTGCTATTTTGTTGAATTTGACAGCCACAGATACAAACAATGTTTTTCTTTTGTTCACTTTTGGTCTCGAAATTATCTTTGGAGGGCAGGGTTTTGGAATGAGGGGCGTGGCTAATTCAACTGCTCAGAAAAGTGAAAGCTAAAATTGCTTACAGCACCTTTAAGTATTATTTACACAGAAATGCACACATAAAAATTTGTGGCTGTACATTCTTCCTTTGTATTACAGGCATAACTGTGATCTCTCTTGAAAAATGACACTTGGAAATGTATAGTCCAAAAGTAGAATTAATAAAAGGCATGAAGAAAAAGAGTTAGAAAAGCTTACATTTATGGCCAAGTGATCAGCAATTTATTTCCATAACATATTTTTACACAGTTGACCTTACTTTTTGTTTTAAGGAAATCAGTTTGCATGCTTATAAGTAAACATGCTTATTTGGCTTAAGTTAACTGAACTTATTTTTTTTAAGTAACATTAACTAGTTAGAAGTAAACTTAACTCATCAGTGATCAAAGTATCATTGTTTTTATTTAAATATTCAAATTTAGATATATCACATCTTATACAGAATAAGGGACATTATGACTGGACTCTAGGTTAGCCATATGGTACAATAGATTCTACTCTGTATTTCTTATACACCGATCAGCCACACCATAAAACCACCTGCCTAATATCGTAGGCCCCCCCTCGTACCACCAAAACACCTCTGACCTGTTGAGGCATGGACTCCACAAGAGTTCTGAAAGTGTCATTTTGTATCTGGCACCAAGATGTTAGCAGCAGGTCCTTTAAGTCCTGTAATTTGTGTGGTGAGGACTCCAGCACAACCCATAGATGCTCAATCGTATTTAAATCTGGGGAATTTGGAGGCCATGTCAACAACTTTAACTCTTTGGCATGTTTCTCAAACCATTTCTGAATAATTTTTGCAGGGTGCATTATCCTGCTGAAAGAGGCCACTGCCATCAGGGAATACGATTTTCATGAAGGGGTGTATGTAGTCTGCAACAATCTTTAGGTAGGTGGTGCATGTCAAACCCAAGGTTTCCCAGCAGAACACACTGCCTCCGCCGGCCTGCCTTCTTCCCATGGTACATCACACTGCCATCCATGGTACATCACACTGCCATCTCTTTCCCTAAAAGATCTAAAAGATAACATGATTCAAGACCAGGCCACCTTCTTCCATTGCTTCATGGTCCAGTTCCAGGTCATTCCCCCATCACTGCCCTTGCCCACGACCACGGAGGTAATTCTCCCGTCACTGCCGCCCTCTCGGCTATGGAGGCCTTTTTCCAGGCAGCATCCCTGACCACTGTGGCTCCGCACTCAGAGTCTTCCACGGACTCCTCCCACTCTATTTGGGATTTAAATCCCCACTCTCCCTACAGCTCCGCCTGCTCTGCCTATGGATCCTCCTCCTGGAACTGCATTCCCTGCTTCTTCTGGCCCAGTCCCAGCCCAGTGGCTGCCTCCTAGTCTTCCTGATCATCTGCAGGATGCTCCTTGGCCTCAGAATCATCCTCCGGATCCTTCCTGGTCTACTTGGCCCTGCATTCCTTCCCATCCATCTTTCGGCATCAAGAGCTGCCCATTAAAGGGGGAGTACTGTCTCAAATTCCCTTGTGTTTGTCCCATCACCTTGCTATTTTATGTTTTGATTATTTGACTACAATTCCCATGATGCACCTTTTTGATCACACACCTGTTCCCAGCTGTTCCTTGTTATGTCTTTAGTTTCCATTTGTATATTTGGCATTCATGTTTCCCTTAGTCTTTGTTGGTTCTTGTTAGTTTGGTTGTTTGTTAGCCTGTTAGTGTATTTACATTTACATTTATGCATTTGGCAGACGCTTTTATCCAAAGCGACTTACAGAGCCCTTATTACAGGGACAATCCCTCCGGAGCAACCTGGAGTTAAGTGCCTTGCTCAAGGGCACAATGGTGGTGGCCATGGGGTTTGAACCAGCGACCTTCTGATTAGCAACCCTGTGCTCTAGCCACTACGCCACCACCACTCGATTTTATTTATTTATGTTATTTTAGCCAGCAATCTGCTTTTATGCATGTTTTCCCATTTGCTCCAGTGATTTAGTTTCATCTTAGTTCCTTAATAAATAGTTTCTGTAATTGGATCCACACTCACATCATCCTTCCCAGTTTCGTCACAGCCCAAAGCTAATTTTCAGAATGGGGCCCTCCAACCTACAGGTACACCTAACCAAACACACCCAATTACAACTGACTGTACAAATTAATAAGAAATAATTAAATTGCCAAATAAAGGTAAGGTAGGCACATGCCATGTACACACTATTGTACATTGTGGCAGACTCATGCCATTATATAAATGATTCCTTTCCCCAAATCAGCCATCTGTTATGGCATGATACATCTCCGATAGCCCCACCCCTAAACACTATGTAATGACAAAACCAGTTGATTGGTCACTTAACATGTCCATACCTGTAAAATAACATTCTATTCATTTACACTATGTAAATGCAGTAAATGCAGTCCTATATTTACTGTGCATTGTCACATTGAGAATCAATGGGTTCATCCAGCAGCTAAAAACTTTTGCTTTCGAAGACTTTATGTGGAGTTAGGATGAAAATAAGGTGCATTTCAAACTATTCTGAAGCCAGTGCAGACAGACAGCACACTGGAGGTTAAGTCATTCAATAAATATGGAGCAAGGGAGCAATGGGACATCCTATGGCTTTCTTTGCAGTTAAGTGCATTCACTACTAAAATCCGACCAAAAGTTCAGTTTCAGGCTGCAGATGATGTTTGGACCACTCAACATGTTTGGCAGACACGGGACAATGATAATAATCAGTACATAGATTCATTGTATAATGCAATTTGTATTTTTACATGGTTGGCAGTGATTGGATGATGCTGGCCATTACTTTGAATAATAATTATTTATTCAGCTTTACAGAAAATTAGCTGCAATGTCTTTAACATCTCAAACAAAGTAAAAACCAACGCTCCTGGAAACATACAATTTGGTGACATTCTTTAGCTTCGTATTATTACAAATTGCACAACGGAAAAGAAGGGTGGTGTTTGTTGTGCTGGGGGTTGCTCGGCCTGAGGCAAAGGAGGGAGGAGTGTGAGGAGGAGGGTGTTATCAGCCGAGGACAGGGATAAGTGCAGTGAATGCAGCAATTCGAGAGAGAGAGAGAGAGAGAGAGAGGAGAGAGAGAGAGCACCACATACAGCTGCAGTGTGTGCTTTTGTGTTGTGTGTCACTTTGTTTTCATTAAACATTATTTTGATGGTTTGTCCGGTTCCTGCCTCCTCCTTTCCATTTTACATTTTGTTAGAGAAAACTATTAGCTCTAACTTTTTTTTTATTATTATTATTATTGCTTGTGTAATAGGTGCTACTAGTTACAAATCAAAAAGGAAAATGGATAACGCGCACAGAATTTACGCTCAGGTATCAGGAGGTTAAGAGACTGTATCAATCAATGTCTAACTGGAATATAATTTTTATTTGTATAGCGCTTTTCACAATAGACATAGTTTCAAAGCAGCTTTACAGGTTATTAACAGAAATTTCTGGAGCCTCGGATACCTCTGAATATGAAAAAGACCAATGCCAATGCCGGACATACAGGTATAAAAGGCGGGGATCGTGCATCTGTTCAGTCAGGTTCTGCACTGAGCCGAGAATAAGGTTCGGTCATCACAGCGGCTTGGTAAAGTGTTGTGGCAAGGGGGACACAACGTCTTGTTCCCTCCATCAGGGAACGGGGGTTAGACTAGTAACCTAGACGTTCCCCTTCTGTCACTAGACGCGAGAGGACAGGGACAGACTGAAGGGGACAACTTCGTACTGGTATGATCGGCCCTCGAACAGGAATCGTAGAAATTGTCGTGTCGGGGCAAGATTGAGACGTGAAAGTACGCGTCCATCAGGTCTACAACTGCGAACCAATCTTGATGCCAAACGCATGTTAGAATGTGTTTTTGCGTGAGCATCTTGAATGGGAGTTTGTGCAGTGCCCTGTTGCGAACTCACAGGTCCAAGATTGGCCTCAACCCACCTACTTTTTTGGGTACGATGAAGTAAGGGCTGTAGAAACCCTTCTCCACCTTGCCTGGAGGGACAGGCTCTATCGCATCCTTTGCAAAAGGGTATCGATTTCCGCATGCAAGGTGCTGGCTTTTTCGCCATGCACCGAGATGGGGCAGATGCCGTTGCAACAGGGTCGACGCCTGGCGAACTGAATCGCGTAGCTGATTCGGATGGTCCTGGCCAACCAGCACGACGGATTGGAAAGCGTAAGCCACATGTCCAAGCTCTGCACAAGGGGCACTAAAGGGACGATCTTTTTTGGCATACCCGGTGGGGAGCAGGTAATGCTGCACAGGGAAGCAAAGTTGCGACCTGAGGCATGTGTGCTGAGAGAGAACTCAAGGCACTTTCCTTGCTCCACATATCCGGTAGGGGGTGGGTTAGTGACTGATTAGGAGGTCCTAGTGAGGCGTCCTCTGGACTCGTCAGAACAGGCCAGCCAGGGTTGTGAATGCTGTACAGACGTGGATGAGGAAGTGAAGTTTCTATGTCAAGAGTGCCACTTCACCTGTAAGGTTCTGTTGCCAGGGCGCCGTGAGAACTGCATTTGAATGAAAAAAATCACTCTTTTATTGACAAAGTGGGTACCTCAGCCCAAATGGGGTGCTGCAAATGAAAAAAAAAAAACGGAAACCAAGGATTCTCCTCCCAGCCCTCCACCAGGGGAAGGAGTGCTCTAGCTACCAGCTCCTGAGCAAACATCTCTTCCCCTGGGTGGTCCATCTCAGGAATACTTATAATGCAGGATAATTAGGATCCTTCCAGGTCCTTGAAGAGGTTCGTGGGACGGGGAGCATCCGCTTCCTGCAGGTAGCACTACGCCGGGGCTGAGAGCTGGGCCCTGGTTGAGGCGGAGCTACCAGCTGGTTTCTTGGCGCCGCAGGGGGACCCCCTTGGTGAGCAGACGGGGATTGGCTGGATGTAGATCGTCGCCAAGGTATGATGTGTTGGATGGCCTCCATCTGTTTCTTCACCACTGTAAACTGCTGGGCGAATGGTGTCGCTGAATAGGCTGAGCTGGGAGATGGGGGCGTTGAGAAAGCGGGCTTTGTCAGTTTCCTGCATCCCAACCAAGTTCAACCACAGCCAATGTCATTTTCTGGAACACAAGGGTGGCCATCGCCTGTCCGAGTGCCCGCGCAGTGACCTTCGTGGCCCAGAGGGCAAGGTCGGTAGCTGAGCGCAGATCCTGCAGCACATCAGGATCAGGACTACCGACGTAAAGATCTTTTAGTGCCTTGGCCTGGTGAACTTGCAGGAGGGCCATGGCATGCAGGGCAGAGGCGGCCTGTCCAGAGGCTCTGTAGGCTTTCACTGTCAGTGATGACGTCATCCTACAGGCCTTGGAGGGATGTGCAGGATAATCCTGCCAAGTGGTTGCGCTTTGCGAGCACAGGTGCACCGCAACCATTTTGTCCAACTGAGGGACTGCCGTGTACCCATGGGCCGCCCTGCGGTCGAGGGTAGTGAGAGCGGACGATTAAGGAGTTTGGTTTGGGGCAGTAAAAGGTGCCCTCCACGACGTCGGTAGCTCGTCATGCACCTCCGGAAAGAAATGAATTGGGGGGTGTGGCTTCGAGCAGTGCCCTGACCCGAGGAACCAATCATCTAGCCATGAAGGCTGAGGGGAGGATGGAGCGTTCCAGTCCAGCCCCACACTCACGGCGGCCCGGGCAATCATATCGGACATCTGAGCGTCAGACTCAGACTGGGCAGGCCAGCCCGAAGGCGGCAGCCCTGCCGAGTCCTCCGCGTCAGATGCCGCAATGCTCTCCTATGCAGCAGCAACGTCATCATCCTGATTGGTCGTGAGGTGGCCAAGCAATCGATCACGCTGGGGGTCGGGTGGTTCGTGGGGATATACCCGGCAAATCTGCGCCTGTTGAACTCCCCAAATCGCCTCCATCACCAGCCGGGTGACCCTCAATACCGTGAGAAGAAGGAGCAAAGCAGGGGGGATGGAGTGGTGTTTCCTTTGAGAAAGGAAAGCCACGACCGCAACGATACCATGATCAGCTTCTCGCAATGAGTACATGAACCATCCACAAAAATAATTTATTGACTATGTATTCCATTTTATTAGACAAAGTGTAGTCCATCCTTTGACATCCAGTTTGTAAATATTCTGCCAGTGTTGCATTTTAGTGTGCAATCTAGCAACTCTGAGCACGCAAGCTATCTGTCCACTGCGAAAAGGCCAACCTGGTCTCAAAGAATGAACGTTACTCTATATATATATTCACAAACTGACTTGTACTGTATGTAACACTTTCTCCATTTAGCTGCAGTTTCCTAGTGTAATGAGGCGCTACAACAACTGTGTTATTTAAACACAAATCATGAGTACAATTGCTGATTTTGATTTTATAAAAACGCATTTTTAACTATCACTCACCCCCACATACTTATTCAATTGTCATTAGCTTGATTGGTATCTCACCTGATAGAGCGTTGGACTTAGGTCTCCACAACCATGGTTCAAGTCCAGTCAAAGATGCACAAAAGTGAAAAGGTGTAGAAGCAAATTGACATAGCTGCATCAATTTTTTTTTCAATTTTTATACTCTTTTCAAATTTGCATTTGGGGTTAGGTGGCGGTTAAGAGTAAGGATGTCTTTTTTGTTAAACTCTCTTTTATCTTTTAATCTCTTTTTATGATAAAGTTTTTGGTTAAAGACGTATGGTTTACTTATTAAACCGCCATCACCTTAAAAACCTTGTCTGATACAAACTCATTTCGCTCGGTTTTGGCGACCCCTGCTGGACATTTCCCTTGAAAACTCCAGTAAATCGTGTGATGAAGCACGTAATTTCAGTTTTGCAAAAAATTTCATGAGACCAGGCTGGAAAAGGCGGCAGTTATGAAAACACTGGCAAAGAGGTGAATTTAGTGGTGGGTTTTCTTGTTCCTCATAATATTCACTTTTTTTTTTTTAAGTTTTGTGGACTTTCAAAAATGGCCATGAGAACAGTTCAAGGAAATATTTTGTCTTTCTTTTAAAAAAGAGAACAGAATGTATGATATCACTGACAAGTGTACAGTTACAACATGTAGGCCTATGTTTTTAACTCAAACATTTTCAGGGTTTCACCCATAAAACGCTTTTGTGTGTAGAACAACTTCTTTACAGCACTGTTTAAGCATCCTTCTTCTGTTAGTTCAGTTATTGGAGTAGACAAAAAATGTGTTTGTGTGACATTGAGTGAAGTGAAGTGAAGTGAACAAACCTTTTTCATGATCAACATAGATTCCATCCATCCATCCATCGTCAACCGCTTATCCTGTGTACAGGGTCGCGGGGGGCTGGAGCCTATCCCAGCTAACATTGGGCGAAAGGCGGGGTACACACTGGACAGGTCGCCAGTTCATCGCAGGGCCACACATAGACAGACACACACTCACACTCACATCCACACCTAGGGCAATTTTTTGGAGACACCAATTAACCTAGCCTGCATGTCTTTGGATGGTGGGAGGAAGCCGGAGCACCCGGAGAGAACCCACGCAGACACGGGGAGAACATGCAAACTCCATCAACATAGATTATTTTTAAAAATTTCATCATAAAATACAATAACAGCATTATAAATTATTTTTGTAGTTTTGACCGTAGTATTGCTGTATTTCCAACTGCAACTTACTGATTCTGTTTACAGTATGTTGCTGTCAATTTTGTTGTTTTTACAGTATTATTGCTGTATTTTCAACCATGCCTTACTGAAGAAACTGATTACAGTATATTACTGTCAAACTGAGCTGTATTCCTTCTGAAAACATGAGCAGGAAAATAATTTCAATAATTTACTGTTGAATTGCATAAATGTGGCCCTGAGGGTGAGGTTGGTCGATGAGTGCAGTTCCTGCAACAAGTCGGGACTACCCAAGTACAGATCTTGCAGATCTTGGAAGAAAGGAACTTGGGGGTGGGTGTGTGGCTGTGAGTGGCGCCCAGACCCGAGGAACAAGTCATCCAGCCGTGAAGGCTGTGGGGAGGACAGAGGGTTCCAGTCTAACCCTATGATGATGGCAGCCCGGGCAAGCTTGTCGGCCATCTGGGCATCAGTCTCCCGACCCGAGGGTGGCAGCCCTATTGATTCTTCTGCATCAGGAACCGGAACACTCTCCGATGCAGCGGTGAGTCCATCATTCAGCTCGGGGGGCTCAAGGGAATAAGCAGGCTGGCCGTGAGGCAAGCCGTTGTCACCTCAAGCCCGGCCGGAAGTCAGCGAGCATGTCTCGGGGGCGGGTGGTTTGTGGGGATGTACCTGGGGAATCTGAGCCCGCTGCCATCCAAAAATCACCTCCATTGCCAGCCGGGTCGCCCTCAAGAGGGATCGATGTGGGGGGCGTCTGGAGTGGTATTCCTTTTTAGGAAGGAAAGCCACAACCGGAACGTTGCCATGGTAAGGTTCTCGCAGTAAGAACACGAACCATCGACTAATGCTGGTGTGATCGCGACCCAGACACACGAGGCAGCATCTGTGACCATCAGGAGTGGAGAGAATTCGACCGCATCCAGGAAATTCACAGGGGCGGAAAGGCATTTTTATAAAGACACGTCCTGAAAGGACATTCAACGCCACTGTGTATTGTTCTTTCAGAGAAATAAACTCTTTTAGTGGAAAATATTCTCTTTTACAAGCACTGTCGAAGTGCCCAGGGGCAAAGCTGTGCAGAGAAGGAGAAAGCCGCTGATATGCACCATAGATCCAACAGCATACGCTCTTGTAGAGGTGAAGTGAACAGTCTGTGAATGCAGCTCGCAGATCACACAACCGCTCGGCTCTGAAGGAAGAATCTGAATGGACAGACTCATTTCCCTCCCTTTATACCCGTATGTCCAGGGGCTGGACATGCAAATTCTGTCTGCCAATTTCTCATTGGCCTATTCTCAAGTTCAGAGATACGTGAAGCTCTCAAGAGAGACTCCTAGAGTCGCTTCTTCGACACAACATCAAAGTGAGTGACAGACGGGGAACAATTGTTTGTATTACAAGGTGATTCTTTCTTATAACCAGCCCACAAACAAACATTAGATATCACAGTCTTTGTTTACAAGTCTTACTCATAACCTTGTTGGTGGAAAAGGGGTATCAAAGAGCCGAATGAGAGCTAGGATTCCAACATTTCTTGGTGTCCCTGTTTCATGCTAATTAACATTCTAGTTCTAATTATATGCCTGTAAACAATGTAATTAAGGGTGTCCAGTGGCAGTGCATCATGTACTGTTTGTGGGATGTATTGAAATATTCTATTGTTTGCATACTCCATACAGTATATCGATGAAGTGATGTGTGAGTAACAAGCTATATTGACCTGATTTGATGCATATATACTATTTACATATAATATAAACACTTAATTTATAAGATTACATACATTAGATTATAAGGGAATAATTCTAGATTTCCCCATATCTATAGAATATCATCAACTAAAATAGCTAGAAAAGTATTCTTATTTATCCAAAGAATTGGAAAAGTGCTTATATTGCTGTCAACTGTATAAATTAATTAAAACACACAGGTTATTTCTCTGCAGGCTACAGGCTACAGTAAAAGTGTGCTAAAATGTTACATGGAATTGGCAAGGATAGCAAAATCAGAATAAAATTATATACAGTATAAAATGGTTTTTCATTTACAATTACACAACAGTGGTAGTGTCTTAAAATGACAAATTCTTACTTAAAATGCAAGACGGCATTAGAAAACGGAAAGACAGACCATAGCTTTTACATTATCTGTATTCTGCATGCAAAAAAAAACATGTAGGGTACAATGGGGCTAATGGCACACCTTTAGGAAAATGTTTTCTGGTCACTAAGTAAAGACATACATTTATTTTCATTGAATATTGATAAGAGCAACATAATTTATGTGAAAAGAAATAACAACAAAATGCCTTTTCCTTGCAGAGCCCTGTTGTACCATACAACCTTTATTGTTAAATTGACTACTAATTTAAAACAAGGCTTTGAGAAATTATACATACTTTAAAATCAGACATTTGAAAGAGTAAACAGTTTACAGGGAAGAACTAGACTAATTCTTTCCAAGTCATTAGGGGCATGTTATCATGCAAACAGGTCGATTGTTTGGAGATTCACTTGGCAACTTTTAGAGATAATGAAGAAATCAGTCAATTCTGGATTGAATGTTGTTGTCCCTGAATTAATCATTTGGTGAGAAAGCTCAGTTATGACAAGATCTGTAATTAGTCTTGTTCACATTCTAGTTTCCTCAGGTGGACGACTCATGTAGTCTTGAATTGCCTGATGCAAAGGCAGCCATTTTCCTATTGATGTTTTTATTGCACTGATCCATCTAGGGAAACAGTAAAGAAAGGGGTAATGATACTTCATCATTATTATTTTTCATTTCAAAATGATTCCCGCTACCTTGCTTTCCGTTTAAAACAAATTTTCCTCACACTCAATTTCACTTTGTTATTAAATGTGCAGTATATAAGATTCAGAAACCCTTGTTATTAATGACAGCTGTGACCGTTAAGTGTACTGCAGCCAGCTACCTGTTGCTTGTGATCATGCACACACTCCATAGGGACGCGAGCGAGCATCGACCAAAACAATGACATAACGTACATAGAGGCTGAACACGATTCACCGGCATCATGTTGACAGATGAGGTAGCATATTTAAAATGACACAGTTATAATTGTTTTATTACAAACTTTGAGACTGCATATTATATTTAACTCTCCAATGCTGGAACAGGGCTAAAACAAAGTGTGGATATAGGTCTGACTATGTGAGAATGTAGTTTGACGTAATCACTTTTCTTTGCACGATACATTGACTGCATTTACATGATAGCCTATGTCGCCGTTAGCTAGCCATCCAGCTTTATCAATAGCTGTTAGCTAAATTTGGTTGATGATGACAGTAGCTGTTTAAAAAATAGACTGTACGTTATAAACATGTTGACACAATTCAGTATTGATGTGATTCCATCACAACTGTCATTTTGATATACCAATGCGCTATAGTCTTATAATAATAGATTGTGTATATTTTCTGTATAACCAATTTACGTTACACTAATGAATGGAGCTTTTTGCATTATCTTAAACATTGTGTAGCATTCATTTAATCTATTATTGTAGTTTACTTAATGAA
The DNA here is from genome assembly GCA_032164185.1 of Moxostoma hubbsi. Classification (NCBI taxonomy): domain Eukaryota; kingdom Metazoa; phylum Chordata; class Actinopteri; order Cypriniformes; family Catostomidae; genus Moxostoma; species Moxostoma hubbsi. The sequence goes on from JAVLUX010000125.1 coordinate 1,756,730, forward strand.
TAATTACAGATTAACACTGACATTACCCTGACTTTGTTGAAAGCAGGGTAGCTTGCAATTCGTCAGCATTAGCAGGCAAGATCAAGTTAGCTAAAATTACACAGATCAATCCTTATGGCACTATATTTCACATGCTTTGCAGTTATGTAAGCTTATCTGTCCAATAAGAAGTTTTTATCCCCAAAACCGAACGAAGGTCCCTCCAGGAATCAAATACCCTGCCGATGTTCACTCTAGTTTTCATTCAACCAAAATCACGTTTCCGCTTAGCCAGATGGGATTAAGTAGATACATTTTTATTTTGTATTTATTTTTCTTCTTACTCTGAGTTGTGTAGGAGTCGGTGCTGTGCTGGGAGCCGGATGTTTGCTGGATTCCATCTCTAAGATTATGCTACCTAGTGTTGCAGTTTGTCATCGCTGTTGAATAGCGGAAGAGAAGCTACTGTCTGAGGCAAGTCCCTTGGGAGTGCGCATAAACGTCACACCCTTTGGATTTTTCTGGCAAAAGTGACCAGCTCCCTTCGTATGAAATTCAGTCTACAGGCTTTAATTAGCAACCTAGGAAGTCTGGGAAGGGCTAATTTTTTTAAGTTACAAGCCGTTCACATTCATTGGCAAAAAAGGCGAATATAACATGAAAAATTTTGCATATTGCACCTTTAATCCAAAGTTTTCAAATGATCTTATGATGGAAAACAGAATTTGCCTTGTTTTAGATAAGAGTTCAATGTACTTTGTAGACCAGGTTTGGGCAATTTTTAAATGTCTTTTTTTAAGAAAGAAAAAAAAAAAGTTATTGCTTCTTTGGCTCCATTTTTGAGACTTTAAATTAAACTAGTAAATTATGGTTTTAACAATGTTCCATAAAATAAAAGGGGGAACACTTTATAATAAGGGTTTATTCATTACATTAGATAATGAGTAGAACTTACAATGAGCAATATATTTTTTACAGCATTTTAGAATCTGATAAAATCATGTTCATTTATCAAAATAATATTAATTGTTTATTTGTGATAGTTCATATATAATTAACTAATGTTAATGTATTCAACTTTTATTGTAAAAAATGTAACAATATATGTAAAAATTAATATTAACTAAGAATAATAAATGCTGTAAAAGTATTGTTCATTGTTAGTTCACGTTAACTATAGCGCTAACTCTTCTTTCGACTTTTCTTTCGGCTGCTTCCATTAGGGGTTGCCACAGCAGACCATCCATGATCCACTTATTTGACTTTGGCACAGGTTTTACACCGGATGCCCTTCCTGACGCAACCCCCAGTGGCTAGGGGACTCTAACTATAGCATTAACTAATGTTAAAAAATATAACCTTGCAAATGCAACTTTCTATAGAAATTCTATTGAAGAATTTGGAAAACATTAAATTGTGTGCATTTAAAGCATTTTTAATAGTGAATAAATAAACACAGTGATGTTGTGCAACTCTGAAAGACATCCATCTAGTGCATGTTTAGATAAACTAACAGTTTATGTTCATATTCCTATTCAGCAGCTCAGCCTTATGAATGTCAGTATACTGTACACATCTCTTAAAAACAGCCAGTTTAAGAGACGGTGGAAAATGGTCATGAAAAACTAAAGTACCACTGTTTATTTTTCGGCAAATAACCTTGACCAACATTATAAGATGCTACAAAGGTATATATTTTCAAATTAAAACTTAAATATCAAATGCTTATCCATTTTTCTTACTATTTCCTTTTTCCAAGTATATTTTCATTAGACTAAACTTTGACTATTTAAACTTCTTAAAATTCTGTCTTCAAATAGTTTTTTCATACCGTTTGTTCTCGTTGGCATTCTCTGCACAGAAGTAAAATACTTTGAACTCTTCAGATGGAGGTTTCAGCTCAATAGTGGATCTTTTGGATCCCAGTGGCTGGTCCCGCACTGTGTAGCCATGCAGGTAGATTCCTCCTGCAGTAAGACCAATGGGAGGTATTAGTTCTTGTTGGTGGCAATAGAAATTATAGAAAAAAAAACTATTACCTTTTACCTACAGTACATGAAATAAGGTAGGGGAGACTGAGCTAGATGTCACAGGAAATTTGTTACAAGGGCTATATTTCACTCATTATAAGGTTACACAAATGTGTGTGAATAGAGAAGCATAGATTTTGTTTTAGTGGTGTCTGATTTCTTCATTCTCCCTCAGTTCATCATGATATATTGGTAAAGTGGTTATGACGTACCTATAGCACAGGTTGATCGAATGCTCACATAGAAATAGAGGCATCCATCTTTCAGTACACAGTAGTGCTGCACCCAGGTGTCATTGATCTTGTCCAGCTGATGGAGTAACCCAAGACATTCTGGGTTCTTGACTGCCAGAGGGGGCAGACTAGAGTTGTGTCGAGTTACATCCACCCAAACGTGATTCTGTTTCAACAATAACCAGCAATAGTGTCTAAAGTATTACCATAACAACATCAGTGATACCTCTATTAGCTATCCAGCTATGTGTCGATGAGTTGACACTAGGGGTCACCCTTGGGAGCCCAGACATCTCTGATATTTGAGAAAAGGTCAATGAGAATTGGCGTGTGGAATTTGTGGAATTTGCATGCCACTTTCCCAGACATACGGGTATAAAAGGAGTGCCGCTTGCAAACATACACTCAGGTTTTGCACTGAGGAGCCAAGCCAAAAACCCGGCCATTTTAGCGGTTGGTTCCGTGTTGTGGCAAGAGGGACACAACTTCTTGTTCCCTCCATCAGGGAACGGAGGTTACATCAGTAACCATGACATTCCCTATCTGTCACTCACTCGACGTTGTGTCGATGAGTTGACACGAGGGGTCCCAATGGAAAACACCTGAGGAAAATGAAAAAATGGAAACGAGCTGAACCGTGTTATGCTGACCGGCAGAGCGAGATGGACAAAACTCTGCGTAGCCAGCGCAGCAATCCTTCACGTAACTACCCCAAATACACTGGCAGGCATAAAGCGATCCCCTACACCTTGGGGAGCGGCTAACTGCTCAGAAGTTTAAGGACTGACTGTCCCAGCCATAGCCTTCTCTCTATTGTTCTCCCCCAAAAAAGTAACAAAATCGTTCAGCTGGGGCCATATAGGGTCCATGTTTGGGGGTGTCCCTCCAAAGAGGAGGACACCGCGGAGACCACACCCGGCCCCGAGAAGGGGGAGGAGGACTTCTAAGTGGAAACACGTTGTGCGCAGCAGCACCGGGGTAGGTCCTACCCAAGGAGCTCTACTGATGCCTGCTAGAAAAGCGCTGTGGACAACATCCAAGAAGCCGCTACGCCCCTGGTAGAGAGGGCTCACAGGCCAGCAGGGGGCGGCACTTGCTGGGCATGGTATGCTATACTAATGGCATCCATGACCCAGTGAGCGATCCTCTGTTTGGAGACAGCGCTTCCTTTCTGCTGTCCACCTAAGCAGACAAGAGCTGCTTGGAGCTTCTAAAGCTCTGTGTGCGATCCAAGTAGACGTGAAGTGTACGCACTGGACACAGCAGTGCCAAGCTGGGTCTGCCTCCTCCTTGGGCAGCGCTTGCAGATTAACCACCTGATCCTTAAAAGAGGTTGTGGGAACCTTGGGCACATAGCCCGGTCACGGTCTCAGGATGATGTGAGAGTAAGCCGGACCGAACTCCAGGCACGGTTTGCTGACAGAGAACACCTGCAGGTCCCCTATCCTCTTGATGGAGGTGAGCGCCATCAGGAGGTCTTTAAGGAGAGCACCTTTAACTTAGCTGACTCAAAGGGCTCGAAGGGAGATACCTGAAGGCCCTGAAGGACCATGGTGAGGTCCCATGAGGGAACGAGGTGCGACCTGGGGGGGGTTTAACCCCCTTGTGCCTCTGAGGAACCCGAGGATCAAGTCATGCTCCCCAAATACTTACTTTCTACTACATCGTGATGTGCCGATGTAGCTACACACATTCAAGGTGGAGGGGGACAGTTGTCCCTCCAACCTCTCCTGCAGGAAGAAAAACACTGATCCAACTGTGCATCTCTGGGAGTCTTCGCATCGGGAAGAACACCACTTAGCAAACAGATGCCACTTCAGGTCAACAAGCACCTCGTTAAGGAGGCCCTGGCCTCCGTGGGTGGTAGGCCACTTAAGTTTTCCACATCCCATCCAAGGGCCAGACATGCAGATTCCAGAGGTCCGGTTGCGGGTGCCAGATGGTGCCCCATCCCTGAGAAAGAAGGTCCTTCCTCAGGGTAATTTGACAGGGGGACCTGTGGCGAGGAGCAGGAGGTCCGAGAACCAAGTCCGGGAGGGCCATTAAGGGGCCACTAGAAGGATCTGCTCCTTGTCATCCCTGACATTGCACAATGTGTGTGCAAGTAGGCTCACTGGGGGAAAACACACTTGCTTAACCCTAGGGGCCAGCTGTGCGCCAGGGCATCTCCAGAGGAGGAGATGACAGGAGAGTTGTGACATTCGACGAGTGTTGTCCATCCAGACCAACACATGCTTGCCCCGGATCAACGGCAATATCCTCCTTGAGGCAAGTAGTATCGCCAACAACTTGAGGCAGTTGATGTGCCAATGCAGTCGCGGGTTGGTCCATGGGACAGCGACTGTGTGCCCATTCCACATTCCACTCCATCCCAACGCTCGCAGCTGCCCGGGCAAGCATGGCCATCAGCTGTGCATGGTGACAGACTGAACCAACCCACTCTCCGATTCCGTAATCAAAAGCTCATCCACTTCGCGAGCCACAAACACGACCGCAAACTCACTCTGAGACGAGTCGGCGGTCTCATCGTGGATCTTGCTGGGGCAAACGAGCATGCTGGGGAATGGGAGGTCCGTGGGGGATTTCCCGGCGAAGAAGCTCTCATTGAAGTCCCTAAATTGCCCCAGTGCTAACCGACCCCACCTCATACCCGCGGGTAGAAGGACCGAGTCGGGGAGCCGCTGGAGTGACTTTCCTTCTTAAGGAAAGCTGTGACCGCAATGTTGCCAAAATCATGCCCTCGCAGTGAGAGCATGACCTGTCCACAAGCACTGTCCCCGCGTGGGCAGTGCCCAACACAAGAGGTAGTGATAGTGGTCGTGGGAAGCGGAGAGGTAACAATCGCAACCAGGAAACACACACAAACGAAAAATCTACTCTTTTTATTTGTGCATATATATATATATATATATATATATATATATATATATATATATATATATATACATAAGAAGCTCTGCTCAGCTGTCAAAGTGCCCAGGGGTGTTTACTCCGCACAGCTATTGTGTGTGAGGGGGAGAACCGCTGTAATGCACTGTAGATCCAACAGCCTTTCACAGAGAGAGAGATGAATGGAACAGCAGGAGGAATTCAGCTCTATGAATACATCCACTCGGCTCCGAAGAATAAAATCTGAGTGATTGTTTTCAAGCGGCACACCTTTTATACCCGTATGTCCAGGGGAGTGGCATGCAAATTCCATACGCCAATTCTCATTGGCCTTTTCTCAAAGATCAGAGATGTCTGGGGTCCCAAGGGTGACCCCTAGTGTCAACTCATCGACACAATGTCGAGTGAGTAACAGATATGGGAATTAAAAATTCAATTTTCACTGCAGTCTCGAGGTAAGACTGCCATTATTAGAATGGAAAGGCAAATGTGCAAAAGAATTTGCAAATCCAGTTTTACAAGGATTTTGACTAAATAATACATTAATAGAGACAGAATTCAAATTCAGCTTTAGTTTTAATTTATTTTCTTTTATTTACTATTTTAATTTTACTTTTTCAAATTTTGACCCCAAACAATAACCATGTAATTTTGTACTGTAATCATGGAATTATTTTTAAACAATTGTAATAACACTAACTTCACTCATTCAATAACTCTGAAGTTGTGCAGTTTTGGGGGGGGGGGTTGTGGCATTTTTTAATAATTTTTTTTTTTTTAACTTTATTTAGCTCTAAATTACTAAACTACACCATTAATTTTCATATAAAATAAGATATACATTTCTCAATTAAGGGAGAAAATGTGAAAAAGGTGTCATGCATTAGTGGCAGATTGCTTCCATCTGCTGGAGAAAAACAAAAATGTTTAAATTAAAATGACCTGGAATTATACAATTATAACCAGTAAATCACTGCAGAGGTCCACTCTTTTGCTTGGTTGCCGCAAACTGTTTTGTTACCTATCATTTATTTCAAACATCCCAATTCAATTTATCAATAGAATACATTAATAAAAAATGTCAATAAATCCAACAGCAGTAAACAGAAATGAACAGGAATGAACAGTGATAACTAATTTTGTGTACAAACATAAGACTTGGAATAAAAATGTAGCTCCCACCCCTAAGCGTAAACTTGCTCACAGTGGAAAAAATCATCAGTATAAAGCTCAGCCTTTGATCTGTGTGTGTGTGTGTGTGTGTGTGTGTGTGTGTGTGTGCGTGCATGTGTGTGTGTGTGTGTGTGTTCTCCGTTCTTGATGTGTTATCGTCTCACCTAAAAAATGCTAGTTTAATCCTCTCACTCATTCATTTCCTATATGGGGTCAAATTTGACTCCAAACATTACGGGTGTGAGTTGTTTTGTCACACCCACACAACCTCAATCTAGCCCAATTTTTTTGTTTTTGTATAGATAGCAAATGTAGGAAAAGTCACCAACACGTGTTACTTAATGAGATTAAGTAAACCATGATTTTTAAGGAAGCAAAGTTCAAAAGGGGTCATTTTTACCCCAAAGCTACATAATGGTTAAACATCTATCATGCTGAGGAGTTTTTTTTTCAATGTGCTGATAAGGGCAGGGCATAGGGCCAAGGGAATCCAACTTCCCTTTGCCACTCCATTACATCATGTAACTTTAATATTACCTCATAATATATGCGTTGATTCACATTGTATTTGAGCATGTTTTTGAATCTGTTTTTTATTTTATATTCTTTTATGTTTCATGAAATTACAAACAAAACTGAGAAATCTACAACTAAACACTCAAAAATAACAGCTTTTACATGATATAGCCTATACTCGATCTGTGACTGAAAAAAATATTCATTTAGTATTGTCCTTTTCGGTCTGTATGAAATTCTGACCATACAGTATGCTTGACCGTATGGTGTACAGGGAGTAAATAATCATATTTTATAAGTTACCAAATTGAAACACTTTTAATTTGTCAGCATATTAAAAAAAGCAGTTGTTTACAGTTGGTCACATTGCCTATATGCATTATAAATGTTTTTGTTTTTTTCAATAGAAAAGATCAAAATTGGCCAAATTATTAAGTGATTATTAATTTAACGACTCACGAGCAAGCATACTGTCTACTGTATGTGTAATAAATTATAGATATATTATTAACATATACTTTGTAACTGTATACTTTGATAAACTCAGGCCACAATAATTGTATAACATTTTTTGAATCACAATGCTTTTGTTTATTTATTAAATGTAGAATTATTTCAGAAAAGCAGGGTCGGTCAACCCATTAGGCAACATAGGTGATCACCTAAGGGGTGGGGGGGGGGTTGATTCACTAAGGCCATTTCAGTATGTCAAACAAACTGCACTTTCTATGGTTCTGATATCATGGTCTCTCCCCAAAGCATTGATAGTTTGTGGGTAGGGGCAAACACTTTCCCTTTACAATATCTATCATATTGGGTAAACTGTTTTATTCTGATGGCTATTTAGAATCAGAACTAGTGATGCCCTAGTCACAAATTAATTACTATCAGACAATTGATTTAGACCATATTGATGGCTCCTAAATGTTTTGAGTGTTTTCTCACCATTAAACCAGTAATGGGATTCTTTATAACACATTGAGCAAACTGAGTGCAGGATTAAGTGGATATTTAAAGAGGAACTATATATGTTGAAACAGGTTAAGGTAGATGGAACATGCAAAGAAACTGCAGAACAAATATCACTCAAAGTTGCCCTCCTAAACAGGGCCCATGTGGTGGCAACACTGTACATAGAGTGTGCATGAAGCTATGAGGAAACATGCAAACCAGCATACTTGTATGCCTTCCTTTTGGTATCAACACCCACTGAGAATGCCTGGCCTTAGGCAGAGGTTGGCCAAGCTTCCCAGTCTGAAAGCTGACAAACAATTGATCTGTGCTTCTGATCTGCATTGTTCACCTTATGTACAGTAGGTCCTCAAAGCAAAGCATGGGTGATCATCTGTTCTGACCCTCTTCAAGGCAACCAGTTGTGTTTGTATCCTCTGCAGCAGAGGAGGAAGCAATCCGAAAGGGTTAAAGTGTTAAGGAAATCCCAAGGCCACTCCTGTGATAAGGTATCACTCCCTAGTGGTGCCTGCTTTTTTCCAGTGACATTAAGAGAGGGCAATGTGTCGACTTCCAAACATAAATAGGAGGGGGGCACAGCTGGCTTTGAAAACCATCAGGAACGTGGCAGAGGTCCATCCTTTGGCTGTGCATGTGCAGCTGTCTCAGGCTGCATTCTATTGCTAGGTTGCCAAGGACTCTTGTGCCACCTTCTGGCATTCAACTGTCCTTTCAGGTCACCTGACTCCATGCCATGACATCTCGCAGCTGATTGTTAGCTGTCATTGCGAGAACAGGTGTATCTTGACCAGTTTCTACCAGTCCCCATTGGTGTCTGTACTGGGCCATGGAGAAATACCCTAATTTCTTGTGCTTCACATGCTCGCTACAATTGTTTTAACAGCACCTGGCCAAAATATTACAGAAGGTACCACAGAATGCCACAGCAAGGACATACAGTCTGCTGGTTTCAGCTTGGGGAGAGCCATAGGTGATACCTTGCTGAACACAAGCGATCCATTAATCTGCCCACTGTACTTGCTTGCCAATTTGAAACCCTTAATAAGGTATAAGAAACCAGCAGCAGTTGAGCTATTTACTCTGGGCTAGGTGACTCATAGAGACCATGCAATAGCTGATTTAGATAGAGCTGAAGTATAACACATTTGTTGACCAAACTGTCTGGGAAACATCACCATTTAACATTTGAATAATCCTGCCCATGGCCCAGCAGTTCTGGGCTATCTCCCTTCTCTGCACGCCAGTGCAGTCCACACCCCTGGGCACTTTGACAGTGTATCCTAAAAGAGTATATTTCTTCTAAAAGAGTTTACACATTGCCGTTGAACGTCTTTTTAAAGACGTGTCTTTTTCAAGATGCTTTTCCACCTTTGTGTAGTCCTGGATGCGGTAGATATCTCTCCACTTCTGACAGTCATATATGCTGCCTCAAGTGTATGGGCGATTCTCATTGCGAGAGCGTGACCATGGCAACGTTGCGGTCGCGGCTTTCCTTCCTTAAAGGAAATGCCTCTCCAGCTGCCCCTTGCATCACGCCTTCTTCCCATGGGATTGAGGCTGAATCGGCTGGCGATGGAGGACACGATTTCGCCGGGTGAATCCCCGCGGACCACCAGCCCCCCTGCATGCTCGTTTGCTTGCATTCGGGTCCAACGCAAGAGGGGCTCGCCCCACGGCCAGTCTGATGTCTCCCTCGGGCCCCGCAAGCTGGATGATGATTTTGCCGCTGCAACGGTGAGCATCACAGCGGCGCCTGACGCTAATGATTCCACTGGGCCACCATATTCGAGTCTGCTCATCCAGTCTGAACCTGACACACAGATGTCCGCTATGCTTGCCTGGGCCGCCGTGAATGTGGGGCTGGACTGGAACCCTCCATCCCACCTTACCCCTCATGGCTAGACGATTTTTTCCTCAGGTCAGGTGTCTCTCACAGCAATGACCCCCTCGGTTCCTTTCTTCCCGAAAGTGCATGAGGAGCTGACAAAGTCTTGAAGGGCACCTTTTACTGCCCGAAACCTGCGGACAGGAGTCCCCCTACAGAAGGTGTCCAGACGCATCATGGTCACCACAGGTGCCTCCAAACAGGGTTGGGGCGCCATGTCGACACCGACCCTTTCTATGATTCGCATTCGAGGGCCAAGCATACCAGTACAAAGTCCTCCCCTTCGGCCTGTCCCTGTCCCCTCGCATCTTCATGAAGGTCACAGAGGCCGCCCATGCCTCACTAAGGGAAGTGGGCATCCGCATACTCAACTTCCTCGACAACTGGCTGATCTTAGCTCACTCTCGAGAGGAAATATGTACCCACAGGGACCAGGTGCTCAGGCGCCTCAGCCGTCTAGGGCTTCAGGTCAACTGGGAAAAGAGCAAGCTAGACGATTTGTTCCTCAGGTCAGGTGCCGCTCACAGCAATGCCTCCCTCGGTTCCTTTCTTCCCGGAAGTGTATGACGAGCTGACAAAGTCTTGAAGGGCACCTTTTACTGCCCGAAACCTGCGGACAGGAGTCCCCCTACAGAAGGTGTCCAGACGCATCGTGGTCACCACAGGTGCCTCCAAACAGGGTTGGGGCACCATGTGCAATGGGCACGCAACCGCCAGTTCCTGGTCGGGCCCACGGCTATGTTGGCACATCAACTGCCTAGAGTTGCTGGCTGTATTTCTTGCCCTATGGAATTTTCTCCCACTGACACGAGGCAAGCACATCTTGATCCGTTCAGTCAGCACCGTGACGGTAGTGCACATAAATCGCCATGGCGGCGTGTGCTCTCGTCATATGTCACAACTCACCTGCCATCTTCAACTTTGGAGTCAGCACCGACTGAGTTCACTGCACGCCACTCATATGATTCTGAGTAGCTCTTTTTTGCTGTGGCGGACAGCGGAAAGGGACACTGTCCCCAACAGAGATTTGTCCACAAGATCATCTATGCCCTTACACCGGCCTTCTAGTCCCAGGCCGTGCCAGCCCCCTTGCGGGTTCGAGCACACTCTATGAGGAGTGTGGCATTCTCATGGGCACTGGCGCACCTCTAACAGACATGGGCAGAGCAGCGGGCTGGGCAACACTCAATACCCTTGTGAGATCAATAGCCTCTGAAGGTTAAGTCGGCCCTGGCCTGTGTTTCTTCAGGTCCGAGCATGTAGAACTCGGTAACACAGGACTTCTGAGACAAACCCGCACGCTTTTACCCCCAGATGAGTCCATAAAAGCTTGAGCTCCCTGCAGGGGTTTCCTCCATGGCCCTCTGGCTCACGAATTTGGCGGAGGAATTCCCGACCAGACCCACTATGGCTAATAATTACTATGTACTGGAATAGATAACTCCACAAGGTTTTGCCATCATGGATTAATCCCCCTGTGCATATTTTCCACGGTACAGTCCCCCTGCTGGCGGACCCGCGTCTCCCTTGGACAGTCCCCTCTGCCCCTTAGTCGCCATGTTTTGTAGCAACTCCTCCCTTGTTAGGTAGGATCTACCACCGCGCCACTTCCACATGTGGCCTGAAAACCCGTGTGACATATTTGCCACATTTTTACCTCCCCCAGCCTGGGAAGGATGTGATCTCTGTGGGGTCTTTTCCTCCAGATAGAATAGGACTGGAAAAGAATGCCTTCCCTGATGCGTGTTATAGCTAGATGGCCCCAGCCACATCTAACACTCTGTGTGGTGTAGGGTTGATAATGAACAAAGGAATTCATTTCTGTGTTACAACTCCCATTTCCTTAGGGAAAGAAGGATAAAGGATACAAGTGGGTTGTAACTTGTGTTCAGGGTCTTTTCTCTTGCTCCTTTTCATTGCCTCACTCTTTTCTCTGGGCTCTGCTCTTGGGCAACTGGGTTACAGGCTATCAGACCAATTTCCCAGCTCTTAATGTCATTTCACTCTCTCTACCCCTTTCTGTCTCTTTCTTGCTTTCATTATCTTCCACTCAGTTAGTATACTTACTGGTTTCATATACATATTTCATACATATAATTTAATCTACATTTGTAAACATTTAATATAACCTCTTAAAATTGTATTATAAATAACCCCTTTTCACTTTTAATCCATGTTTAGTTTAATGTCACTATCTATATAATATTAAAATTAAACATTTAAATGCTACATATTATATTACAATAAGGTCATAATAAGGTTAAGAAATGCTCCCTCACATATTTTGCTATTCTGACGGTGCTTATTTTCCTCATTGGCATACAGTGCATCCGGAAAGTATTCACAGCGCTTCACTTTTTCCACATTTTTTTATGTTACAGCCTTATTCCAAAGTTTATTAAATTAATTATTTTCCTCACAATTCTACAAACAATACCCCATAATGACAACATGAAAGACGTTTGTTTGAAATCTTTGCAAATTTATTAAAAATAAAAAATCACATGTACATAAGTATTCACAGCCTTTGCCATGACACTCAAAATTTAGCTCAGGTGCATCCTGTTTCCACTGATCATCCTTGAGATGTTTCTACTACTTGATTGGAGTCCACCTGTGGTAAGTTCAGTTGATTGGACATGATTTGGAAAGGCACACAACTGTCTATATAAGGTCCTACAGTTAACAGTGCATGTCAGAGCACAAACCAAGCCATGAAGTCCATGCGATTGTCTGTAGACCTCCAAGACAGGATTGTATTGAGGCACAGATCTGGGGAAGGGTACAGAAAAATTTCTGCAACATTGAAGGTCCCAATTAGCACTGTGGCCTCCATCATCTGTAAACGGAAGAAGTTTGTAAACACCAGGACTCTTCCTAGAGCTGGCCACCCGGCCAAACTGAGCGAACAGGGGAGAAGGGCCTTAGTCAGGGAGGTGACCAAGAACCCGATGGTCACTCTGACAGAGCTCCAGTGTTTCTCTGTGGAGAGAGCAGAACCTTCCAGAAGAACAACCATCTCTGCAGCACTCCACCAATCAGGCATATATGGTAGAGTGGCCAGACGGAAGCCACTCCTCAGTAAAAGGCACATGATAGCCCACCTGGAGTTTGCCAAAAGGCATCTGATGGACTCTCAGACCATGAGAAACAAAATTCTCTGGTCTGATGAAACAAACATTGAACTATTTGGCCTGAATGCCAAGCATCATGTCTGGAGGAAACCAGGCACTGCTCATCACCTGGCCAATACCATACCTAGAGTGAAGCATGGTGGTGACAGCATCATGCTGTGGGGATGTTTTTCAGCGGCAGGAACTGGTAGACTAGTCAGGATCGAGGGAAAGATGAATGCAGCAATGTACAGATACATCCTTGATGAAACCCTGCTCCAGAGCACTCTGGACCTCAGACCGGGTCGAGGGTTCATCTTTCAACAGGACAATGACCCTAAGCACACAGCCAAGATTACAAAGGAGTGGCTACGGGATAACTCAGGGAATGTCCTTGAGTGCCCAGCCAGAGCCCAGACTTGAACCCGATTGAACATCTCTGGAGAGATCTGAAAATGGCTGTGCACTGACACTCCCCATCCAACCTGATGGAGCTTGAGAGGTCCTGCAAGAAGAATGGGAGAAACTGCCCAAAAATAGGAGTGCCAAGCTTGAAGCATCATACACAAAAATACTTTTTGTCTTTAGGCTGTAATTTAGGCTGTAATTGGTGCCAAAGGTGCTTCAACAAAGTATTAAGCAAAGGCTGTGAATACTTATGTATGTGATTTAGTTGTTAGTTTTTGATAAATTTGCAAAGATTTCAAACAAACTTCTTTCACATTGTCATTATGGGTTATTGTTTGTAGAATTTTGTGGAAAAAAATTAATTTAATCCATTTTGGAATAAAGCGCTGTGAATATTTTGCGGATGCACTGTAAGTAACAGAAGGTGGTAATAGACAAGACATGCACAGTTTTATACTACCATGCTGTTAACATTTCTAAAGTCATTTCGTCCTACTGCACTGTAGTGAAAACCCACCTTAAAATGGATTACAATATATGATACAAAAATGTGTGTAACATTGCTGTACCTTGTCTCATTCGCACTTCTCACTTATTCACAGCAGTACAGCGCTCTTAACAATTGTCATCCAATCAAATTTTTCAAAGCCGAACATTGAAGTAAATTTTGTTATAAAATAAACAAAGATTCTGTATTTCTAAAAATTGGAAATGTAAGGATCTTTAGAATACATTTGGAAATAGGAATAAATTATTCCAAATACACATGTTGCTTAAGTAGTGGGATCAATTAATTGTTAACTATTAATTATATAAATAACTAATATCAATAAACCATTATTAGCTATTATTAACTCTATTATTAACTATTTAGTATTAATACACAATTTTATGCCGATAGATACTGAATCATTTAATTTGGCACAAACTTTGTGTCCACTTAGCAGTTGATCGGGTTTTAATAAAATAAATATATATTTAATCAAAATATTATATATTTGTTGTGTAAAATAAGACATATAATTCAATGCTATGTATACATAATGCCTCCACATACAATATTATGTGTTTGATCTAGATAATTATGCAATCAAGAATGGGGGTTAGTGGTTACCTGAGTAATGGGATGAACGGCTCTGCCCATAGACTCCAGCCACCTGAGAAACATATAGGTAACATGTTATTTAGCAAATGTTTTCAATACTATGTACATTTTAAATCACCTTACAATATATTACACTTACAGTTGGGACAATCCTTTAGGAATACTGGAAATCTCAGGAGGCACAAGGTGGTAAAGGTCACTTACATACTGTGGCAGTAAGCAATTTTGGATGCAGCCTTAATCCTTACAGAAGACATACTTCATCTGGGAATGTGGGCATTGCCCTGTGACCCGAATATATGATGTAATGACAACAAACGTGGAAATAATTTACTCTTGATTTGTTAAACAAGCACAATTTAACCAATCTATACAACTGTATTGGTATTTATAGCAGTTACAGGTGAAAAGAACCATTAGACTTGCAGTTCTCAGTCGTTTATTTAAAATTTATGCAGTAGGTCATACAGGTATTTCTTGCCTATGCTTTTATGAAAACTGAGGATTGCATTCTGTATAATAGAGAAATTTCCATATTTGGAAGCAGCCTAAGTCTTTTTAAACAAAATATCAGAAAGAATATGCATACTTATCCTTACTATATAGAATGTGAAAAAAAAATGCCAACGGAGTAGGGCTGGTCACCACAAGGTTATAAGTGGTCCACTGTTTTGACTCTGTGTAAAGAATTATTATTTGTCCATTTTCCACTAAATTATGCAATTCGAAACACTAAAGCACTGTAATACATTCATATGGCGTGAGTTCCATACACCCACGAAGCTCATGTGTAATTCTCGTTCTATATAAGGTCGAAGAATAAGATAGTTATTATATTAGCTGTCTGAAATAGCATACTGTCAGTGTAGGTACTGCATTTGATGAAGGATGGTAAAAATGTATGTTCTTTAGTATGCATGTGAGTAGCATGTGAATAGATTCCAGACATACTTCATCCAGGAATGTGGGCATTGTCCTAAGACCCAAATTAAACCAGAGGTGAAATAACCATCTGGCTGTTTTTCTTTAAACCCAGCATTAAGAAAATGACGTCTCCTTAGCTCCCATGTCATTATGGGATAGTAAAGCCCAATGAACACAGTCGAACTTGAGCCTGTCATAGTATACTCTGTTACTATGCATGCATTCACAGGTGCATGTGCTCTATGACTGTACGAAACGCTGGACAATTTCCCTTCAGTTTAGATCCATCAAGATGTCATTACAGTCCTTAAGACTCGAGTTATACAAATGCAGGTATCTCCTGGCCTCCTCACACACGTGTTCGTTATGTGCACATCCATTATTGTTATTTCCAGCTTTGTTTCATGTTGTTTAATTGTGATTAAATCATATTCTATGGCTTCTTTGTGACAACAACAGCTCAAATATGAGTGTTGCAACCTTGTGGACCCGCTCATTTTTTCAAATAGTTCCAGGCGCATGTGTATTCTGCATGTTCAAAGATGCATGGTTAGAAAAGTCAGGCTGCACATGTTCAGTGCTCGAGCACTCTGCTGATGACGAGATTTGCGTTGTGCTTCCTGTACGTGGACGTTCAGCGATCACATGAGACCACTTCAGAATCTCACCGAAAATAGTAGGTCATCTGGGGATTTCTTGCTCTTTAATGAATACTGAGGATTCCTCCACTGGCATACTATTTTTGGTATATTATATAGTAAGGAATTATGGATATTCTGACACAGCGATTATGCTTTACCTCAGTGCCCCCAATAATTACATTTTGAGTCATTAGTCATGTCATAAATAAAATAGATCATAATGAAAATATATAGTTTTTCTATATTTTCCAAACTGTATTTTTATGTGTTGACAGTTCTATAGCTTGTTAATGCAGTAGAGCTGAACAGCTGTCATTTGCTGCAAGCAGGATATTCTATATATAATATGCTTTCTGCCTTATTATATGAATGTAATCCATGTGAATCGATAATGATTGGAAGATGCAGATAATGTGTAATTTGTCATTTTCATTTTGCATTTATGGCGCTAATGGCTGCCCTTACAAATATCTGGAAAAACTTGCCTCGAACTTGTTTCAAACTTGCTGCAAATTTGCTGTTTATTATTTTCACATGGAAATGAGCTTTAAATTTGCCACCAGGGGCATAGATTCCAGGGGAAATGGGGGCGAGGTAACACCCGCCCCCCATAATCAAAACAAGTACTACACCCCCCCAATTTTCAAGCCAAATCTACACCCTTGTTCGCCGCAAATGTTTGCCAGAAGTTTGCAGCTCTTCACCAGTAGTAGTGAAGCAGCAGCAAACCTTTGGCATCAATAAAGAGTTTGCCACAATTCTCACTTGCATGTCAAAATAATGAGTGGCAAATTTGCGGCAAGTTTGCCACTCATAGTTTGCAACTCTAGATTTTTTGTATGGGTAATGCTATACATGGGCAAAATCACATGACATTGTCTTAGAAATGTTTTTATTATACTACGATTTTTACATTTATCAACCTCAAATCTGACATAAAACACAATCAGACTTGTGGCTTTAGCGCCATTGTTTTTCTATGCATCAACAAGATCAGTGATAATTTATTATTTAATTAAAAAAAATGTTATGGAAATGTATTGCTGATCACATGAACATAAATACATTTTTCTTCATGACTTTTCCTAATTCAAATTTTTGACAACAAATTTCCAAGTGTCCACTTTGAAAAGAGACCATAATTATGCCTGTAATACAAAGGAGTGATGAACTACAGTCACAAAGTTTAATGTTTGGATTCATGTGTAAATATACATACATTATACATTTTAACACTGACTACATTGTTCTGAAAAAAAAAAAATGTGTCTGACCAGCAGTTTGATTGTTTTAATAAAGGTGACCAAATAAGTGAAGTGTACAAGGATTTACCAGGTTGTTTTAGTCACTGATCACCTGGTCACCCAGCAATTTCTAAAAGTGCCTTGTGAGCCAAATCTTTTTTAAGTATCCCTGTGGTAAAGGTTTAAACACCACACCAAAAGGCTATAAATAGCACTGTCCACTCTTGTCCTTAGGGTTGGATATTATTTATTTTTATTTTTAAATATAATTTCTTATTTCAATCATTGTTGCATTTTCTTACCTTTTCATCTCTTGGTTTGATGTAGCACAGAGGTAGTAAACTCGGTTTCGAGAGACAGGACAGCATTTGAACACAAATGGCTTTCCCAAACTGGTGTCAGCCTCTACTAACGCACCCTCCAAGCTCACTACAGACAGTGCTCGGCTCTTCCCTTCATCCTGCCAAACAGTAACAAAAGCCTGTTTTTGAATTTGGCACCTTGGAAAGTCAAAAACGTGCAAACTGCCAGCATGAAACTCTCACAAGTGAACTCACACGTTTGTTTCTGTAATAATAGAGGCAGCAGTCATGTCTGAGAACAAACCATCTCTTCCTCCAGCCCTTTAGCAAACTGGATTGAGTTCGCTTATGCAGATAACCCCTACATGCTGGCCGTGGAGTGTTAGGCATTCGGCCAATATCCGAGCCGATGGTCAGAGTTAAAAGGTCTGGACCTAGTCAAACCAGAAATCACATAAAACAATTAGATGCCAAATGCACACTTATCTGATTTGTTTTTAATCTTCTTTTAAAGACTGATTGCCCACACTGTCATTTTGAAAAAGATGAATATGGATCTGTGCAGTATGTCTTATATATCTGATATCTACATCAGCTTTTATAGTAGTGACTTAAGCATCAGCACGACGGCATTTTTTAGTACTACTCAGAAGCTTTGATAAGATGGTGCAACTTCCTGCGAAAACAAACAACTTCAGTGAGAACTCTCTCACTAATTTAGCATTTTTACCTGAGACACCCCACTGATCGAAAAATGAAAATTCACTCCTCATTGTTGTGATTCCACATCTGCTCGTTTTACCCCTTTTAATAACAGAATTGCCTCAAACCCACCTAAGACCTGTGTGTACAAAATACCACGTCTGATGTAAGCAAAGAATGTATTTATGCAGGAGTTCGTTGTTGAGAGCACCAATCACATTTGCTTTATTCAGAAAAGGCCAATGAAAACTGGCTTATGGAATTGGCATGCCGCACTCCGCCCTGGACATACGAGTATGGTGTGCACCACTCATTCAGACTTGTTCTTCGGAGCAGAGTGCACGTGTGTTGGTCCCGTCACCTTGCTATTGCTGCTGGTATTACGGCACGTATTAGCGGACACCCTCGCACGGTCAAGTGTTGTGCTTCCTCTGATCCACAGGTGTAAAAAGAGTATATTAAAAAGAGTATATTTTCTCTAAAAGAGCTTGCAGAAACAATTGGTGTCTTTTTAAAGATGTACTTTCACCTTTGTGCTACTGTTAGCTTGGGTCACCAGCATGTGGAGGCAGCTTTTGTGGAATGGACATGTTCTCACTGTGAGAACATGTCCATGAGAACGTTGTGGTTCTTCTTTGTGAAGCAGAGAGCCACCGCAGCTGCTATCCGACCCAGTCCGTCCTGATTTGAAACTCTTTGCCAATTGCTGTGAGTAATCTGGATGTGGATATGGGAGTGATTCCGTCGGCTCAGTCCCTGTGCTCCTCCCATCCCCAGCACGCTCGTTCAAGAGCAATGCAGGCGGACTGCCTCTGGGCGGATTTAATTGTTCGGGGCTCGAGATATCAGTCGCAGCATCAGAGGGTGGGCTCTTGCTTTCGGAGTCTACTCAGCTCCCGCTCTCAGGCGGTAGAGCTCAGGACAAAGCGGATGCTGAGTTGGCAGCCGTGCATGCCTGGGTGGCTGCGAACATCGAGCTTGAGTGGAAAGCTCCGCCCTGCCCTGAGCGTTCGCGGCTGGATGATTGGCTCCCCTTCTGTCACTCACTCGACGTTGTGTCAGTGAAGTGACACTAAGGGTCTCTCTTGAAAGCCTCAGTTGCCTCTGAGATTTGACAAAAAGGCCAATGAGAATTGGCGAACAGAATTTACATGTCCCTCCCCCGGACAAACGGGTCTAAAAGGAGGGAATCATGCATCTGTTTAGTCAGATTTTTAAATTCAGAGCCGAGCGGTTGTGTGTCCAGCAAGCTGGTGTTCACGACTGTTCCACTCACCTCTACAGAGCTTTTGCTGTTGGACCTTATGGCGCGTTACCAGCAGCTTTCTCTTCTCTGCACGGTGGTGAAGTCTACACCGCTGGGCGCTTCGACAGGGCTTCTAAAAGAGCATAATTTTCTCTAATAGAGTAACATATATGTCTTTTTTCTTTTTGAAGATGCCTTTCCACCTGTGTGTAGTTCCTGGATGCAGCAGATATCTCTCCGCCTCTGATGGTCATAGCCGCTCACAGCCATGTGAACCGGTCCCTTTCTTCCTGGAAGTGCACGACGAGCTGACGAAGTCGTGGATGGCACCTTTTACTGCTGAAATCCGATCTCCTCGCTCGTCCACTCTCACTACACTCAACGGTGTGTCGGCCCACATGTACACGGAGGTCCCCCAGGTGGACAAAGTGGTTGCGATGCACCTGTGCCCACAGAACAAGGACACCTGGCAGGATTGTCTGACACTCCCCTCCAAGGCCTGCAGAAAGACATCATCCCTGATGGCGAAAGCCTACGGTGCCACTGGACATGCCGCCTCTGCCCTGCATGTCACGGCCTCCTGCAAGTTCACCAGGCCTAGGCGCTAAAAGATCTGCACTTGGGTATTCCTGATACTCTGAAGGTGTACATGGCTGCTATAACAGCGTATCATGATACACTGGATGGGAGACCTTCACCCCAGCATGACCTAATCTCCGGGTTCCTCAAGGGTGTGAGGAGATTGAATCCTGCTAGGCAGCGCCTGATTCCCTCTTGGGATCTATGGTCCTATCTGTCCTACAGAGAGCCCCCTTTGATCCCCTGGAGAAGGCCAAGCTCAGCACTCTGTCCCTGAAGACGGCCCATTTACGTGCCCAAAGTTCCCACCACTCCCTTTCGGGATCAGGTAGTGAACCTGCAAGTGCTCCCTTCAGAGGAGGAAGACTCGGCCTTGTCCTTGCTGTGTCCAGTTCGTGCCTATCAAATCTATCTGGACTGCACGCAGAGCTTTAGGTGCTTTTGCCGTGCCCTTTGGGAGTCTGGGCGCACTTCACCAAAGCCGTTGTGTCCTCCTGCACACTGGCGAGGGGCGCCTCTCTAACAGACATATGCAGAGCAGTGGGTTCAGCTACACCAAATACCTATGCAAGGTTCTGCAACCTTCGGTTAGAACCGGTTTCGACCTGAGTGTTACGGGGTAACACCACTCCACTCCACTGGCTACAGACCCGAGTCGAGAGACGAGCATGGCGCCACAGCACACACTGCGTCCTCGTCACGCAGGCTTGTATGCAGCGGGCACTCAGTCGTCGGCCCTTGGACTGGCCCGCGACTGCATTGGCACATCAACTGCCTTGAGGTACTGGCAGTACTACTTGCCCTGAGGAGGCTTTTGCCATTGATCCGGGGCAAGCACGTGTTGCTCCGGACGGATCAACCGCCAAGGCGGTCTACGCTCTCGCCACATGTCACAACTCGCCTGCCGTCTCCTTTGGAGTCAGCACTGACTCAAGTCGCTGCAGGTGTTTTCTGTTAGCGAACTGTGCCTAGAGTTCGGTCCGGCTTACTGTTACGTCATCCTGAGACCCCGACCGGGCTCGCGCCCAAGGTTACCACGACCCCTTTTTGGGACCAAGTGGTGAACCTGCAAGCGCTCCCCCAGGTGGAGGCAGACCTAGCCTGGGCGTTGCTGTGTTCGGTGCATGCTCTTCGTATCTACTTGGACCGCACACAGAGCTTTAGAAGCTCCGAGCAGCTCTTTGTTTGCTTTGGCGGACAGTGGAAATGAAGCGCTGTCTCCAAACAGAGGATCGCCCACTGGGTCATCGATGCCATCACAATGGAATACCACGGCCAGCACGTGCCCCTCCCTTGAGGCGAAGATGTGCACTCTTTCCCCAGTTGCGTTTGCAGGAAGTGTGAACCCTGGACGTTCTTCCTCCCTAGCCTAGCGGCCGTCGAGTCTTCGGAGAGGCTCGCTGTCAACCTGGTACGGGCGTCACTAGGTCCCCGTACTGAGGTAAGTGCTCCACATGTGCTGGTTGTCCCCTTCGGCAACCCCGTGTGATATATATCCCGCAAAATGGGTTCCCTGCTGGTAAACCGTTTATTCCTTGGACAGAGGGCCCTCTGACCTGGGTTGCCGTGTTTGTAGTAACTCCTCCCCCCTTGGGTAGGATCTACCACGACGCTGCTCCGCATGATGTGCTTCCGCTCCTAACCGGTAAGACCGTGTGTATTCCACCTAAATCCCCCCCCCCCCCCCCCCGGGGCCAGGTGTGGTCTCCGCAGTGTCCTCCTCTTTGGAGGAACACCCTCCAGCTTGGACCATATATTTGGCCCCCAGCCGAATGCTTTTGTTCCTTTTACAGGGGAGAATAATAGAGAGAAGGCCCCAGCTGGGCCAGCCAGTCCTTGTACTTCTGAGCAGTTAGCCATTCCCCTAGGTGCAGGGGACCGCTTCATGCCTGCCAGTGTGTTGGGGGTAGTTATGCGACGGCTTGCTGCACTGGCTACAAGGCACACAGAGGTCTGCCCGTCTCGCACCGCCAGTCTGCGTAACTCGGTTCAGCTCTTGTGGCGTTTTCCATTGGGACCCCTTGTGTCTTGAGTTCATCGACACAATGTCGAGTGAGTGACAGACAGGGAATGTCTCAGTTACTGACGAAACCTCCATTCCCTGATGGAGGGAACGAGACGTTGTGTCCCTCCAGCCACATCACTGAACCAACCGCTGAAAGCACCGGGTCTTTGACTTGGCTCCTCAGTGCAATACCTGATGTGTATTTGCAGCGTCACTCCTTTATACCCGTATGTCTGGGGGGGTGGCATGCAAATTCCACACACCAATTCTCATTGGCCTCCGCAGGAGCGACCCCTAGTGTCAACTCATCGACACAATGTCTCGTTCCCTCCATCAGTGAACGGTGGTGACGTCAGTAACCGAGACGATTTCCCTCCCTCGGTAATCCCCTGTTCGGTGTCCCCTTGGTGAACCCTCTGTTTCCTCTCAACAGAGCTTCGCTCTGCCTCGGCTACTGTTACTGTGTACCCTCTCTATACATAGCGTCCACCCAATAGCATCATTCCATATGTGCACTTCCCGGTCGGTAAGTCCATGTGATCTCCCTCTGGTAGGATGTGGTCTCCAGAGTGCTCTCCCTCCTGGAGAGGGAAGAGCACTTCACCAGCGCAATTCTATGAGGTGCTCGGCGGCAAATTACTTAATATAAAAATCAGGAATGGCCAACGCCTGTAGACTCCTTGGTTAAGTGCCTCATCCCACCCTTAATGGGACCAGGGAGACGCTTTACCTAACTCACTGAAAGGTCACGATGTGGTCAAGCGCAAGCTTCGAGGCACGCAGCATCTTGCATATGTCCGCTCCACCATACCTTGTGACATGGTTCAGAGCCTTGCAGCGTTTCTTATAGGAACCCCTAGTGTCACTACATCGATACAACGTTGAGTGAGAGACAGACAGGGAACATCTTGTTTACTGATGTAACCTCTGTTCCCTGATGGTGGGAACGAGATATTGTATCCCTCCTGCCGCAATGCTTAACCGACCGCTGACATGGCTGGGATTCTCTCTCGGCTCCCCAGCAAAAAACTGAATGAGTGGTGCATGACATTTCCTTTTATAACCATATGTCCGGGGCAAAGATGATTGGAGCTCTCAAGAATGAACCCCTAGTGTCACTATATCAACACGTCTCATTCCCTCAATCAAGGAACAGAGTTTACATCAGAAACCAAGACATTTGATATCATTCAAAAGGTCTCAGTGCGACTGGTTCAATGGTCTCATTTCCACAACAATAAACATTTTAGGATTTAGAGAAATTATGACTCTGTGTTGAGATGTGTCTTCATGGGGAAAGCAGTGACCACCTGAGCAGCAGGATTCCAATCAATTCAAACATTGAATAGTCTAGTTTCCATTTCGTGCAATTATTATTGTCTGAATATTTCAGGTGAACAAGGAAAAGGTTTTAGGAGATGTGAGACCTCCCACATAATCAGAGTGTGCTGTTTATACTGCCAGGTATGTTTCTCTGACTTGTAATCTATTTTATGATTATTCTAATAATTTGTGAATTGGCTAGGATTTAATTTATATTGATTGATTCTCTGATGTAAGCTTTAATCTTAACTGGGAAATAAATTGTTAATTTATTTCCAGTAGATTAGAGAAGTCTGGTGTTACCACAAGCATATGACCAGGACAAGAATGTTACTGCGGCCCATGAATAAAAGAAGCAGTAGGAGCATCATTTTTTGGACTGTCTGTCACTGGCTTATCGCTCACCTAAGCAAGGTGTATATACAGTACGTGACTAAGAAAAACTATCATTTAGTTATGAGCAAGCAGTAAGCGGCTTGACTGAATGATATTAGTTAACCCTGCAACCGCAAAATTTGAGTTAACTGGCAACCTCACGATCATGAGAACTGCGTAGTAATTCGGCTGGTGCATGACTCTAAGCAACATCCGGTTCCTAATGAACAAATAATGAGAATAGACGTTAAAACTACACACGCCAGAAAAGATTAACACACAGAGATCTGTGCCACTCCATTGGATTCTTCCAATGGCCCAGTGGTGTGGCCCTCTTTACACTGTGGTTATAGAAAGAGAGGACAGAAAACTGCAAATTTTGCCCCTGCTCTAAGTGTTTGAATCTACTCACTCATTCACTATTCACTACATGGCAAATGCCAAACAGTTCACTATAGGGGCAAAGAGTGAGTGAACGTGCAAAACTCTAACATAGCTAGAGACTCTATGGTGCAATTTTGGGATGACAAATGAGCATGTCTACTAGGAGATTTTTGTGTTTAAATTTCATAAACATATTCCCTGCAAATGACAATAAAGCATATAATTTTGTGAACTGCTGTGCATGACAATCAAGGTAGCACATACAACAAGGACAACATAGCCTGTAAGTAATTACAGGTTTTAATTACGTCCTGATGTCACAGTAACATCATTAGTCATTTTTGCTCTTAATTAATCCAGCCCCTTTCTCTAAACGAGATTACCAAATAAAATGAATAAAAACCGTATTCATTCAGTGGATCAATTCAATGATATGCTCTTTCACAGCCCACACTCCAATGCTGTTGGCTCGCACTTTAGTCAGTCTTTACTGGTTTAAAAGCCACCAAAGCGCCTCCCGCTTCAAACAAGTGCAACGTCACTGCTGCAGCTGTTTAAACACTAATGTTCTTATTGTAAAGTCACAGACTTTTTTTAGGGGAACAGAGATGAAAATTAGGGCCTAAGGTCTAGTTACACCTAACATCTTCATTTAAGAGTTTAAGTAAGCAATGTGTTATTGTGGGTGCCCATAGCTTTTAGCTTTCAGCCCTCTAGCTTTAAGCTTTCTAGTTTGAGCACATGAGCAGTGAAGCAATTTTAGTTGATGTTTTTCATATTACAATATAAATTGTCTTGCCTTGCTAGACTGTGAATTGATGGGTCCTAGTTACCTTCTCTCCCCTTGTGCAAAACAGCTGAATGTCAAATTATACTTTCCTCACAAGCACTCTGGGTGAGTAATATGGGGCTGATGAACACTGTTGTCCGTTGTCTTGGTATAATAGGCTTTATACCATGGTATGTTCAGATACTTGATTCTGATTGGTTGGAATAACTGTTAAAACCATTTAATGCACAGGTAGTTCCAGTCAGTTTTAATCACTGTTCTATGTTAATGCACCTACTCTGCTGTCCTCCGTAATGAGATCTTTTGCCTCTGTTTAAATGACCTTGGTATGGCAGTATATAGTTTCAGAGCTGGGATTAACCATCACATCACAAAGCGGCATCATCAGTCATGCAGTGCCATCTTTAAACCAACTGTGAAGTGCTACAGCAAACACGGAAAAGACAACAGTGTTAACAGCCCCTTATTACTCTCCCAGAGCGCTTGTGAGGAAAGTATGGTTTGACATTCAGCTATTTTGCATAAGGTGGAAAGAAGGTAACCATCAATTGAATCTTTCGCTGTCCAGCAAGAAGTGGCAAGACGATTTAAATTTTAATATGAAAAACATCAATATCAATTTGAAAACAAAAATTTCTTCACTGTTCAAAATGTGCCGCTTGAGCAAACTAGAGGGTGGCCAGTGATCACACATCGCTTACTGAAACTCTAATTGGAGACTGTTTCATAACAAAGCCTTTTGCTGTTTTGCAATTGTATAAGGCTACATAGTGATTTTATTGTTAAATTAATTAATCATTCAGCCTTAATTGATAACATATGGATGTCTAAGACGTCAAAGTCTACAGGTTTGGAGCATTTTGGATGATTTCCTCTGCATCATGTACAGTAAGTGCTACTTTTACAACTATCTTGTCAGCAACTCCTCATTCCTCATTAATGTGAAAATAACAAAGAACAGGAATTAAATATGCATACATGTTCTGAGGAGTGCCAAACCTTCTACATCATGTTACTATTATTCTGGATCAATTATTTAAATTCACAGTTTTTGAAGTGTTTGATTTCCAAAAAACTGTTATATCATAGTGCTACTTTATCTCTTTGTCTGACTTGAAGATGGGAAGATCTAGAATGGGCAGAAAAAAAACCTGTAGATAAACTTTATATTATAATTCTGTCAGTAGGTGGATTTTCTAGAATTTTGCATTAGTTAAAATGTGCATAATGTGCACGGTGATGGAAACAGTTTATTTGCAAAACGATGACGTGTTTTGTCCATTCGTGCATGTGTTATTGTGACTAACCCTCAGAAAGGTCCGACATTGTCACACAATTTCTTTGAACATTGCATTTGACTTTTGGAAGTGTGTAACCCGCATCTGGTTGATTAAGTGGGTCCTTACAATATGCCAGAACAGCTTTGAGAGTGGGCGCTTGTATGCAGAGAATAGCGGAGTGTGGGCATCGCAGCTATTTCAGCCCCATTATGTCAGATATTATTCATATTCTGTAACGTCTACTGGCAGCATTTAATAAAACAAGGTACAATTGCTACAATCCGGCAAACAAAACTCCTAGAAGCTAGGAGGTCATTCAGAAGTTCCATAATTACACGGCAAGCTCCCTTAAGTTAATGCACATTAAGTAGTGTAGAGAAATGCACAACGATTTGTATTTTCTCAAGTCAAATTTAAATGCGCTTAAAAAATGTGAAACATTTAGATGGAAACCCAGCTAATGGCAGTCCCCACAGTGCAAAGTTATTGTATTTTTGTATTGTATTGTCCATCCATCCATCCATCCATCCATCGACAACCGCTTATCCTGTGTACAGGGTCGCGGAGGGGCTGGAGCCTATCCCAACATTGGGCGAAAGGCTAACATTGGGCGAAAGGCGGGGTACACCCTGGACAGGTCGCCAGTCCATCGCAGGGTGTATTGTATTGTATTATTATTATTATTATTATGTGATGACACCCGGACTGTGATAAAGGCATTTCCTGTGCTGCATTTAATCCGTGGTTCTCACAAGCGCTGTTTATAATTGCTTGCACTGCATGGTTGAGACCAGTCCGCAAATATACTCATCTGCTTTGCACTCGCACACCTACAGTATTTTCATTTTGTTGCACTGATGATTGAAACTTGCACTGTTGATAACGATATGTATTGTTTGGTTGAGACTGGTCTGCACCTGCTCTGCGCTCATGGCTCTCTATCCATTGAGCCGTGCTGATAAATGGTCCGGCAAATGCTGTTTCATTTTGCTTTTAGAATGAGCAAAAATGTGCTCCAAGAAGTAAGATTAGGTTGACAGGGGAAGGCTCATTAATATTGATAAGGAAAGCACTAACTGATTGGTCAGTGAGGCGTTCTGTTCACCTGCCATTCAACGTTTCTGAATTAACCACATGAAATGAGGTGGCAGGCCAGATTCAGCCTGCAAGCCTTGAGTTTGATACATCTGCTTTAGAGAAAGAAATTCACAAATATTAGTAAACTATTACAAAAAAAAGTTTTGAACTAGGTATTTGAAACCAACATACAAAATTACTGCTTTAAAATAACATATTGTGGATTTTGACACAAAAACTTGTATACTAAGATTCCCTGTGTGACAGCTTGGCCTGGTCTCCACTACTACTGGGGTTTAAGAATGAAGCTTTTCCATGAGAGATACTGATAATCCCATATGCTGTAGTGTTGTGTCTTGAACTAAGTGTTCCTTCTACCTTGCCGTGCGAGGTCAGCTGCTTCTGAGTGTGGTACACTGGTGACATCAGTGCTGTTTACTGCCAACACATAATCTCCAACTTGAAGCCCCGCCTCCTCTGCTGCTCCATCTGAAACAGAGCGGCAACATCTTTATCTTATAGAGCTGTTCAGGTTGTAGTCCACAAGCTCGGAAGAGAATTCACCGTGGGTTCCCTCAGGATTTTCCTATGGGGTTTGATAATGGGAGTTTTTGATTTATGAGTAAAATAAGGTCTGTGGTTAACATTATTTGACGATATGTGAATGCTTTGTTCTACAACATATATTACACACTTTCATAACACAAACGTGAATTTTGCAGCTCTATTAAATTGCATACTATTTTTTAAAAATCACACGGCGGCTTCAAAATTCAGGTTTGAGGTGTGAAAGTTTGTAATATACTGTATGTTGTAGAACAAAACGTCCATGTATCGTGAAGTAATGTATACCACAGACCTCATTTTACTCATGTGGAAAAATGTCTCTGTTACGTACATAAACTTGGTTCCCTGAGGGGAACGAGACGCTGCGCTTGATCGCTATTGTATCACGTGGCCTGAAGCCCTTATACAATCATGGCATTGTATGGATGATGGTGCTTAAACGATGCCCCTAGGGAGCTACATCAAAGGCTCCATAAAGGTGCTCACTTTCGCACTATCAAGTGCGATTTTCTGCAAAAGGCACAAGCCTATGCAGCTGTTAAAGAGTATTGCCAGCTACGCAGCATCTCGTTCCCCTCAGGGAACTGTGGTTACAAACGTAACTGAGACATTCTCTTTCGTGGGACTCGAGATGCGTATGATCGCTATATGAAAAAAATACATTCACGCCATGCAAACAGTAGCTCCCAACTGTCTAAGCCCATGTGGCAAGCTTACAGTGGCACACAAGCGAGCTAAAGCATCTAATTAAAAGGAATTATGAATTTACTATTGTTCCAACAGAGAGAACCTGGGAAGCAGGGAGTCAAAACCCTCGTCCAGATTATAAAATCTAACAAATGTATGCGGAGAGGGCCAACCTGCTTCCATACAAATGTCCTCCAAGAACGCAGCTCTAGCCAAAGCTCATGAGGATGCCATGCTCCTCGTAGATTGGGCTTGAATACCTGAAGGCAAAGGTAAACCGCACACTTCGTAAGCACTCAAAATAGCATCAATAAGCCAATGAGACTCTTTGCTTGGACACTGAAAAACAGAATCAGCAGCCGTACCGCCCGCCAACAGAGCGAGGAAACAGCCTCCCATCATCACCCCGAGCCTTGAGGAACCGAATCGGAGTTAAAGGGCGGATGTACACATTCTACCTGTGTCCTCATGCGATCCAAGTAAGAGGTTTACGTCTGGGCAGAGATAGAATATTATAGTGTGTTATTCTTGTGTATCAAGGTTATTGCTTGTACAGTTTATAGTCCGCTCATTGCTGCTAATAAACTTAAGGTTTTAATTTAATGTACTGTTACCACGAATGAGATTTGTTGTTTTGGAGTCCCACCACGTTGGACAGTTGTGTTTTTCCACCATCACGGGTGAGACCGGCACACTGAGTTTATCCATTAAAGAGCCAAAGACCGTGGGACAGTTTACGAGCCATTAACCGTGTCTCTGAGTGATAAACCAACAGCTGCTTTCTCCCCCACGAGCGCGAAACCGGCTTCAGTGCCGCAACTTTATTCTCTCTCTTGCTTTCGTACTAACCACACACACACGTGACACCTCACAAACCCGTACACTCATTTGGCTAATAGATAACTTGGTAATAAAGCTCAGCTTTTTCCCTAAGTTATCGTACAAGCAGAGACACGTGGTAAATAGGCAGACACCATTAACTGGCTTCTCTCCGCCCACATTCGCAGCCATATTCTCTGGCCGGAAATCTATGCTGCGTCCCAATTCGCATACTATCCGTCCTAAATAGTATTCGAAAATAGAATTAGTACGTCCCAAATCGTAGTATGTTGAAATGAGTGTTCCAAAGATACCCGGATGGTCTACTATTTCCGGTCAGAATCCGAAGTGCAGATCGATGCACACTCTAACGGCTAATATTGCCCACAACCCATTGCGTGCGGGAGGGAGGAGCTTTGAGATGATGCAAACATGGCGGCCGGATGCGGCAGCGGAGATGCGCCCTCAGTTTTTAAGTGTAAGAACTTAAATGTTTAGCGCTAATTAAAGTTATATTTTATTGTCTCATAATATTAATGGATTTGTGTTGTGCAAAAAAAGTACCGTGTTTATCTTGTAGGGTCCGATGAAGACACTGAGCGCCTCATTAACTGGCGCATTGCCAACAACGATGTTTGTTTAACTGTCGCTGTGTGCGTAACTAGGCAACCACGTTCTCTTCCATTGCATGACGTCTTCGTAGTATGTCCCAGAACGTGCATACTCTTTTGCTACACACTCAAAAGTATGTACCTTTTCCTTCAAAAAAATAGTACATACTTTTAGGTCGTAGTATAAGTAGGCGAATTGGGACGCAGCTCTAGAGTCACGTCTACCATTTTGCATCACTCCTTTCACACACACACACACACACACACATACACCCATACATTCTATTCATGTGTTATAGGCTTATTTTGGTTACCATATCTAATCATGTCACTGTTTAGTTTGTAGCTGTAAGTCAGAAGTTTATGGACTGCATTGTATTGATTATTAATTGATATTACTGCATCAATAAACTTTGTTATATTTCAAACAGAAGTGCTTTGGTTTGTTTTGCATACACCTGTGTCAAAGGCTGGCAGGGGATGTCAGTGCTCGGATTCAAGCATTCATTGTTTCCTTTTGAATGTTGATATTCTCCGGACATCAAAGTGAATAATCAAATGTTCAGACTGTTGTACTGTCTGGCTATTAGTCCCTGATTCCAGGGTGGTGTCCCGGTGATATTAATCCTTATTAATATTCTATTGATTTTGATAATTAGTTTTGATGATTGTTGAATTTGAAGGATCAATAAGATGGTGTTCACTAGCATGGACCATGCCACAATGATGAAAATAAAGGATTTTATTGAAATGGTCATGTTTGGGTGAAATAGGTAGGGAAAGGATGTTGAGGTCCTCGATCCGGCTGATCGGGGAGTCTTGGCCAGAGAGACTCAGAGCGGGGGCTTTGTCTTGGAAGGTAGCAAGCTAGGTGACCATAAGACTCCCCCGGATGCAGACTGTGGAGTAGAGAGGGGATGTTTAGAGACTGGAGGAAAGTGGGGGACGTAGGGATGAGATAGTAGGGAGGGGTTGAAGAGATGAGTTGAGACAAACGGAGCTGAGGGAGTTGGTTCAGTATAAGTGCGTTGATGAGAAGTAGCTGATTGGTTGAGGCGTGACCTGCTCCCAAAATCTAGTTGACTTGTTAACTTAATTTCTCTAGCAAGAACCACGCCACAACGATGAAGATAAAGGATTTTATTGAAATGGTCATGTTTGGATGAAAAAGGGAGGGAAAGGATGTTGAGGTCCTTGATCTGGCTGATCGGGGATTCCTGGCCAGGGAGACTCAGAGAGGGGGCTTCGTCTTGATAGGTAGCAAGCCAGGTGACCATAAGACCCCCAAGGTTTTGAATGAGCAGATACGGGCTTGAGCTTGATGGAGATCATTGAGATTTTTGCAGAAGTATGAATGATATGCTTTGAATGACCAGTGACTAAGGACTCTGATTGTTTCGTCCAAGTTACCTGTGCTGGTGGCTGTAGTGGCTGCTCCGATCCGGAAGGAATGGATGGAGTAGTGTTCAGGAGATATGCTGAAGGTTCTGAGGATATTTTGAAAGTGTTTGTTAAACCAGAATCTTGTAGCCATTTTTTTCTTCTCTACGAGAAAGAGTGGCTCTTGAGATGATGAATTGTTGGCATATCTGGAAAGTATGTATTCCGAAAGTTGCTAGTATGGACTGAGAAAGGAGTTGAGACGAAAAATGTAGATGGGAAATTACTCCAAGTTGGTCAGTTTTACTTTTCTTCAGAGAGAATCTGAAGTATGAGCTGTGATGTCTTAAAGGCTGGGATGAATGTCGGGGTTGATGGCAGAATTAGATGGGGTGAATTCCGAGCACCTCAGGAAGCCAAAGAATGCAAGGAGGAACAAGGACTCCAGTGTTTTGTCGACCGAAGGACTCAAGTAGTTTGTCATTTATCAATGCTTTTGGTAAGGGAACATTAACTGTGGTGCGTATGTCGAGGGGTTTTGGAATAATTGGAGGAGGTGGGGCTGTTGTAGATAGTCGGTTGAGTACTGAGTTTTTGCATGAGGAGGAGGGTTGAGAATGAAAGGGTGTAAGGACAGTGCATGCTGAGGCTGGATGTGACGGTGCTACGCATAGCTCACAGGAGAGTGAAGTACGGGCTGCGAAAATATGGCCGTAGTTTGTCTGGTGTTTAATAGTGTCAGCCCTTATACAATGATAACAGTGTGGAGTTACAGTAACTTTGGCTTGGAAAGATGATGTTGAAGTGCGTTCCGAATTACTGATATTTTTGCAATCCTGTTTGGTGATGCTAGTGTTGCAGAAATTACACACTTGAGCTTGAAATAAGCCCACAAAAAGATTTTGGGTTTATTTGAGAGATTGTAAAGCTGGGTTTTTCCAAAATGTTATGATACAATGTATGTAAAGAGGACATATAGTATGTTTAATGTCATTAAACTGAATGTATTTTAGCCCATTTTTCAAAGTGTAAATTGCATACTATTCAATCAACATGAATTAATTTTTTAATAAAATGGACCCTTTTGTACAAATTTTCTTGAATCAATCATGTCTTGTTCTTGAAACAAGTTTGTGTATCTTGATATTCAGCCATTTTTATTGATTTTCACCACCCATTTTGTTGTTTAAATGATTAAATTAAAAGAACACTGTGTAAAATTATAGTGTTCATAAATTTTTTTGTTAAAAGATCAAAATTATATATTTAAGATACATTATCTGAAAACAAATTGTAAAAAGGGCAATTTAGCTTCTCAAATTACTTTTATTGGTTTAAGTTTTAAAGTTATTTTTAAAGAAAAGCCAACCAAGTCAAAGATACAGATTTTTATTTTTATTTATTTTGTAATTTTTTTGACAGCTGATTCAAGGAACAAAAACTTGCTCGAAAAAGTAATCCAGGAATAGGGAAGTTAGCATGTATTGTAATTTAGAAAGTAGTCTGGAGTTGCTCATTTGTATGCGGCAAACAGCATGCTGCATTGATAAAATCTGTAATCTTGATCCCTTACTTGTGTCCACCTCAGTGACCACGATGGGTTTGGAGAACTGAATTCTGAAGCCCCAGGGATACTCGCCCATGCCTTTGCTGATCTTCACCGTCCGCTCACAAACTGAAATAAATAATGCATATTTAAACATTGTTTATTAAATATATCCAATAGTAACAGATACACTTCTTAGAATGTTTAGAACCCACTTGCTGCTGGTCGTGTGCGGCTGCTGTGACAGTGTGGACTCTCATTCTGGTTAACATCATCTCCACGGTATATCCATGATGCAGAGTGAAATGTCTCAGTGTAAAATCCTCTGTCCTCAATATATCGCATTGACATCTCCACTGAACGAGTGTCCTCAGAGTTCATTGTGTCTTAGTTGCAAATAAAGATTCAAATGACAGTTTAGCTAAAGAGAAGACAAGATTTAATATAAAATAACTTTCTATCTTACTGCACATTCTGACAGGCAAAAACAATTTTCACAAAACATTAAAACACAAGACAAACTGCCAAATAACTTCACAATACTGCATTTATGTTTCTCATGATCTTAAACACAAAGGCTTTAGCCTAAATTATAGAAATTAGTTTTGCAGACAAATATTAATACATTAATTTATTACACAATTTCTTTACGAAATGTCTAGGTAAATTGGGTCAAATATGTATCACAAATGAGGTCTAACTTTGCTGCTAGAAGTGTATAGAAGGAGATTGCTTTTGTTGTCTGTCTGTCATGCACTCAATTTTGTGTCTACACTAGGGGTCACACTTGGGAGCCTGAGACACCTCTGATCTTTGATAAAAGGCCAATGGGAATTGGCGAGTGGTATTTGCATGCCACTCTCCCGGACATACAGATATAAAGGAGGGGGCGTGCATACCGCTCATTCAGATTTTCTCTTTGGAGTCGAGCTGTCGCTATTTCATTGAGAAATAAGTGAGCTGAAATCCCACGGCTTCCATTCACCTCTGCTGGATCCTTAAACCGCATTACAGCAGCTTTCCACCCTCTCTGCATAGGTGCACTGCAGAGATCGCCCCTGGACACCACGGCAGATCATATAGAGTGTATTCTAAAAGAGTATATTCTAAAAGAGCGCCACACATCAGAACGTCTTTTTAAAAACGCATCTTTTTAAAGATGCCCTTTCCGATTGTGTGTTATTCCTGGTTGCAGTCGATATCTCTCGCCTTCAGACAGCCAAGATCGCTGTCTTTCATGCCTGGGCGCTGCCCACACTGAGACATCTTTCGTAGATGCATCATGTCCTCATTGCGAGGACATGACCATGGCAACGTTGCGGTCACGGATGGTTTCATAAGAAAGCAAGCCACCCCAGGGGCTCCCTGCCTCGGTCCTCCTACTGTTGTGATTTCTGCCCAATTTGTGAAAAATCGCTCTGAAATGAAGAAACAACTGATGTGTCTTGAATTTGCAATCGCTTACATAGGTCTAACAAGGCGTGCCTAAAACCTTCCATATATTTTGTTCTGTGTCTTCAGTCTGTTATTTTTAAGAAGGGAACATCTGGAACCTCTTTAAAGGGCCTTATCATATATTTTCTCTTGTGTCAAACCATGAGACTCAACTTTACCATATATGAGTACCATATGTGATCACGCCTTGCATTCTGAGGGGCCTAATTTTCACAGGCCTCTATACTCACACACACTCACAGTAAAATACATAACTGACCATCGGAAATAATTGTAGAATAAAATGAATATATTTATACTTGATTAATTTATATTTATCTTGATAAAAATGTTCCACATTACCTACGGGTATGAGGCCAGCGCGGCAAGTTCTGGGGCGATTCGGGCCCACAATGGGACCACCTCCACTGGGTAAATACCCACAAATTTGGTTCTCAGACCTCACACTCCACAATTCAGCCCCTCCCTGGCAAATTCCCCCGAGGAAGCACCTTCTCTCTCAGGGACAGGGCACCATCTGGCACACGTGACCAGACCTCTGGAACCTCCATGTTTGGCCCCTGGACGGGACGTGGAAGACCTCAGTGTCCTACCACCTGCCGTAGTAGACACAGTCACACAGGCAAGGGCCCCCTCTAATACGAGGCGCCGATATGCCTTGAAGTGGCATCTGTTCGCTAAGTGGTGTTCTTCCCGGAACGTGAAGACCCCCAGAGGTGCGCAGTCAGCTTGGTGCTTTCCTTTCTGCAGGAGATGTTGGAGGGATGGCTCTTCCCCTCCACCTTGAAGGTGTACGTAGCTGCTAGAGCGGCACACCATGACACAGTGGGTAGTAAGTCCTTAGGACAACACAAACTGAGCATCAGCTTCCTGAGAGGCGCAGGAGACTGAATACCTACAAGGCCTACAATGGGCTCCCTTTGAGCCCTTAGAGTCAGTGCTGTGTCCGGTGCACACTTTACACATCTATTTGAATCGCACGCAGAGCTTTAGCCCTGGCAGGGCTACGAGCCCATTCTACCAGGAGTGTGGCAGCCTTCTTGGCTCTAATCAGTGGCGCCTCCTATAACAGACATTTGCTGAGCAGCAGGCTGGGCTACACCCAACACTTTTCTGAAATTCTACAATCTCCGGGTCGAGCTGGTTTCGTTCTGTGTCTTAGCAGGAATGAACAGGTAAGTCCAGGTCAGCTGGCCGGGTATATCGCTTGCGCTTAGCATCTTTCACCTCCCTTGAGCTGAAGATGTGTGTTTTTGATTCCCAGCAGCGTTCACAAATGTGTTCCCTGCTTGACTTCCTCCTAGCCCTGTGGCAGGCGAGTTTGTGGAGAAACTCACTGCTAGCCCAGTACTTGTGCTAACTAAACCCCGTACTGGGACAGGTGCTCTGCATGTGCTGGTTGCGAGCCAGCTCCTTTTATTCCTGTATGTTCAGGGGAGTAGCATGCAAATTCCACTCGCCAATTCCCATTGGCTTTTTTTCAAAGATCAGAGGTGTCTCGGCTCCCAAGAGTGACCCCTAGTGTCACTACATCGACACAACATGTCGTTCCCTCCATCAGGGAATGGAGGTTACGGAAGTAACCAGGACGTTCTCAAAGACCGAGATGTTAAAGAAAGTTTGTCAATGAATCTCAGCACCTCTGATAATTATCATTGATTATTTGTTTCAGAAAGATGTGATTGTATAGTAATAATTTTATGCAAACTGCAATGGTTGAATAAAATACATGTTGGAAATGCCACAAAAATAAAAATGTAAAAAACGTCTAGGTTACTATGGTAACCACGTTTACATGAAAGGAGGGAACAGTCGATGGTAGGGGTTGCTCTTCAGCCCCCGATCTCTCTGCATGGTTTTCCATTGCGCCAATTTCATTGGCAGATGTCTTTCGAAGTCCTGCCTTCTATGCTCATTAAGCATATACAGGGAGGGCCGAATGACCATTTCCTTAGGACATTCGAATGAAGAGGTAAGAGGATCTCTAAAAACATTTTGGAGGCAATCAGTATTGTGGCAATGGTATGTAAATTCTGGTTCCCTCCTTTCAGGGAACTGGGTTACCATAGTAACCTAGACGTTCCCTTTCAAGTCGCTCACTTTCAATTTATGTTGATGAGTCAACAGTAGGGGCCCATATAGCAGAATGCATCAATACTGATTTGACTGTGCTTGTTACAAAGTATATGGTAGAAAGCTTGCAGAAAGCCAGCTTCCACACCTACACCTCCTTCCGCACCTCCTTGAAAGGAGGCAAGAAAGAAGTCCAAGGGTAACCAATTTCTCCACTGAATTCACATCCAGTGAGATAATAAATTGTTTGGAGGAAGGACTGAATTCACAGTCCTATGATCATGGTTATAAAAGGAGATGCCAGCTGGGTCACCTCTGAGTAGAATCTTCCTATGTGTAATAATGGAGAAACTCACTAGATTAATGATCACCATAATTGTTTTTTCAGTATTGTAAAGCAATTAGGTGCCGCTTTTTATAACACATAGAAGAGACTTCTATGTAGCCTTGTCTAGGGATAATCTAGACAACAATAATTACAATTTAGAAAATTAGCTAAGGCAATAATAAAAAAAAGGGCTCGCCCGTGGAGGAGCAGCTTTCTTATAACTGATAGAAAAGACTTCTTCTTGTAATCTAGCAATAATCGCTAGAATAGAATGCTAACAATAACTTTTTTGCCATTTGTTGTGAAGCAGTTAATATTGGTAGAGAAAAAGATCACTCTTGGGGAAGCTCTTTACTGATAGAAAATATTTCCTAATATATAAGATTAAAATAACAGTATAACTGGCTTACCACTGGGAGGCAGTTCACACATGTTCCTAAGAAAGCACATTCCTGCAGAAACTTGATATAGGATTGATCTCTTACATCAAATAGAAAGAGTCAAAACCTCACAACCAACTTGTTATGTTGGACAGAATGCATAACAAGAGGTGTTTGCCAAGAGGGTACACTTGTTTTATACAGGTACGGATAGGGTTAACCTTCCAAAGTGAGTTCTCAGTGTGACTAACCAAACGGGTAGTGTACAAAAAGGTTGATGCATCTAGAGCAGTAGTAAACTGTTATTGTGCTTAACAACCCAGAAGGTTGTTTTGCTAAACAGAAAAAAACCTTCTTTGTGGTTTAAGAGCATAGCCTAACAAAGACATTCAGTGTAACAAGCCCGAAAGGGCAGTATATAACATTTTGTGTTACAAGGCACTTGTTTTAGCACTACTCATCAGTGATGAGAGCCTACTTCCCCTTCACATAAAGCACCTGGGAAGACAGTTAGGAACTGTCTAGATTATAAAATCTAGCATAAGTGTTTGGGGAAGACAAACCTGCCACTTGGCAGATATCCGATAAGGATTAGCTTTTTGCCCATGACCAAGAGGAAGCCAGTGAGCGAATCCCCCCAGGGGATTCCAAGCCCTGTGGTTCATATTCTAATTTAATAGCATCTACAATCCTGTGAGACAGTCTCTGTTTAGAGACTGCTCTGCCATTGGACTGGCCTCCAAAGCATACAATGAGCTGACTGGACAGCATAAGCTGGCCTGTACACTCAATGTAAATGTTTAATGCTCGCACTGGGCAGAGTGAAATATACTTTCTCTCTCTGACTGAAAAGGAGGGGGAGAGAAAGCCTGCTCTTCACCGAAGCGAGGACCAGTAGTAATGTGGTCTTTAATGAAACAGCAAGCAATTGTACTGTTTCCCATGGCTCGAACGCAGAGCCGTATAGTGCTTTCAGCACCAAAGACAGGTCCCACACTGGGACTGTAACGGGGCGAGAGGGTCATCCAACGTTCTTGCAGGAAGTGAAGCATACTTTTACTGAGCAGTCTGTTTGGTTTTCATTCTGTGTTTAACACCAGCCTGAAAAACTCGCCACTTTAGTGTGTAGAGGCACTTGGTAGAAGGGGCACTGGCTTGTGAGATAGTGTCAAGCACTATGTGTGACAAACCATCCACGTGTTCAATTCAATGGCCAAACGTATAGATTCCACAGCTCTGGCTGTGGATGCCAGATCATACCCTGCACCTGAGAGAGTAAATTTCTCCTCAACGTAATTTCACATGGAGGAGCTTTCAGCAGTTCCATCAGCTCCAGAAACCACAGCTGACTGGGTCATTTCAGCGCAACCCATATTTGTGAGCTAAGGTGTCTGTTTTCCCAATAGAGCCTGATTCGGTGAGTATCACATCTGTGTGGCCAAAAAAATCGACAGGGTTTTCAAACTGGGATGAATAAGAGACTGTATATACACACCTATTTAGGGTGCCATTTTTCAGAAACAAAGGCTGGGTTGACCATTTTGGAGCAATCCATTGCCTTGCATCCTTACCTCCTCTAATTTTGCACAACATTTTTTTGTTTCAGATTTATGAGGTAATGCTTATTTGCATTTTGTCACTCATGAGTTAATACGACCGAACCAAGTGGAGCCTGACTCATGGATAAATGCCTTGATGCGAGAGCAGATAATTTTTTTTTTGAATAAATCACTATGAAATCAATAGGCAATATATGTCATTGGTCTATGACACATAATACAGTATAATGTTATATTAGCCTTCTTTGATCATCAAAATTGTAAAAGAAGAGCACTAGAAAGGCACCAACACATTACAAAGAACTTTCATGTTTGTTAGTTGTGGCACGGTGGAGGGCGGGACCGGCGCGTGATTGCGCACGCCCGGTCCCGTATCAGGCTAAATTGAGCCGTCAAGAGGGATAAAGGCCACTCGCAGACGGTGATCGAGAGAGAGAGCTTAATCAGCAGACATGTCTGCTGTCCTATATGTTTGTTTTAAGTTCTTCATTAAATTATTATTTATGTTGACAAGCCGGTTTCTCGCCTCTTCCTTGCCCATGAAAGTGATCGTCTTTACATTGGTGCCGAAACCCGGGAAGGAAGAGGGATGCGCCGTAGCGGAGTTCTCGCCACTTCTCAATTGAGCAGCCGCGGCCATCTGCCGGGGGACGGAGGAGCCCAGCCACCTGGACGCGGAGGAACGGCCGCCGACCGCGAGGGGAGGAGGGGCTCCTGGCCGACCGCCTGGAGCGGTTAGGGCCGCTGCCAGGGGCGGGGGAGTCACCTACTAGCCGCTGGAACGCGGCGGGGTTGGAGACTGCCGACCGCGTGCGGGGAGGGGCTCGCCGCCGACCGCCTGGAGCGGGAGAACCGCTGCCAGGGGCGGGGGGAGGCCCCTTCGACACCCCGGGAACGCGGCGGGGCGTTCCGTCCGCCAGGGGCTGAGGACTGCCTCCGAATCTGCCCGGAGAGGCGCGGCTGTTGTCCTGAAGAGGGTGGAGAAGTGGCTGAGGAACGAGCTACGGCGTATCAGAGAACCGGCGAGTACGTTTTTTTTTCTTTCTTTCCTTTAATCTCTCTCTCCTCTCTCTCTCGATACCGCTCTGCGTTGGCCTTTTCCCTCTCTTTTTAAATTATGGTGTTTGTGGGAGGGGAGGTACGGCCCAATGCAGGAACCCTCCCACCCCCCTATTTTTAATTGTTGTTTCCCTCCCCTTGCCCCCTCCCTCGTCCAGGCTGATGGGGATGACCCGCCGGCAGACCGCGTGGGAGGCGCCCCCCCCCCCAGGGGATGTACGTCAGGCCGGGGGTCCCCAGCCTGAGAGAACGGGGGAGGAATGTGGCACGGTGGAGGACGGGACCGGCGCGTGATTGCGCACGCCCGGTCCCGTATCAGGCTAAATTGAGCCGTCAAGAGGGATAAAGGCCACTCGCAGACGGTGATCGAGAGAGAGAGCTTAATCAGCAGACATGTCTGCTGTCCTATATGTTTGTTTTGAGTTCTTCATTAAATTATTATTTATGTTGACAAGCCGGTTTCTCGCCTCTTCCTTGCCCGTAACGTGAACTGTTTTACATTAGTATTTCCATATTATTTTCAAGTTGAGAAGAGAATCTCCTGGACATACTGGCCAAAGTGATCAGCACATTTGCACTGGACAGCTCCCGTAATGAAGCATGACTGGCTGAGATGAGATAAACGATCGACGTGGGTTGGTGTGCTCGTGCACTTTAATTAAATTTATCATTAAAAGCCACGTTCAGCAATTTTCACAATAAGGATTTTAGAATGTCCCATATATTTGTCAAAAGGATAACACTTTTTAACGATTTTCCTTCCTTTATTTTTAAAAGAACAAATATCGCCACTGTGACTCCTGTATTTCTAAAATCCTCGTGGTTAAGAGCATGCAGACAAAACACTCTTAAGCAGTGTTTCTCAACTGGTGGGTCACAGGTATATTCGGACTGGGTCACGGACAGCAGGGAAGGAACATAACACGTTCTCCCATTGAAACATTTTCAGCAGCCAATTTATTGATAATCTAATACACGCAAAAGACTTCTCTGTAACACTATATTTTCACGGTGCGATTAAAGCTTGTTTTTCATGCGAGTGTACAAACAACTTGCGCCAATGATTTGCTCTAATTTAGGCCTACTGTATCTCTGGAATAGATTCTAGTGAGAAGTTTCTAGTTTGAATTGCTATGGAGGAAGTCAAACCTCTCAAAATGGCAGCCCCAAGGTGATCACATGA
The DNA here is from genome assembly GCA_032164185.1 of Moxostoma hubbsi. Taxonomy (NCBI): domain Eukaryota; kingdom Metazoa; phylum Chordata; class Actinopteri; order Cypriniformes; family Catostomidae; genus Moxostoma; species Moxostoma hubbsi. The sequence continues at coordinate 1,797,552 of JAVLUX010000125.1, forward strand.
CCCATCGGTAGCAATGGCGGTGTAGTTCGACAGGTCCCTGACTTGGTATCCGTAATTGACTTGTTCTCAGTTAAAACTAATAACGCTTGGTCGGTTCGGATTGCTCTGATAACGGTGCAACAAATGAAGATGGCAAAACGTCAATTAACGCTAGTTTCCCCGGAGAAAAAGCGAGTCAAAGACCATATTGGTGCTTCTGAGGGGGAAGTTCACGCCATTGTTGCTGACGAGTTAAAAATGCATCTTAGCCTCGTTAGAGAACTGTTTAAGGAAGAATTTGCCCCGATCTCGGATAGACTTGGAGTCTTGGAAGAGGACGTTCGGCTGATAAGAAACAAATTTGACAGCATGCAGATAGCTCTTCGTAACGTGAAAAAGGAGGCAGTAGATGTCAAACTAACAGTGGACGCTCTTCAGGAAAAGTTGTCGAGAATCGAAGACAAAAGCCGCCAGTCCAATGTACGTCTAGTGGGACTTAAAGAGGGTGTGGAAGGAGATGACTCTCTGCGATTTATATAGAATAATCTTCCTAAATGGATTCCCTCTCTTGCTGGCAAGGTACTGGAGATTGAAAGAGCTCACCGTGTCTTTAGCGGTGAGCGCGCAAAATCTACCCCCTCATACGTTCATATTTAAGTTGCTGCGCTATCAAGATCGGAATGCAGTTCTAAACGGAGCCCGTGCTTGTGGTCAAATTCTTTACAATGGATCTCCACTGCTTTTCTTTCCAGATTATAGCACTCACACTGCGTCCAAGAGAAGAGCAATGGCAATGGCGAGGAAGAAGCCAACTCAGATGGGAATAATGTCTTTTTTGCTTTATCCCGCGGTAGTGAAAGTTACTCACCGAGGGAGCATTTCACTTCTGGAGACACCGGCGGAGGTTGAAAATTTCGTCGTTAATCGGGATCCCATCACGACACCCTCTCTGGAGAGAACTGAGGCGGTCATGTCACGAGAATCCGATGTGAATGAGCATGAATCGGCAGCTACCATGGAGGACCTTACTGAGACGGACTGATTTTATTTCATCCCGAAATTACCAGGTCAGGTGAATTGATAAACGAGCCGGTCTACAAGTTGGCCGCGTATCCAAAGACTGTTATGTTAAGGGCAGGTAGAAGAGTGTGTTTTAACTCTTTGCTTTCTGCCCATTCTTTTATTGTTCTGGTTTGTGTTTTTTTTGTTTAATGCCCGAGTCTGCCCATGCAAGTTTGACCTGTTGTATGCTTTTATTTATATGCGTAATATTTGTATGTATACTGTGTATTTTTTGATTACCGCCCTCTATCATTTCTCCTTGGTCTTCCCGCCTTGTTGAGATTCTTCTGCATGCTGTTGTTTCTCAATACTGTATGGCTGTGAATATATTATCATGGAACGTTAATGGGTTAAACAGCCCCATCAAGTGAACCAAATGCTTAGATTATCTAAGATGTAAAAAGGTCTCCATTGCCCTTATACAAGAGTCTCATTTGAAATCAGCTGATGTGCATCACTTTCAAAAGAAATATTTTAAAATGATTTCCTCATCTTCGGCACTAATAAATCCAAAGGGGTGCTGATATTGTCTAGGCGTTCCACTAAATTCTCAATTACACGTTCGGGTGGGGATAAAGAAGGCCGAATCACCTATGTTGTTGGCATTATAAATGATAATAAATACGCTTTTGTGTCAGTATATGCACCCAACGAGTGTGATCCCTTATTTTTTCAAGAATTATTATGTTTAATTGTGAGTTTGGAGGATTGTCTTGTGATATTAGGGGGAGATTTCAATGCTGTGTTGGATCCTCAGCTGGATAGATCTCATGCCTCTAAGGCTGATTCAAGGATTTCAGAATGTTTTAACTCCTTTTTGCGGCATTCTAATTTATGCGATGTCTGGCGTCTGCAAAATTATGGTTCTAGGAATTATACATTCTTTTCAGCTCATCACAAGAGCTATTCAAGAATAGACTATTTACTTAAGTCTCCCTCTTTAATTCCTTGTATTAATAAAGTAGATATTCTACCACTTCTCTTATCTGATCATGCCCCAATAATTACTACTTTAACCCCCGTATCATTGGGCTCCAGACACAGTCGTTGGAGATTTAATACCTCCCTGTTACAGGACTGTACATTTATGACTGAATTAAGTAACTCTTTGAAGGAGTTTTGCAGATTAATAGGGATTCAGCTTCTAACCCTCAAGTACTGTGGGAAACCACTAAATGTTTTATTAGGGGTAAATGTATAAGTTTTTCATCCTTCAATAAAAGATGCAAAGAGAGCCGTAAAATTGAATTAGACAAACAAATTGATACATTAGAGACGGAATTAAAAGGTACATTTTCTGAGATCAAAGCCAAAGAAGTAAACAATCAGAACTAAAATCCATATACTTGCATAGAGCTGAATTTATTATGCACCGTACTAGACAATCCTATTATTTTAATGGAGAAAGCCCCTCTAAGCTTTTGGCTTTGAGGTTAAAGGATGGTGAATCTAAGGCCAGCATATCTGCTATTAGACATGAGGGTTTAGTATATACTCAGCCCAAAGAGGTAAATAGAATGTTTGAATCTTATTATCAGCATTATCTTATTATCAGAATCTTATATTCAGAGCACAGCACTGATCCAATAAATGCTGATTCATTTATTAAATATTTAAATCTACCCAAATTAAATGATTCTCAGCGTAATTTATTAGACAGTCCCTTGACAATTGAGGAATTGGGATCATTGGATTCCATGAGCAGTAATAAAGCCCCTGGGTAAGATGGGATTCCTCCGGAGTTATTTAAAGCATTATGGGATATAGTGGCTCCCTTGATACTTGATTCTTTTAATTTTGCTTTGGAAGAAGGTGCTTTAATAACTTTGCTTTTGAAAAAAGGGAAGGATTCTCTTGAGTGTTCCAGCTACAGGCCAGTTAGTCTTTTATCCACAGATTCAAAGCTGATGGCAAAAGTTTTGGCCTTAAGATTAGACCGTGTGTAGGTGACTTGATCAAGCATGATCAGTCAGGTTTTCTTAGGGGGAGATTCGCTGCTGATAATATACGTAGGCTTCTCCATATTATTCAGCAAGCAGACTCTTATACATCTTCCTCTGCAGTCCTTTCTCTAGATGCAGAAAAAGCATTCGACAGAATCGAGTGGAATTTTTTGTGGTCTGTTCTGGAACGATTTGGATTTGGTTGTTTTTTTTTCGTGAAAGCTGTTAAAACTATTTATTGCGATTGTTCAGCCAGAGTTCTTACTGGCCCTCATATTTCTCCTCCCTTCCGCCTTGGCAGAGGCACTCGCCAAGGATGTCCCCTGTTACCCTTGCTTTTGAATTTATCATTAGAGCCTTTGGCCCAAGCGATTAGACAATGCTCAACAATAGTCCCTATAAGCTGTATTAACACCACTCATAAGACAAAGAGCTGCTCAGAGCATCTATAGCCCTGCGTGTGGTTCACATAGATACGCAAAGCACATACCGGACACAGCAACGAAGAGGCTGTCTGCCTCCTCCTGGGGCAGCGCTTGCAGGCTCACTAGGGCAAATGCTTACTTGAGCAGCCCCCGGGGCCAGCTGTGTGCCAGCGTGTCTGTGCCAAGAGGGGCCTCCATTAGGGAGTACCAGAGCAGGCAGTGGGAGTTGTCTCGGGAGGCAAAGAGATCTATCTGTTCCCTGCTGAAGCAGTCCCAGATAGATCACCTGGGGGTGGAGCCTCCACTCTCCGCTGAGCGAGACCTGACTCGACAGCACGTCCACCGTCGTGTTGTGGTTGACATGTGAAGGGAGAGTATGCTGCCTGAGAGCGAGGTCAGTGGCAGAGCGCAGTTCCAGCAGCACGTCGGGATCGGGACTACCCAGGTGCAGATATTTGAGTGCCTTGGCTTGGTGTACCTGCAAGAGAGCCATGGCATGCAAGGTGGAGGCGGCCTGTAGGCTTTCGCGCCGTCAGATACAACAGAAGCTCTCTTGCAGAGGTGGGTGAAGCAGTCATGACACACAGCTCACTGATCACACAACCGCTCGGCTCCAAAGAAAAAATCTGTCTGACAGACACGCACCTGCTCCCTTTTATACCCATATGTCCAGGGGCGGAACATGCAAATTCTGTCTGCCAATTTGACATTGGCCTTTTCTCAAGTTCAGAGATACGCGAGGCTCTCAGAAGAGACCCCTTGTGTCACTACAATCAACACAACGTCGAGTGAGTGACAAAAGGGAAACTTTTGTTTTGGACATCAACAACAAAAATATTGTCACATTTATATTGCAAATCATGACCAAAACTTTGCAAGTTAAAAGAAAAAGTGACCCATGCAAGATCCATCAAATTCATGTTTTGTAGTTTTGCACTTGTGAAATCTAGGACCAAAACCAGTTGAAACACTAGAGCCACTGTTCTAAAGAACTTCTTGTGTCCGGGAGTGACAGCGCATCACACAGTTTAGAGAGCATTATGTGTTTGCGTTACTTTATTCTTGGTACTGTGCCATGCAGATCTCTGAGATATTTTTTAAATGTGCCAATAAACCTGCAATTCTGGACATTTCAAGTTTGTATTTGATTATTTGTGTTGAGAATTTTCACCTAGGCGATGATGTGATGAGTTTTTGCTAGCCACTTGTCTCACCACCTAAATATTATTATTAATTGAATCTCCACCTCTATATTTCTGTGATTGCTTTATCTTTGCTTATGGATAATTTCCTCCCCCGACTTCTCGTGAGTTGGCTTTTGGATTTGTTGCATTTAAAATCAACAGCTTCTTTTATGCGTTGTTTGACCACATGCTGCTGGAACACAATATGGAAAATGAGAATGTGAGCTGGAAGCATTTTAATCGTAACACCATACTGGTAGCATATGTCCAAAAGCAACCCACATTATACAATTATTAAGATCTGATCATTTGGTTTGCAAACTCTATGCAGGCTTTGGATTTTCACCTGTATTTCATGATCTCACATTGTCGAGCTTCGATTGTGAGGAAGTTCCAAAGTAAATATGTCTGCACGACTTTACTTTTGTTAAACGTAAAATAAATGTACATATTATGTAAATATTATTGTATTAATATTATTGTTGTACACACATCATAATAAAAGGACAGGCACTGCATACGTTGCAATATTTAAGAGACACAAAGTTCTCAGCGCTTCCACTCATTTAACAAACCAAGGTCCCAACCAGAAAGCCAGAAAATAATTGAACATGAAGCATGCACCATTTCATCAAGCAGCCTTGCATCTTTCTTTAACCCTCTGGGGTGACGGACGCACCAGCGCGTCCTGCTGGATTTTTTTCGTCATTACAGCGGAAACAACATAAAATACTCTATCATTTTTAGGGCATACAGATAAGTGTAAGGCATCATTAGAGAGTATAAATAGTCTACTTTTATATGTGTACACTCACAATAACAACAAAACATTGTGCTTTTGTAAAATAAAGAAAATAAAAAGGGTGAACTTTCAGCTGTCTCTGTGTACGCGACCATATTTCTGAAACACGTCACAAAAATGAACTGAAACTCTGCAAATTCTTATCACACAATCATGAAATATATGTCTAAAGAAAGCATGAAATTTCTACTTTGAAATAAACAATTTAATTTATAACAAATATTCTCCTGCAATGTAATCTGTATGAAACAAAGCGATGTACAATTTCACCTGGCTCAGCTAATTATCCCTAATGTGATCACACCCACTGGCAGAGGGCGCTATTGATACAGAAATGTGCTGAGACGATCGATGCAAATTGTAAACGCCCCTGACATGAAGTTCATTCACTTTTCTGTGCATTTGGAAGATCGCATGATACACAGGCGAGGAAATTCCTGGATAGTGACGAAGAGTTAACTTTTTCCTCTGAAGAAGAGCGGGACTCTGATGAACGTTTGCATTTTGAAGAGTGACTTGATCCAGCCGAGGATACAATTTCGGATGTGTAAGTCATTTAGTTTTCTTACATTAGTTAACATGCTATTTTATATAAACACGTACATAATTTACTAGTGGGACTGTTTCCAGGCTTGTAAGCCAGGATTCTAAGTATTGACATTTGAAATATGACTCCTAATAAGCAAGTTTTAGTTACATTTAAATGTTGTTTCAGCTAAAGCAGGCATTTAAATTGTATGCTGTATGATATAAATATGATATGTAATATGGTATAAAAATAATATGAATGTTTAGATTAATTTTAACTAGTGTTTATGCTGCCTCATTATCATCAACAAAGCTTATGCTTGCAAATATCTGTTCAGGTGTAAATGAGTAAAATGCACTTTAAATATGCCCATATTAGAAAATCAGCATATTATAATGATTTCTGAAGGATCATGTGACACTGAAGACTGCAGTAATGCTGCTGAAAATTCAGCTTTGATCACAAATTGCATTTTACAATATATTCAAATAGAAAACTGTTCTTTTAAATTGTAAAAAGAGTTCACAATATCACTGTTTTTACTGTATTTTGGATCAAATAAATGCAGCCTTGGTGAGCAAAAGAGACTTCTTCTAAAACTTTTAAGTAGTGTAGTTAAAGTTTTAGGTAGTGTAGGTCTAACATATTTAAGTAAAGTCTTTATGTAAAGAAAATGTATAGTCAAACTTCTTTTAACTTAAAACTTGATTTTGATCATTAAGTCTCCACACATTCATTCTCTTTCTGTCTCATTCCTCATTGATAAGCCCAGGGGAGGGGGTCTTTGTCTCCTCAGGTGTGAATTACAATCAATATTCATGATAATTCATGCCTCCTCGCATATGACCTTTCTAACACTAAAAGTGTCTTACAGAAGTTAAATTACTAAATTGTTTTGTATGAATGAGTGATCAGGATGGTTTTCACATCATTTTGTAGCAAACACTCTAGGCTACAAGATCCAATTCTAAGAAATCTTGTGGACAAATGTTTAGTATGTGTTATATGACCTTATTTCAATCATTGAAATTTAGTTTTTTCAAAAACCACACATAAACCTTATTTTCTCAAAAATACAAACATGTACATACATGTTGCTCACATATTATTGTAGCCCAGTTTGTGCTGAATACAGTGTTATCAATACAGTGTCAAGGCATGTCAAATCTTCTCCAGGGCGCAAAACACCCTCAAACCCCAGTGGGTTAACTCGACATGGTGCCGTGGTTGAAGCTCATAGACAAAGACGTCTATGTAGCACATGTTTACAGGGGCCAACAAATTTAAAAGCACAATATCGAGAGCAGCATCGATATTCCCGGTGGTTAATGTCATCAAATAAACCAGAAAGAACTCCTGTTGTCACACTTCACACCGAATGCCATATGAAAAATAGTAACATTGAGGTATATTAATTTAATTGTGGGATCTCACGTATTAGTAGACTCTCAAACATTATATACAGAAGCCCATGTTTGAGCATTAGATTTTCCAGGTTGTGGCCCTGATGAAAATCATGAGCAAAGCAGCTTTTCAGCAGCTGCAGCACGAATACACAGGAAATGTTTCAAATAGTCTGCGAGTGCTTTTTTGTAGCTTCGATATTTTAGGAGAATGTGTATTAGTGGCGTGCAACTCTTTGAAGAGCACAAAGTTGGGATTCCATTCATCAATGTCCTCCATGTAGTTCAGCGTGGTAATGGCGTTCACTCCTGAAACACGCAAGCCAAGTAGTGCGCACGCCATGTTTTGCAGAGTTCGGTATACGTTCTTGGTGAGAATAGCACCATATGCTGGGGTGCGGTAGAGGCGTTCACTCCTGAAAAATTGTGTGAGAGACAAGTAGAGCGCATGCCACATTTTGGAGAGTTCAGCATGCATTCTCACCTTCCACTCTGAGATAGACACCACATATTGTCTGCAGATACACCAAACTAAACTAGATCATCAATCTAATTCCGTTGGCATTCACAGGTGAAAAATGCTACAAATGGCTTGCAAGAGGCCTGCAAAGCTTGTGCCGGGTGAAGGCTCCTTGAATTCTCCTCACTGTATGTCTGAGCTTCACATATCACCCATCTGTGTTCCAATGAGGGAGTGTTGCAGGTAACTGTAAATGTTGTGGCAATGTTCTTTTAAAAGAATGCCCATAATGCCCATGCATTTGCAGAGAATATATTGTGCATCATTGAACATTGCTTCAGCATGGGCGCTGCCCAACCTGAGAGACTCTTGCGATTATTCTGTCCTAAAAAGGATGTATATACTGTACAGCATCACAAGCGTTTGCATTTGTTTGTTTTTGTATGTTAATAAAAATAACACACAAAACAGTATTATATCAAGAGGGTTAACAATCTTTGTTTATAAATATAAGGATACACTTCGCCAGGGAACAGAAGAGGGTAAAGCAGCCAGAAGTCAACAAGTGTCCAGTATTGAAAAAGCAAAAGCAAAAAGCATTTAAAAATGCCCAGAGTGTGCAGAACTGTAATATAGGCAAAGGGTGGAGAAGCTAAAATATAAGTTTTATTTTTTTGTTTTACATAATTCCTATACTTCCTTCAATGTTATTTCATGGTTTCCATGACTTAACCTTTATAATAAAATGTGAATAATAATAATAATAATAATAATAATCATAATAAATAATTAGTAGGTTTGTCCAATCTTTCAACTGGTAGTCTACAGTATAGGCCATAAATACAACGAAATGCAATTAGACAATTCACTCATCAAATTAAAAAATATATTTGTTACGTGATCACCTGATTCCTCAGTAATATTGCTAGTTATGGAGCTTCCTCCTGCAGAACTTCGCTGTTTGCTCTCTTTGAACAGCTTCCGTCTCTTTGCCCAATGGTCTGAATTGTCCTCTGAATCTTTATGAATTGAGTCTGCTGGAGGTCTGAGGCACTCTTTGACCTCTAATGAATCTATGAATGATAAAAATGAAGATAAAATAAATCAGCCTGATTCCAGCGACATTAATCCAGAGAAAATGATGATGCAGTGTTGAACTACAAAGGCATTGGTTCTTAACAAATCAAGCATTTATTTATTATAATCATGAACGGCATAAGCCCAGCAATAGCCAATATTATTAACATGACATTGGCTGAAGAAGAAAATGGTCAACTTTGGTTTCTAAATATCTCTTGAATTTGTATGTTTCCATGCGGCCAGTAGCCAGTAATTCACTGCACAAAACTGGCACAAACCATGTTTATTCTCACTGCAGACTAGCCCATATTTAATGTTCTCTGGGTCATTTTGTTTCCACCTTACCTAATGATGCCAAACAACCTTGATGTTTGCGTCAACCAAATATGGCCAGTTTATTGCACCAAAAAAAACATTCAGTATGACTGAACTCGTATTATTTATTTTCTTCCATTTTTAAGAAGGTTATTGTTAACTAACTGTACTCTATGGTTAGTTGCAATTCATATAACATTTAGCATGATTGTTTTCCTGTTGTCCTATGCTATCAGAACAGATCTGTGACCCATTTTTGGGTCACAACCCATCTGTTGGGAACCAGAGTTTAAAGGATGCATAGAAATATTCAAATGCTTACTTTTTGAGGCACTTTGCTGTTCAGATGACTCATTTTTATAAATCATGGGTGTCCAACAGATGGCTGTGTATTTGTTATCAGAGGCTTCATTTGTTTGCGTGGAAACCTTGTTTGAATGAACTTTTGCCATTTCCTCAACATTTTTCTGATCATCCTTTGCTAACTTCTCTGTTAAGGGTTCTCCAGTCTGCTGGAAGGAAGTGTCTGTCTTTACATTTGACTCCATGTCTTTCTCTAAACTAAAATGTGCAGAGGTTGTGACCTCCTGAATTTGGGACAAGTCCTGCATCTCTTCCTCAGCTTCCAGAGACCCAAAATGTGACTCGCTCACAGTGCTCAAAGCATATATTTGATGTTCTTGTGTAACATCCTCATCGGGTAATATGAAAGAGTTGCTGTGTAGACACCTCTGCTCCCAGTCCCCAGTGATTATCGTCATTACTGAACCCCTTCGTTTTGTTGGGGCTTCAGTCTCCTCTTCCTCACACATGTTAAGCTTGAGTTTATAGAGAAACCCTTCATTGACGTGTTCTTCAGAGTTGCACGGTGACGGTGGGATAACATGCATAAGAAGTTCCCTTTGAATACTGTCCATGATGTCACCATCATGATTGGGCTCATCCATTTCCACCATCTCCTCATCAAAGCCACTTTCAGTCACCTCGTGCTGCTCAAGTTGGTCTGCTGAAGTGCTTTCTTGTTCTGTCCCATCCACAAACATCTCAGCATCTGGAATCGCTGAATCCTCATCTTGCTGTGTTGGCTTGTGATATTGTTCAGCTCTAAAAAAGACTTCTTCTGGACTCCCTTCTGACCTGGATGGATAGATTGTACTGTAAGCCTTAAGTTTGGGACTAAAAGAGTCAGGACCATTTGTAGAGATTGAGCTTGGTCTATAGCTGCTGCTACTGGAAGATTTGCATCTTTCAACCCCAAATGGGAAAAGTCTTTCATCTTCTACATAGAATTTACCCATCCTCTCTGCTTGAGATGGAAGCGACTGCATGAAAAAAGAAGAAAGAGTACCAGATGAAAATGACTCTCTGTGCAAGGGAATGCTTTCTCTGCCCTGGTTCTGATATGCCACTCCAGGGAAAGTCTTCCGTCTTTTGGGAGGTGTATCCATGTAGCTTGAAGGATGGGTTTTGTTTTCTAGGATGGCGATGCTGTTGTTGCGTAAGCATGTCTTCCTTTCAAGACTGTGGATGAAGTTTTTAGTGAAAGAAGATCTGTTCATTGGATCTCTAGGATTTATGAATAAGGGTTCTTGAGGACTTAGTTTGGATTGTTGTTTACAGCAAGTGGTATCATATTTTCTGTTGTACCCATGTAATGAATTCTGGCATGTAAAACCTTTGTGGCACAAGGAACCCTCTGGTGACATAAGAGTGCACTTAGAATCATAATGACCATTGAAGTTTTTCATGGGAGTGATCTGACACAATGCAACATTTTCTGCAAGATCATCCAGTGCATTACCCTTCCTATCAGCAAACTCATCCGGGGGAGGAATATCCCATAATGCCTCATTACTGAGACTGGAAGGGAGTAACAGTTTTTTCCGAGGTTGCCAGAAATCAGAAGGTGATGAACAACAGGAAGATCCATCAACCAGTGTGAAATCTGTTTCTGTCTGGCCATCTGTGTTTCCCCAAAAAAAGTTATTTTTACAACAGCTTTTGAGACAATCTGCATTCTCAGGACAGTCCCATGAGCTTTGATTCTTGCAAGCATCTAGATCTGCACTTCTAATTTTATAGCTAAAATTCTCAGTGACATTTTGTTTGTAATCTATTCCATGTTGGTTCCATGAGTAGAGGTGGGAATTTTTGGGACTTTGATGTGGCTCAGTTTGACTTCTAATATGAGTCTGTACTCCTTTACCTTTGTCGTTCTGAAGAATGACAGTTGTCTTGATATCCAAATCATCTGACGTCACTACTTCACTGTTCTCAATTCTCATGCACTTAAAGTCAGTAGTTGTGATTGCTATCACACTACTAATGGTTCCTCTTACAGAAGTCTCATGGCATTGTTTTAACACAACTCTTTTGGAAGGCAGTCCAAAATGATCAACAGTCACAGAATGAGTAAATTTTAATCTTGTATCTCTTTCCACTGGATCTGATACACTGGCTTTTTTTCTTTTGTCCTGGGGAAAATCTTCATAGCTTTCTTTTTGTCTGTTTTTCTTCTCCTTGGTTGGGGGCTCAGTCTCTTTCTCATCTTCAGACTCTGAGAGTATGTTCTCTTTACAGGAAGACTCTGTCTCTCCCTTCTCAGCAGTTTCCTCCCCATGAACCACAGAGTCCACTAGAGTCTTTGTATGTTTTTCATAATTATATGGAGAGCTACTTTCTGTACAAAAATAATGATAAAAAAAAACAAACAAAACAAAAAAAAAAAACAGATTAAATAAATTCTTATCATCACATTGAAATGGCCATTTCTGACTTTACCTATTATTTGTAATAGGCTAGTATTTATGTTTTGTTTATTTATGTGATTATTTACTCATTGTATTGCCACTATAAGTGCTTTTTTTTGAGGGAACGAGACGTAGTGTCGAAGGAAGTGACACAAGGGGTCTTCTCGGACGCCGAATCGTACCTCTGAACTTGAGAAAAGGCCAATGTCAAGTTGGCAGACAGAATTTGCATGCCCCGCCCTGGACATACGGGTATAAGGGGAAGCGGGACAGCGAATGCCAGTCAGGATTTTGCACTGAGGAGCCGAAGGATGAAGCACGGCCATTTACAGTGCTAGGTCTAGTGCCGTGGCAGGAGGGACACTACGTCTCGTTCCCTCCCTCGGGGAACGGAGGTTACAACAGTAACCGAGACGTTCCCCTTCTGTCACTCTCTCGACCTAGTGTCGAAGGAAGTGACACAAGGGGTCCATATAAAAACGCCACGCACTGACCGTGTGATGTGACTGTCGGAGCAGGGGCAGAGCAGGCTATTGCGTGTTAGAGGCACCTGAACCGAATGCATGTCACCCTCCCCAACGCCCCCTCAAAGAGTTTTAGCATATCCACCTTAGGTTTTCCCGCACCCCTGGGGGAAAAAGGTATTACATGCTAGCATGGGAGCAAGCCCAACAGCCGCGGCCTTCTCTCTCACTATGTCTCTCACATAGGATGTAGAGCGGCTGGGGCCCAACCTATGTCGGGGAAGGCGGTCATTCCCCGGGGGGGAGCAGGAGAGCCTGGGCGGTGCTGAGAGAAGACTCAAAGCATTGACCCTGCTCCACGCACCCGGCAGGGGGCGGATTAGAGACTGAGGAAGAGGCCTAAGGAGGCGTCTTCAAAACTCGTCGGCGCCGGTGTGCCATGCGCTGAGGCAGGACCGGAGGCAAGGTAGCTGTCCGGCCTGCAGATTTCCTATTCATTCAGGAGGGGAAGACCCTGCAGAGGCCATACCCTGCCCAGTCAGGGGGAGGTAATGTATGGCAAATACACCACGAGGGTTGTGAAGTCGGACGTGGGAGACAGCACGGTGGTAGGTCCAGCCTAATGAAGGGGGGACTCTACAGACACGGGGCCGAGGCAGCGGGGCTGCCTGAGGGAAACGCGGGTCCGCCGAGAGGGGGACTGTACCACGGAGAATACATCACGGGGAGTTAGCCTGAAAAGGGAACTATGCCCGTGGAGCCCGACCCCAGTACAGAGCCCTAAACTCGTACTAGGTCTGGCCGCGAGTTGCTCTGCTGAATTCGTGGGCCAGAAGGCTAGGGATGAAAAAGCATCCAGGCAGCAACACTCAGTGGCTGACCTGGGACAGAAGGCGCACTGGATCACATTGGTGAAGGGCGCAAGATGCAAGCGGAACACCCGGTCAGTTGTGCCACATTACCGAGTTCTACCGGCTCGGACCTGACAAAACACGGGACGAGACCGACTCAACCCTTAGATTGTAAAATCTGGCAAAGGTATTGGGTGTTGCCCAGCCCGCTGCTCTGCAGATGTCTGCTAGGGAGGTGCCGTGGCTTAGTGCCCACGAGGACGTCACACTTCTAGTGGAGTGTGCTCGGACCTGCAGGGGGGCAGGGCACGCCCTGGGCGTGATAGGCTAAGGCAATAGCATCAACGACCCAGTGGGCTAGCTTCTGTTTGGAGATGGCATTCCCTTTCTGCCATCTGCCAAAGCAGACAAAGAGCTGCTCAGAGTATCTAAAGCTCTGCGTGTGGTCCACATAGGTACGCAAAGCACGCACCGGACACAGCAACGAAAGGGCTGGGTCTGCCTCCTCCCGAGGCAGTGCTTGCAGGTTCACGACCTGGTCCCTGAAAGGGGTCGTGGGAACCTTGGGCACGTAGCCCGGTCGGGGTCTCAGGATGACGTGAGAAAGTGCTGGACCGAACTCCAGGCAAGGGTCGCTGACAGAGAACGCTTGCAGGTCTCCTACCCTCTTGATTGAGATCAAGCGGCTCAAATGGGGGTCTCTGAAGGCCCGAGAGGACCACTGAGAGATCCCAAGAGGGAAACAGGTTAGGCCGGGGAGGATGTAGTCTCCGGGCATCTTTCAGGAACCTGATAATCAAGTCGTGCTTACCAAGGGACTTGCCGACTACTGCATCTTGGTGGGCTGCGATAGCAGCTACATACACCTTCAAGGTGGAGGGGGACAGCCTCCCCTCCAGTCTCTCCTGCAGGAATAGAAGCACTGACCGAACTGCGCATCTCTGTGGGTCTTCCACTCTCGAGCGGCGAGCAGGCGGGGCGCGGGTGCGCTGACTGGGTGGCGCCGCGGCATGATGTGAGAAACTGTCCCCATCTGCTTCCTCACCACCGAGAACTGCTGGGCAAAGTCGTCGATGGTGTCGCCTAAGAGGCCGAGCTGGGAGGCGGGGGCGTTGAGAAATCATGACTTGTCAACGCCATGCATCTCGACCGTGTTCAGCCAGAGGTGACGCTCCTGGACCACGAGTGTGGCCATCGTCCACCCGAGTGCCTGCGCCATGACATCCGTAGCTCTGAGAGCGAGGTTGGAGCAGAGCGCAGTTACTGTAGCACATCGGGGTTGGAACTACCCAGGTGCAGATCTTTGAGTGCCTTGGCTTAGTGAATTTGCAGGAGAGCCATGGCATGCAGGGCGGAGGCGGCCTGTCCAGTGGTGCTGTAGACTTTTGAGGTCAGTGATGACGTCATTCTACGGCTCTGGAGAGTAGTACCGTTCAGTCCCGCCAGGTGGCGGTGTTCCGCCATCCAGGGTAGTGAGAGCGGACAAGCGGAGGGCGGTTCCGACCACGTTGGCTCGTCATGCACTTCCGGGAACGACGGAACCAAGGGGGGGCATGGCTATAAGCGGCGCCGTGACCCGAGGAACCGATCGAGTAGCCGAGAGGGGGAGACGGAGATCTCCAGTCCAGCCTCGCGCTCGCGGCGTCCCGGGAAAGCATAGCGGACATCTGCAAATCAGCCTCAGACTGGGCGAGCAGACCCGGAGGTGGCAGCCCAGGCGAGCCATCAGCATCAGACGCCGCTGTGACGCTCTCCAATGCAGCGGCGATGTCGTCATCCAATTCCGGGAGCTCAAGGGAAAATGCCGGCTGGCCAGGAAGCGAGCCGCACTCTTCCCGAGCTTGGACGGAAGCAAACAAGCATGCTGGGGGGCGGGTGGTTTGTGGGGATTTACCTGGCGAAACCGAGCCCGTGGTCATCCCCAAATCATCTTCATCGCCAGCCGGGTCGACCTCAATCCCGTGGGAAGAAGGAACGACGCGGGGGGGCGGCTGAAGTGGCTTTCTCTCATGACAAAAGAAAGCATGACCGCAATGTTGCCATGGTTATGTTCTCGCACTGAGAACATGAACCATTCATAAAACGCTGCCTGCGTGTGATCGCAGCCCAGGCACGCAAGGAAGCTTTTATGACCGTCAGAAGTGGAGAGAATTCAACCACATCCAGGAACTACACAGGCGGAAAGACATCTTTAAAAAGACGCGTCCTGAATAGGACGTTCAACGCCTGCTGTGTATTGCTCTTTTATGAGTGGGAACTCAAATTCTTTTAGAGAAAATATACTCTTTTAGGAGGAGAACACTCTTTCAAACAGAAAGAAGCGCTGTCGAAGTGCCCAGGGGCGTGGACTGCACAGCGTGCAGAGAGAGAGACGCCAGGTGGAAATGCGCCGTGAGGATCCAACAGCAATGCTTCTCGCTGATAGAGGTGAGTGAAACAGGTGTGTGTTTCAGCTGCTTGCGGTATAACCATTTGGCTCCGAAGAAAAATTCTGACTGGCATTCGCTGCCCCGCGTCCCCTTATACCCGTATGTCCGGGACGGGGCATGCAAATTCTGTCTGCCAACTTGACATTGGCCTTTTCTCAGGTTCAGAGGTACGATTCGGCGTCCGAGAAGACCCCTTGTGTCACTTCCTTCGACACAACGTCGAGAGAGTGACAGAAGGGGAAAAAATGTTATCTTTATTTTTTTTGGTGAAAGTATGCTATGGAGTCATTCATTTAATTTTAATAGTACTTTTTAAAGAATAACAGCCAATTGAAGGGATTATGTAGATGCACTATGATGCTTAGTGCTACGAATATAGTCATCACCTCCTAATCCTACACTGGTGTCTTTGTGTGTGTTTGGCTGTGGAGCTGCAGGCATGGGCTATTCATGACTCAGACAGTGTTTATAGGATTATTCTCCACTTGTAGGTCAGCACTCACTTTTACTGCTGCTGGAGCTCTTCCTTCTGCGGCTGTTCCTTCTCTTTCTCCTGCTCATTTTGTTATGTGGAGTGGCATCAGGAATTCTTTCAACTACAGCAAAATAAACATCTGCTCTATCAGAAATATTGTGTAGACTTGTGCTCATTTGACCACAAAGGCCTTTTGAAATAGAACATTTACAATGTAAATACCACTCATGAAGAAAAAAAAAACACACTTGATATTGAATAATGACAAAATTACTCAACATTAAATGTTCAATTCTAGGTAGAATTGTAGCAGATGCATAAAATATCCATGGAATTTTAGATTTTTTTTTATCAACTTCATGCATTTATAATCTGTATTATTGGTTAACATTCATCAGGTATTAGTATAATGCTTTTTACAACGCTTATTGTTTCACAGCACCTTTCATGCCTGTGTGTTTTTAAGTGAGCAAACAAAAAATTGTTCATTTTAAATGCTCCTGTGGTGTGATAAATTAATTTGTGATCAATTAAATTCCATGTGTCTCTCATCTAATAGAGGTCATCAAAGCTGCATACATAATTATTTAGGCTTAGTAAATACTGTCATTCCTCAGAACACATCAAAGTATTAAATGTCTACCTGTCACAGAAAGTTTGCTAAAATATATTGTGAGAAATCATGGAAAAAAATAAATAAAAAAATAAATAAATTATATATATATATATATATATATATATATATATATATATTTATTTTGATGCAGGTGCATGACTAGAAAATATGTCTTTGAAAACACATGCCACTGTTGCTCCAAAATCAGTGTAAGCTCACCAAGAGACAAAAACGTGATGCTTCGAGCTACATGCTACATGTTGCTTCATGGAAATCTAAACAAAGTATCTCAAAACAACAGAAAACATTCCAAATGTGTTGAATTACTTCATTAGAGATATTATGAACAGTGAAACAGTTTGATACATTTTTAATCTAAGGATATTATATTTCTTTCTTTCTTTCTTATTATTTGCAAGAGTCCTTATCTTGCCATGATAACCACTAACAAGAGGCACAGTCAGACTAAGGAACATCCAAAAAATTATATGTTCTTACCTTAAGGCATCCAGTGCACGTTTCTCAAGTGATTTCTTTAGAGAAGTAATGATGAATAGGCAAACAGTTGGACAGTGGCATAACCTGATCAGGACACTGCTCCACTTCTTATTGTTCTATTCCTGACATAAAGCCCAGAAGGAGCTTAATAGAACTAATCCCATGAAGCTCCTGTGATCTCAGGTCGAACCCTGTGTCAGTGTCTGCAGCAACTTTTACATGAAAAGCAACAATAGCTTTTCTTGTCTTTAAGTTTTTTGTCTTTTAAGGGGAAACATTTATTTATTTGACTAATTAAGCTGTTGTTAAGCACACACATTGTTGTAATTTATCTAATTTTGTTGTGTAGTTTGTGCATAACCAGATAATCCATGTTATTTCAGCATGATTTTAGAATGTTCCAAAGAGCATCTTGCATGCTTCAATGGAAGTGAATAAATCTGACCTTTTGTACAAAAGTCACAAAATTACTTGCATCTGATTAATGACCTTGAAAAAAATGCAGAATTTAAAAGAATCAAGTTTTTCTTTGTTTCACTTGTATCCAGATTTGTGGTCTCAGACTTTTGAATTCTGCTGTACATTTAATAACCAATAACTTAATATTGTATTTTCCAATGACCAAGGTTACGATGTGGATTAAAATACCATACTCTATAGTTTTACAGAATATATTTAAACTGAATGAATGGGATGTGACAGGCTTGGCATTGGCATACTCATTCTAAAGCAGACATGGGCAATATATGGTCCGCGGGACAGATCAGGCCCTCCACATGACCTCCCCGGCTCATTTAACGCGTCTAACACGTCTCCACAAGCGTTTAACATGCTCAGGGTTGCCAGATAAGAGAAGAAACACCCCCAATTTGAGATTTATACTTGCGCAAATTGGAAATATTCGGCCTAATGTTATACTTATTTTGTGCAATCTGGCAACCATGCACGCGAGTGCGCTATTTCTATCTGGCTTTCCCCTTTGAACAAACTTAGCGATCTGTAGTGCAATATTTTGCTCAAGGAAAAATGTTATTCGGATACTCTGTGTCCGCTGCTTGTGACGTTTGGTGCCACTTTGCAGATAAACCTTCTCAGTGATTAAATTAAATATAAAAGTAGATCTCGGCATCATTGACATGCGAGCAAAAGCAAGCCAGAGACGAATATGTACATGTATTTTTTATTTGTGCAATTAGAAATGTTGAAATCCCTTCGCACCTGTATGTTAATCTAACTCTTGCAGTAATCATTTATCATAGTCATGCAGCCGGTGTTATTCAGTTGTGTGCTGAAAGTCAAACCATCGAGGAGACCCGAATCATGCCACTTTTAGCATGTAAACCGGTAATGTTTTAGAAAAATACTTATTTCTTGCACTCTTTGCGACAAATATTAAAAGTTCTGTAAATTTCAATGTTATTTTTATATTAAAACAGACCCCTGATGTAGATTAAAAATTAACAGGGAAGTAGAGATGGTAAAATAAATTTATATGCTCAGCCTTTATTCAGTTTTTTTAATGCCTGATAGAAAAGTATCTATACCTTTGTAGAGCAATACAATACTTTAGGTAATTTCAAAATAGTCCCATTAGTCACAGATACACTTCAGAAAAATGAGTACACAAATATATCTGGGCTTAAAAAATACAAAAACCAAATCAATGCAGAACTTTGTATCTCAAAAGGAATACAATGTGCCACAGTTGCTAGCACTACTTAAAGCCCGATGTGGCCCCTTTACCAAAATAGTTGCCCACCCCTGTTCTAAAGGCTGTGCATGTGCACACTTTTATGATCTGTTACTCTGTCTGTGCAGTTATCTCTGCCAGTTTACAGGTAAATACTCAACATTCAAAATAAATGGGACTCTAGACAACTGAAAGGATATCATGGGGCGGGGGTGTTCTTTCAGTTAGCACAGATTTTTTTATTTCTTTTTGGAACTTATTGATCGTATACCTCACTGACCTGAGCGTATGCACCTGAAAAAAATATATATTTGTGGAAAGTCACACTTGTGGTGTTCCCAGTCAAAAATGGCCGGCCATTGAAAATGAATGGGGGAGATAAAAAAAATAAGAGAAAAACTGAGTGTTCAGGAGCATGTTCATCATGCTTTTGTTCACATATGTGCATGTGTGCTTGCAAACATAAAGGCCTTGGGCTTGCGCATGCAATCATACACACAAACATCTGCAGTAACACACACACACACACATGCTCACGTACCCGTACAAACTGTGCACATACACACACATTCATGCACACTAGCGCATATGCACACACATGCTCACGTACATACACAAACTCTGAGTATTACATGCTTTCTTACATGTTGGTGTTCACATATTTGCATTTGTGCTTGCAAACATAAAGGCCTCGGATCTGTACATAATATTTAGCCATTATGTGGTCTGTGAATGATATCTAGCAAACATATTTGTAAACTTATATTGATGATCTTATTTCTGTTAACATAAATACAGTCCTTGAACAAGGCACTTAACTACAGGTTGCTCCCGGGGGATTGTCCCTGTAATAAGTGCATTGTAAGTCGCTTTGGATAAAAGCATCTGCCAAATGCATAAAATGTGTACACGTGTGTGTGTCAGTCCAGTCTCTGAGTATTGAGGAGTCTGATGGCATGGGGGAAGAAGCTGTTATACAATCTGGCCATGAAGGCCAGAATGCTTCGGTACCTCTTGCCAGATGGCAGGTGAGGGGCAGCGCTTTGTGTAAATGTCTTTGATGAAGGGAAGAAAGACCCTGATGATCTTCTCAGTTGTCCTCACTATCCTCTGCACGGCTTTGCGGACCGAAACGGTGCAAGTCCCAAACCAGGCAGTGATGCAGCTGCTCAGGATGCTCTCAATAGTCCCTCTATAGAATGTAGTGAGGATCAGGGGTGGGAGATGTGCTTTTCTCAGCCTTCGAAGAAAGTAGAGATGCTGATGGGGCCAGGGGCCAGGTGAGGTTCTCTGCCAGGTGAACACCAAGGAATTTGGTGCTCTTGACAATCTCCACATAGGAGCCATCGATGTTCAGTGGAGAGTGGTCACTCTCTGCTCTCCTAAAGTCAACAACCATCTCTTTTGTTTTGTCCACATTCAGAGACAGGTTGTTGGCTCTACATCAGTCCGTTAGCTGCTGCACCTCCTCTCTGTATGCTGACTCGTCATTCTTGCTGATGAGACCCACCACGGTCGTGTCATCTGAAAACTTGATGATGTGATTCGATCTATGCATTGCTGCACAGTCGTGAGTCAGCAGAGTGAACAGCAGTGGACTGAGCACACAGCCCAGGGGGGGCCCCCAGTGCACAGTGTGGTGGTGGTGGTGGAGATGCTGTTCCCGATATGGACTGACTGAGGTCTCCCAGTCAGGAAGTCCAGGATCCAGTTGCAGAGGGAGGTGTCCAGGTCCAGTAGGTTCAGATTTCCAATCAGGTGCTGAGGAATTATTGTGTTGAAGGCTGAGCTGAAGTCTATGAACAGCATTCGAACGTATGAGTCCTTTTTATCTAGGTGGGTGAGAGCCAGATGGTGGCAATGGCGATGGCGTCGTCTGTTGAACGGTTTGGATGATATGCGAACTGCAGTGGGTATAGTGAGGGGGAAAGCTGGGTCTTAATGTGCCTCATGACGAGCCTCTCGAAGCACTTCATGATGATGGGTGTGAGTGTGATGGGATGGTAGTTGTTGAGGCAGTACACTGAAGACTTCTTTGGCATGGGGACGATGGTTGTGGCCTTGAAGCATGTTGGAACAGAGTGTTAGATGATCTAGCTATAATATGCATCGGGGAAGGAGTTATTTTCCAACTCCTATTCTTTCAGGGGGAAAAGACCCCATGGAGACCACATCCTGCCCAGGCTGGGGGGGGAGGTTAAATGTGACGAATACCTCACATGGGTTTTTAGGCCACATGTGGAAGTGGCGTAGTTGTAGATCCTACCTGCTGAGAGGGAGGAGTTGCTGCAAGCACAGTGACTGTGGGGGCAGAGGGGACTGCCCAAGGGAGACGTGGGTCCGCCGGTAGGGGGACCGTACCGCAGAAAATACACACAGGGTGATTAATCCAAGAAGGCGAACCCTGTGGAGCACCTATTCCAGTACAGAGTAATTAGTACCCATAGTGGGTCTGGTCAGGAATTCCTCGAATTCCTGAATTCATGGACCAGGGGGCTAGGGAGGAAAAGACATCCAGGAAGCGCAAGTTTAATGGACTCTCTTGGGAGAAACAGAGCACGTGATCGCCTCAAGGGGAAGGGCGCTAGCACAAGCGGCACACCCGGTCTGTTGTCCTGTGTTACCAAGTTCTACATGCTCGGCCTGACAAAACACAGGTCGAAATCGACTCAACCCGGAGATTGTAGAATCTCGCAAAGTTATTGGGTGACGCCCAGCCCGCTGCTCTAGAGAGGTGCAGTTGGCCAGTGCCCACGAGGATGACACACTTCTTGTAGAGTGTGCTCGAACCCACAAGGGGGCAGGCACGGCCTGGGTCTGATAGGCCAATGTGATGGAGTCGACTACCCAGTGGGCAAGCCACTGTTTGGAGACAGTATTCCCTTTCCGCTGTCCGCCAAAGCAAACAAAGAGTGGCTGAGAGAGTCTAAAGCTCTGTGTGCTGTCCAAACAGGTATGCAAATCATGACACAGCAACGATAAGGCTGGGTCTGCCTCCTCTCAGGGCAGTGCTTGCAGGTTCACTACCTGGTCCCTAAAAGGGATTGTAGGAACCTTGGGCACGTAGCCCGTTCGTGTTCTTAGGATGACATGAGTATCTGCTGGACTGAATTCCAGGCAAGTGTCGCTGACAGTGAACGCTTGCAGATTTCCAACCCTCTTGATGGAAGCAAACGCAATCAGGAGTGCCGTCTTCTGGGAGAGGGCACTTAGCTCAACTGATTCAAGTGGCTCGAAGGGGGTTCTCTGAAGGCCCGTAAGGACCACAAGAGATCCCATGAGGGGAACAGGTATGGCCTGGGAGGGTTCAGCCTCCAGTCACCACTTAGAAACCTGATGATCAGGTCATGCTTCCCTAGGGACTTACCGTCCACCGCGTTATGGTGGGTCACTAAAGCAACAACATATTTCTTCAAGCTGGAGAAGGACAGCTGCCCCTCCAGCTTTCCCTGTAGGAATGAGAACACTGACCCGACTGTGCACCTCTGTGGTTCTTCAGATCGGGAAGAACACCAATTTGCGAACAGGTGTCACTTTAGGGCGTAAAGCTGCCTGGTGAAGATCTTCCGCATCCCGTCCAGGGGCCAGACGTGCAGGTTCCAGATGTCTGGGTGCGGATGCCAGAGGGTGCCCCGTCCCTGAGAAAGAAGGTCTTTCCTCAGGGTGATTTGCCAGGGAGGTGCTGTCGCAAGGAGCGTGAGATCCGAGAACCAAGTCTGGGGGGGCCAATAAGGGGCCACTAGAGTGACCTGTGCGAGTATGCTCAATGGGGGAAATGCATACTTGAGCAGCCCCAGGGGCCAGCTGTGTGCCAATGCATCTGTCCTGAGGGGACTTGCCTCCGACCTGAGGTAAAACCAGAGTGGGCAGTGGGAGTTCTCTTGAGAAGCGAACAGGTCTATCTGTGCTTTGCATAATGGTCCCTGATTAGCTGAACCACCTGAGGGTGGATCCTCCAATCTCCGTTGAGGGGAGCCTGTCACGACAGCGTGTCTGCTGTCATGTTGAGGCTGCCTGGAATATGAGTGGTGTGCAGTGACCTCAGTTGGTGCTGACTCCAAAGGATGAGGTGGCGGGTGATTTGTGACATGATGAGAGCGTGCGCCGCTATGGTGCTTTATGTACCCTACTGTCGCAGTGCTGTCTGAACGGATCAAGACTTGCTTCCCTCGAATCAGTGGGAGAAACCCCTGCAGGGCAAGAAATACAGCCAGCAAGTCAAGTCAAGTCAATTTTATTTGTATAGCGCCTTTCACAACATACATCGTTTCAAAGCAGCTTTACAGAAGATCAGGCATTAACAGGAAATAAAACTGTAATGTCTATAATGTCGATGAATCATCATTGTGTAATTAGAATACGATTATTAATCATGTTTAAAAATAAGTAATTAAATAATAATTGTATTAATTACCCCAGTTAGCAAGCTGAAGGCGACTGTGGCAAGGAACACAAAACTCCATAAAATGTTGATTAAAGGAGAAAAATAACCTTTGGAGAAACCAGACTCACTGTGGGGGCCAGTTCCCCTCTGGCTAACATCATGAATATAATGCAGATATTACTTATGTATAGTTCAAGTCACAGTTTAAAATGAATAAACTAAGTAAGTAACACTAAGTAAGTGTTAAGGGTAAGTGTTTAAACATAGATTTTGTATGAACTGTAAGATTAATGACTAATGTCTTTGAAGTCCACCCTGGATTAACTGCAGAAGTTCACATAGATGCAATTGTCCTTGTTAATTGGCTGATGAAGGCTTTTGTTGGCAATTGATAGTCTATGTATTCCATTATAAGAGTGTAGTCCATCAATAGACAGATGCTGGCAGAGATCAGTGAGGTACATCACAGTTCAACCTGGCTGGTAATTTTGGTGAGGTTCGGTGTGGTCCATCCTAAATCCAAGGTTAAGACAATGGCATATGAAGTATCCCATGTCTCTGGATTTGGCATCAGTTCATCCTCTGAAGTCCATCATAATAGACTGAAGTGATGTTTGGCTGGCACCGGCTGCATTTAGTCATTCACACAGCGACATGTAGCAGTGGAGTCCAACACGAAGCAGGAATGGATCTGGATCCAGCCGGTTCTGGTGACCTCAGGATAGGTGTCCTGAGGTTGAGACAGGGAAACAAATAAAATAATATAAGCATAGATGCCATTCAATTTATTGCAGATTTATAAATCATGATCAATGTTTCTGATTTTTGGTTCTGGCAGACTAAACTAAAGCAGCCTAATTGTGGTTTGTAGGATAAATTAGGTGTATGCCTGGCTAAATAGATGAATCTTAATCTAGACTTAAACTGAGGGAGTGTGTCTGCATCTTGAACAGTGTTAGGGAGACTATTTCATAGTTTAGGAGCCAAATATGAAAAGGATCTACCTCCTTTTGTGGATTTTGATATTCTAGGAACTATTAACAGGCCATCATTTTGCGATCGTAATGAACGTGATGGAATATAGCATATTAGAAGGTCACTAAAGTACTGCAGAGCTAGACCATTCAAAGCTTTTGCTGCCGAGCTGCTCTCTTGAGAGCATGAATGTGATCATTGTACCATGGTGCAGGGCTTATTTCTTTAATTTTATTTAATCAAAGTGGGGCAACACTATCAAGAGTGCTAGCGAAGACTGCATTAATATTTTTTGTTATTTCATCAAGTTCTACTGGGCTTTGGGGTTTATTGAATGTATGAGATAGATTTTGAAGATTATTAGTGAAGCTATCTTTAGTGGTCGAAAGAATAGTTCTACCTGAATGATGGCGTGGTGTAGATTGAGTAACATTAGCTGATCGCAGCATACAAGAGACGAGGTAATGATCCGAGATGTCATCGCTCTGCTGCAGAATTTCTATATTATCAACATCAACACCATATGATAGAATTAAATCTAGAATATGATTATGGCGATGAGTTGGTCCCGTTACATTTTGTCTGACTCCAAGAGAGTTGAGAATATCGATAAATGCTAATACAAATGTATCATTTTCATTATCAATGTGAATTTTGAAGTCACCAACAATTAAAGCTCTATCTACAGTAACTACAAGATCTGATAAAAAATTAGCAAATTCACCAAGGAAATCAGAATAAGGCCCGGGTGATTTATACACTGTAGCAAAGGTAAAAGCAGACATTGTTTTTTTTATTTATATCTGACATTGTCACATTAAGCATTTTTAGTTCAAAAGACTTACATTTATATCCTGTCCTCTGAGTAACACCAAAAACTTCACTGTAAATTGTAACAACACCTCCTCCTCGACCCTTCAGACGCATGGCTCATGTTTATAACAATAACCTGGGGGAGTAGATTAATTTAAACTAATATATTCATCCGGTTTAAGCCAGGTTTCAGTCAAACAGAGCGCATCCAAACTATGATCTGTAATAACTGAATTAACAATTAGTGAATTAGAGATCTAATGTTTAATAGCCCTATTATTATATGATGTTTATCTTTAATTTGTTTGTTTTGTTCAAGTTTGACCTTAATCAGATTTTTTCTAAATGATTTAGTGAGGGTTTTGTGGTTGGTAGTTCGGGGAACAGACACTGTCTCTATGTGTTGTAGTTTATGTGACCTGTGTGATGTCTCAATGCAGCTAGCAGATGTTCGGATTAACCAGTTTGTCTACTTTCTGACCAGGGCCCCAGTTAGTCAAATACTATCTTTATTAAGACTATGAGCAAAATTACTAGAGAGGAGAGCGGCACCTTCCCTGGAGGGATGGAGTCCATCTCTCATTAGCAGGTCAGGTCTACCCCAAAAACTCTTCCAATTGTCTATAAATCCTATTTTATTCTTCAGACAACACTCAGACATCCAGCCATTCATTGACACTAATCTACTATAAACCTCATCACCACAATGAGCAGGGAGGGGACCAGAGAATATTACAGTGTCTCACATAGTTTTTGCAAATCCACACACCTCTTGAACATTATCTTTAGTGAACTCCAACTGGCAAAGCTGGATATTGTTAGCGCCGACATGAATAACAATTTTAGAAAATCTACGTTTAGCATTAGACAGCACTTGTAAATTTGATTTGATGTCAGATGCTCTGGCACCCGAAATGCAATTAACAATAGTGTCTGGAGTCTCTATTTCCACGTTCCTTACAATAGAATTGCCAATAACAAGGGATTTTTCAACATGATTCCCAGTGAGTGCATCACTTAGTGGGGAGAATCGATTGGAAACCCTAACAGGAACAGGAGAGTGGTGGCTCTTTGCTGAGTGAGTATGCTACCAAGACTTCACCCAAATGCTCTGCTGCAGGGGCTCTACAGCCGGAACCAAAGTGTGTGTGTGTTGCTCTCTGTACTGCCCGCACCCAAAACAGTATCTACTGGCTTCTCTTTCTCACTGACCTCCTCTAGCATTCGGATGCGTGTCTCTAACTCATTAATCTTCTCCGTCAGCCTGACTAATTCCTTACATTTATCACATGTGAATCCCTCACTGCTGACAGAAGAGGCTATTGTAAACATGTGACATGCAATGCAGGAAGAAATAACATTAGCGGATGCCATGACTTACCGCAAATTGTTTGTTGTTGTTTGTTGTTCCTGAGTGGTGAGGCTTTGAGATTGATGTGAATCCCTCACGCAGTTGTTTGTTGTTGTTGTTGGTTGTTCTTGATAAGCGGTGCTTCAATGCAATAATCTGTGTAACACAGAGGAGAAAAAAGTATGCATGCTGAAAAATGCACGCAGTTTAATCACAATAAAAATAGAAAGCAGATGCAGGTGGAATATGCACACAGTTGAATCGCTATAAGAGAATAATGTGAGAGAAAACCCAATGCACGTTTAAAAATGGCAGATGTTAAGGATTAAAGGCTGAAAACAGATATATAAGCGATGCCAAAAAAAACTAACAGGCTACAAACACAGACTCTAGCTAGGCACCAAAAGCAACAGGTGAAATACATGCAGATGAAACAGTAGAAAAACCTGAAATGCTGTAAAATGACAGGATATAACGATGAACATGTGAGAATAAGAATAAGCAATGCTAAGCATCCTATGCAGGCTACAAACAAACACTCGTGCAGCGTGCCGTCAGCAACAGGAAGTCCAGTGACATCAAAAACATCTTGTTCAAAATCAACCCCAGGCAATTGATGTACCAACGCAGCCGCAGGCCCGTCCAGGACCGGCAGCTGCGTACCCATTGCACACAGAGCCCCAGCTCTGTTTGGAGGCATCTGTGGTAACCACGATGCGACTGGACACCTGCTGCAGGGTGACTCCTGTCCACAGAAAACAGAGGTCTGTCCAGGGGTTGAGTAACTGATGGCAGAGGGGGGTGAAAATCACACGATACGTGCCGTGGTGCCATGCCCACCTCGCAGCTCGAATCTGAAGCCAGTGCTGGAGCAGTCTCATATGCATCATCACTAGCAGCGTGACTGCAGCTGAGGATGCCATATACCCCAGGAGCCTCTTTTGAATGATGACTGGCAATTCAGCACCGACTGTGCACGCTTGTTTGTGAGGCGTGCTACCAATAAGACTGAGTCTAACTCCATGCAGAGAAAAGATATGCTCTGAACTGGGGAGAGCTTGCTCTTTTCCAAGTTGACATGAAGCCCTTGACGGCTGAGGTGCCTGAGCACATGTTCCCTGTGGGCGCATAGTGTCAATCGAGATTGAGCTAGGATCAGCCAGTCAACGAAGTAGTTGAGTATGCGGATGCCCAATTCCCTTAGTGGGGCAAGGGCAGCCTCTTCGACCTTTGTGAAGATGCGAGGGGACAGGGACAGGCTGAAGGGGAGGACTTTGTACTGGTATGCTCAGCCCTCGCACGTGAATTGTAGAAAGGGTCGTGTCGGGGCAAAATCAAGACGTGGAAGTACGCGTCCTTCAGGTTTACTGTTGCGAACCAATTGTGATGCCGGACGCACTTTAGAAAATGTTTTTGCATGAGCATCTCGAACGGGAGTTTGTGCAGAGCCTGGTTGAGAACTCGCAGGTCCAAGATTGGTCTCAACCCACCTCCTTTTTTGGGTACGATGAAGTAAGGGCTGTCGAAACCCTTCTCAGTCTTGGCTGGAGGGACAGGCTCTATCGCGTCCTTTTGCAAAAGGGTAACTATTTACACACGCAGGGTGCTGGCTTTTTCGCCGAGCTCCGAGATGGGGTGGATGTTGCTGAAACAGGGTGGACGCCTGGCAAATTGAATCACATAGCCGAGTTGGATGGTCCTGGCTAGCCAGCGCGACAGGTTGGAAAGCGTAAGCCATGCGTGAGGGGCACTGAAGGGATGATCATTTTTAAATACCCAGTGGGGCTTTGCAGTGGTGGGGAGACGATAGTGTTGCGTCGGGAGGCAAAGTTGTGACCTGAGGCATGTGTACTGAGAAAGGACTCAAGCACTTACCTTGCCCGCGTTCCCGGTAAGGGGCGGGTTAATGACAGACCTGTCAGAACCGGCCGACCGGGGTTGTGAACGCTGTACATATGTGGACGAGGTGGTGAAGTTTCAGGGTGCCAATCCACCTGTAAGATTCTGTTGCTGGGGCGGCTTGAGTGCACCGGCTAGGTAACCCAGGGGATGAGGAAATCACTCTTTTATTGAAAAAGTGGGTACCGCAGCCCGAAGGGCGTGCAGCAAATGACAAAACAGAAACCAAGGTTTTTCCACCTGGCCCTCCACTGGGGGAAGGTGTGGTCTGGCTATCAGCTCCGAAGGAAGAATCTGACTGAACAGAGGAAATACCACCTTTTATACCCATATGTCCGGGGTGGGACATGCAAATTCTGTTCGCCAATTTGGCATTGGCCTTTTTCATATTCAGATAAATCTGAGGCTCCCGAAAGAAGCCCCTTCAATCACTACAATCGACACAATGACGAGTGAGTGACAAAAGGTGAAATAGAAATACAATGATTTAGCAAATATGTTTGTCAAATAAGTTTGACATGCGGTTTTGGGGCATGAAACAACAATTGGCTCAGAATAATAATAATAATAATAATAATAATAATAATAATAATAATAGTAATAATAATAATAATAATAATAATAATAATAATAAATAGATAAAAAGTTTGACAAGACAAACTTTGATGTTGGCTTGAGAAAGCCTAGCCTGAAAGTTTGAAGTAGTTATAAATTCTTGAAGTTTGATGACTTTAAAATTGAAGTAGTTATAAGTTTAAGTAGTAGTTTTAAAAGTTCAAAGTTTAAAGATTATAAGACCATTCAGTCTATCAGATAGATAGATAGATAGATAGATAGATAACCCCATCTAGTCAACCCAAAAGTCTCTACGATGTTCTGTTGAAAAGATATGTGATTTGTTAATTGGCTGCTAGGGTAACCCAATCTGGTTGGAAGGCAGATACCAAGGTGATAATGAAAAGACTCCTTGCTACTCTGTTTCAAAAGAACGAAACTGGAAGTCTATATGATGTATTAGTGCAGAGATATGTGTTTTGTTACTTGGTTGCTAGGGTAACCCCATCTGGTTGCAAGGTAGTTACAACGGTGAAACTTATCAAGTCTCCTTGCCATCCTGAGTGAAATAAGTCAACCCGGAAGTCTCTACAATTTTTTGATGCAGAGATATGTGACTTGTTACTTGGTTGCTAGGGTAATACCATCTGGTTGCTATGAAGTTACAAGGGTGATACTTATCAAGGCTAATTTCTATCCTGAGTGAAATAAGTCAACCCGGAAGTCTCTACAATTTTATGGTAAAGAGATATGTGATTTGTTGCTTGGTTGCTAGGGTAACCCCATCAGGTTGCTAGGCAGTCACCAAGGTGACAGCCAAAGAGGATCCTTACCTTCCTAAGTTAGATAGGTCAACCTGGAAGTCTCTATGATTTTCTGGTGCAGAGATATGTGATTTGTTAATTGGTTGCTAGGGTAACCCCATCTGGTTGCTAGGCAGTTACTAGGGTGATACTTCTCAGTGCTACTTTCCATCCTGAGTAAAATAAGTCAACCCGGAAGTCTCTGTGATTTTCTTGTGCAGAGATATGTGATTTGTTTCTTGGTTGCTAGGGTATCCCCATCTGGTTGCTAGGCAGTTACCAAGGTGACAGCCAACAATGCTCCTTGCCATCCTGAGTGAAAAAATTCAACCCGGGAGTCTCTACGATGTTCTGGTGAAGAGATATGTGATTTGTAGCTTAGTTGGTAGGGTAACCCCTTGTAGTTGCTAGGGAGCTACCAGGGTGATACTTTTCAAGGCGACTTTCCTTCCAGAGTGAAATAAGTCAACCCAGAAATCTCTACGACATTCTGATCCTGAGATACACATCTTAGTGATTTTGAATGGATGTCAATGGTGTTTTGTTGCTAGGGTGCTTTAAATGGTTGCTAGGGCGTGGCTAAGTAGTTCCCATGATGAAAGCTGAAGACTGATTACTCACCTAATTAAAACAAAGCAACTATCATGTCTCTAGGACATTCTGATCCGAAGATATCTTACTGTAATTGAAATCAATCAATCTGGTTGCTAGGGTGCTCTAAATTGTTGCTAGGGCGTGGCTAGCCAATAAACAGAGTGATTCTTATTGGCTGCTTACTATCCTGACTCAAAAGAGTCAATCCCCAAGTTTCTATAATATTGTGTTCTGAAGATATCCATTTGAGCCATTTTGAATGGAAGTGTATGGAGGCTGTTGCTAGGGTGTTGTAAATGGTTGCTAGGGCATGGCTACATCATTTCCAAGCTGATAGTTAAAGACTGATTGGTAGCCTGAGTGAAATGAGCCTGCCCCCATGTTTCTACAACATTTTGATTGGGAGATATGATCCAACAAAATACTGTGTCTTGTCATATTAAGGAAAAAACAATTGCTTTCATGTGCGAGACCCTTGCCATAGTATGCCTATGGGGCATATTTGGGCCCGTTTTACCCCTCAGGGTTAAATCTTACCCCCAAACTCATGTCATGCTCCACAACTGCTTGCTAGGCCACATTAAATGAGTCCACCCACATGTCTTTATGAAATTTTCTGTCATTACTTATTGTCTGCTTGATAATATAAATCCTCTGAGGGAGAGAGAGAGAGAGAGACGCAGGGCTGACAGGCCCTTTTTTGTCTGTGTGTGTGAAAACATCAGTAGGGATTTAAATTTTGGAACATTCCGCAATGTAAAGTCAATGGGACTTTTTTGGCCGCTTTTTCGTCCGCTGTTCGAAAATCGTACACCCGATCGCTTAGAAAAGTCATAGCACAGGTGTCCTCAATAGGCCGTTTGATTTGACACCTCATTCATGGGTCTACGCCAAACGGTGCAGGACGAGTTAGGTGCCGAAGTTTTGTACGGAAGAAGAAGAAGAAGAAGAAGGAAGAAGAAGAAGAAGAAGAAGAAGAAAAACTAGATAGGTACATTTCCTGAAGAAAATGTGAGTGGTGCTTGCCGTGGCAAAATTTCTTTCCACAATGTCTCACCTGCAGCCCAAAGTTGAAAGAGGCCACCCCCATGACAGTAGGATATTCTGGTGCAGAGATATTGGTAATGTTCCATGGTTACTAGGGTAACCCATCTGGTTGATAGGCAGTTTCAAATGTGCCAGCCAACAATGCTCCTTGCCATCCAGAGTGAAATAAGTCAACCCGGAAGTCTCTACGATTTTCTAGTACAGAGATATGTGATTTGTTACTTGATTGCTAGGCTAACCCCATCTGGTTGATAGGAAGTTACCAAAGTAACATCCAACAATGCTCCTTGCCATCTTGAGTGAAAAAAGTCAACTCGGAAGTCTCTACGATTTTGTAGTGCAAAGATATGCGATTTGTTACTTGGTTGCTAGGGTAACCCCATCTGGTTGCTAGGCAGTAAACAAAGTGATACTCATAAGGCTCCTTGCAATCCTGAGTGAAATATGTCAACCCCTATGTCTCTACGATGTTCTGGTTCAAAGATATGTGATTTGTTACTTGGTTGCTAGGGTAACTATATCTGGTTGCTATGCAGTTACCAGGGTGATACTTATCAAGCCTCCTTTCCATCCTGAGTGAATAAAGTCAACCCGGAAGTCTCTATGATTTTCTGTTGTAGAGATATGTGACTTGTTACTTGGTTGCTAGGCTAACCACATTTGGTTGCTAGGCAGTTACCAGAGTGATACATATCAAGGCTACTTTCCATCCTGATTGAAATAAGTGAAACAGGAAGTCTCTATGATTTTCTGGAGCAAATATATGTGATTTGTTACTTGGTTGCTAGGGTTACCCCATCTGGTTGCTAGGCAGTTACCAAAGTGATACTCATAAGGCTCCTTGCAATCCTGAGTGAAATATGTCAACCCCTAAGTCTCTACGATGTTCTGGTTCAAAGATATGTGATTTGTTACTTGGTTGCTATGGTAACCATATCTGGTTGCTATGCAGTTACCAGGGTGATACTTATCAAGCCTCCTTTGGTTGCTAGGCGGTTGCTAGGGTGTTCGTGGTGGTTACTATGGTGTTGCTAGGCAGTTGCTAGGTCGTTCTTGGTTGTTGCTAGGCGGTTGCTATGGCATTCTGGGTGGTTGCTAGGGTGTTGCTAGGTGGTTGCTAGGGTGTTCTGGGTGGTTGAAAGGGTGTTGCTAGGCGGTTGCTAGGGTGTTCTAGGTGGTTGCTATGGTGTTGCTAGGCAGTTGCTAAGGTGTTCTTGGTGGTTGCTAGGGTATTCTGGGTGGTTGCTAGGGTGTTGCTAGGTGGTCGCTGGGGTATTCTGGGTCGTTGCTAGGGTGTTGCTAGGTGGTTGCTAGGGTGTTGTGGGTGGTTGCTATAGTGTTGCTAGGCGGTCGCTAGGGTATCCTGGGTGGTTGCTTGGGTATTTTGGGTGGTTGCTAGGGTATTCTGGGTGGTTGCTAGGGTGTTGTGGGTGGTTGCTAGGCGGTTGCTAGGGTGTTATGGGTGGTTGCTATGGTGTTACCAGGTGGTTGGTAGTTGTCACAGATGGTTACTATGAAGTTTTTATAGAGTTCTTAGCATGTTTTAGGCATGATTTTACATGTAAATAATCGCTATTAGCATGTAGCTATTCACTGCTAGCATGTGTAGCATGTTGGACGTGCTGTTTGCTAGCATGAGTCAAAAGAGCCAACCCCCATGTCTCTACGATGTTCTGATGCAGAGATATAGGTCTTGCATAATAAATGATAAATGGTTGCTAGGGTACTCTGTTTGGTTGCTAGGGAGTGGCTTGGCAGCTGCCAATGATGAATCTCCAAAGGCTGTGTTATGCCCCTCCACTACCTGTGGTGGCTCTGTTTCCTTTACTAATGTTTGGCTGCTCAGGCAGTATGTTTTCATTGGTTATTGTGTGCAGGTGTGATCGGGTAACGAGTGGGCGGAGAGACACCCTTTAAAAGCTGAGGCACTCCGTGCAGAGAAGGAGGAAGGGGGAGACTTGTGTTTCGGCCACCATGCCTGTTATTGATCTTCCTGCAATGTTTTATTCTGTTGTAGTTAATCTTCTTAGCTGTTTTTGTTTGTAAATAACTCATTTGTTTAATAAACCCCTTGGGTAAACGAGTCTAATTGACTTTGCGGTCATTTTATGTTATGGCCAGTGAGCCTGATCATAACATTTGGGCGCTCGTCCGGGATAGAATCGGGTAGGAAGTAATGTTTTGTGAGCGACTTGTTGGTGAGTACCAAAAATTTATTTTTTTTTTTTGTCTGGGTAGAGGAGCGTGCACCTCAATAAGTAAGTCATCGGGCAGACATTGAGTCTGCCACTTTATTATTTTAGTTTCATTATTTTTGGTGGTATCCTTAGTCGGTACGTTTCGGGGGATTGTGGTAGACTGTGCAATCGGTCTGCCATGTCCTCACGAGTTTAACGTTTAATGTACACCGGGTAGGGGGATCCACTGAAGACTAGTAAGGCTAAGTTTAGTGTTGTTGGATAGGTAAGTAGGGGTTGGGGTGTAGCAGTGAATCTCCCAGTCTTTTGGTACTCGCTTATATTGTTGGTCGCTTTAGTGATTTAATAGTGCACTGCATAAAGTAGTGTTTAATTTTTATCCCATTCATGTGTCTAACTTTTCCTCAACTTGTCAGTATTGTGGCGTGGTGGTGTTATGTTAAAGGCTTGTAGTCATTTTTGATCACTGTTTTTTTTTTTTTTTTTTTTCTTTTGTGTAGCAGCCTGTAGTATTTTGTTTTGTTTATTTTGGATCGCTATATTAATCATGTCTATAGCTCAGGAGTTTATCGAAAACCCTTCTGTAGAGGCGTTTATTAATCTTAAAAAAGAGCAACTTTTGGAATTGGCTATTTATTATGAAGTTGAGTTGTCCGCCTCCGATAAACGCCTCAAAAACAGCATTAAAACGGCTCTACTACCAGTTTTGGTAGAGAAGAGGGTTTTGCCTCCCGTTGATATGAGAGATTCTATCCGGTTGAAAGAGCTTTCTATTCGGGAGAGAGAATTAGACAATGAGAGAGAAGAGTTACGTTTACGAGTCTTTGAGAATGAGTTGGAAATGAAACGCTTAGATTTAAAAGCTAGACAGGAAAATATTGATCTTATTCATACCGGGTCTTTTGATGTGTGCAAAAACATTAGGCTTGTACCACTTTTCATTGAGAAAGATGTGGAAAAGTATTTTCCACATTTTGAGAAAGTTGCGTCAACTTTAAATTGGCCGAAAGAAGTATGGACTTTGTTAATTCAGTCAGTTTTAACTGGTAGGGCACAAGAAGTGTATTCTTCACTTTCACTTGAGCAAAGTAAAGACTACGGTGTGGTTAAGGCAGCTATTCTTAGTTGTTACCAACTAGTGCCGGAAGCTTACCGGCAGCGTTTTCGCCGATGTGAGAAAACCGAACATCAGACTTATATAGAGTTTGCTCGTGATAAAGAGGCTTTGTTTGACCGATGGTGTTCGTCAAGTGAGGTAGACAGCCAGGCAAAGTTGCGAGCTTTGATTCTTGTGGAGGAATTTAAAAACTGCTTGCCCGATGTTGTGGCTACTTACCTTAATGAACATAAAGTTAATTCTCTGCATGAAGCTGCTGTCTTGGCAGATGAATTTGTTTTGACCCACCGTATCTTCAAAGAGAGATATAAGCCTGTAGGTTTATCTCCTAAATCCAGTTATGCTGCGGTGCATTCTTCCAGTAGTCCAGAGCAGGCTTGTTTTTATTGTAAGAAGCCTGGGCACTTGGTGGCAGACTGTCCAGTGCTGAGAAAAAAACAAGCTGCGAAAGGCTTTGGGTTGATTAAAGCGTCCCCATATTTTGTTTCGCCCTGTCCTGAATTTTCAAGTGATGTGAAGACCGGCTATGAACCTTTCCTTAGTGATGGTTTTGTGTCATTGTCTGGTGATGACAATCTCACCCCTGTACGCATTTTGCGTGATACCGGTGCTGCACAATCATTCATTTTGAAAGGGATTTTGCCTTTGTCGGAAATAACGGAAAACGGCACCAGTGTATTAGTTCGTGGCTTTGAGATGGGCTTTACTGTTGTTCCACTTCACCAAATCATTTTAAAATCTTGTGTAGTCACCGGCCGTGTTGCGGTTGGTGTTCGTGAGTCTCTGCCCATCCCTGGTGTGTCCTTTATTTTGGGCAATGATTTAGCAGGTAGTAATGTGTGGAACCGAGTAAGTTCGGAAGTCCTCCCTCAAGTTGTTGCTGTGCCTGGCAAGGCAGCCGTCCATGAGTGTGTAGAGAAAAATCCAGATGTTTTTCCTGCATGCGCGATTACTCGTGCTATGTCGAGGAAAGGAGGGCTTTCCTTTTCTCCTGTTGAGTGTGAACTGTCTGATTCTTTTTTTGTGAATCTTGAATCTGGAAAATCTCCCGAGTCAATCGAGAGATTATCCGTTAGTGATCTATTTGGGCCTGATAAGAAAATTAATAAAAGTATGTCGGAGTCTGCGTGCTTATCTCGCACAAAATTGATTGCTGCTCAAAAAGCAGATGTGTCATTAGTCCCTCTATTCCGCTCTGTTTCATCTGATATTAACATTGATGAAGAACCACAATGTTTTTTCTTTCAGGACGGTGTTCTAATGAGGAAGTGGAGGCCTTACAATGTTCCAGACCATGGTAACTCTGTTTATCAGATTGTGATGCCTGTTGGTTACAGAGATCACATTCTGAGTGTAGCTCATGACTGTGTAGCTGGTCATATGGGGGTCGCCAAAACACTAAATCGTGTTAGTCAACACTTCTACTGGCCAGGGTTGAAGCGGGATGTAGTTAGTTTCTGTAAAACCTGTAAGGTCTGTCAGCTGGTTGGTAAACCCAACCAGAAAATCCCTCCTGCTCCTCTGTATCCCATTCCTGTGGTGGCCCCGCCGTTTGATCATGTCATTGTTGATATTGTTGGTCCACTTGTACGCTCTACGAGTGGATATCAATATCTTTTAACAATAATGTGTGCAGCTACTCGTTTTCCGGAGGCTGTCCCTTTGCGAGGAATTTCTGCCAAAGTGGTGTTAAGGGAGCTGCTAAAATTTTTCTCTGTGTTTGGTCTGCCAAAAATCATCCAGACTGATCGGGGATCGAATTTTATGTCTCGTGTGTTCATCCGTGTTTTGAAACAACTTAGCATACAACATAATGTTTCCAGTGCCTATCATCCTGAAAGCCAGGGAGCACTGGAACGTTATCATCAAACGCTGAAGGGCATGTTGCGTGCATATTGCCTTGAGACTGGTAAGGATTGGGCAGATGCAGTTCCCTGGCTGCTGTTCGCCTGTAGAGAGGTGAGACAGGAATCACTTGGTTTTAATCCTGCCGATCTTGTTTTTGCACACACTCCACGAGGTCCATTGGCTGTATTGAAAGATCAGTTTTTAAGTGAATTCCCTGCAAAAGACATCTTGAGTTATGTGTCAAATTTTCGTTCTCGTTTACATAGAGCCCGTGAGTTAGCTCATGAAAATCTTGAGAGGGCACAAGACAAGATGAAAAATTGGTATGACTGTAAAACCACAGATCGACACTTTGAAGTGGGCGATAATGTACTTATGTTACTTCCCATCCCTGGATCTGCTCTACAAGCCCGTTTTAGTGGCCCATATGTGGTAGTGCATAAAGTTTCTGACCGCGATTATGTAATCGCCACTCCAGACCGGCAGCAACAGAAGCGTCTTTGTCACATTAATATGTTGAAGCCTTATTTTGAGCGTGCTTCTCCTTCTGTTTGCCTAGATTCGTTTCCAACTGAGCTGGAGTCGGATTTGTCGAGGTCGATGAGTGACAAATCTACGCTGTTGTCTGTTGTGGTGGAAGAGAGTGATGAAACTGAAAACAACCCATCTCGTGCTTTAATTGAGGGTCGTCTTAACAATACTGAAATGCTCTCAGTTTTAGCTGATCACCTCCCACACCTCACAGACTCTGAGAAGGTTGACATTTTGGATGTTGTCCAACAATTTCCAGAGTTGTTTAGTGATGTCCCAAAACAAACTCATGTCATTGAGCATGACATTGACGTTGGAACAACAAAACCGATAAAACAACATCCATACAGGGTAAATCCTTTGAAACGTGCTGTGTTAAAGAAGCAAGTACAGTACATGCTTTTAAATAACATTGCGGAACCTAGCATGAGTGCATGGAGTTCTCCATGTCTCTTGGTGGCAAAACCTGATGGTACATTTCGGTTTTGCACTGATTATCGGCGTGTTAACGCAGTTACTAGACCTGACTGTTATCCGTTGCCCAGGTTGGATGATTGTATTGATCAGATGGGTTCTGCAGGTTTTGTTAGTAAGTTTGACTTGCTGAAAGGCTATTGGCAGATTCCCCTCACAAGTCGTGCAAGAGAAATATCTGCATTTGTTACCCCAGATGACTTCTTGAATTACCACGTTATGGCTTTTGGAATGCGTAATGCTCCCGCAACGTTCCAGCGGTTGATAAATACAGTGTTGTCTGGCATGTCTGGCTGTGAGGCCTATTTGGACGATGTGGTCCTTTACAGTGCGTCGTGGCCAGAACATGTTCAGCAGATCCGAGAGTTATTTTGTCGACTGTCCGCAGCCAATTTGACCATCAATTTGGCTAAATGCGAGATTGGCAAAGCAACAGTCACCTATTTGGGTAGAGTAGTAGGAGGTGGCCAGGTGCGTCCTTTGGATGCCAAAGTGTCTGCTATCTGTAGTTTTCCTCCCCCTACTGATCGTCGTGAGTTACGCAGATTTCTTGGTATGGTGGGCTACTACCGTGGTTTTTGTAGAAATTTTTCATCTGTAGTAGCTCCACTGACTAATTTACTCAGTCCAAAGGTGGTATATCAGTGGTCTGACCAGTGTCAGAGCGCTTTTGAGAACGCGAAGGCATTACTTATTTCAGCTCCGGTGTTGGCTGCACCTGACTTTGCGACACCTTTTTTTTTAATGGTTGACGCAAGTGATCAAGGAGCTGGCGCTGTCCTCCTCCAAGATGGACTTGAGAATGTCCATCACCCCGTTTGCTACTTCTCCAAGAAGTTTAATCAACATCAACGGTGGTACTCCACCATCGAAAAGGAGACGCTGGCCCTTGTTCTTGCTGTCCAACACTTTGAAGTATATCTGGGTGTTTCAGATAGAACGATCGTTTATAGTGATCATGACCCTCTAAAGTTTCTAAGCCGCATGAGAAACGCTAATCAGCGTCTGATGCGGTGGAGTTTGATTTTACAACCTTTTAACATCGAGGTTAAGCATATCCGTGGTACTGAAAACGTCTTAGCAGACGCCTTATCTAAAGTACCTTAGTCTAGTATTTCTATGTTTACAGTTACTTGATAACTGTATTGTTATAACTCAATTTTCTTTGTGTGTTTTGTAATTTAAATTACAGTATTTAAAAAAAAAAAATGTTGAGTTTTGAAATTGTCACACGCATCTCTATTGGTGGGGTGTTCGTGTACGGCAATATGTGTCTTGTTGTTTATATTATGATTTTGGAGACTGGAGTCACCATTTTGGTGTGGGGGTGTGTTATGCCCCTCCACTACCTGTGGTGGCTCTGTTTCCTTTACTAATGTTTGGCTGCTCAGGCAGTATGTTTTCATTGGTTATTGTGTGCAGGTGTGATCGGGTAACGAGTGGGCGGAGAGACACCCTTTAAAAGCTGAGGCACTCCGTGCAGAGAAGGAGGAAGGGGGAGACTTGTGTTTCGGCCACCATGCCTGTTATTGATCTTCCTGCAATGTTTTATTCTGTTGTAGTTAATCTTCTTAGCTGTTTTTGTTTGTAAATAACTCATTTGTTTAATAAACCCCTTGGGTAAACGAGTCTAATTGACTTTGCGGTCATTTTATGTTATGGCCAGTGAGCCTGATCATAACAGGCTGCTTGTCAGTATGAATGATATAAACCAACTCCCATGCCTCTGTGACATTCAGAATGGAAGATATCTCTCTTTGGATTTTGGTTGCTAAGGTGCTCGAAAATGGTTGCTAGGGAGGGGCTAGGAAGTGTTGAGGGGATTCATGATTGGCTGTTTTACTGCCCCAAGTCAAACGAGACCACCCTCGTGTTTCTATGATAATTCAGTCCGGAGATATCCCTTTGATCTCTTTCAATGGAAGTCTATGGGACTTGTTGCTAAGGTGCTCTAAATGGTTGCTAGGGCGTGGCTTGATAGCTTCACAATGATCCTGAGAGACTGATTGGTCGTCTGAGTAAAATGAGCCCGCCCCCTTGTCTCTAAGACACTGTGATCCAGAGTTATGTTCAATACAAAATCACATTTCATGGGCCGTCCTACACCATAGACTTAACATTGGGGCAACTTTGGGCAGCTCCTGCCCCCCAGGGGTGCAACTTTTACCCCATTGTGAGGTATGTTCTCACAGAGCCTGTCAGCCTCTTCAAATGTGGTAAATTACACGTCTCTGCGAAATCCTTGCTCTGAGCTATGACTCGTCAAAGTTCGGCGCAATGTTAAGTCAATGGGATTTTTTTGCCCAGTTTTTCAACACCGTACCCCCGATCGCTTATAAAAGTCATAGCACACCATTCCCAAATAATCCGCACGATTTGACGCCTCATTCGTGGGTATGTGACAAAAGCTGCGGGAGGAGTAGCGCGCCAAACTTTTGTCCGGAATAATGAAAATAATAACTAGAATGTACATTTCCTGAAGAAAATTTGAGTGGTGCTTGCCGTGGCAAAACTCGTCAAATAGCATTTTCTAACTTGTGTCTAAGCACTAAAATAAAGGTCACAGAATGTTGCTAACACGTGTTTTTCATGATGGTAGCACGTTTTAACATGTTTTAGCACTTCGCTAGGTGAAGCTAGCATGTGTTAGCATGATACTAGCACGTTTTTTGCATGTTTTAGCACTTCGTTTGGCGATGCTAACATGTGTTAGCATGATGCTAGCACGTTTTTAACATGTTTTAGCAATCCCCTAAGCAATGCTAACATGCATTAGCATAATGCTAGCACGTTTTAACATGTTTTAGCACTTCGCTAGGTGAAGCTAGCATGTGTTAGCATGATACTAGCACGTTTTTAGCATGTTTTAGCACTTCGTTTGGCGATGCTAACATGTGTTAGCATGATGCTAGCACGATTTTTAACATGTTTTAGCAATCCCCTAAGCAATGCTAACATGCATTAGCATAATGCTAGCACATTTTAACATGTTTTAGCACTTCGCTAGGTGAAGCTAGCATGTGTTAGCATGATACTAGCACGTTTTTTGCATGTTTTAGCACTTTGCTAGGCGATGCTAACATGTGTTAGCATGATGCTAGCACGTTTTTAACATGTTTTAGCAATCCCCTAAGCAATGCTAACATGCATTAGCATAATGCTAGCACGTTTTAACATGTTTTAGCACTTCGCTAGGCGATGCCAGCATGTGTTAGCATGATGCTAGCACGTTTTTAGCATGTTTTAACACTTCGCTAGGCAATACTAGCATGTGTTAGCATGTTGTTATCACGTTTTTAGCATGTTTTAGCACTTCGCTAGGCGATGCCAACATGTGGTACCATGTTGCGAGCACGTTTTTAGCATGTTTTAGCACTTCGCTAGGCGATGCCAGCATGTGTTAGCATGTTGCTAACATGTTTATAGCATGTTTTAGCACTTCGCTAGGTGATGCCAGCATATGTTAGCATGATGCTAGCACATTTTTAGCATGTTTCAGGGTGTGGCTATGAAGATTTTTATTGGCTGCTTGATAAAAGAAATCCTCTGAGGGAGAGAGAGAGAGAGAGAGGCAGGGCTGACAGGCCCTTTTTTGTCTGTGTGTGTGGAAATGTCAGTTGGGATTTAAATTTCTGAACATTCCGCAATGTAAAGTCAATGGGACTTTTTTGGCCGCTTTTTCGTCCGCTGTTCGAACATCGTACACCCGATCGCTTATAAAAGTCATAGCACACCTCTCCTCAATGAGCCGCTCGATTTGACACCTCATTCATGGGTCTACGCCAAAAGGTGCGGGACGAGTTAGGTGCCGAAGTTTTGTACGGAAGAAGAAGAAAAAGAAAAATAACTAGATAGGTACATTTCCTGAAGAAAATGTGAGTGGTGCTTGCCGTGGCAAAATTTCTTACCACAATGTCCCACCTACTGCCCAAAGTTGAAAGAGGCCATCCCCATGACAGTAGGATGTTCTGGTGCAGAGATATAGGTGTTGTTCCATGGTTGCTAGGGAAACCCATCTGGTTGATATGCAGTTACTAAGGTGACAGCCACTAACGCTACTTGCCATCCTGAGTAAAATAAGTCAACCCGGAAGTCTCTACGATTTTCTAGTACAGAGATATGTGATTTGTTACTTGGTTGCTAGGGTAAACCCTTCTGGTTGCTAGGAAGTTACCAAGGGGCAAGCCAACAATGCTCCTTGCCATCCTGAGTGAAATAAGTCAATCCGGAAGTCTCTGTGATTTTCTTGTGCAGAGATATGTGATTTGTTTCTTGGTTGCTAGGGTAACCCCATCTGGTTGCTAGGCAGTTACCAAGGTGACAGGCAACAATGCTCCTTGCCATCCTGAGTAAAATAAGTCAACCCGGAAGTCTCTGTGATTTTCTTGTGCAGAGATATGTGATTTGTTTCTTGGTTGCTAGGGTAACCCCTTCTGGTTGCTAGGCAGTTACCAAGGGGCAAGACAACAATGCTCCTTGCCATCCTAAATGAAATAAGTCAACACGGAATCACTACAATTTTCTGGTTCAGAGATATATGATTAGTTACTTGGTTGCTAGGGTAACCCCATCTGGTTGCTAGGCAGTTACCAAGGTGACAGCCAACAATGCTCCTTGCCATCCTGAGTGAAATAAGTCAACCCGGAAGTCTCTGTGATTTTCTTGTGCAGAGATATGTGATTTGTTTCTTGGTTGCTAGGGTAACCCCATCTGGTTGCTAGGCAGTTACCAAGGTCGCAGGCAACAATGCTCCTTGCCATCCTGAGTGAAATAAGTCAAACTGGAAGTCTCTGTGATTTTCTTGTGCAGAGATATGTGATTTGTTTCTTGGTTGCTAGGGTAACCCCATCTGGTTGCTAGGCAGTTACCAAGGTGACAGCCAACAATGCTCCTTGCCATCCTGAGTGAAATAATTCAACCCGGAAGTCTCTGTGATTTTCTTGTGCAGAGATATGTGATTTGTTTCATGGTTGCTAGGGTAACCCCATTTGGTTGCTAGGCAGTTACCAAAGTAACATCCAACAATGCTCCTTGCCATCTTGAGTGAAATAAGTCAACTCGGAAGTCTCTACGATTTTGTAGTGCAAAGATATGAGATTTGTTACTTGGTTGCTATGGTAAACCCATCTGGTTGCTAGGCAGTTACCAGGGTGATATTTATCAAGTCTACTTTCCATCCTGAGTGAAATAAGTCAACCCGGAAGTCTCTACGACATTCTGATCCTAAGATACACATCTTAGTGATTTTGAATGGATGTCAATGGTGTTTTGTTGCTAGGGTGCTTTAAATGGTTGCTAGGGCATGGCTAAGTAGTTCATATGATGAAAGCTGAAGACTGGTTACTCACCCAATGAAAACAAAGCAACTATCATGTCTCTAGGACATTCTGATCTGAAGATATCTTACTGTAATTGAAATCAATAAATGTGGTTGCTAAGGTGCTCTAAATTGTTGCTAGGGAGTGGCTTGGCAGCTGCCAATGATGAATCTCCAAAGGCTGCTTGTCAGTA
This sequence comes from Moxostoma hubbsi, assembly GCA_032164185.1. NCBI lineage: Eukaryota > Metazoa > Chordata > Actinopteri > Cypriniformes > Catostomidae > Moxostoma > Moxostoma hubbsi. The sequence goes on from JAVLUX010000125.1 coordinate 1,840,607, forward strand.
TGAATGATATAAACCAACTCCCATGCTTCTGTGACATTCAGAACGGAAGATATCTCTCTTTGGATTTTGGTTGCTAAGGTGCTCGAAAATGGTTGATAGGGAGGGGCTAGAAAGTGTTGAGGGGATTCATGATTGGCTGTTTTACTGCCCCAAGTCAAATGAGACCACCCTCGTGTTTCTATGATAATTCAGTCCGGAGAAATCCCTTTGATCTCTTTCAATGGAAGTCTATGGGACTTGTTGCTAAGGTACTGTAAATGGTTGCTAGGGCGTGGCTTGATAGCTTCACAATGATCCTGAGAGACTGATTGGTCGTCTGAGTAAAATGAGCCCGCCCCCTTGTCTCTAAGACACTGTGATCCAGAGTTATGTTCAATACACAATTTACCATAGACTTAACATTGGGGCAAATTTGGGCAGCTCCTGCCCCCAAGGGGTGCAACTTTTACCCCATTGTGAGGTATGTTCTCACAGAGCCTGTCAGCCTCTTCAAATGTGGTAAATCACACGTCTGTGTGATATCCTCGCTCTGAGCTATGACTCGTCAAAGTTCGGAGCAATGTAAAGTCAATGGGATTTTTTGCCCAATTTTTTGCCCCTGGGGCAAATACCATACCCCCGATCGCTTATAAAAGTCATAGCACACCATTCCCAAATAATCCGCACGATTTGACGCCTCATTCGTGGGTCTGTGACCAAAAAATTTTGCTAAAAATTCCATTGACTTACATTGGGGCAACTTTGGGCAGCTCCTGCCCCCCAGGGGTAAAAGTTTTACCCCATTGTGAGGTATGTTCTCACAGAGTCTGTCAGCCTCTTCAAATCTCATAAATCACACGTCTCTGCGAAATCCTAGCTCTGAGCTATGACTCGTCAAAGTTCGGCTCAATGTTAAGTCAATGGGATTTTTTGCCCAGTTTTTTGCCCCTGGGGCAAACACCGTACCCCCGATCGCTTATAAAAGTCATAGCACACCTCTCCTCAATGAGCCGCACGATTTGACACCTCATTCATGGGTCTACGCCAAAAGGTGCGGGACGAGTTAGGTGCCGAAGTTTTGTACGGAAGAAGAAGAAGAAGAAGAAGAAGAAAAATAAGTATGTGAGATTACAATAGTGTTGCTTTGCAAGCACCACTAACTAGAATGTACATTTCCTGAAGAAAATGTGAGTGGTGCTTGCCGTGGCAAAATTTCTTACCACAATGTCCCACCTACTGCCCAAAGTTGAAAGAGGCCATCCCCATGACAGTAGGATGTTCTGGTGCAGAGATATTGGTGTTGTTCCATGGTTGCTAGGGAAACCCATCTGGTTGATATGCAGTTACTAAGGTGACAGCCACCAATGCTACTTGCCATCCTGAGTAAAATAAGTCAACCCGGAAGTCTCTACGATTTTCTAGTACAGAGATATGTGATTTGTTACTTGGTTGCTAGGGTAACCCCATCTGGTTGCTAGGCAGTTAACAAGGGGCAAGCCAACAATACTCCTTGCCATCCTGAATGAAATAAGTAAACCCGGAATCTGTACAATTTTCTGGTTCAGAGATATGTGATTTGTTACTTGGTTGCTAGGGTAACCCCATCTGGTTGCTAGGCAGTTACCAAGGTGACAGCCAACAATGCTGCTTGCCATCCTGAGTGAAATAAGTCAACCCGGAAGTCTCTGTGATTTTCTTGTGCAGAGATATGTGATTTGTTTCTTGGTTGCTAGGGTAACCCCATCTGGTTGCTAGGCAGTTACCAAGGTGACAGACAACAATGCTCCTTGCCATCCTGAGTGAAATAAGTCAACCCGGAAGTCTCTGTGATTTTCTTGTGCAGAGATATGTGATTTGTTTCTTGGTTGCTAGGGTAACCCCATCTTGTTGCTAGGCAGTTACCAAGGTGACAACCAACAATGCTCCTTGCCATCCTGAGTGAAATAAGTCAACCCGGAAGTCTCTGTGATTTTCTAGTACAGAGATATGTGATTTGTTTCTTGGTTGCTAGGGTAACCCCATCTGGTCGCTAGGCAGTTACCAAGGTGACAGCCAACAATGCTCCTTGCCATCCTGAGTGAAATAAGTCAACCCAGATTTCTCTGTGATTTTCTAGTACAGAGATATGTGATTTGTTTCTTGGTTGCTAGGGTAACCCCATCTGGTTGCTAGGCAGTTACTAATGTGACAGCCAACAATGCTCCTTGCCATCCTGAGTGAAATAAGTCAACCCGGAAGTCTCTGTGATTTTCTTGTGCAGAGATATTTGATTTGTTTCTTGGTTGCTAGGGTAACCCCATCTGGTTGCTAGGCAGTTACGAAGGTGACAGGCAACAATGCTCCTTGCCATCCTGAGTGAAACAAGTCAACCCGTAAGTCTCTGTGATTTTCTTGTGCAGAGATATGTGATTTGTTTCTTGGTTGCTAGGGTAACCCCATCTGGTTGCTAGGCAGTTACCAAGGTGACAGCCAACAATGCTCCTTGCCATCCTGAGTGAAATAAGTCAACCCGGAAGTCTCTGTGATTTTCTTGTGCAGAGATATGCTATTTGTTTCTTGGTTGCTAGGGTAACCCCACTTGGTTGCTAGGCAGTTACCAGGGTGATATTTATCAAGTCTACTTTCCATCCTGAGTGAAATAAGTCAACCCGGAAGTCTCTACGTCATTCTGATCCTAAGATACACATCTTAGTGATTTTGAATGGATGTCAATGGTTCTTTGTTGCTAGGGTGCTTTAAATGGTTGCTAGGGCATGGCTAAGTAGTTCACATGATGAAAGATGAAGACTGATTACTCACCCAATTAAAACAAAGCAACTATCATGTCTCTAGGACATTCTGATCTGAAGATATCTTACTGTAATTGAAATCAATAAATGTGGTTGCTAGGGTGCTCTAAATTGTTGCTAGGGAGTGGCTTGGCAGCTGCCAATGATGAATCTCCAAAGGCTGCTTGTCAGTATGAATGATACAAACCAACTCCCATGCCTCTGTGACATTCAGAATGGAAGATATCTCTCTTTGGATTTTGGTTGCTAAGGTGCTCGAAAATGGTTGCTAGGGAGGGGCTAGGAAGTGTTGAGGGGATTCATGATTGGCTGTTTTACTGCCCCAAGTCAAACGAGACCACCCTCGTGTTTCTATGATAATTCAGTCCGGAGATATCCCTTTGATCTCTTTCAATGGAAGTCTATGGGAGTTGTTGCTAAGGTGCTCTAAATGGTTGCTAGGGCGTGGCTTGATAGCTTCACAATGATCCTGAGAGACTGATTGGTCGTCTGAGTAAAATGAGCCCGCCCCCTTGTCTCTAAGACACTGTGATCCAGAGTTATGTTCAATACAAAATCTACCATAGACTTAACATTGGGGCAACTTTGGGCAGCTCATGCCCCCCAGGGGTGCAACTTTTACCCCATTGTGAGGTATGTTCTCACAGAGCCTGTCAGCCTCTTCAAATGTGGTAAATCACACGTCTCTGCGAAATCCTCGCTCTGAGCTATGACTCGTCAAAGTTCGGCGCAATGTTAAGTCAATGGGATTTTTTGCCCAATTTTTTGCCCCTGGGGCAATCACCGTACCCCCGATCACTTATAAAAGTCATAGCACACCATTCCCAAATAATCCGCACGATTTGACGCCTCATTTGTGGGTCTGCGACCAAAAAATTTTGAAAAAAATTCCATTGACTTACATTGGGGCAACTTTGGGCAGCTCCTGCCCCCCAGGGGTGCAACTTTTACCCCATTGTGAGGTATGTTCTCACAGAGCCTGTCAGCCTCTTCAAATGTGGTAAATCACACGTCTCTGCGAAATCCTCGCTCTGAGCTATGACTCGTCAAAGTTCGGCTCAATGTTAAGTCAATGGGATTTTTTGCCCAATTTTTTGCCCCTGGGGCAATCACCGTACCCCCGATCACTTATAAAAGTCATAGCACACCATTCCCAAATAATCCGCACGATTTGACGCCTCATTTGTGGGTCTGCGACCAAAAAATTTTGAAAAAAATTCCATTGACTTACATTGGGGCAACTTTGGGCAGCTCCTGCCCCCCAGGGGTGCAACTTTTACCCCATTGTGAGGTATGTTCTCACAGAGCCTGTCAGCCTCTTCAAATGTGGTAAATCACACGTCTCTGCGAAATCCTCGCTCTGAGCTATGACTCGTCAAAGTTCGGCTCAATGTTAAGTCAATGGGATTTTTTGCCCAATTTTTTGCCCCTGGGGCAAACACCGTACCCCCGATCGCTTATAAAAGTCATAGCACACCTCTCCTCAATGAGCCGCACGATTTGACACCTCATTCATGGGTCTACGCCAAAAGGTGCGGGACGAGTTAGGCGCCGAAGTTTTGTACGGAAGAAGAAGAAGAAGAAGAAGAAGAAGAAAAACTAGAATGTACATTTCCTGAAGAAAATGTGAGTGGTGCTTGCCGTGGCAAAATTTCTTACCACAATGTCCCACCTACTGCCCAAAGTTGAAAGAGGCCACCCCCATGACAGTAGGATGTTCTGGTGCAGAGATATTGGTGTTGTTCCATGGTTGCTAGGGAAACCCATCTGGTTGATATGCAGTTACTAAGGTGACAGCCACCAATGCTACTTACCATCCTGAGTAAAATAAGTCAACCCGGAAGTCTCTACGATTTTGTAGTACAGAGATATGTGATTTGTTTCTTGGTTGCTAGGGTAACCCCATCTGGTTGCTAGGCAGTTACCAAGGTGACAGCCAACAATGCTCCTTGCTCTCTTGAGTGAAATAAGTCAACCCGGAAGTCTCTGTGATTTTCTTGTGCAGCGATATGTGATTTGTTTATTGGTTGCTAGGGTAACCCCATCTGGTTGCTAGGCAGTTACCAAGGTGACAGCCACCAATGCTACTTACCATCCTGAGTAAAATAAGTCAATCCGGAAGTCTCTACGATTTTGTAGTACAGAGATATGTGATTTGTTTCTTGGTTGCTAGGGTAACCCCATCTGGTTGCTAGGCAGTTACCAAGGTGACAGCCAACAATGCTCCTTGCTCTCCTGAGTGAAATAAGTCAACCTGGAATCTCTACGATTTTCTGGTTCAGAGATACGTGATTTGTTAATTGGTTGCTAGGGTAACCCCATCTGGTTGCTAGGCAGTTACCAAGGTGACAGCCAACAATGCTCCTTGCCATCCAGAGTGAAATAAGTCAACCCGGTAGTCTCTGTGATTTTCTTGTGCAGAGATGTGTGATTTGTTTCTTGGTTGCTAGGGTAACCCCATCTGGTTGCTAGGCAGTTACCAAGGTGACAGGCAACAATGCTCCTTGCCATCCTGAGTGAAATAAGTCAACCCGGAAGTCTCTGTGATTTTCTTGTGCAGAGATATGTGATTTATTTCTTGGTTGCTAGGGTAACCCCATCTGGTTGCTAGGCAGTTACCAAGGTGACAGCAAACAATGCTCCGTGCCATCCTGAGTGAAATAAGTCAACCCGGAAGTCTCTGTGATTTTCTTGTGCAGAGATATGTGATTTGTTTATTGGTTGCTAGGGTAACCCCATTTGGTTGCTAGGCAGTTACCAGGGTGATATTTATCAAGTCTACTTTCCATCCTGAGTGAAATAAGTCAACCCGGAAGTCTCTACGACATTCTGATCCTAAGATACACATCTTAGTGATATTGAATGGATGTCAATGGTGTTTTGTTGCTAGGGTGCTTTAAATGGTTGCTAGGGCGTGGCTAAGTAGTTCACATGATGAAAGATGAAGACTGATTACTCACCCAATTAAAACAAAGCAACTATCATGTCTCTAGGACATTCTGATCTGAAGATATCTTACTTCAATTGAAATCAATAAATGTGGTTGCTAGGGTGCTCCAAATTGTTGCTAGGGAGTGGCTTGGCAGCTGCCAATGATGAATATCCCATGGCTGCTTGTCAGTATGAATGATACAAACCAACTCCCATGCCTCTGTGACATTCAGAATGGAAGATATCTCTCTTTGGATTTTGGTTGCTAAGGTGCTCGAAAATGGTTGCTAGGGAGGGGCTAGGAAGTGTTGAGGGGATTCGTGATTGGCTGTTTTACTGCCCCAAGTCAAACGAGACCACCCTCGTGTTTCTATGATAATTCAGTCCGGAGATATCCCTTTGATCTCTTTCAATGGAAGTCTATGGGAGTTGTTGCTAAGGTGCTCTAAATGGTTGCTAGGGCGTGGCTTGATAGCTTCACAATGATCCTGAGAGACTGACTGGTCATCTGAGTAAAATGAGCCCGCCCCCTTGTCTCTAAGACACTGTGATCCAGAGTTATGTTCAATACAAAATCTACCATAGACTTAACATTGGGGCAACTTTGGGCAGCTCATGCCCCCCAGGGGTGCAACTTTTACCCCATTGTGAGGTATGTTCTCACAGAGCCTGTCAGCCTCTTCAAATCTGGTTAATCACACGTCTCTGTGAAATCCTCGATCTGAGCTATGACTCGTCAAAGTTCGGCGCAATGTTAAGTCAATGGGATTTTTTGCCCAATTTTTTGCCCCTGGGGCAATCACCGTACCCCCGATCGATTATAAAAGTCATAGGACACCATTCCCAAATAATCCGCACGATTTGACGCCTCATTTGTGGGTTTTCGACCAAAAAATTTTGAAAAAAATTCCATTGACTTACATTGGGGCAACTTTGGGCAGCTCCTGCCCCCCAGGGGTGCAACTTTTACCCCATTGTGAGGTATGTTCTCACAGAGCCTGTCAGCCTCTTGAAATGTGGTAAATCACATGTCTCTGCGAAATCCTCGCTTTGAGCTATGACTCGTCAAAGTTCGGCGCAATGTTAAGTCAATGGGATTTTTTGCCCAATTTTTTGCCCCTGGGGCAAACACCGTACCCCCGATCGCTTATAAAAGTCATAGCACACCTCTCCTCAATGAGCCGCACGATTTGACACCTCATTCATGGGTCTACGCCAAAAGGTGCGGGACGAGTTAGGTGCCGAAGTTTTGTACGGAAGAAGAAGAAGAAGAAGAAGAAGAAGAAAAATAAGTATGTGAGATTACAATAGTGTTGCTTTGCAAGCACCACTAATAAGTATGTGAGATTACAATAGTGTTGCTTTGCAAGCACCACTAACTAGAATGTACATTTCCTGAAGAAAATGTGAGTGGTGCTTGCCGTGGCAAAATTTCTTACCACAATGTCCCACCTACTGCCCAAAGTTGAAAGAGGCCACACCCATGACAGTAGGATGTTCTGGTGCAGAGATATTGGTGTTGTTCCATGGTTGCTAGGGAAACCCATCTGGTTGATATGCAGTTACTAAGGTGACAGCCACCAATGCTACTTGCCATCCTGAGTAAAATAAGTCTACCCGGAAGTCTCTATGATTTTCTAGTACAGAGATATGTGATTTGATACTTGGTTGCTAGGGTTACCCCATCTGGTTGCTAGGCAGTTAACAAGGGGCAAGCCAACAATGCTCCTTGCCATCCTGAATGAAATATGTCAACCCGGAATCTCTACAGTTTTCTGGTTCAGAGATATGTGATTTGTTTCTTGGTTGCTAGGGTAACCCCATCTGGTTGCTAGGCAGTTACCAAGTCGACAGCCAACAATGCTCCTTGCCATCCTGAGTGAAATAAGTCAACCCGGAAGTCTCTGTGATTTTTCTAGTACAGAGATATGTGATTTGTTTCTTGGTTGCTAGGGTAACCCCATCTGGTTGCTAGGCAGTTACCAAGGTGACAGCCAACAATGCTCCTTGCCATCCTGAGTGAAATAAGTCAACTCGGATGTCTCTGTGATTTTCTAGTACAGAGATATGTGATTTGTTTCTTGGTTGCTAGGGTAACCCCATCTGGTTGCTAGGCAGTTACCAAGGTGACAGCCAACAATTCTCCTTGCCATCCTGTGTGAAATAAGTCAACCCGGAAGTGTCTGTGATTTTCTTGTGCAAAGATATGAGATTTGTTACTTGGTTGCTATGGTAAACCCTTCTGGTTGCTAGGCAGTTACCAGGGTGATATTTATCAAGTCTACTTTCCATCCTGATTGAAATAAGTCAACCTGAAAGTCTCTACGACAATCTGATACTAAGATACACATCTTAGTGATTTTGAATGGATGTCAATGGTGTTTTGTTGCTAGGGTGCTTTAAATGGTTGCTAAGGCATGGCTAAGTAGTTCACATGATGAAAGCTGAAGACTGATTACTCACCCAATTAAAACAAAGCAACTATCATGTCTCTAGGACATTCTGATCTGAAGATATCTTACTGTAATTGAAATCAGTAAATGTGGTTGCTAGGGTGCTCTAAATTGTTACTAGGGAGTGGCTTGGCAGCTGCCAATGATGAATCTCCAAAGGCTGCTTGTCAGTATGAATGATATAAACCAACTCCCATGCCTCTGTGACATTCAGAATGGAAGATATCTCTCTTTGGATTTTGGTTGCTTAGGTGCTCGAAAATGGTTGCTAGGGAGGGTCTAGGAAGTGTTGAGGGGATTCATGATTGGCTGTTTTACTGCCCCAAGTCAAACGAGACCACCATCGTGTTTCTATGATAATTCAGTCCGGAGATATCCCTTTGATCTCTTTCAGTGGAAGTCTATGGGACTTATTGCTAAGGTGCTCTAAATGGTTGCTAGGGTGTGGCTTGATAGCTTCACAATGATCCTGAGAGACTGATTGGTCGTCTGAGTAAAATGAGCCCGCCCCCTTGTCTCTAAGACACTGTGATCCAGAGTTATGTTCAATACAAAATCTACCATTGACTTAACATTGGGGCAAATTTGGGCAGGTCCTGCCCCCCAGGGGTGCAACTTTTACCCCATTGTGAGGTTTGTTCTCACAGAGCCTGTCAGCCTCTTCAAATGTGGTAAATCACACGTCTGTGTGAAATCCTCGCTCTGAGCTATGACTCGTCAAAGTTTGGCGCAATGTTAAGTCAATGGGATTTTTTGCCCAATTTTTTGCCCCTGGGGCAAATACCGTACCCCCGATCGCTTATAAAAGTCATAGCACACCTCTCCTCAATGAGCCGCATTATTTGACACCTCATTCATGGGTCTACGCCAAAAGGTGCGGGACGAGTTAGGCGCCGAAGTTTTGTACGGAAGAAGAAGAAGAAGAAGAAGAAGAAAAATAAGTATGTGAGATTACAATAGTGTTGCTTTGCAAGCACCACTAACTAGAATGTACATTTCCTGAAGAAAATGTGAGTGGTGCTTGCCGTGGCAAAATGTCTTACCACAATGTCCCACCTACTGCCCAAAGTTGAAAGAGGTCACCCCCATGACAGTAGGATGTTCTGGTGCAGAGATATTGGTGTTGTTCCATGGTTGCTAGGGAAACCCATCTGGTTGATATGCAGTTACAAAGGTGACAGCCACCAATGCTTCTTTCCATCCTGAGTAAAATAAGTCATCCCGGAAGTCTCTACGATTTTCTAGTACAGAGATATGTGATTTGTTACTTGGTTGCCAGGGTAACCCCATCTGGTTGCTAGGCAGTTAACAAGGGGCAAGCCAACAATGCTCCTTGCCATCCTGAATGAAATAAGTCAACCCGGAATCTCTACGATTTTCTGGTTCAGAGATATGTGATTTGTTAATTGGTTGCTAGGGTAAACCCATCTGGTTGCTAGGCAGTTACCAAGGTGACAGCCAACAATGCTCCTTGCCATCCTGAGTGAAATAAGTCAACCCGGAAGTCTCTGTGATTTTCTTGTGCAGAGATATGTGATTTGTTTCTTGGTTGCTAGGGTAACCCCATCTGGTTGCTAGGCAGTTACCAAGGTGACAGGCAACAATGCTCCTTGCCATCCTGAGTGAAATAAGTCAACCCGGAAGTCTCTGTGATTTTCTTGTGCAGAGATATGTGATTTGTTTCTTGGTTGCTAGGGTAACCCCATCTGGTTGCTAGGCAGTTACCAAGGTGACAGCAAACAATGCTCCTTGCCATCCTGACTGAAATAAGTCAACCCGGAAGTCTCTGTGATTTTCTTGTGCAGAGATATGTGATTTGTTTCTTGGTTGCTAGGGTAACCCCATTTGGTTGCTAGGCAGTTACCAGGGTGATATTTATCAAGTCTACTTTCCATCCTGAGTGAAATAAGTCAACCCGGAAGTCTCAATGACATTCTGATCCTAAGATACACATCTTAGTGATTTTGAATGGATGTCAATGGTGTTTTGTTGCTAGGGTGCTTTAAATGGTTGCTAGGGCGTGGCTAAGTAGTTCACATGATGAAAGATGAAGACTGATTACTCACCCAATTAAAACAAAGCAACTATCATGTCTCTAGGACATTCTGATCTGAAGATATCTTACTGTAATTGAAATTAATAAATGTGGTTGCTAGGGTGCTCTAAATTGTTGCTAGGGAGTGGCTTGGCAGCTGCCAATGATGAATCTCCAAAGGCTGCTTGTCAGTATGAATGATACAAACCAACTCCCATGCCTCTGTGACATTCAGAATGGAAGATATCTCTCTTTGGATTTTGGTTGCTAAGGTGCTCGAAAATGGTTGCTAGGGAGGGGCTAGGAAGTGTTGAGGGGATTCATGATTGGCTGTTTTACTGCCCCAAGTCAAACGAGACCACCCTCGTGTTTCTATGATAATTCAGTCCGGAGATATCCCTTTGATCTCTTTCAATGGAAGTCTATGGGAGTTGTTGCTAAGGTGTGGCTTGGGCGTGGGCGTGGCTTGATAGCTTCACAATGATCCTGAGAGACTGATTGGTCGTCTGAGTAAAATGAGCCCGCCCCCTTGTCTCTAAGACACTGTGATCCAGAGTTATGTTCGATACAAAATCTACCATAGACTTAACATTGGGGCAACTTTGGGCAGCTCATGCCCCCCAGGGGTGCAACTTTTACCCCATTGTGAGGTATGTTCTCACAGAGCCTGTTAGCCTCTTCAAATGTGGTAAATCACACGTCTCTGTGAAATCCTCGCTCTGAGCTATGACTCGTCAAAGTTCGGCGCAATGTTAAGTCAATGGGATTTTTTGCCCAATTTTTTGCCCCTGGGGCAATCACCGTACCCCCGATCGCTTATAAAAGTCATAGCACACCATTCCCAAATAATCCGCACGATTTGACGCCTCATTTGTGGGTCTGCGACCAAAAAATTGAAAAAAATTCCATTGACTTACATTGGGGCAAATTTGGGCAGCTCCTGCCCCCCAGGGGTGCAACTTTTACCCCATTGTGAGGTATGTTCTCACAGAGCCTGTCAGCCTCTTCAAATGTGGTAAATCACACGTCTCTGCGAAATCCTCGCTCTGAGCTATGACTCGTCAAAGTTCGGCGCAATGTTAAGTCAATGGGATTTTTTGCCCAATTTTTTGCCCCTGGGGCGAACACCGTACCCCCGATCGCTTATAAAAGTCATAGCACACCTCTCCTCAATGAGCCGCACAATTTGACACCTCATTCATGGGTCTACGCCAAAAGGTGCGGGACAAGTTACGCGCCGAAGTTTTGTACGGAAGAAGAAGAAGAAGAAGAAGAAGAAGAAAAACTAGAATGTACATTTCCTGAAGAAAATGTGAGTGGTGCTTGCCGTGGCAAAATTTCTTACCACAATGTCCCACCTACTGCCCAAAGTTGAAAGAGGCCACCCCCATGACAGTAGGATGTTCTGGTGCAGAGATATTGGTGTTGTTCCATGGTTGCTAGGGAAACCCATCTGGTTGATATGCAGTTACTAAGGTGACAGCCACCAATGCTACTTACCATCCTGAGTAAAATAAGTCAATCCGGAAGTCTCTACGATTTTGTAGTACAGAGATATGTGATTTGTTTCTTGGTTGCTAGGGTAACCCCATCTGGTTGCTAGGCAGTTACCAAGGTGACAGCCAACAATGCTCCTTGCTCTCTTGAGTGAAATAAGTCAACCCGGAAGTCTCTGTGATTTTCTTGTGCAGCGATATGTGATTTGTTTATTGGTTGCTAGGGTAACCCCATCTGGTTGCTAGGCAGTTACCAAGGTGACAGCCACCAATGCTACTTACCATCCTGAGTAAAATAAGTCAATCCGGAAGTCTCTACGATTTTGTAGTACAGAGATATGTGATTTGTTTCTTGGTTGCTAGGGTAACCCCATCTGGTTGCTAGGCAGTTACCAAGGTGACAGCCAACAATGCTCCTTGCTCTCCTGAGTGAAATAAGTCAACCTGGAATCTCTACGATTTTCTGGTTCAGAGATACGTGATTTGTTAATTGGTTGCTAGGGTAACCCCATCTGGTTGCTAGGCAGTTACCAAGGTGACAGCCAACAATGCTCCTTGCCATCCTGAGTGAAATAAGTCAACCCGGTAGTCTCTGTGATTTTCTTGTGCAGAGATGTGTGATTTGTTTCTTGGTTGCTAGGGTAACCCCATCTGGTTGCTAGGCAGTTACCAAGGTGACAGGCAACAATGCTCCTTGCCATCCTGAGTGAAATAAGTCAACCCGGAAGTCTCTGTGATTTTCTTGTGCAGAGATATGTGATTTATTTCTTGGTTGCTAGGGTAACCCCATCTGGTTGCTAGGCAGTTACCAAGGTGACAGCAAACAATGCTCCGTGCCATCCTGAGTGAAATAAGTCAACCCGGAAGTCTCTGTGATTTTCTTGTGCAGAGATATGTGATTTGTTTATTGGTTGCTAGGGTAACCCCATTTGGTTGCTAGGCAGTTACCAGGGTGATATTTATCAAGTCTACTTTCCATCCTGAGTGAAATAAGTCAACCCGGAAGTCTCTACGACATTCTGATCCTAAGATACACATCTTAGTGATATTGAATGGATGTCAATGGTGTTTTGTTGCTAGGGTGCTTTAAATGGTTGCTAGGGCGTGGCTAAGTAGTTCACATGATGAAAGATGAAGACTGATTACTCACCCAATTAAAACAAAGCAACTATCATGTCTCTAGGACATTCTGATCTGAAGATATCTTACTTCAATTGAAATCAATAAATGTGGTTGCTAGGGTGCTCCAAATTGTTGCTAGGGAGTGGCTTGGCAGCTGCCAATGATGAATATCCCATGGCTGCTTGTCAGTATGAATGATACAAACCAACTCCCATGCCTCTGTGACATTCAGAATGGAAGATATCTCTCTTTGGATTTTGGTTGCTAAGGTGCTCGAAAATGGTTGCTAGGGAGGGGCTAGGAAGTGTTGAGGGGATTCGTGATTGGCTGTTTTACTGCCCCAAGTCAAACGAGACCACCCTCGTGTTTCTATGATAATTCAGTCCGGAGATATCCCTTTGATCTCTTTCAATGGAAGTCTATGGGAGTTGTTGCTAAGGTGCTCTAAATGGTTGCTAGGGCGTGGCTTGATAGCTTCACAATGATCCTGAGAGACTGACTGGTCATCTGAGTAAAATGAGCCCGCCCCCTTGTCTCTAAGACACTGTGATCCAGAGTTATGTTCAATACAAAATCTACCATAGACTTAACATTGGGGCAACTTTGGGCAGCTCATGCCCCCCAGGGGTGCAACTTTTACCCCATTGTGAGGTATGTTCTCACAGAGCCTGTCAGCCTCTTCAAATCTGGTTAATCACACGTCTCTGTGAAATCCTCGATCTGAGCTATGACTCGTCAAAGTTCGGCGCAATGTTAAGTCAATGGGATTTTTTGCCCAATTTTTTGCCCCTGGGGCAATCACCGTACCCCCGATCGATTATAAAAGTCATAGGACACCATTCCCAAATAATCCGCACGATTTGACGCCTCATTTGTGGGTTTTCGACCAAAAAATTTTGAAAAAAATTCCATTGACTTACATTGGGGCAACTTTGGGCAGCTCCTGCCCCCCAGGGGTGCAACTTTTACCCCATTGTGAGGTATGTTCTCACAGAGCCTGTCAGCCTCTTGAAATGTGGTAAATCACATGTCTCTGCGAAATCCTCGCTTTGAGCTATGACTCGTCAAAGTTCGGCGCAATGTTAAGTCAATGGGATTTTTTGCCCAATTTTTTGCCCCTGGGGCAAACACCGTACCCCCGATCGCTTATAAAAGTCATAGCACACCTCTCCTCAATGAGCCGCACGATTTGACACCTCATTCATGGGTCTACGCCAAAAGGTGCGGGACGAGTTAGGTGCCGAAGTTTTGTACGGAAGAAGAAGAAGAAGAAGAAGAAGAAGAAAAATAAGTATGTGAGATTACAATAGTGTTGCTTTGCAAGCACCACTAATAAGTATGTGAGATTACAATAGTGTTGCTTTGCAAGCACCACTAACTAGAATGTACATTTCCTGAAGAAAATGTGAGTGGTGCTTGCCGTGGCAAAATTTCTTACCACAATGTCCCACCTACTGCCCAAAGTTGAAAGAGGCCACACCCATGACAGTAGGATGTTCTGGTGCAGAGATATTGGTGTTGTTCCATGGTTGCTAGGGAAACCCATCTGGTTGATATGCAGTTACTAAGGTGACAGCCACCAATGCTACTTGCCATCCTGAGTAAAATAAGTCTACCCGGAAGTCTCTATGATTTTCTAGTACAGAGATATGTGATTTGATACTTGGTTGCTAGGGTTACCCCATCTGGTTGCTAGGCAGTTAACAAGGGGCAAGCCAACAATGCTCCTTGCCATCCTGAATGAAATATGTCAACCCGGAATCTCTACAGTTTTCTGGTTCAGAGATATGTGATTTGTTTCTTGGTTGCTAGGGTAACCCCATCTGGTTGCTAGGCAGTTACCAAGTCGACAGCCAACAATGCTCCTTGCCATCCTGAGTGAAATAAGTCAACCCGGAAGTCTCTGTGATTTTCTAGTACAGAGATATGTGATTTGTTTCTTGGTTGCTAGGGTAACCCCATCTGGTTGCTAGGCAGTTACCAAGGTGACAGCCAACAATGCTCCTTGCCATCCTGAGTGAAATAAGTCAACTCGGATGTCTCTGTGATTTTCTAGTACAGAGATATGTGATTTGTTTCTTGGTTGCTAGGGTAACCCCATCTGGTTGCTAGGCAGTTACCAAGGTGACAGCCAACAATTCTCCTTGCCATCCTGTGTGAAATAAGTCAACCCGGAAGTGTCTGTGATTTTCTTGTGCAAAGATATGAGATTTGTTACTTGGTTGCTATGGTAAACCCTTCTGGTTGCTAGGCAGTTACCAGGGTGATATTTATCAAGTCTACTTTCCATCCTGATTGAAATAAGTCAACCTGAAAGTCTCTACGACAATCTGATACTAAGATACACATCTTAGTGATTTTGAATGGATGTCAATGGTGTTTTGTTGCTAGGGTGCTTTAAATGGTTGCTAAGGCATGGCTAAGTAGTTCACATGATGAAAGCTGAAGACTGATTACTCACCCAATTAAAACAAAGCAACTATCATGTCTCTAGGACATTCTGATCTGAAGATATCTTACTGTAATTGAAATCAGTAAATGTGGTTGCTAGGGTGCTCTAAATTGTTACTAGGGAGTGGCTTGGCAGCTGCCAATGATGAATCTCCAAAGGCTGCTTGTCAGTATGAATGATATAAACCAACTCCCATGCCTCTGTGACATTCAGAATGGAAGATATCTCTCTTTGGATTTTGGTTGCTTAGGTGCTCGAAAATGGTTGCTAGGGAGGGTCTAGGAAGTGTTGAGGGGATTCATGATTGGCTGTTTTACTGCCCCAAGTCAAACGAGACCACCATCGTGTTTCTATGATAATTCAGTCCGGAGATATCCCTTTGATCTCTTTCAGTGGAAGTCTATGGGACTTATTGCTAAGGTGCTCTAAATGGTTGCTAGGGTGTGGCTTGATAGCTTCACAATGATCCTGAGAGACTGATTGGTCGTCTGAGTAAAATGAGCCCGCCCCCTTGTCTCTAAGACACTGTGATCCAGAGTTATGTTCAATACAAAATCTACCATTGACTTAACATTGGGGCAAATTTGGGCAGGTCCTGCCCCCCAGGGGTGCAACTTTTACCCCATTGTGAGGTTTGTTCTCACAGAGCCTGTCAGCCTCTTCAAATGTGGTAAATCACACGTCTGTGTGAAATCCTCGCTCTGAGCTATGACTCGTCAAAGTTTGGCGCAATGTTAAGTCAATGGGATTTTTTGCCCAATTTTTTGCCCCTGGGGCAAATACCGTACCCCCGATCGCTTATAAAAGTCATAGTACACCATTGTCAAATAATCCGCACGATTTGACGCCTCATTCGTGGGTCTGTGACCAAAAAATTTTGCAAAAAATTCCATTGACTTACATTGGGGCAACTTTGGGCAGCTCCTGCCCCCCAGGGGTAAAACTTTTACCCCATTGTGAGGTATGTTCTCACAGAGCCTGTCAGCCTCTTCAAATGTGGTAAATCACACGTCTCTGCGAAATCCTCGCTCTGAGCTATGACTCGTCAAAGTTCGGCTCAATGTTAAGTCAATGGGATTTTTTGCCCAATTTTTTGCCCCTGGGGCAAATACCGTACCCCCGATCGCTTATAAAAGTCATAGCACACCTCTCCTCAATGAGCCGCATTATTTGACACCTCATTCATGGGTCTACGCCAAAAGGTGCGGGACGAGTTAGGCGCCGAAGTTTTGTACGGAAGAAGAAGAAGAAGAAGAAGAAGAAGAAAAATAAGTATGTGAGATTACAATAGTGTTGCTTTGCAAGCACCACTAACTAGAATGTACATTTCCTGAAGAAAATGTGAGTGGTGCTTGCCGTGGCAAAATGTCTTACCACAATGTCCCACCTACTGCCCAAAGTTGAAAGAGGTCACCCCCATGACAGTAGGATGTTCTGGTGCAGAGATATTGGTGTTGTTCCATGGTTGCTAGGGAAACCCATCTGGTTGATATGCAGTTACAAAGGTGACAGCCACCAATGCTTCTTTCCATCCTGAGTAAAATAAGTCATCCCGGAAGTCTCTACGATTTTCTAGTACAGAGATATGTGATTTGTTACTTGGTTGCCAGGGTAACCCCATCTGGTTGCTAGGCAGTTAACAAGGGGCAAGCCAACAATGCTCCTTGCCATCCTGAATGAAATAAGTCAACCCGGAATCTCTACGATTTTCTGGTTCAGAGATATGTGATTTGTTAATTGGTTGCTAGGGTAAACCCATCTGGTTGCTAGGCAGTTACCAAGGTGACAGCCAACAATGCTCCTTGCCATCCTGAGTGAAATAAGTCAACCCGGAAGTCTCTGTGATTTTCTTGTGCAGAGATATGTGATTTGTTTCTTGGTTGCTAGGGTAACCCCATCTGGTTGCTAGGCAGTTACCAAGGTGACAGGCAACAATGCTCCTTGCCATCCTGAGTGAAATAAGTCAACCCGGAAGTCTCTGTGATTTTCTTGTGCAGAGATATGTGATTTGTTTCTTGGTTGCTAGGGTAACCCCATCTGGTTGCTAGGCAGTTACCAAGGTGACAGCAAACAATGCTCCTTGCCATCCTGACTGAAATAAGTCAACCCGGAAGTCTCTGTGATTTTCTTGTGCAGAGATATGTGATTTGTTTCTTGGTTGCTAGGGTAACCCCATTTGGTTGCTAGGCAGTTACCAGGGTGATATTTATCAAGTCTACTTTCCATCCTGAGTGAAATAAGTCAACCCGGAAGTCTCAATGACATTCTGATCCTAAGATACACATCTTAGTGATTTTGAATGGATGTCAATGGTGTTTTGTTGCTAGGGTGCTTTAAATGGTTGCTAGGGCGTGGCTAAGTAGTTCACATGATGAAAGATGAAGACTGATTACTCACCCAATTAAAACAAAGCAACTATCATGTCTCTAGGACATTCTGATCTGAAGATATCTTACTGTAATTGAAATTAATAAATGTGGTTGCTAGGGTGCTCTAAATTGTTGCTAGGGAGTGGCTTGGCAGCTGCCAATGATGAATCTCCAAAGGCTGCTTGTCAGTATGAATGATACAAACCAACTCCCATGCCTCTGTGACATTCAGAATGGAAGATATCTCTCTTTGGATTTTGGTTGCTAAGGTGCTCGAAAATGGTTGCTAGGGAGGGGCTAGGAAGTGTTGAGGGGATTCATGATTGGCTGTTTTACTGCCCCAAGTCAAACGAGACCACCCTCGTGTTTCTATGATAATTCAGTCCGGAGATATCCCTTTGATCTCTTTCAATGGAAGTCTATGGGAGTTGTTGCTAAGGTGTGGCTTGGGCGTGGGCGTGGCTTGATAGCTTCACAATGATCCTGAGAGACTGATTGGTCGTCTGAGTAAAATGAGCCCGCCCCCTTGTCTCTAAGACACTGTGATCCAGAGTTATGTTCGATACAAATCTACCATAGACTTAACATTGGGGCAACTTTGGGCAGCTCATGCCCCCCAGGGGTGCAACTTTTACCCCATTGTGAGGTATGTTCTCACAGAGCCTGTTAGCCTCTTCAAATGTGGTAAATCACACGTCTCTGTGAAATCCTCGCTCTGAGCTATGACTCGTCAAAGTTCGGCGCAATGTTAAGTCAATGGGATTTTTTGCCCAATTTTTTGCCCCTGGGGCAATCACCGTACCCCCGATCGCTTATAAAAGTCATAGCACACCATTCCCAAATAATCCGCACGATTTGACGCCTCATTTGTGGGTCTGCGACCAAAAAATTGAAAAAAATTCCATTGACTTACATTGGGGCAAATTTGGGCAGCTCCTGCCCCCCAGGGGTGCAACTTTTACCCCATTGTGAGGTATGTTCTCACAGAGCCTGTCAGCCTCTTCAAATGTGGTAAATCACACGTCTCTGCGAAATCCTCGCTCTGAGCTATGACTCGTCAAAGTTCGGCGCAATGTTAAGTCAATGGGATTTTTTGCCCAATTTTTTGCCCCTGGGGCGAACACCGTACCCCCGATCGCTTATAAAAGTCATAGCACACCTCTCCTCAATGAGCCGCACAATTTGACACCTCATTCATGGGTCTACGCCAAAAGGTGCGGGACAAGTTACGCGCCGAAGTTTTGTACGGAAGAAGAAGAAGAAGAAGAAGAAGAAGAAAAACTAGAATGTACATTTCCTGAAGAAAATGTGAGTGGTGCTTGCCGTGGCAAAATTTCTTACCATAATGTCCCACCTACTGCCCAAAGTTGAAAGAGGCCACCCCCATGACAGTAGGATGTTCTGGTGCAAAGATATTGGTGTTGTTCCATGGTTGCTAGGAAAACCCATCTGGTTGATATGCAGTTACTAAGGTGACAGCCACCAATGCTACTTGCCATCCTGAGTAAAATAAGTCAACCCGGAAGTCTTTACGATTTTCTAGTAGAGAGATATGTGATTTGTTACTTGGTTGCTAGGGTAACCCCATCTGGTTGCTAGGCAGTTAACAAGGGGCAAGCCAACAATGCTCCTTGCCATCCTGAGTGAAATAAGTCAACCCGGAAATCTCTGTGATTTTCTTGTGCAGAGATATGTGATTTGTTTCTTGGTTGCTAGGGTAACCCCATCTGGTTGCTAGGCAGTTACCAAGGTGACAGCCAACAATGCTCCTTGCCATCCTGAGTGAAATAAGTCAACCCAGAAGTCTCTGTGATTTTCTAGTACAGAGATATGTGATTTGTTTCTTGGTTGCTAGTGTAACCCCATCTGGTCGCTAGGCAGTTACCAAGGTGACAGCCAACAATGTTCCTTGCCATCCTGAGTGAAATAAGTCAACCTGCAAGTCTCTGTGATTTTCTTGTGCAGAGATATATGATTTGTTTCTTGGTTGCTAGGGTAACCCCATTTGGTTGCTAGGCAGTTACCAAGGTGACAGCCAACAATGCTCCTTGCCATCCTGAGTGAAATAAGTCAACCCAGAAGTCTCTGTGATTTTCTTGTGCAGAGATATGCGATTTCTTTCTTGGTTGCTAGGGTAACCCCATCTGGTTGCTAGGCAGTTACCTACGTGATACTCATAAGGCCCCTTGCAATCCTGTGAGAAATATTTCAACCCCTATGTCTCTACGATGTTCTGGTTCAAAGATATTTGATTTGTTACTTGGTTGCTAGGGTAACCCCATCTGGTTGCTAGGCAGTTATCAAGGTGACAGGGAACAATGCTCCTTGCCATCCTGAGTGAAATAAGTCAACCCGGAAGTCTCTACGTCATTCTGATCCCAAGATACACATCTTAGTGATTTTGAATGGATGTCAATGGTTCTTTGTTGCTAGGGTGCTTTAAATGGTTGCTAGGGCGTGGCTAAGTAGTTCACATGATGAAAGCTGAAGACTGATTACTCACCCAATTAAAACAAAGCAACTATCATGTCTCTAGGACATTCTGATCTGAAGATATCTTACTGTAATTGAAATCAATAAATGTGGTTGCTAGGGTGCTCTAAATTGTTGCTAGGGAGTGGCTTGGCAGCTGCCAATGATGAATCTCCAAAGGCTGCTTGTCAGTATGAATGATATAAACCAACTCCCATGCCTCTGTGACATTCAGAATGGAAGATATCTCTCTTTGGATATTGGTTGCTAAGGTGCTCGAAAATGGTTGCTAGGGAGGGGCTAGGAAGTGTTGAGGGGATTCATGATTGGCTGTTTTACTGGCCCAAGTCAAACGAGACCACCCTTGTGTTTCTATGGTAATTCAGTCCAGAAAAATCCCTTTGATCTCTTTCAATGGAAGTCTATGGGACTTGTTGCTAAGGTACTGTAAATGGTTGCTAGGGCGTGGCTTGATAGCTTCACAATGATCCTGAGAGACTGATTGGTCGTCTGAGTAAAATGAGCCTGCCCCCATGTCTCTAAGACACTGTGATCCAGAGTTATGTTCAATACAAAATCTACCATAGACTTAACATTGGGGCAAATTTGGGCAGCTCCTGCCCCCAAGGGGTGCAACTTTTACCCCATTGTGAGGTATGTTCTCACAGAGCCTGTCAGCCTCTTCAAATGTGGTAAATCACACGTCTCTGTGAAATCCTTGCTCTGAGCTATGACTCGTCAAAGTTCGGCGCAATGTTAAGTCAATGGGATTTTTTGCCCAATTTTTTGCCCCTGGGGCAAATACCGTACCCCCGATCACTTATAAAAGTCATAGCACACCATTCCCAAATAATCCGCACGATTTGATGCCTCATTCGTGGGTCTGTGACCAAAAAATTTTGCCAAAAATTCCATTGACTTACATTGGGGCAACTTTGGGCAGCTCCTGCCCCCCAGGGGTAAAAGTTTTACCCCATTGTGAGGTATGTTCTCACAGAGCCTGTCAGCCTCTTCAAATGTGGTAAATCACACGTCTCTGCGAAATCCTCGCTCTGAGCTATGACTCGTCAAAGTTCAGCTCAATGTTAAGTCAATGGGATTTTTTGCCCAATTTTTTGCCCCTGGGGCAAACACCGTACCCCCGATCGCTTATAAAAGTCATAGTACACCTCTCCTCAATGAGCCGCACGATTTGACACCTCATTCATGGGTCTACGCCAAAAGGTGCGGGACGAGTTACGCGCCGAAGTTTTGTACGGAAGAAGAAGAAGAAGAAGAAGAAGAAGAAAAACTAGATTAAAAAGTTTGAGTACAAACTTTAGGTTGGCTTGAGAAAGCCTAGCATAAAGTTTGAAGTAGTTGTAAAAGTTTGAAGATTTACAGTTTCTAATTTGATGTAATTATAAGTAGTAGTTTTCAAAGTTCAAAGTTTAGAGATTATAAAACCATTCAGTCTATCAAATAGATAGATAGATAGATAGATAGATAGATAGATAGATAGATATTGACCCTCAGATAGATAGATAGATAGATAGATATTGACCCTCAGATAGATAGATAGATAGATAGATGATAGATAGATAGATAGATATTGACCCTCAGATAGATAGATAGATAGTTATTGACCATCAGATAGATAGATAGATAGATAGATAGATAGATAGATAGTTATTGACCATCAGATAGATAGATAAATAGATAGATAGATATTGACCATTAGATAGATAGATAGATAGATAGATAGATAGATATTGATCCTCAGATAGATAGATAGATATTGACCCTCAGATAGATAGATAGATAGATAGAAAGATAGAAAGATAGAAAGATAGATTGATAGTCATTGACCCTTAGATAGATAGATAGATATTGACCGTCAGATAAATAGATAGATAGATAGTCATTGACCCTGAGATATAGATAGATAGAGTATGAACCACAGATAGATAGATAGATAGATAGATAGTTATTGACCCGCAGATAGTTAGATAGATAGATAGATAGATAGATAGATAGATATTGACCATCAGATAGATAGATAGATAGATAGAAAGATAGTCATTGACTCTTAGATAGATAGATAGATATTGACCGTCAGATTTATAGATAGACAGATAGTCATTGACCCTGAGATATAGATAGATAGAGTATGACCCACAGATAGATAGATAGATAGTTATTGACCCGCAGATAGTTAGATAGATAGATAGATAGATATTGACCCTCAGATAGATAGATAGATAGATAGATATTGACCCTCAGATAGATAGATAGATAGATAGATAGATAGATAATGACCCATAGATAGATAGATAGATAGATAGATAGATAGATAGATAGATAGATATTGACCCTCAGATAGATAGATAGATAGATAGATAGATAGATAGATAGATAGATAGATAGATATTGACCATTAGATAGATAGATAGATAGATAGATAGATAGATATTGATCCTCAGATAGATAGATAGATATTGACCCTCAGATAGATAGATAGATAGATAGAAAGATAGAAAGATAGATTGATAGTCATTGACCCTTAGATAGATAGATAGATATTGACCGTCAGATAAATAGATAGATAGATAGTCATTGACCCTGAGATATAGATAGATAGAGTATGAACCACAGATAGATAGATAGATAGATAGATAGTTATTGACCCGCAGATAGTTAGATAGATAGATAGATAGATATTGACCATCAGATAGATAGATAGATAGATAGATAGATAGATAGATAGATAGTCATTGACTCTTAGATAGATAGATAGATATTGACCGTCAGATATATAAATAGACAGATAGTCATTGACCCTGAGATATAGATAGATAGAGTATGACCCACAGATAGATAGATAGATAGTTATTGACCCGCAGATAGTTAGATAGATAGATAGATAGATAGATAGATATTGACCCTCAGATAGATAGATAGATAGATAGATAGATAGATAGATAGTGACCCTCAGATAGATAGATAGATAGATAGATAGATAGATAGTTATTGACCATCAGATAGATAGATAGATAGATAGATAGTTATTGACCATCAGATAGATATATAGATAGATAGATAGATAGATAGATAGATAGATAGATATATTGACCATTAGATAGATAGATAGATAGATAGATAGATAGATAGATAGATAGATATTGATCCTCAGATAGATAGATAGATATTGACCCTCAGATAGATAGATAGATAGATAGATAGATAGATAGAAAGATAGAAAGATAGATTGATAGTCATTGACCATTAGATAGATAGATAGATATTGACCGTCAGATATATAGATAGATAGATAGTCATTGACCCTGAGATATAGATAGATAGAGTATGAACCACAGATAGATAGATAGATAGATAGTTATTGATCCGCAGATAGTTAGATAGATAGATAGATAGATATTGACCCTCAGATAGATAGATAGATAGATAGATAGATAGATAGTCATTGACTCTTAGATAGATAGATAGATAGATAGATATTGACCGTCAGATATATAGATAGACAGATAGTCATTGACCCTGAGATATAGATAGATAGAGTATGACCCACAGATAGATAGATAGATAGTTATTGACCCGCAGATAGTTAGATAGATAGATAGATAGATATTGACCCTCAGATAGATAGATAGATAGATAGATAGATAGATAGATATTGACCATCAGAAAGATAGATAGATAGATAGATAGATAGATAGATAGACAGATAGACAGATAGATATATCATTTTTTACTTGGTTGCTAGGGTAACCCAATCTGGTTGCTAGGCAGTTTCCAGGGTGATCCTTATCAAGCCTACTTTTCATTCTGAGTGAATAAAGTCAACCCGGAAGTCTCTATGATTTTCTGTTGCATAGATATGTGATTTGTTACTTGGTTGCTAGGGTAACCATATCTGGTTGATAGGCAGTTACCAGAGTGATATATATCAAGGCTACTTTCCATCTTGAGTAAAATAAGTGAAACAGGAAGTCTCTACGATTTTCTGGTGCAGAGTTATGTGATTTGTTACTTGGTTGCTAGGGTAAGCCCTTGTCGTTGCTAAGCAGTTACCAGAGTGATACTTATCAAGCCTCCTTTCCATCCTGAGTGAATTATGTCAACCCGGAAGTCTCTACGATTTTCTGGTGCAGAGATATGTGATTTGTTAGTTGGTTGCTAGGGTAACCCCATCTGGTTGCTAGGCAGTTACTAAGGTGATACTCATAAGGCTCCTTGAAATCCTGTGTGAAATATGTCAACCCCTAAGTCTCTACGATGTTCTGGTTCAAAGATATGTGATTTGTTACTTGGTTGCTAGGGTAACCGCATCTGGTTGCTAGGCAGTTACCAGAGGGATACATATCAAGGCTACTTTCCATCCTGAGTGAAATAAGTGAAACAGGAAGTCTCTATGATTTTCTGGTGCAGAGATATGTGATTTGTTACTTGGTTGCTAGGGTAAACACATCTGGTTGCTAGGCAGTTACCAAAGTGATACTCATAAGGCTCCTTGCAATCCTGTGTGAAATATGTCAACCCCTAAGTCTCTACGATGTTCTGGTTCAAAGATATGTGATTTGTTACTTGGTTGCTAAGGTAACCCTGTCTGGTTGCTATGCAGTTACCAGAGTGATACATATCAAGGCTACTTTCCATCCTGAGTGAAATAAGTGAAACAGGTAGTCTCTACGATTTTCTGGTGCAGAGATATGTGATTTGTTACTTGGTTGCTAGGGTATCCCCGTCTGGTTGCTAGGCAGTTACCAGAGTGATATATATCAACGCTACTTTCCATCCTGAGTGAATAAAGTCAACCCGGAAGTCTCTATGATTTTCTGTTGCAGAGATATGTGATTTGTTACTTGGTTGCTAGGGTAATCACATCTGGTTGCTAGGCAGTTACCAGAGTGATACATATCAAGGCTACTTTCCATTCTGAGTGAAATAAGTCAACCCGGAAGTCTCTCTGATTTTCTGTTGCAGAGATATGTGATTTGTTACTTGGTTGCTAGGGTAATCACATCTGGTTGCTAGGCAGTTACCAGAGTGATACATATCAAGGCTACTTTCCATCCTGAGTGAAATAAGTCAACCCGGAAGTCTCTCTGATTTTCTGTTGCAGAGATATGTGATTTGTTACTTGGTTGCTAGGGTAATCACATCTGGTTGCTAGGCAGTTACCAGAGTGATACATATCAAGGCTACTTTCCATCTTGAGTGAAATAAGTGAAACAGGAAGTCACTACGATTTTCTGGTGCAGAGATATGTGATTTGTTACTTGGTTGCTAGGGTAACCCCATCTGGTTGCTAGGCAGTTACCAGAGTGATACATATCAAGGCTACTTTCCATCCTGAGTGAAATAAGTGAAACAGGAAGTCTGTATGATTTTCTGGTGCAGAAATATGTGATTTGTTATTTGGTTGCTAGGGTAACCCAGTCTGGTTGCTATGCAGTTACCAGGGTGATACTTATCAAGCCTCCTTTCCATACTGAGTGAATCGAGTCAACCTGGAAGCTACTATACTGTGGCTATGAAGATTTTAGGTCATTACTTATTGGCTGCTTGATAAAAGAAATCCTCTGAGGGAGAGAGAGAGAGAGAGACGCAGGGCTGACAGGCCCTTTTTTGTCTGTGTGTGTGAAAACGGCAGTTGGGATTTAAATTTCTGAACATTCCGCAATGTTAATCAATGGGAGTTTTTCCGAGTTTTGATCGTCATTTTTAGGAAAACCGTAAGTCCGATCAGTTAGAAAAGATATAGCACACTATTCGGGATTAGTCTGAAGGTCTGTGCCGAGTTTGGTGCATGTAGCTTAAAAGCTCTAGGAGGAGTTACATTTAGAAATTTAGTCTCAGAATAATAATAATAATAACTAGATTAAAAAGTTTGAGTACAAACTTTAGGTTGGCTTGAGAAAGCCTAGCATAAAGTTTGAAGTAGTTGTAAAAGTTTGAAGATTTACGGTTTCTAGTTTGATGTAATTATAAGTAGTAGTTTTCAAAGTTCAAAGTTTAGAGATTATAAAACCATTCAGTCTATCAAATAGATTAGATAGATAGATAGATAGATAGATAGATAGATAGATAGATAGATATTGACCCTCAGATAGATAGATAGATAGATAGATAGATATTGACCCTCAGATAGATAGATAGATAGATAGAGTATGACAGATAGATAGATAGATAGATAGATAGATAGATAGATAGATATTGACCCTCAGATAGATAGATAGATAGATAGATAGATAGTTATTGACCATCAGATAGATAGATAGATAGATAGATAGATAGATAGATAGTTATTGACCATCAGACAGATAGATAGATAGATAGATAGATAGATATTGACCATTAGATAGATAGATAGATAGATAGATAGATATTGATCCTCAGATAGATAGATAGATATTGACCCTCAGATAGATAGATAGATAGATAGATAGAAAGATAGAAAGATAGATTGATAGTCATTGACCCTTAGATAGATAGATAGATATTGACCGTCAGATATATAGATAGATAGATAGTCATTGACACTGAGATATAGATAGATAGAGTATGAACCACAGATAGATAGATAGATAGATAGATAGATAGTTATTGACCCGCAGATAGCTAGATAGATAGATAGATATATAGATAGATAGATAGTCATTGACCCTTAGATAGATAGATATTGACCGTCAGATATATAGATAGACAGATAGTCATTGACCCTGAGATATAGATAGATAGAGTATGACCCACAGATAGATAGATAGATAGTTATTGACCCGCAGATAGTTAGATAGATAGATAGATAGATATTGACCCTCAGATAGATAGATAGATAGATAGATATTGACCATCAGAAAGATAGATAGATAGATAGATAGATATATCATTTTTTACTTGGTTGCTAGGGTAACCCCATCTGGTTGCTAGGCAGTTACTAAGGTGATGCTCATAAGGCTCCTTGCAATCCTGTGTGAAATATGTCAACCCCTAAGTCTCTACGATGTTCTGGTTCAAAGATATGTGATTTGTTACTTGGTTGCTAGGGTAACCGCATCTGGTTGCTAGGCAGTTACCAGAGGGATACATATCAAGGCTACTTTCCATCCTGAGTGAAATAAGTGAAACAGGAAGTCTCTATGATTTTCTGGTGCAGAGATATGTGACTTGTTACTTGGTTGCTAGGGTAAACACATCTGGTTGCTAGGCAGTTACCAAAGTGATACTCATAAGGCTCCTTGCAATCCTGCGTGAAATATGTCAACCCCTAAGTCTCTACGATGTTCTGGTTCAAAGATATGTGATTTATCACTTGGTTGCTAAGGTAACCCTGTCTGGTTGCTATGCAGTTACCAGAGTGATACATATCAAGGCTACTTTCCATCCTGAGTGAAATAAGTGAAACAGGTAGTCTCTACGATATACTGGTGCAGATATATGTGATTTGTTACTTGGTTTCTAGGGTAACCCCGTCTGGTTGCTAGGCAGTTACCAGAGTGATACATATCAAGGCTACTTTCCATCCTGAGTGAATAAAGTCAACCCGGAAGTCTCTATGATTTTCTGTTGCAGAGATATGTGATTTGTTACTTGGTTGCTAGGGTAATCACATCTGGTTGCTAGGCAGTTACCAGAGTGATGCATATCAAGGCTACTTTCCATCCTGAGTGAAATAAGTGAAACAGGAAGTCTCTATGATTTTCTGGTGCAGAGATATGTGACTTGTTACTTGGTTGCTAGGGTAAACACATCTGGTTGCTAGGCAGTTACCAAAGTGATACTCATAAGGCTCCTTGCAATCCTGCGTGAAATATGTCAACCCCTAAGTCTCTACGATGTTCTGGTTCAAAGATATGTGATTTGTCACTTGGTTGCTAAGGTAACCCTGTCTGGTTGCTATGCAGTTACCAGAGTGATACATATCAAGGCTACTTTCCATCCTGAGTGAAATAAGTGAAACAGGTAGTCTCTACGATATACTGGTGCAGATATATGTGATTTGTTACTTGGTTGCTAGGGTAACCCCGTCTGGTTGCTAGGCAGTTACCAGAGTGATACATATCAAGGCTACTTTCCATCCTGAGTGAATAAAGTCAACCCGGAAGTCTCTATGATTTTCTGTTGCAGAGATATGTGATTTGTTACTTGGTTGCTAGGGTAATCACATCTGGTTGCTAGGCAGTTACCAGAGTGATGCATATCAAGGCTACTTTCCATCCTGAGTGAAATAAGTCAACCCGGAAGTCTCTCTGATTTTCTGTTGCAGAGATATGTGATTTGTTACTTGGTTGCTAGGGTAATCACATCTGGTTGCTAGGCAGTTACCAGAGTGATACATATCAAGGCTACTTTCCATCCTGAGTGAAATAAGTGAAACAGGAAGTCTCTACGATTTTCTGGTGCAGAGATATGTGATTTGTTAGTTGGTTGCTAGGGTAACCCCATCTGGTTGCTAGGCAGTTACCAAGGTGATACTCATAAGGCTCCTTGCAATCCTGTGTGAAATATGTCAACCCCTAAGTCTCTACGATGTTCTGGTACAAAGATATGTGATTTGTTACTTGGTTGCTAAGGTAACCCTGTCTGGTTGCTATGCAGTTACCAGAGTGATACATATCAAGGCTACTTTCCATCCTGAGTGAAATAAGTGAAACAGGTAGTCTCTACGATTTTCTGGTGCAGAGATATGTGATTTGTTACTTGGTTGCTAGGGTAACCCCGTCTGGTTGCTAGGCAGTTACCAGAGTGATACATATCAAGGCTACTTTCCATCCTGAGTGAATAAAGTCAACCCGGAAGTCTCTATGATTTTCTGTTGCAGAGATATGTAATTTGTTACTTGGTTGCTAGGGTAATCACATCTGGTTGCTAGGCAGTTACCAGAGTGATACATATCAAGGCTACTTTCCATCCTGAGTGAAATAAGTCAACCCGGAAGTCTCTCTGATTTTCTGTTGCAGAGATATGTGATTTGTTACTTGGTTGCTAGGGTAATCACAGCTGGTTGCTAGGTAGTTACCAGAGTGATACATATCAAGGCTACTTTCCATCCTGAGTGAAATAAGTCAACCCGGAAGTCTCTCTGATTTTCTGTTGCAGAGATATGTGATTTGTTACTTGGTTGCTAGGGTAATCACATCTGGTTGCTAGGCAGTTACCAGAGTGATACATATCAAGGCTACTTTCCATCTTGAGTGAAATAAGTGAAACAGGAAGTCACTACGATTTTCTGGTGCAGAGATATGTGATTTGTTACTTGGTTGCTAGGGTAACCACATCTGGTTGCTAGGCAGTTACCAGAGTGATACATATCAAGGCTACTTTCCATCCTGAGTGAAATAAGTGAAACAGGAAGTCTGTATGATTTTCTGGTGCAGAGATATGTGATTTGTTACTTGGTTGCTAGGGTAACCCCATCTGGTTGCTAGGCAGTTACCAGAGTGATACATATCAAGGCTACTTTCCATCCTGAGTGAAATAAGTGAAACAGGAAGTCTGTATGATTTTCTGGTGCAGAAATATGTGATTTGTTATTTGGTTGCTAGGGTAACCCTGTCTGGTTGCTATGCAGTTACCAGGGTGATACTTATCAAGCCTCCTTTCCATACTGAGTGAATCAAGTCAACCTGGAAGCTACTATACTGTGGCTATGAAGATTTTAGGTCATTACTTATTGGCTGCTTGATAAAAGAAATCCTCTGAGGGAGAGAGAGAGGGAGAGACGCAGGGCTGACAGGCCCTTTTTCGTCTGTGTGTGTGAAAACGTCAGTTGGGATTTAAATTTCTGAACATTCCGCAATGTTAATCAATGGGAGTTTTTCCGAGTTTTGATCGTCATTTTTAGGAAAACCGTAAGTCCGATCAGTTAGAAAAGATATAGCACACTATTCGGGATTAGTCTGAAGGTCTGTGCCGAGTTTGGTGCATGTAGCTTAAAAGCTCTAGGAGGAGTTACATTTAGAAATTTAGTCTCAGAATAATAATAATAATAATAATAAGTTTAAATAGGATTTCAGTAAGTTGGCTTTCTCAAGCCAACCTAACTAGATTAAAAAGTTTGAGTACAAACTTTAGGTTGGCTTGAGAAAGCCTAGCATAAAGTTTGAAGTAGTTGTAAAAGTTTGAAGATTTATGGTTTCTAGTTTGATGTAATTATAAGTAGTAGTTTTCAAAGTTCAAAGTTTAGAGATTATAAAACCATTCAGTCTATCAGATAGATAGATAGATAGATAGATAGATAGATAGTTATTGACCATCAGATAGAAAGATAGATAGATAGTTATTGACCATCAGATAGATAGATAGATAGATAGATAGATAGATAGTTATTGACCATCAGATAGATAGATAGTTATTGACCATCAGATAGATAGATAGATAGATAGATAGATAGATAGATAGATAGTTATTGACCATCAGATAGATAGATAGATAGTTATTGACCATCAGATAGATAGATAGATAGATAGATAGATAGATAGATATTGACCGATAGATAGATAGATAGATAGATAGATAGATATTGATCCTCAGATAGATAGATAGATATTGACCCTCAGATAGATAGATAGATAGATAGAAAGACAGATTGATAGTCATTGACCCTTAGATAGATAGATAGATATTGACCTTCAGATATATAGATAGATAGATAGTCATTGACCATGAAATATAGATAGATAGAGTATGAACCACAGATAGATAGATAGATAGATAGTTATTGACCCGCAGATAGTTAGATAGATAGATAGATATTGACCCTCAGATAGATAGATAGATAGATAGAGTATGACCCATAGATAGATAGATAGATAGATAGTTATTGACCATCAGATAGATAGATAGATAGATAGATAGTTATTGACCATCAGATAGATAGATAGATAGATATTGACCATTAGATAGATAGATAGAGATAGATAGATATTGATCCTCAGATAGATAGATAGATATTGACCCTCAGATAGATAGATAGATAGATAGATAGATAGAAAGATAGAAAGACAGATTGATAGTCATTGACCCTTAGATAGATAGATATTGACCTTCAGATATATAGATAGATAGATAGTCATTGACCCTGAGATATAGATAGAGTATGAACCACAGACAGATAGATAGATAGATAGATAGATAGATAGATAGTTATTGACCCGCAGATAGTTAGATAGATAGATAGATATTGACCCTCAGATAGATAGATAGATAGATAGATAGATAGATAGATAGATAGGTCATTGACCCTTAGATAGATAGATAGATATTGACCGTCAGATATATAGATAGACAGATAGTCATTGACCCTGAGATATAGATAGATAGAGTATGACCCACAGATAGATAGATAGATAGTTATTGACCCGCAGATAGTTAGATAGATAGATAGATAGATATTGACCCTCAGATAGATAGATAGATAGATAGATATTGACCATCAGAAAGATAGATAGATAGATAGATAGATAGATAGACAGATAGACAGATAGATATATAATTTTTTACTTGGTTGCTAGGGTAACCCAATCTGGTTGCTAGGCAGTTTCCAGGGTGATCCTTATCAAGCCTCCTTTTCATTCTGAGTGAATAAAGTCAACCCGGAAGTCTCTATGATTTTCTGTTGCATAGATATGTGATTTGTTACTTGGTTGCTAGGGTAACCATATCTGGTTGATAGGCAGTTACCAGAGTGATATATATCAAGGCTACTTTCCATCTTGAGTAAAATAAGTGAAACAGGAAGTCTCTACGATTTTCTGGTGCAGAGTTATGTGATTTGTTACTTGGTTGCTAGGGTAAGCCCTTGTCGTTGGTAGGCAGTTACCAGAGTGATACTTATCAAGCCTCCTTTCCATCCTGAGTGAATTATGTCAACCCGGAAGTCTCTACGATTTTCTGGTGCAGAGATATGTGATTTGTTAGTTGGTTGCTAGGGTAACCCCATCTGGTTGCTAGGCAGTTACTAAGGTGATACTCATAAGGCTCCTTGCAATCCTGTGTGAAATATGTCAACCCCTAAGTCTCTACGATGTTCTGGTTCAAAGATATGTGATTTGTTACTTGGTTGCTAGGGTAACCGCATCTGGTTGCTAGGCAGTTACCAGAGGGATACATATCAAGGCTACTTTCCATCCTGAGTGAAATAAGTGAAACAGGAAGTCTCTATGATTTTCTGGTGCAGAGATATGTGATTTGTTACTTGGTTGCTAGGGTAAACACATCTGGTTGCTAGGCAGTTACCAAAGTGATACTCATAAGGCTCCTTGCAATCCTGTGTGAAATATGTCAACCCCTAAGTCTCTACAATGTTCTGGTTCAAAGATATGTGATTTGTTACTTGGTTGCTAAGGTAACCCTGTCTGGTTGCTATGCAGTTACCAGAGTGATACATATCAAGGCTACTTTCCATCCTGAGTGAAATAAGTGAAACAGGTAGTCTCTACGATTTTCTGGTGCAGAGATATGTGATTTGTTACTTGGTTGCTAGGGTAACCCCGTCTGGTTGCTAGGCAGTTAACAGAGTGATACATATCAAGGCTACTTTCCATCCTGAGTGAATAAAGTCAACCCGGAAGTCTCTCTGATTTTCTGTTGCAGAGATATGTGATTTGTTACTTGGTTGCTAGGGTAATCACATCTGGTTGCTAGGCAGTTACCAGAGTGATACATATCAAGGCTACTTTCCATCCTGAGTGAAATAAGTGAAACAGGAAGTCTCCACGATTTTCTGGTGCAGAGATATGTGATTTGTTAGTTGGTTCCTAGGGTAACCCCATCTGGTTGCTAGGCAGTTACCAAGGTGATACTCATAAGGCACCTTGCAATCCTGTGTGAAATATGTTAACCCCTAAGTCTCTACGATGTTCTGGTTCAAAGATATGCGATTTGTTACTTGGTTGCTAGGGTAACCGCATCTGGTTGCTAGGCAGTTACCAGAGGGATACATATCAAGGCTACTTTCCATCCTGAGTGAAATAAGTCAAACAGGAAGTCTCTCTGATTTTCTGTTGCAGAGATATGTGATTTGTTACTTGGTTGCTAGGGTAATCACATCTGGTTGCTAGGCAGTTACCAGAGTGATACATATCAAGGCTACTTTCCATCTTGAGTGAAATAAGTGAAACAGGAAGTCACTACGATTTTCTGGTGCAGAAATATGTGATTTGTTACTTGGTTGCTAGGGTAACCCCATCTGGTTGCTAGGCAGTTACCAGAGTGATACATATCAAGGCTACTTTCCATCCTGAGTGAAATAAGTGAAACAGGATGTCTGTATGATTTTCTGGTGCAGAAATATGTGATTTGTTATTTGGTTGCTAGGGTAACCCTGTCTGGTTGCTATGCAGTTACCAGGGTGATACTTATCAAGCCTCCTTTCCATACTGAGTGAATCAAGTCAACCTGGAAGCTACTATACTGTGGCTATGAAGATTTTAGGTCATTACTTATTGGCTGCTTGATAAAAGAAATCTTCTGAGGGAGAGAGAGAAGGAGAGACGCAGGGCTGACAGGCCCTTTTTCGTCTGTGTGTGTGTGAAAACGTCAGTTGGGATTTAAATTTCTGAACATTCCGCAATGTTAATCAATGGGAGTTTTTCCGAGTTTTGATCGTCATTTTTAGGAAAACCGTAAGTCCGATCAGTTAGAAAAGATATAGCACACTATTCGGGATTAGTCTGAAGGTCTGTGCCGAGTTTGGTGCATGTAGCTTAAAAGCTCTAGGAGGAGTTACATTTAGAAATTTAGTCTCAGAATAATAATAATAATAATAATAAGTTTAAATAGGATTTCAGTAAGTTGGCTTTCTCAAGCCAACCTAATAATAAGTTTAAATAGGATTTCAGTAAGTTGGCTTTCTCAAGCCAACCTAATAAGTATGTGAGATTACAATAGTGTTGCTTTGCAAGCACCACTAATAAGTATGTGAGATTACAATAGTGTTGCTTTGCAAGCACCACTAATAAGTATGTGAGATTACAATAGTGTTGCTTTGCAAGCACCACTAATAAGTATGAGCAATAACAATAGTGTTGCCTTGCCTTTGGCAAGCACCACTAATAATAAGTATGCAAGAGAACACTAGTGATGCTTTGCCTTTGGCAAGCACCACTAATAAGTATGTGAGATTACAATAGTGTTGCTTTGCAAGCACCACTAATAAGTATGCAAGAGAACAATAGTGATGCTTTGCCTTTGGCAAGCACCACTAAAAATAAGTATGTGAGATTACAATAGTGTTGCTTTGCAAGCACCACTAATAATAAGTATGAGCAATAACAATAGTGTTGCCTTGCCTTTGGCAAGCACCACTAATAAGTATGCAAGAGAACAATAGTGATGCCTTGCCTTTGGCAAGCACCACTAATAAGTATGTGAGATTACAATAGTGTTGCTTTGCAAGCTCCACTAATAAGTATTCAAGAGAACTATAGTGATGCCTTGCCTTTGGCAAGCACCACTAACTAGATAGGTACATTTCCTGAAGAAAATGTGAGTGTTGCTTGCCGTGGCAAAACTCGTCACCACGATAGCATAACCATACATTTTCCCCTTTAATGTGTACATAACTCTTAGTATTTTCCTGTAAGAAACAACAACTCGATCTTAATAAAAAAAATAATAATTTTGATTGCAAAGTACAGTAACAGAATTTGTATTTGCTTCACTTTTCAAATGGTTTGCTTTATACCCACATTTCAACACAATTATTTTATCTACTTAACGCTAATGTGTTCTTTTCCATCTACCTCTGTAAATAAGAGGAAGAAGCTATCTGGTGTTCTGGGCAGACAACAGGTGAAAGGGTGTAGAAGTTTTACATTTTAGTGTACTGACTGCTGACTATAGACTTTAAAATTATGGATACAATTTTGGCTTTTTTTACAGAAAATGTTAGTCTTTTATCTACATGTTTACAAAACAGTGTGGTAAATATCTACAAACAGTGTACCTCAAATATGCACATGGTCATCATATAAAACAGTACATAAAACAAATGCAAGAATATCATAGTTTGGAATAGTCCATTTGAATATATTGGTATATTAAGATAATATATATATTATATTTGAAAATGTGTAAATAAAACGTCTCGGATTACATGTGTAACCCTTGTTCCCTGAAAAAAGCGGAACGGGATGCTGCACTTTGCTTAGCGCTATGGGAACGATCCTAGTTGTGGCCGAGCTGTGAATATGTGTGTAACACATCAATGAACATTGACCGGAATTTATAGCTTCGGCTGATGTAGCCATTAGACGCACCTGTGGCCAGGCTATAAATGGATGTGTCACCAGATGTCGTCAGATACTTCTTTTTGAAGAGCAGGCCTGGGATGTCCCAGTGCGGCAGAGAAGCGCAGCATCTCGTTCCGCTTTTTTCAGGTAACAAGGGTTACACATGTAACCCGAGACATTCCCTTTACAAAAAGCTTCACTATGATGCTGCGCTTTGCTAAGCGCTATGGGAACGAAATACCCACACCACCACACTGGGGCTGTCAGGACCCCTATTGTTGTGAAGTGTGCTCACAAGAATGTGAGAGGTCTCAGACATGAGCTTGAGATGTCGACTCAAGGGCGTAAAACCCGGAGTAGCCAGAACATCTAAACCACAAAATTGATGAATGTGCGTGGAGAGGACCAGCCTGCTGCATCACAGACTTGCTTATACATGAGTTTGAGATGTCGACTCAGGGGCGTAAGAGCCCAGAGTAGCAAGAACATCCAAACCATAGAGCCTGAAGAATGTGTGCGGAGAGGACCAGCCTGCCGCATCACAAACTTGCTTAGACATGAGCTTAGATGTCGACCCAAGGGCATAAGAGCCCGGGGTAGCATGAACATCTAGTAACATGACCATAAAACCAGACGAATGTGTGCGGAGAGGACCAGCCTGCCGCATCACAACCTTGTAGAGACATGAGATTTTAAGATGTCAACTCAAGGATGTAAGAGCCCGGAGTAGCATGAACATCTAAATTATAAAATCTGATGAATGTGTGCGGAGAGGACCAGACTGCCACATCACAAACTTGCTGCAGAGGGACCCCTCTAGCCAAGGCTTTAGAGGAGGTCAACCCCTCTGGTGGAGTGAGCCCTAACACCTTCTGTCGAAGCTTGACCGCGCGCCTCATAGGACAGGGCAATAGCATCAATCACCCAATGTGACATAGTCTGTCTGGTAGTGGCTGCCCCCCTGTTGTGGCCCCATAGCAGACAAATAATTGCCCTGACTTAGCCACTGGCTAGTGCGGTGGACATAAGTCTGAAGGGCACAGACTGGGCAGAGTCCATGATGTCTTTCTTGCTCCGGCGTTAAAAACGGCGGTGAGCAGAAGGCTTCCAGAGTGACAGGATGTAGTCAGGATGCGGATGCAGAATAGCTTTGGCCATACCTGGGGCAAATTCTAAACAGGCCGGTAAAACAGACAGAGCCTGTAGATCCCCAATCCTCTTAAGAGAGGTAATCGCCATAAGAAAGACCATCTTGAGAGTCAGAAGTCTGTCAGATGCTGACTCTAGAGGTTCAAAGGGGGTCTCAACCAGACCCTCCAGGACTATTGCCAAGTCCCATGAAGGAGTTCTGGTCCTAACAGGGGGCCTCAGTCACATGGCTCCACGAATGAAGCAAGCGAGTAGAGGATGTTTCCCCAAAGGCACCCCGTCCATCAAGGCATGGCAAGCTGAAATGGTGGCCACATAAACCCTGAGAGTAGCGAAGCAAATGCCTGCTGACAGTTTTTCCTGCGGAAAGTCAAGGACTGAAGCGAACTGGCAGTTAGCTGGTTCTGCAATATGAACTTAGTAGAGGGAAACGCATACAGGCGCATTCTGGGCCATGTATGCGCCACCACGTTCAACCCCCCTGGGGGTGGGGAGACTGGGTGACTCAGGCAGAAGTAGAGGAGACATTGCGCAGTTCATAGAGGTGAAGAGGTCCTCTTCTGCCCTTTAAAATCTACCCCAGATCTTCTCCAAGTGGAGGGAGCCCTAGCACTTAAAATGTCCTTGATAACCTCAGGAGAAAGTCCTGTGCACCTCAGTTGGTACCTAACAGGGGCCAAGCATGAAAGGTTCCACAATTCAGGCTGGGGATGATATACAGTCCCCTGTGCCTGAGAAAGAAGGTCCTTCCTGTTCGGAACCGCCGAGGTGGGCCGTCGAGGGGAGAATTTAACTCTGAGAACCATACTCTGTTCAGCTAGCTCGGCGCTATCAGAAGGAGGCAAGACCCTTGCTGGCGAACCTTGCCAAGACTCACAGGAGTAGAAAAACTTGGGGGGAACCCAAGGTAAGAACCGGGGTCTGAACCACATAGAAAGGGAACGAAGCACGTGGCGCGTAACCCTTATTTGCCTTAGGGGACCGGCCCTCGGATAAAACCCCCTGGCTTCTAGCCACAGCTGAAGCGGTCTCATGTGCAGAAGGTCTGAAGGGATCACCGCAGACACCAACGCCATGAGACCTAGTATTCAATGATACTGACGAGCAGTGCAACCTCGACCTAGCCTGACCTTGCTCAGGGTGTTCTGAATGGAAACGATTTGTGCGGGAGACGATTGTGCCAGCATCATGACCGAATTCCATTGTAACGGGGTTCAGATGACTGACACAGAGGCGGGGGCATAACTCCAAAGGTAAGTCTTTAATTAATATTTTGGGGAAAGGGTGAACACAAACTCTTCTATATAAACAATATTTGTCAAGGCTCTCTCTCTTAGCCAACACTGGACTGGCATTCTCTCCTTGACTAGCGGTGCTGTGGCTCTTTTATGCCGCTCTCCCCGTGCTCACTGAAATTTTAGACAGGTGTTAGACATAATTTAGCTCAGGTGCAAGCGCCCTTACCGCTTTCCCTCTCCGGACGGGCGCTTGACCACGCCCCCGCTGCCACATCCATATAACCCCTAGATGCGTCAAGACGATATCCCTGTGCTGAACTGCCAGTTCTTGGAACTGCGCTAGGATCAGCCAGTCGTCTATAAAATTCAGAATGCGGATGCCCTGGAGTCGCAGAGGAGCCAGTGCTGCATCCATGCATTTCCTGAATGTGCGGGTTAATAGGGCTAGGCCAAATGGAAGAACCCGATACTGGAAGGCTTCACCCCCGAAAGCGAACCTCAGTAACTTCCTGTGCTGTGGCTCTATATGAAGATATGCATCCATGAGATCGATGGTGACCAGCCAAACGTGATGTTGGGCTTGTGACACGATCGTCTTGATAGTCAGCATCTAGGACTTGAACACCGAGCGGTTCAAGCCTCGAAGATCTAGAATCGGTCGCAACCCCCCACCTTTTTTGGGAACCAGGAAGTATCTGCTGTAATAGCCTGACTCTTTCTCTGGAAGGGGAACATGTTCTATGGCCCCTTTGACCAAGAGATTTTGCAGTTCTTTCTACAGTAGACATGCCTGTCCCGGTTTCACAGTAGTGGGAACCACGCCGTTGAAATGGAGAGGACGGCGAGCAAATTGAATTCTGTAGCCTCTTTCTACTGTTTCTAGAACCCACTATTACGATCTGTCTAGGATAAATCGTAATAAAGAAATGAAACATGACTCCCACGCCCAGTCGTCAGACCAAAAGAAACCAATAAGCCAGACATTTAGAAAAAACGATAGACGTTTTTATTAAGATGAAGAAAAAAAATAACATACGTAAAATTAAATGATTTCCAAAGTAACAAACCAGTGTGTGTATAATCTTCAGGAAGACCCAAGGCCCAAAATAACAAACAAAACAGATAATAAACAAAATATCAAACTAACTTCCCTCAAAGTATTCAAATCAAATCCAACAAATTACCCTGAATACTCTAACAAAACAGAGCGAACGTGATTTCAAAGAAAAGGGCAGGTCAACCCTACAAAACACAATCACTGAAAAATAAAACACATAACCTAATCTAAATCAGGTAAAATAATGGTCTGACGGCTGGAGAGGAGACAGGAGAAGTGCGACCGGCCCGGAATCGCACGAGCTCCCTCTCAGAGGGCGGAAATTGGAGTTTTAAACCCACGCCAATTAAAGGGGTGGAGCCATCCCACAGCTGATCAGAAGATCCTGCTTAGAACAAATAGAAATAACAAAAGAAAAACACACAGAAATAACGAATACATAATTCCGTAACACCCCCTCCACTAAGAGTTAACATCATTCCTATACAGCGCGTGACAACACGTCTGCTAACATGTTCTCTTTTCCTTTCTTGTAACAAATTTCAATATTAAACTCTTGTACAATCAATGCCCACCGCATAATGCGTTGATTAGAGTTCTGCATTTTTGCAAGAAAGGTTAATGGATTATGATCAGTAAAAACTTTAACCGGCAATGAACTAGAACCCACATACACTTCAAAGTGTTGAAGAGACAATAATAGCACTAAAGCTTCTTTTTCAACAGTGCTATAATGCAATTGATGTTTTAAAAACTTCTTCGAGAAGTAGCACACGGGATGATCCATGCCGTGATCATCTTCTTGCAGGAGTGCAGCACCAGCTCCATTAGCACTGGCATCCACTTCAATTTTGAAAGGCAATGAAAAGTTTGGGGCTCTTAACACAGAGGTGCTACATAACAAAATTTTAACTGAATCAAAAGCCGTTTGACAAAAATTAGACCAAATAAAATCTCGAGATTGACTGAGCAAATTCGTAAGAGGCAGAACAATATCTGAAAAATTTCGGCAGAAGCCACGATAATAACCCACCTTGAATAAGAACCGTCTCAGTTCTTTTTTAGTTCTTGGCATAGGGAATTCTAGAATAGCTTGCACTTTAGCAGAAACTGGGCAAACTTGTCCCTGACCTACCTGCTTTCCCAAGTAAGTTATAGTAGCTTTTTGCGAGATTAACGGTAAGCGAAGCCTCTTGAAAGCGATTAAAAACATTGCGAAGGGTTTTCAAATGATCATCCCAAGTAGAGGAATAAATCACAATATCATCTAAATATGCCTCACAATTAGAAACACCGGCTAAAACAGAATTCATAAGGCGCTGGAATGTAGCCGGAGCATTTCGGAGGCCGAAAGCCATAACGGTGTATTCTAATAGGTTGTCAGGAGTGACAAACGCAGAAATTTCGGCAGCGCGGGGCGTTAAGGGTACCTGCCAGTAACCCTTAAGCAGATCTAACTTGGTAACAAACACAGCTGAACCAACTTTATCCACACAATCCTCCATACGAGGAAGGGGAAACGAATCTGCTTTCCTAACTGCATTAACCCTTCGATAATCAGTGCAGAAATGAACTGAACCATCACTCTTGGGAACCAGAAGACACGGTGAACTCCAGGGACTGTTACTAGGAACAGCAAAACCATTGTCAAGAAGATACTTTATCTCGGATTGCATTAATTCACGTTTAGTGGGGTTTAAATGATAAGCATGCTGCTTAATCGGAGTATGATCTCCTATTTCAATGTCGTGAAATGCAGCAGTAGTACGAGAAGGCACATCTGAGAACAGAGCTGGGTAAGACTGTATTAAATCACTTAAATCATTACGAGACGAAACAGGCAGGTATGACAGAAATGATTCTAAATCTGCCAAAATTTGCGAATTCTGCAATCGCACGCCAGTCACAGGAATATTTCGTAGAGTCAAACCATCTTCATCAGGACAATATGTTGCGTGCACAGGAATAGAGGCCACTGGGACAATAGGGTTATTAGACTCTTTGCCATCGTCTCGCGTCACATATGATTTTAACATATTAATATGGCATACGCGAGTCTTCCTTTTCCTGTCAGGAGTACATATCACATAATCAGTTTCACTAAGCTTAGACTTGACAACATACGGACCATGAAAACGTGCTTGCAGAGCAGATCCCAAAATTGGGAGTAAAACTAAGACTTTGTCGCCTTGATCAAAACCACGAGAAACAACCTTTTGATCAAAATGAGCTTTCATTTTCGCCTGAGTAGACGATAGTGCAATACGAGCCAGATCACAAACTTTATGCAACCGCTCACGAAAGGAGCTCACATAATCC
This sequence comes from Moxostoma hubbsi, assembly GCA_032164185.1. NCBI lineage: Eukaryota > Metazoa > Chordata > Actinopteri > Cypriniformes > Catostomidae > Moxostoma > Moxostoma hubbsi. The sequence continues at coordinate 1,881,701 of JAVLUX010000125.1, forward strand.
AGCACATTAGTCGAAGTGGATTCCCTAGACATCCACTTTTCTTTCAAAAGCTTAAGCGGACCTCGGACAGTGTGCCCAAAAACCAAGTCTGCCGGACCGAATCCCAAAGATTCTTGTGTAGTTTCACGTATAGCAAACAACAATGGTAAGCCTTCGTCCCATTCTTTCGCAGAATCTGCACAATAAGCACGTAACATAGACTTCAAAGTCTGATGAAATCTTTCCAAAGCGCCTTGCGACTCTGGATGATAGGCGCTAGCCACCTGATGCTTTATATTCAGTTGAGTCAAAACTTGTTTAAACACCCTAGACATAAAATTAGATCCTTGATCGGTCTGTACGATTTTTGGTAATCCAAAGGTGGAAAAAAACTTAATCAGAGATCGCAAAACAACCTTAGTACTCAGAGAACGTAATGGTACAGCCTCTGGGAAACGAGTAGCCGTACACATCATCGTGAGTATATATTTGTGCCCAGTTTTCGTTTTCGGCAACGGACCAACGCAATCTAGTATAAGGTGTTCAAACGGTTCTCCCACAACGGGTATAGGACACAGAGGAGCAGGAGAAATCGTTTGGTTTGGCTTTCCAACGAGCTGACAAACATGACAGGATCGACAATGTTTTGTTACATCCGATTTCAAACCAGGCCAGAAAAAATGTCTTAAAATGCGTTTATACGTCTTCGTAATGCCCAATTGGCCCGAAAAATTATGGTCATGAGCCAAATTCCAAACGTGAGAACGCAAATTTTCAGGTACCACGATCTGATAAACTGAATTGCATTCAAATTCACAAACAATTGATGACCACTTGCGCATTAATAATCCATCGTCCCAGAAATAAGCAATAGGTCTCTTATCCAAATCATTTTTCTCCACCGCTGATATTCGGCAACGAGAAAGAGAAACATCATGTTGCTGTTCAGTAATTAATGTTGCTCTGTCAATAAACAATGACAGGTCAACTTCAACACTCGAGTGTGTGGACAACGGCTTAGAGCGTTTTAACACCTGAACATCAGAAGAATTAGAAGATTCATCAACACGTTCAGTCAGATTTAAGAAACTATCAGAAATACCTACTACATCTCCGAACCTACAAGCTTGCGCTCGCGTAACTACGCACACAGGGAACACAGAAGGAAATTCAGAAGCCAAATCTTTTGAATTTTGAAGCTCATAAATCGGATCATCGATCACTTCGGGTAATGGCAAAACTTTTTCTCCGGCCAGATCATTTCCAAGGATCAGATCAATTCCTCTAATAGGCAGCTGCGGACGTACAGCAATTTTAATAGGACCAGAAACAAGGTCAGACTTGATATGCACATAATGCAAAGGTACTTCGAGTATACCCAGTTCAATGCCCTGAACCAAGACATTTGAATTGCATGACGAATCTTTCGAAAATGGTAACACACTATCAAGTATAAATGATTGAGCTGCTCCAGTGTCATGGAGAATCCGAATTGATTTATTCTCTTTTTGATCAATGAAAGACACTACACCATCAAAAATAAACGGATCATAAACTGAATCAACCTTTCGCTCATTAAGGTTAATTTTCGATTTCGCACGAACAAAACCAACGCTTTTAGGATTATCCCCTCTTAGTGACTGATTTTTTCTTTTCAATACTGGACACAGAGCAATCAAATGGCCAAATTCGTGACAATAGAAGCATTCGCGATTTTCGGCTTGATTCGGAACTACAGCTTTCGAATATTTCACATTTTTACCCACACTAATTTGAGAATTTTCCCGACGAGTAGGTGGAAAAAAATTCTTTTTGTGCGTTAGAACGAATTCATCTGCACAAACAGCGGCCTGTGAAATTGTGTTCACCTTCTGATCATTAAGGTGCGCCACAATTCTATCGGATAACGAATTCTTAAAATCTTCTAGTAATACTAATTCACGAAGTCTACCAAAATCACTTACCTTGCTGGATTGACACCACTTATCAAAAAGAGTTCCCTTGTCATGGGCGAACTCCACAAACGTCTGATTGGCAGCCTTTATATGACAACAAAACTTCTGACGATAAGCTTCTGGGACTAATTCATAGGCTCTTAGCACAGACGCCTTTAATGAATCATAGTCAAGACTCTCTTCAATTGACAGAGGGACATACCTCCTGCGCTTTCCCAACCAACTTGCACTGAAGTAGAAGCGGCCAAATTTCCCTAGGCCAACGCAAAGCGCCAGCTATACGTTCAAACGCATTAAAATAAGAGTCTACCTCAGTTTCTCTAAACGTAGGGACCAGTCGAATTTGTCTGCTAATGTCAAATTCATTTGAATTTACAGTAGGTGACACATGAGAATCAACATTAGCAGTAGGCCTATCAGGTGACACAGGAATTTTAAAAGTACTCACCGGCAAACAACGCACGCTTTTGCTTTCCAGCTCGTACTGCTTCATCTTCAAAAGCTGCGTGTTATGCTCCTGCCTTTTAACTTCTAAATCAAGTTCCTTAAGTCTAACTGCCAATTTAAGATCCTCTGTATTCAAACCTACAAGCGAATTAGCAGCAACAGCGTTTCCACCAACAGACTCCTCAAAAGCAGCTTCCGCATTCTGCACACCGGCTTCGGCATATCGTAACTCTGGACTGGATTCATCACATTCGAAAACTCCAATCCTCACTAATTTATCACGCAACACTTCTCGAATTACCTGCTTTTTCCCAGCTCTTGGAACAGGTATTTCATAAAAATCAGCTACCAAAACAAGTCAGATTTACGACATTTTTCTAATGCTTGCAAAGTAGGTAAAAGTCTAAAGGCTTCAATGCTAAACTCCATTATATAATTATTTTCAACTCCTTTACACAAATAAAAACTGCCAATCAAAAACAACAATAAATGCATTTAGCAAATAGTATACTCACCAGCAAGATATTCCAAATACGATCCCTTTCTTTCTTTCTTTTTCCCCGGAGACAAGAGAAAAAAAAGAACAATAAAACGAGCGAACAAAAAATATGGCCGAACGAAACGGAATCAAAAGCAGCGGACGAGCCCCCATTTTATTACGATCCGTCTAGGATAAATCGTAATAAAGAAATGAAACATGACTCCCACGCCCAGTCGTCAGACCAAAAGAAACCAATAAGCCAGACATTTAGAAAAAACGATAGACGTTTTTATTAAGATGAAGAAAAAAAATAACATACGTAAAATTAAATGATTTCCAAAGTAACAAACCAGTGTGTGTATAATCTTCAGGAAGACCCAAGGCCCAAAATAACAAACAAAACAGATAATAAACAAAATATCAAACTAACTTCCCTTAAAGTATTCAAATCAAATCCAACAAATTACCCTGAATACTCTAACAAAACAGAGCGAACGTGATTTCAAAGAAAAGGGCAGGTCAACCCTACAAAACACAATCACTGAAAAATAAAACACATAACCTAATCTAAATCAGGTAAAATAATGGTCTGACGGCTGGAGAGGAGACAGGAGAAGTGCGACCGGCCCGGAATCGCACGAGCTCCCTCTCAGAGGGCGGAAACTGGAGTTTTAAACCCACGCCAATTAAAGGGGTGGAGCCATCCCACAGCTGATCAGAAGACCCTGCTTAGAACAAATAGAAATAACAAAAGAAAAACACACAGAAATAACGAATACATAATTCCGTAACACCCACATAGAAATACCTGGCAGATGTTTCCATGCTACAAGGTTCTTTGAGATGGGTATTATTTCTGACACTTCCTGTTGAGGGGATGTCGAGTGTTCCGTGTCCTGGATCAAGGCAGGAAGCAACGGTACACCCAACTCTTTGTTGGAAGCCTCTATCACCCGAAACACCAAAGACGGCGGGAGTGAAGAGGTTTTGTGAGGGTATAGGGAGGGCCGAAGTGGATGATACACGCGCCCCGTCCTGAGGGGAACTATCCCCACAAGGCTGGGTACAAGACCGTAAGGGTTTCTTTTTCTTAGAAATCACGCCCCAGAGGTCTTGCATTGGGGGCTGCTGATGGAGACGAACTGGACCCCAGTCTTTACGAGGGGGAGCACAATTCGCCACGTTTTGTTTTAGAGCCTCCCGTCTAGAAGGACTGGGGCAGGGCTGGGTGGACGACGGCCCCTCCCCCTGAGTGAGGTGCCCACACTCAGGTCCTTCAACAGGTTTAGCCTAGTGCGCTTGTAACACTGCCATAGTGTGCAGGGCAACACCAGCCTGACCTGCTGCCTGATAAGCTTTCCCCACAAGCGTGGAGGTGGTCCTGCACGGCTTTATGGGTAGAGTAGGTCTCTTTAGCGATGATGCCGAGCCAGGCGAGAGAAAACCTGCAGGTGTCTCTTCTACCGGCGGCATCACCGAATACCCCCGAGCTTCAGCACCCACGATAGTTGAATACACCAACGTCGATGGCATGAGACACAGGAAGTATAAATTTCCTCCATAAAGAAAATACTTGTTATGGAGGTCATAGAAGAAAGGAAGGGACTGATATAGAGTTCCATTCCCTCATTTATTTATTTAATTATTTTGGCCACCAGACAGAAATTTGTCTTCTAGTTTGGAGCGTTTGGGGGAGGGACTCTTGTTCGCGTGGCCAGTCTAGCTGTAGTCTGGCCACAGCCCGCGTAATCACCACGAGTAATTTCTCAGCTGCTTTATTATTGTGCGTGAAATGTACAGAAGTTCAGCGCCCCGCCCCCCTCGTGAACCGAAGAGGTGCCGAAGCACGCTTCGAGATCATGGGAAGGACCAGCTGGGTCTGGGGAGAGCGAGGGAAAGGGACGAACCCGTCTCTCGCTCCTCTGCCAGATCCATGCGACAGTCCCACAAATGAAATGTGGGCGCTGACTCACGGAAGTGGACGCATTTTGTCCGAAAGCAGATCGCAATGCTCGCATTTGTCTCTTAATTCCACAGCCGCTTTATTATTATGCACAGAGGCTCAGTGTCCTCATGTACCGAAGAATCGTGGGACTCTTCAGGCTTACGAGGATCAGCTGGATCTGGGGAGATAGCGAGCTAAAGGGATGAACCCGTCTCTCGCTCCTCAGCCAGATCCCTACAAGAGCCCCACAAATGAAGTGTGGGTGCTGACTCCCAGAAGCAAGCAAGGCGAGCGCGCAATGCAAGAGCAGCGTGCTCTTCCCCCAAACAAACAGAGCAAAACTGATGCATGTCCTCTTCAGCTATAGACCGAGAACAGGGGAACACGCATCGTTTACGGCTTTCAGTCATTCTCTCTTTCTTTTTAAAAATATATATATTTTCTAGACAGAAGAGAAAGGAGAAAAGGTTCTCTGCAAACTGCCTCACAAATTCTAATTCCTAGCAGAGGAAAGAAAGTTTTGACAGGGTTTGTAAAACACACACACACACAGAATCGCTCTGAAAAAAGAGGATCTGACGACACCTGGTGACACATCCATTTATAGCCTGGGCACAGCTGCGTCTAATGACTACATCAGCCGAGGCTATAAATTCCGGTCAATGTTCATTGACGTGTTACACACATATTCACAGGTCAGTCACAACTAGGATCATTCCCATAGTGCTTAGCAAAGCGCAGCGTCATAGTGAAGCTTTTTGTAAAGGGAACAACAATGGCTGTGCAGCATGAACATAATGCCAATATCATTTAGCTATGGGTATCCATTAATTGAGCAAATGGAGTAGATTTTTTTAATGGTAGGACATGTTTGAAACTAAAGCATAATAAATGAATGGCTCAATGTACGGTGTCTTCAAAGTCCACCGTGAATTGTTTACAGGGGTAAATATACTTTATGCAGCAGCCCTGCTGTTCAGGGCCAGGGCTTTAGTTGGCAGTAATTTATTATCCATGTATATTAATTTAAGAGAATGAAGTGACGCAAGTAGTGATCAGTGAAGTGTTACATGCTATTCTTTATTATTTTAAACTCAGCCATTACCTGACCCAAACTTTTCGGAGGACAACAACAATGTAAAACTAATAACCACCAGGTCTCCAATGAATATCAGTACACAATATCCAATTTTTCTAGTGCAGAGATATGTGATTTGTTAATGGGTTTCTAGGGAGTTACCTTGGTGATACTTATCAAGGCGACTTTCCTGCCTGAGTGAATAAGTCAACCCGGAAGTCTGTACAATGTTCTGGTGCAGAAAAATGTGATTTGTTACTTGGTTGCTAGGGTAACCCCATCTGGTTGCTAGGCAGTTACCAGGGTGATACTTATCAAGGCCACTTTCCATCCTGAGTTAAAAAGTCAACCAGGAAGCCTCTATTCTGATCTGAAGATATCTTACTGTAATTTAAATCAATAAATCTGGTTGCTAGGGTGCTCTAAATTGTTGCTAGGGCGTGGCTAGCCAATGAACAGAGTGATTCTTATTGGCTGCTTACTATCCTGACTCAAAAGAGCCACTCCCCAAGTTTCTATAATATTGTGTTCTGAAGATATCCATCTGAGCCATTTTGAATGGAAGTGTATGGGGGCTGTTGCTAGGGTGTTGTAAATGGTTGCTAGGGTGTGGCTACTTCATTTCCAAGGTGATAGTTAAAGACTGATTGGTAGCCTGAGTGAAATGAGCCTGCCCCCATGTTTCTACGACATTTTGATTGGGAGATATGATCCCACAAAATAAAGTGTCTTGTCATATTAGGGAAAAAACAATTGCTTTCATGGGCGAGACCCTTGCCATAGTATGCCTATGGGGCATATTTGGGTCCGTTTTACCCCTCAGATTTAAATCTTACCCCCAAACTCATGTCATGCTCCACAACTGCTTGCTAGGCCACATCAAATGAGTCCACCCACTTGTCTTTACGAAATTGTATGGCATTACTTATTGGCTGCTTGATAATATAAATCCTCTGAGGGAGAGAGAGAGGGAGAGATGCAGGGCTGACAGGCCCTTTGGTGTCTGTGTGTGTGAAATTGTCGGTTGGGATTTAAATTTCGTAACATTCCGCAATGTTAAGTCAATGGGACTTTTTTGGACGCTTTGTACACCCGATCGCTTAGAAAAGATATAGCACACCTCTCCTCAATGAGCCGCATGATTTGATGCCTCACTCAGGGGTGTTTTAACATGACGCTAACACGTTTTTTACATGTTGTAACACTTCGCTAGGTGATGCCAACAGGTGTTATAATGATGCTTGCACTTTTTTAGAATGTTTTAGCACATCGCTAGGTGATGCTAGCATGTGTTAGCATGATATTAGCATGTTTTTAGCCTGTTTTAGCACTAAAAATAGGCGATGCTAGCATGTGTTATCATGATGTTAGCACATTTTAGCCAGTTTAAGCACTTCACTAAGCTAAACTAGCATCTGTTAGCATGATGTTTGTACATTTTTTGCATGTTAAAGCAGTTTGCTAGGTGATGCCAGCATGTGTTAGCATGATGCTAACATGTTTTTAACATGTTTTAGGGTGTGGCTATGAAGATTTTAGGTCATTACTTATTGGCTGCTTGATAATATAAATCCTCTGAGGGAGAGAGAGGAAGAGACGCAAGGCTGTCAGACCCTTTGGTGTCTCTGTGTGTGTAAACGTCAGCTGGGATTTAAATTTCTGAACATTCCGCAATGTTAAGTCAATGGGACTTTTTTGGCCACTTTTTCAACCGCTGTGCGAACATCGTATACCCATTCGCTTAGAAAATATATAGCACACCTCTCCTCAATGAGCCGCACAATTTGATGCCTCACTCAAAGCTGCGGGAGGAGCAGCGTGCCAAACTTTGCGTGGAATAATAATAATAATAATAATTATAACTAGATAGGTACATTTCCTGAAGAAAATGTGAGTGGTGCTTGACGTGGCAAAACTCGTCAAATTGCATTTTCTAACTTGTTACTAAACACTAAAATTGTTGTTAACATGAGTTTTTCATGATGGTAGAATATAGGTGTCATGTTTGTGTTAACATTATGTTAGCACGTTTTTAGAATGTTTTAGCACAGGGGTTCTCAACCTTTTGCAAGCTGGGCCCCCCCAAAGCTGGTTCATTGTAGTTGGGGCCCCAGTGCCCCCCGGCCCACCACCATAGATAGATAGATAGATAGATAGCCCTAGGCTATTATTTTTAGGCCCACATTATTATTATTATTATTATCATCAGTAGCGGTAGGTAGGCCTATTATAATTACTAGGCTATTGTTATAATTGGCAGTAGCACCAGACTTCTAATGTGAGCTTGCAGGCATTATTATTATTATTATTATTATTATTATGAGTAGTAGTAGGCCTATCATCATTACTAGGCTATTGCTATATAATTATATGAGGTTACATGCTTTATTGTTGTTGTTATTATTATTATTATTATTATTCAGTAGGCCTATTATAATTTTTTTTATCATCATTTATATTGCTATAATTGGGAATTGGCACCAGAACTCTGATATTAATTTATGCTTTATTATTGTTATTATTACTAGGCCTAATAGTAGGCATCATCTGCATTTTTTCCAGAAGCTTGCAGGTAGGTGATGTTAATGTGAGACCTGAGCCTGCTTTGCCTTGCAAAGATCCTCAATTCTTGGCTCAATGTTTGATAAACATAGCCTCAAATCATCCTCGATTTGTGCACGATTGCGGTATTTCGTTTTGAGTGCAGTCATTTTTGAGAATCCTGCCTCACACAAATATGTCGACGCGAAAGGAAGGAGAATCTTCAAGGCGACGTCACAGAGTTCAGGGTATTCCTGCATCAATGCTGCCCAGAATGACGAAAGAGGGCAGGAGCTAAAGAGTTCCTTCAGTCTACTCTCACTCTTAAGCTCAATAAGCTGTTCCTGCATATCAATTGATAGCTCGTTTGCTGTGCACACGAACAGATCTCGAACCCACGCAAAAGAGCGATAATCCTCTTTAAAGTATGCCGCAAATTGTTTTCTCATTGCTGACAGGTGCTCAGACGCTGATTGAAATAGGGAGGAGAAATCGTGTGACGTGCCTGCATCAGTGATAAAGTCTGCAAGGCTGGGGAACATGTCGCAGTTCTCTCGACTGATGCGGCCATGCCAGAGGTCTAGTTTTTGTGTGAAGGCGTGCAATTTGTCTGCAAGGAGCAAAATATGAGTTTCGCGGCCTTGCAAAGACAGGTTGAGGCCATTCAAGAGGTCAAATATATCGACCAAATAGGACAGAGATGCAAGCCACAGTGTCATCCAGATGCTTCGCCAGATCTGATTTGATTTCAGTTTCGGACTCAGTCAGGGTGCAAGGACCTTAAACTTTTGAGGCTTGCGCAGCTTCTCGGGGAGAAATCAAACAAATGAGCGCCGTTTTCTAAAGTCTATGAGCGCAGCACACAAAAAAACAAAATTGACATACTGCAGTTAAATTTCAAAATGTGTTGTTTTTATATTTATAACATTTGACTACAGTTCACTGTAGTAAATTAATCACTTAATTTACTACAGTTAAATCACTTAATTTACCATCTCCTCACGATTGAAAATGTGACATATGACAGTTCAACAAACAAGTTAATAATATTAAGTCACTTACATTTTAGACGAAATAATGACTGTTTTGGTCTAATTTAGCAGCGAAAATAGATCCGATGAATCCAAACAAAGATCACAGCCATAGCGCATCTCACAGCAACACTCAATCGTGTTTTGAATGATTCAGTGTTTTGAACGAATCGGTTGAGTCAAAGATTCAATGACCCATTCACAAACATCTATCTCATTCCTGATGAATCGGCCGTTTGAACGAATCGTTTGAATGAACAACTCAATGACTCGCTTAATAAAACCGCTTATCACCTGCATTTGCGCTCACTATCGACAAACCAATCAAATTTGTTCAAAACTTTTTTTTTAAATCAGTCCAAACACATTTTAATTTTTATTCAGGAGTTATGTATATACAAAACTATAACTTTTTATGATAGTAGTTTAGTGATAAAAATGTTTTGCTATTTTTTTTCCAGTATTTTTTCCCTCCCATCCTGGCCTACTCGGGAGAGTGTCCGCCCCACCGGTTGAGAACCAATGTTTTAGCACATTGCAAGGTGATGCTAGCATGTGTTAGCATCATACTAGCATATTTTGTGCATGTTTTAACACTTCGTTAGGCTATGCTAACATGTGTTAGCAGGAAGCTAGCACATTTTAAACATGTTTTAGCACTTCGCTAGGCAATGCTAGCATGTGTTAGAATGATGCATATTTTAACACTTCATTAGGCGATGCTATTATGTGTTAGAATGACGTTAGCACATTTTTAGCATGTTTTAGCACTTCGCTAGGCGATATTAGCATGTGTTAGCATGATGCTAGCATGTGATAACATGATGTTAACACGTGTTTAGCATATTTTAGCATAGTTTAACTTTGCTAGGCAAGCCAGTATGTGTTAGCAAGACGCTAACGTGTTTTTAGCATGTTTTAACACTTAGCTAGGCGATTTTAGCATATCTTAGCATGACGTTAGCATGTTTTTAGCATGTATTAGCACTTAGCTTGGCGATGCTAGTATGTGTTAGCATGACGCTAGCACGTTTTTAGCATGTTTTAACACTTCACTAGGCGATGTTAGCACTTTTTAACATGTTGTTGCACTTCGCTAGGCGATGCTAACATGTGTTAACATGACGCTAGCACATTTTTGCATGTTGTAGCACTTCGCAAGGCAATGCCAGCATGTGTTAGCATGATGCTAAGACGTTTTTAGCATGTATTAGCACTTCTCTTGGCGATGTTAGTATGTGTTAGCATGACGCTAGCACATTTTTAGAATGTTTTAGCACTTCGCTAGGCGATGCTAGCATGAAACATTATGCTAACACATTTTTAGCATGTTTAAACACTTTGCTAGGTCATGCTAACAAGTGTTAGCATGATGTTAACATGTTTTAGCATTTTTTAGCACTTCGTTAGGCTATGCTAACATGTGTTAGCATGAAGCCAACACGTTTTTGGCATGCTTTAGCACATCGCTAGGCTATGCTAACATGTGTTTGCATGATGCTAACACATTTTTAACACGTTTTAACACTTCGCTAGGCAATGCTAACAAGTGTTAGCATGATGTTAACATGTTTTAGCATGATTTAACACTTCGTTAGGAGATGCTAGCATGTTTTAGCATAATGCTAACATGTTTTTAGCATGTAACACTTCGTTAGGCGATGCCAACATGTGTTAGCATGATGCTAGCACTTTTTTAGCATGTTTTAACACTAAGTTAGGCGATGCTAGCATGTGTTAGCATGATATTAACATGTTTTTAGCCTGTTTTAGCACTAAAATAGGTGATGTTAGCATGTGTTATCATGATGTTAGCACATTTTAGCCAGTTTAAGCACTTCGCTAAGCTAAACTAGCATCTGTTAGCATGATGCTTGCACGTTTTTAGCATGTTAATGCAGTTCGCTAGGCGATGCTAGCATGTGTTAGCATGATGCTAACACTTTTATATCATGTTTTAACACGCTAGGCGATGCTTGCATGTGCTTGCATGATGCTAGCACGTTTTTAGACGTGCGTGAAGTTGGCCCCCACCCAACGCAAAACGTCTGCAAAATAGTCTCAATCGTTTGTGCTTCGTTTGTGCTGGTTTGTGCTGTAAAAATTTTCGTTTGTGCTGCTTTGGTTTTTTAGATATTAAAAGAATATTTATAGATCAATCTGAGGTCAGACAGCCCCCCACATGCTCCAAATTCACCCAAAATAGTCTAGTTTGTTTGTGCTTCGTTTGTGCTGGTTTGTGCCGGTAAAAGTTTCGTTTGTGCTGCTTCAGATTTTTAAATATTAGACATTGAATTATTGGCGATGACGTCACCAGCCCCCCCCACATGCTCTAAATTCTCCCCAAATAGTCTCGTTTGTTTGTGCTTCGTTTGTGCTGGTTTGTGCCGGTAAAAGTTTTGTTTGTGCTGCTTCAGATTTTTTAATATTAGACATTGAATTATTGGTGATGATGTCACGCAGCCCCCCCACATGCTCCAGATTCATCCAAAATAGTCTCAATCGTTTGTGCTTCGTTTGTGCCGTTTTGTGCTGTAAAAATTTTCGTTTGTGCTGCTTCGGTTTTTTAGATATTAAAATAATATTTATAGGTCAATCTGAGGTCAGTCAGCCTCCCACATGCTCCAAATTCTCCCCAAATAGTCTCGTTTGTTTGTGCTTCGTTTGTGCTGGTTTGTGCCGGTAAAAGTTTAGTTTGTGCTGCTTCAGATTTTTAAATATTAGAAATTAAATTATAGGCGATTAACTTCAAGAACAATTGTACACAATTCAAGAGAGTTAAGATTGTCAATGTTTTTTGAACAGAATACTCATTGCTAAAACAAATACATGCTAAAGTTTTACATGTGACCCATGTTAGTTTTTTGAATACATTGTGCATCTTGGGTTCAACATTACCATATTGGTCCTAATATAAGATACATTATCCTTATATATTATTACTATATTATCCTTATTATATTTATTATTGTAAATCTATTATAGTCAGACCATTACAGTAATGAAAACAAGTTTATACTGAACATGACATTTTTGAGTCAAGATTATTTAAGTGGGAAATTATGTTTAACTGACGTCCAAGAAACCAGCAGTTGACAGAGTTTCCATTTTCACAGAACACCATTTGGTGTTCATCAAAAAATAAGTCCAAAATCCTAATCAAATTCCTAACTACTCCTAATCAGAGCATCTGGACAGAGCTTAGTAAGCAGCTAGAAAACAAGTTCACAAAAAGTCACTTTTGTTAAATTAAATAGACACAACATCTGGACTGCTTTAGGATTTACTCATGAAACAAATGGCAGTACTGATGACACTGATTTTGAGCCAGGGTCCCTTTCACCCAGACCAAAAGATTGCGTGACTTTTGATCTTGAAGTTCCATTTCAGGAATGGATTGAATTCATGCCTGAAACGGTTAAATACAGCAAGTTCTCTAAAACATCAAAAAGGGAATACACAATTTTGAAGCCTGGCATCTGGACACATGTGATAAATAATCAGATATTGCAAGAAGTGAAATGCCCCTGCACATTTGCCTTTAAAAGAGCCAATGTCTATCCATCAGCCACAGAGAAATACATAGAAATCAGAGGCAACTGTAAGGAACGTCATGGCAACATTCACAAAAATTTGACAAAGCGCCTGAAATGAACAGCCCAACAGTGCTCAAGTGTTTAATTAAAAACACTGATGACTCCCTGCACACTGACTGTTCCAAGCGTGCGATGTCTGGTAACTTGAGTGTGCAGATAGCCAAAGAACTGTGTGAGGGTAGAATGGATCCCCATGTAGGAGGGCTTCAGAGGCAACAAAGCTGATGGATTTTGGAGATCCTGATCCTAAGTCATCTGCCTAATTTGGCCACCCTGCACAAAGCAAAGCGAGAAAGAAATGATTTAGAATTAGGTGACATGGTTCCCATTGTTTCACTGCAGATGTTAAAATACAGTGCACTGCACTGGTCGCATTAAAGACATTGGACTGGACAAGTTTTTCCTGTCACTATTGTAGTCAAACACAAATGTATATGTACAAGTCATTCTCAAAGACATCTACTAACCCCACTGTGAGTTTTGATGCAACTGGCTCAGTAGTGAGGAAACTACAGAGACCAAATGGCAAGTCTGGCCATATATTCTTATATCAGGGCATTCTGGCAGGGGATGAGTGCTCAAGTGTCCCAGAGGTGTAAATACTGTCAGAGAGACACAATGTTAATGCAATAACACATTGGCTGACAGAATGGATATATGCAAGTGCACCAACTCCAAAAGAGTTTGTGAGTGACTTTTCTCTGGCTTTGCTCGGAGCTCTGGTCAAGGCTTTTACTCCTCATCCTCCTCACTCGGTAAACAGTCAGCAAAAGTACCACCTTGTTTGATCTGCCAGTGGGACTGCTTGAAGAAAAGGGCAATGACAGTTCTGGAACAACCCCCCACCCCTCATATCAGAAAGGTGCAAGAAATACCTGAAAGCCAGAATTGCAGAAGGATGAGGACCTGGAAGTGGATCCATGTAACCAAACACAGACAGACCTAGGACAGTGGGTAACAGACATATGTGAGGAGAACAGGTCACTTGCCGTAGGTAATGGGGATCATGATAATATGCACTTCCTCCCTGAGATTATTCCCAATATAATCTGGCTTGCAAGTTACATACCACTCTGGACAGGGGTAATGATCCCTCACTTTCGAAGCACCAACATCACCGCAAGTTCAGCCAATGTTGAAGCAGAGTTCAAAAACATCAAAGTGGGCTTTTCCAAGCATGAAAACTTGCCTATTCTGGTGGATAGATTCATTGCAACGTGCCAATTTGTTCTGCAAAACAAAAAGGTGAGGAAAAAATGAAGAGGATGCAGCTGTTGCAACAGTGATCATCACAGGAGCCAATCCACTACCCACCACAACTTGCAGTGTAGATGGAAAACAATAAATGGATGCTTCCTGTTCTGGAACATATGAAGACGCTGTTGAAAACTGGAGAGACCTAGTGGTTCCACCCATAAGAGGAAGAGGAATTTATACCTCTCTCCTTGTCCTGAATGGCTCTATGCAGATCCATCTGTGAGGGGAACATGCATGTGTTTCCTTCACAAAACAGTGCTCCTCACAGTATTGTGGTCTCAGCACACAAGTCACCCGGGAAGTTCCATTTGTTTGTACTTCTGTTGCTGTACTGCAGGCTTCTGGCATGGCTCATCTTCAGGCCACAGTGGAAGAAGGCCTTACCCTTCTGGAGTTCCCCTGCCTCAGACCAATACAAAGTCTGTCACAGTGTCCCTCTGCATTCAAGACAGATACCTCAGGAAAAGTGCTCAGTTACAGTCTGGGATAACTTCTGCGGATTGACACTGACCTGGGAAGCAACTCCACAGAATTTCTTTTGTGTGAATGTCCCTCCAATCTGATGCTCCAATGAGAGAGATTTGCTTTAAGGACAATCATTGCTTTCAAAAGAGCCTTAACTCAGGATGCTCTTGGACATTATGTGGCCTACTGCAGGAGGTCTCCATGTGTCTGGGAGATGTATGACAACCTGAGAAGTGGAGTGACACAGTAATTCAATTTCAAAAGTAAAATCATTTTGGATACTTAATTCATTGAGTCACAAGTTTCCACACACACACACACACACACACACATATATATATATATATATATATATAAGTAGTCAAAAGTTTGAAAACATTCAGATTTTTTTATGTTTCTGAAAGAAGTCTCTTTTGCTCACCAAGGCTGCATTTATTTGATTTAAATTTCAGTAAAATACTAATAGTGTGAAATATGATTCCAATGTAAAACAGTTGTTTTCTATCTGAATATGTTGTAAACTTTAATTTATTCCTGTGATCAAAGCTGAATTTTCAGCATCATTACTTCAGTCTTCAGTGTCACATAATCTTTCAGAAATCATTATAATATGCTGCTCAAGAAAAATGCATTATTATTATCAGTTGAAAACAGTTATATATATAAATATATAAATATATATATATATATATATAAATATATATATATATATATAAAATACTTTTATTCAGCAAGGACAAATTAAATTGATCAAAAGAGAAAGTAAAATACATGTATATGGTTAAAAAGATTTATATTTCAAATAAATGCTGTTCTTTTTACCTTTCTATTCATCAAAGTTTCCACAAAAATATTAAGCATGCAAAAATTGTTTTAAACATTGATAAAAAAAAAAAAAATAAGAACCATTCTTAATAATTGAGCACCAATAATAATGATAATAGTTTTCTAATAGATTTCTGAAGGATCATGTGACATTGAAGACTGGATGTTTTATTATGCCAATCATATTGTGTCCAACACATATAAATCTGAGCATATATAGACTACAAATAGGAAAGACAAAACAAAAACGAAATTAAAAACAAACAAACAAACAAACAAACCATTGAAGACTGGAGTAATGATGCTGAAAATTCAGCTTTGACATCACAGAAATAAAAATTACATTTTAAATTACATTAAAACTAAAGCTATTTTAATGTGTATTGTTTCACAATATTACTGTTTTTACTTTATTTTTTTTTATCAAATAAATACAGCCTTGGTGAGAATACGAGACTTCTTTCAAAAACATTTAAAAATCGCAATGTTTCCAAACTTTTGACCTGTACTGTACACACGCACAGCCAATGTGTGTATAAACACAGAGCTACAGCAAACAGATTAAGGTGCCTATATTTATGACAATGTTAATATTACTATTGTTATTCACATAACTACATAGAGTAATAAGTTAAAACACTTACCATGGAGTTTGTGTTACATTCCACTCATCCTGTGATCCGCTGTGTCCCGTTACAAGTTGAAAACGAACAGTGGATATGGTAACAGTTAAGTGAATTCAACTATTTATGTGATTTGGTTTGTCATTTGGGTCTTACCTTCTTTCTTGAACTGTGTTGTTAAAAAAAGACATTCGCAAAACAAAACTTTTACCGGCACAAACCAGCACAAACGATTGAGACTATTTGGAGCATGGCGGGGGGCTGGTGACGTCATCGCCAATAATTCAATGTCTAATATTTAAAAATCCGAAGCAGCACAAACGATACTTTTACCGGCACAAACCAGCACAAACGAAGCACAAACAAACGAGACTATTTGGGGAGAATTTGGAGCATGTGGGGGGCTGACTGACCTCAGATTGACCTATAAATATTATTTTAATATCTAAAAAAACCGAAGCAGCACAAAAGAAAATTTTTACAGCACAAACGAAGCACAAACGATTGAGACTATTTTGGATGAGTTTGGAGCATGGGGAGGGGGTTGGTGACGTCATCGCCAATAATTCAATGTCTAATATCTAAAAAACCGAAGCAGCACAAACGAAAATATTTACAGCACAAACCAGCACAAACGATGCACAAACGATTGAGACTATTTTGCCGACGTTTTGCGTTGGGTGGGGGGCCAACTTCACGCAGGTTGTTTTTAGCATATTTTAGCTTTTTGCTAGGCAATGCCAGCATGTGTTAGCATGATGCATATTTTAACACTTCGCTAGGTGATGCTATTATGTGTTAGAATGACATTAGCACGTTTTTAGAATGTTTTAGCACTACACTAGGCGACACTAGCATGTGTTAGCATGATGCATGTTTTTGCACTTTGCTTGGCGATGCTAGCATGTGTTAGCATGACACTAGCACGTTTTTATTTTGTTTTAACACTTTTTTAGACAATGCCAGTGTGTGTTTACAAAAAGCTATTATGTTTCTATCATGTTTTAGCACTTTGCTAGGCGATGCTAGAATGTGTTATAATGACACTAGAATGTTTTTAGCATGTTGTAACACTTCGCTAGGCAAAGATAGCATGTGTTAGCATGAAGCTAGTACGTTTTTAGCATGTTTTAGCACTACGCTAGGCGATGCCAACATTTGTCAGCATGATGCTAACACGATTTTAGCATGTTTTAACACTTCGTTAGGAGATGGTAACATGTGTTAGCATTACGCTAGCACGTTTTTAGCATGTTTTAGCATGATGCATGTTTTAGCACTTCACAAGGCAATGTTATTATGTGTTAGAATGATTTTAACACATTTTTAACATGTTTTATCGCTTGATTTATAGCACATTTTTGCTCTTTGCTACGCAATGCTAGTATGTTTTATCAAGACGTGAAATTTTTTTTATTATGTTTTAACACTTTGCTAAGAAATGTTACCATGTGTTAGCATGATGCATGTTTTAGCACTTTGCTAGGCAATGCTAGCATTTCTTAGGATGATGCATGTTTTTGCACTTAGCTAGGCTAATCTAGCATGTGTGAGCATGATGCTAGCATGTATTAGCATGATGTTAGCATGATGGCATAACGTGTTTAACATATTTTAGCACTTCGCTAGGTGATGCTAGCTTGTGTTAGCATGACGCTAGCACGTTTTTAGAAAGTTGTAACACTTCGCTAGGCGATGATAGCATGTGTTAACAAGACGCTAACATGTTTTAAGCATGTTTAGGCACTTCGCTAGACGATGCTAGCGTTTCTTAGGATGATTCATGTTTTTACACTTAGCTAGGCTAATCTAACATGTTTTTAAACTTAGCTAAGCGATGCTAGCATATGTTAGCATGATGCTAAAATGTGTTAGCATGATGTTATTACGTGTTTAGCATGTTTTAACACTTTGCTAGGGGATGCTAACATGTGTTCGCATGACGGAAGCATGTTTTTAGCATGTTGTAGACTTCGCAAGGCGATGTTAGCAAGTGTTAGTTTGATGCTAACACATTATTATCATTTTTTACCACTTCGCTAGGCGATGCTAGCATGTGTTAACATGATGCTAACATGCTTTTAGCATGTTTTAGCACTTTGCTGGGCAATGCCAATATTTGTTAGCAAGACGCTAACATATTTTTATCATGTTGTAACAGTTTGCTAGGCGCTGCTATCATGTGTTAGTGTGATGCTAACACGTTTTCAGCATGTTTTAGCACTTCGCTAGGTGATGCTAGCATGTGTTAGCATGATGCATGTTTAAGCACTTCGCTAGGCGATGCTATCATGTATTAGCATGACGCTAGCACATTTTTAGCATATTGTATCACTTCGCTAGGCGATGATAGCATGTGTTAGGAAGACGTTAACATGTTTTTAGCATGTTTTAACACTTCGCTAGGCGATGCTAGACTGTGTTAGCATGATGCATGTTTTTGCACTTAGCTAGGCGATGCTAGCATATGTTAGCATGATGCTAGAATTTGTTAGCATGTTGCTATTACGTGTTTAGCATATTTTAGCACTTTTCTCGGCAATAAGAATGTGTTAGCAAGACGCTAACGTGTTTTATGCATAATTTAGGACTTCGCCAGGCGATGCTAGCATGTGTTAGCATGATGTTAGAATGTGCATGAACCTATTACGTGTTTAGCATATTTTAGCACTTTGCTAGTCAATGCCAGTATGTGTTATCAAGACACTAATGTGTTTTTAACATGTTTAGCACTTTGCTAGACGATGCTAGCATGTGTTAGCATGACACTAGAACGTTTTTAACATGTTTTAACACTTCGCTAGAAAATGCTAACAATGTGTTCGCATGACGGTAGCACATTTTTAGCATATTTTAGCACTTTGATATTCAATGCCAGTATGTGTTTGTCAGATGCTAACATGTTTTTAACATATTTTAGCACTTCGCTAGGCTATGCTAGCATGTGTTAGCATGATGCATGTTTTAGCACTTTGCTAGGTGATGCTAATATGTGTTAGATTGACGCTAGCATTTTTTAAGCATGTTTAAGCACTTCGCTAGGTGAAGCTATCATGTGTTATCATGATGCTAACACGTGTTTAGCATATTTTAGCACTTTGCTAGGCAATGCCAGTATGTTTTAACAAGACTCTAACATGTTTATATTATATTTGAACATTTTGCTAAGCCATGCTAGCATGTGATAGCATGATGCATGTTTTAGCACTTCGCTAGGCGATGCTATCATGTGTTAGCATGACGCTAGAACGATTTTAACATGTTGTAGCACTTCGCTAGGCGATGCTAGCACGTGTTAGCAAGACGTTAACATGTTTTTAGAATGTTTTAACACTTCGCTAGACGATGCTAGCATTTCTTAGCATGATGCAAGTTTTTGCACTTCGCTAGGTGATGCTAGCATGTGTTAGCTTGATTCTAGCACGTTTTAGCATATTTTAGCACTTTGTTAGGCAATGCCAATATGTGTTTGCCAGATGCTAACATGTTTTTAGCATATTTTAGCACTTCACTAGGCGATGCTAGCATGTGTTAACATGATGCATGTTTTAGCACTTTGCTATGCGATGCTATCATGTGTTAGCATGACAGTAGAACGTTTTTAGCATGTTGTACCACTTCGCTAGGTTATGTTAGCATGTGTTTGCATGACACTAGCACATTTTTAGCAGGTTATAGCACTTCACTAGGCAATGCTAGCATGAGTTAGCATGATGCTAGCACATTTTTAGCATGTTGTATCACTTCGCTAGGTGATGCTAGAATGTGTTAGAAAGACGTTAACATGTTTTTAGCATGTTTTAATACTTTGCTATGCGATGCTAACATGTGTTCGCATGACGGTTGCATGTTTTTAGCATGTTGTAGCACTACACTAGGCGATGTTAACAAGTGCTAGCATGATGCTAATGCTTTATTAGCATGTTTTACCACTTCACTTCGCTTCACTTCGCTATGACACGTGTTAGCATGATGCTAACAAGTTTTTATCATGCTTTAGCACTTCGCAATGTGATGTTAGCATGTGTTAGCATGATGCATAATTTTGCACTTAGCTAGGCGATGCCAGCATGTGTTAGCAAGACACTAGCACGTTTTTAGCATGTTTTAGCACTTTGCTAGACAATGCCAGTATGAGTTTGGCAGATGCTAACATGTGATTAGCATATTTTAGCACTTCGCTAGGCGATGTTAGCATGTGTTAACATGATGCATGTTTTAGCACTTTGCTAGGTGATGCTAGCATGTGTTAGCATAATGATAGCACATGTTTAGCATATTTTAGCACTTCGCTAGGCGATGTTAGCATGATGTTAACACGTTTTTATCATGTTTTAACACTTTGCTGGGCAATGCCAGTATGTGTTAGCAAGACGCTAACATGTTTTTAGCATGTTGTAACAGTTCGCTAGGCATTGCTATCATGTGTTAGTATGATACTAGCACGTTTTCAGCATGTTGTAGCACTTCGCTAGGCGAAGCTAACATGTGTTAGCATGATGCATGTTTTAACACTTCGCTAGGCGATGATATCATGTGTTAGCATAACGGTAGCACGTTTTTAGCATGTTGTAGCACTTCGCTTGGCGATGATAGCATGTGTTAGCATGATTCTAGCACATTTTTAGCATGTTGTATCACTTCACTAGACGATGCTAGCATGTGTTAGCATGACACTAGAACGTTTTAGGCAAAAAACATGTTTTTAACACTTCGCTAGGCAATGCTAGCATGTGTTAGCTTGATGCTAGCACGTTTTTAGCATATTTTAACACTTTGCTAGTCAATGCCAGTATGTGTTTCCAGATGCTAACATGTTTTTAGCATATTTTAGCACTTTGCTAGCGATGCTAGCATGTGTTAGCATGACACTAGAACGTTTTAGGCAAAAAACATGTTTTTAACACTTCGATAGGCAATGCTAGCATGTGTTAGCTTGATGCTAGCACGTTTTTAACATATTTTAGCACTTTGCTAGTCAATGCCAGTATGTGTTTCCAGATGCTAACATGTTTTTAGCATATATTAGCACTTCGCTAGCGATGCTAGCATGTGTTAACATGACACTAGAACGTTTTTAGCATGTTTTAACACTTCGCTAAGCGATGTTAGCAAGTGTTAGCATGATGCTAACATGTTATTAGCATGTTTTAACACTAATATAGGCGATGCTAGCGTTTGTCAACATGATACATGTTTTTGCACTTAGCTAGGCGATGTTAGCATGTGTTAGCAAGACATTAGCACGTTTTTAGCATGTTTTAGCACTTTGCTAGACAATGCCAGTATGTGTTAGCTTAATGCTACCACTTTTTTAGCATATTTTAGCTCTTTGATAGTCAATGCCAGTATGTGTTTGCCAGATGCTAACATGGTTTTAGCATATTTTAGCACTTCGCTAGGCGATGCTAGCATGTGTTAACATGATGCTAACACATTTTTATCATGTTTTAACACTTTGCTGGGCAATGCCAGTTTGTGTTAGCAAGACGCTAACATGTTTTTAGCATGTTGTAACAGTTTACTAGGAGCTGCTATCATGTGTTAGTATGATGCTAGCACGTTTTCAGCATGTTAAGAACTTAGCTAGGCGATGCTAGCATGTGTTTGCATGACAGAAACACATTTGTAGCATGTTGTAGCACCTCACTACTATTAGCATATTTTTTCACTTCGCTAGGCGATGCTAGCATGTGTTAACAAGACGTTTTTATCATGTTTTAACACTTTGCTAGACAATGCCAATATGTGTTAGCAAGACGCTAACATGTTTTTAGCATGTTGTAACAGTTCACTAGGCGTTGCTATCATGTTTTAATATGATGCTAGCATGTTTTCAGCATGTTCTAGCACTTCGCAAGTTGATGCTAACATGCTTTAGCAAGATGCATGTTTTAGCACTTCGCTAGGCGATGCTATCATGTGTTAGCATAATGTTAGTACATTTTTATCATGTTGTAGCACTTCGCTAGGCGATGATAGCATGTGTTAGCATGACACTAGCACGTTTTTAGCATGTTGTAGCACTTCACTAGGCGATGCTAGACTGTGTTAGCATGATGCATGTTTTTGCACTTCGCTAGGCGATGCTAGCATGTGTTAACATGATACATGTTTTTGCACTTAGCTAGGTGATGCTAGCATATGTTAGCATGATGCTAGAATGTGTTAACATGATGCTATTATGTGTTTTGCATATTTTAGCACATTGCTAGGCAATGGCAGTATGTGTTAGCAAGATGCTAACGTGTTTTTTGCATGTTTTAGGACTTCTCTAGGCGATGCTAGCATGTGTTAACATGACACTAGAACGTTTTTAGCATGTTTTAACACTTCACTAGGCGATGCTAACATGTGTTTGCATGACAGAAACACATTTGTAGCATGTTGTACCACCACGCTACTATTAGCATGTTTTACCACTTCGCTAGGCGATGCTAGCATGTGTTAGCATGATGCTAACACGTTTTTATCATGTTTTAGCACTTCGCTAGGCGATGCTAGAATGTGTTAGCATGATGCATGTTTTTGCACTTAGGCAATGCTAGCATATGTTAGCATGATGCTAGAATGTTTTAACATGATGCTATTATGTGTTTCGCATATTTTAGCACTTTGCTAGGCAATGGCAGTATGTGTTAGCAAGACGCTAACATGTTTTTTTGCATGTTTTAGGACTTCTCTAGGCGATGCTAGCATGTTTTAGCAATACACTAGCACGTTTTTAGCATGTATTAGCACTTTGCTAGACAATGTCAGTATGTGTTAAAAAGACGCTAACATGTTTTTAGCATGTTTTAGGACTTGTCTAGGCGATGCTAACATGTGTTAGCATGACACTAGAACGTTTTTGCATGTTTTAACACTTCACTAGGCGATGCTAGCATGTGTTTGCATGACAGAAACACATATTTAGCATGTTGTACCACCTCGCTTATATTAGCATGTTTTACCACTTCGCTAGGCGATGCTAGCATGTGTTAACATGATGCTAACACGTTTTTATCATGTTTTAGCACTTTGCTAGGCGATGCTAGCATGTGTTAACATGATGCATGTTTTTGCACTTAGCTAGGCGATGCTAGAATGTTTTAGCAATACACTAGCACGTTTTTAGCATGTATTAGCACTTTGCTAGACAATGTCAGTATGTGTTAAAAAGACGCTAACATGTTTTTAGCATGTTTTAACACTTCACTAGGCGATGCTAGCATGTGTTTGCATGACAGAAACACATTTGTAGCATGTTGTACCACCACGCTACTATTAGCATGTTTTACCACTTTGCTAGGCGATGCTAGCATGTGTTAGCATGATGCTAACACGTTTTTATCATGTTTAGCACTTCGCTAGGCGATGCTAGAATGTGTTAGCATGATGTATGTTTTTGCACTTAGCTAGGCAATGCTAGCATATGTTAGCATGATGCTAGAATGTTTTAACATGATGCTATTATGTGTTTTGCATATTTTAGCACTTTGCTAGGCAATGGCAGTATGTGTTAGCAAGACGCTAACATGTTTTTTGCATGTTTTAGGACTTCTCTAGGCGATGCTAGCATGTTTTAGCAATACACTAGCACGTTTTTAGCATGTATTAGCACTTTGCTAGACAATGTCAGTATGTGTTAAAAAGACGCTAACATGTTTTTAGCATGTTTTAGGACTTCTCTAGGCGATGCTAGCATGTGTTAGCATGATGCATGTTTTTGCACTTAGCTAGGCAATGCTAGCATGTTTTAGCAATACACTAGCACGTTTTTAACATGTATTAGCACTTTGCTAGACAATGTCAGTATGTTAAAAAGACGCTAACATGTTTTTAGCATGTTTTAACACTTCACTAGGCGATGCTAGCATGTGTTTGCATGACAGAAACACATTTGTAGCATGTTGTACCACCTCACTACTATTAGCATGTTTTACCACTTCGCTAGGCGATGCTAGCATGTGTTAGCATGATGCTAACACATTTTTATCATGTTTTAGCACTTCACTAGGCGATGCTAGCATGTGTGAACATGATGCATGTTTTTACACTTAGCTAGGCGATGCTAGCATGTTTTAGCAATACACTAGCACGTTTTTAGCATATATTAGCACTTTGCTAGACAATGTCAGTATGTGTTAAAAAGACGCTAACATGTTTTTAGCATGTTGTAGCACTTCGTTAGGCGATGCTATTATGTGTTAGCATGATGCTAGCACGTTTTTATCATATTTTAGCACTTAGCTAGGCGATGCTAGCATGTGTTAGTAAGACACTAGTACGTTTTTAGCATGTTTTAGCACTTCACTAGGCGATGCTAGCATGAGTTAGCATGACGCTAGCACGTTTTTAGCATGTTGTAGCATTTCGCTAGGCGATGCTAGACTGTGTTAGCATGATGCATGTTTTTGCACTTCGCTAGGCGATGCTAGCATGTGTTAACATGATGCATGTTTTTGCACTTAGCTAGGTGATGCTAGCATATGTTAGCATTATGCTAGAATGTGTTAACATGATGCTATTATGTGTTTTGCATATTTTAGCACTTTGCTAGGCAATGGCAGTATGTGTTAGCAAGACGCTAACGTGTTTTTTGCATGTTTTAGGACTTCTCTAGGCGATGTTAGCATGTGTTAGCATGCCACTAGAACGTTTTTAGCATGTTTTAACACTTCACTAGGCGATGCTAGCATGTTTTTGCATGACAGAAACACATATTTAGCATGTTGTACCACCTCGCTACTATTAGCATGTTTTACCACTTCGCTAGGCGATGCTAGCATGTGTTAGCATGATGCTAACACATTTTTATCATGTTTTAGCACTTCGCTAGGCGATGCTAGCATGTGTTAACATGATGCATGTTTTTGCACTTAGCTAGGCGATGCTAGCATGTTTTAGCAATATACTAGCACGTTTTTAGCATGTATTAGCACTTTGCTAGACAATGTCAGTATGTGTTAAAAAGACGCTAACATGTTTTTTAGCATGTTGTAGCACTTCATTTGGCGATGCTATTATGTGTTAGCATGATGCTAACACGTTTTTATCATATTTTAGCACTTAGCTAGGCGATGCTAGCATGTGTTTGCATGACAGAAACACATTTGTAGCATGTTGTAGCACCTCGTACTATTAGCATATTTTACCACTTCGCTAGGCGATGCTAGTATGTGTTAACAAGACGTTTTTATCATGTTTTAACACTTTGCTGGGCAATGGCAATATGTGTTAGCAAGACGCTAACATGTTTTTAGCATGTTGTAACAGTTCACTAGGCGTTGCTATAATGTTTTAGTATGATGCTAGCACGTTTTCAGCATGTTTTAGCACTTCGCAAGTTGATGCTAGCATGCTTTAGCAAGATGCATGTTTTATCACTTCGCTAGGTGATGCTATCATGTGTTAGCATAATGGTAGTACGTTTTTAGCATGTTGTAGCACTTCGCTAGGCAATGATAGCATGTGTTAGCATGACACTAGCACGTTTTTAGCATGTTGTAGCACTTCACTAGGTGATGCTAACATGAGTTAGCATGACGCTAGCACGTTTTTAACATGTTGTAGCATTTCGCTAGGCGATGCTAGAATGTGTTAGCATGATGCATGTTTTTGCACTTCGCTAGGCGATGCTAGCACATGTTAGCATGATGCTAGAATGTGTTAGCATGATGCTATTATGTGTTTTGCATATTTTAGCACTTTGCTAGGCAATGCCAGTATGTGTTAACGAGACGCTAACGTGTTTTTTGCATGTTTTACCACTTAGCTAAGCGATGCTAGCATGTGTTAGCATGACGCTAACATATTTTTAGCATGTTTTAGCACTTAGCTAGGCAATGCCATATGTGTTAGAAAGATGCTAGCATGTTTTTAGCATATTTTATCACTTAGCTAAGCGATGCTAGCATGTGTTAGCATGACGCTAGCACATTTTTAGCATGTTTCAACACTTCGCTAGGCAATGCTAACATGTGTTATCATGAATATAACACATTTTTTGCATGTTTCAACACTTTGCTAGGCGATGCTAGCATGTGTTAGCATGATGCTAGCACGTTTTAACATATTTTAACACTTTGCTAGGCAATGATAGCATAAGTTAGCATGACACTAGAACGTTTTTAGCATATTTTAGCACTTTGCTAGGCGATGATGTCATGTGTTAACATGATGCTAGCATGTGTTAAGCATGATGCTAGCACATGTTTAGCATATTTTAGCACTTTGTTAAGCAATGCCAGTATATGTTAGCAAGAAGCTAAAATGTTTTTAGCATGTTTAAGCACTTCGCTAGGTGATGCTAGCATGTGTTAGCATGATGCTAGCATGTGTTAGCATGACACTGTTTGCCAGACGCTAACATGTTTTTAGCATGTTTTAGCTCTTCACTAGGCGATGCTTGCATATTTTAGCATGACGCTAACACATTTTTAACATGTTGTAGCATTTCGCTAGGCGATGCTAATATTTGTTAGCTTGATACATGTTTTTGCACTTAGCTGGGCGATGCTAGCATGTGTTAACATTGTGCTAGCATGTTATTGCATGATTCTAACACTTGTTTAGCTTATTTTTGCACACTGCTAGGCGATGCAAGCATGTGTTAACATGACGTTAGCACAATTTTATCATATTTTAGCACTTCGCTAGGCGATGCCAACATGTGTTAGCATGACTCTAGAATGTATTTAGCATGTTTTAGCACTTTGCTAGGCAATGCTAGCATGTGTTAGCATGATGCATGTTTTTGCACTTAGCTAGTCGATGCTAGCATGTGTTAGCATGACGTAGTACGTATTTAGCATGTTTAAGCACTTCACTAGGCGATGCTAGCATGTGTTACCATGATGCTAGCACGTTTTTAGCATGTTTTAGGGTGTGGCTATGAAGATTTTATATCATTACTTATTGGCTGTTTGATAATATAAATCCTCTGAGGGAGAGAGAAAGGGAGAAATGCAGGACTGTCAGGCCCTTTGGTGTCTGTGTGTGTGAAAACAGGTTGAGATCTAAATTTCTGAACATTTCGCAATGTTAAGTGAAAGGGACTTTTTTGGCTTCTTTTTCGTCCTCTGTGCGAACATCGTACACCTGATCGCTTAGAAAAAATATTGAAAGAGTTGAAAGAGGCTACCCCCATGACAGTAGGATGTTCTGATGCAGAGATATTGGTGTTGTACCATGGTTGCTAGGGGAACCCACTTGGTTGCTAGGCAGTTACCAAGCTGACAGCCAACAATGCACTTTGCCATCCTGAGTGAAATAAGTCAACCCGCAAGTCTCTACGATTTTCTGGTGCAGAGATATTTGATTTGTTACTTGGTTGCTAGAGTAACCCCATCTGGTTGATAGGCAGTTAAAAAAGTGATACTTTACAAGGCTTCTTTCCATCCTGAGTGAAATAGGTCAACCTGGAATTCTCTACTATTTTCTGGTGCAGAGATATGTGATTTGTTACTTGGTTGCTAGGGTAAACCATCTGGTTGCTAGGCAGTTACCAGTGTAATACTTATCAAGTCAAAGCTTCCTCTTCCCTTTTTTTCAAGATTTTCTCATCTTCAAGGTTACAGTTGGGTATGCACACTTGCCTGGCTATTCCCACACGATGAATTCCACGAGCAAGGAGCTGAACTACTAATGGAACACAGGTGAAGAAGTTGTCTGCGTAGACCTTGTAGTTCTGACCTTCTGGTAGCATTGAGGCAAGATTCATCACAAAGTCACCTGACATTCTAAGTTCAGATTTGGCTCGATTTCCATCGACACTACCTTGGTACACATCAAAGTCACAGAGCTGCCAGTTCTTACCCACAATTTGAAGCCCCGTGAAGTTTTGCATATACTGATTAATTCCACTGCATTTCCCTTGAATGGAATCATCATCTCATCCACAGTTTGGCTCTTCGGGTACCACCTCACTGAATGAATCAAGCTATGGTCTGAGTTTCCTCAGTTTGTCTTTCTTCATCCTCTCTGGCATTGTGAGGTTGTTGAAAAAATGTAGTAATGTCAGCAGAGACTGGAACCTGTTTCGTAATATCACATCAGAGGGGTGTCTGACTCCCAGTACACATGAAAACCAGACATTTGCATCATGCTCATCTTCAGGAACATGCCAGTCATCTGTTCAATTGCCTTTTTGTTTGTGTTTATAGTAGTCTTTTGAAAGCTGTACTGATTAGTGTGTTCAGAGCCTGAATCGTGTATTCAGACACAAACATTTGGAAGTACTCCAGTGGTGTGTGGAGGGAAACAGGAAGTATTTCAGGGCCAGAAATAATGCCTTCAGATCAAGACAGTTACTGTTACCCCATCCAACCTGATGGAGATTGAGAGTTCCTGCAAAGAAGAATGGGAGAAACTGCCAAAAAATAGGTGTGCCAAGCATCATACTCAAAAAGACATTTCAAACAAACTTATTTCACGTTATCATTGTGCAGTGTTGTTTGTTGAAATTTGAGGAAAATAATTTAATCCATTTTGGAATAAGGCTGTAACATAACAAAATGTGGAAAAATTTAAGCACTGTTAATACTTTCCGGATGCACTGTAACCAATGTTGAATGGTTAGTGTGACCTTAGTGTGACTAGTTTGTTATTTACCTATAGTGTTTGGGTGTGTTAAGAGACTTGTAAAACTGTGTCAGACTGTTTCAAACGCTAGCTTTTCTGGTCTTGGCATTTCAAATCAAATCAGATCACTTCATTGTCACACTACCATATACACAAGTGCAATAGTAGGTGAAAGTCTTGTGTGCAGTTCAAAGCAACATAGCAGTCATGACAGTGATGAGACACACCAATTTACAATAAACAACATACACAACACAATAATAATATACAGTGTACAGTAAACATTACAGACAATTTAGAATTCACATACGATAAAAAATATAAGTATATAAAAAAATAACATTATTATGACAGTCCAGTGTGAGATGATAGATTAATAAAGTGCAGTGGTGTAATTGATCGTGAGAGATCAAATGTTCCAAAGTCTGATTGCTTGGGGGAAGAAGCTGTCATGTAGGAGGCTGGTGTGGGTCCTGATGCTGCGATACCGCATGCCTGATGATAGCAGAGAGAGCAGCCCATGACTCGGGTGGCTGGAGTCTCTGATGATCCTCCGAGCTTTTATCACACACACCCCCTGTTATATATGTCCTGGAGGGAGGGAAACTCACCTCCGATGATGTGTCTGGCAGTTCGCACAACCATTTGATGGGCTTTGCGGTTGTGGGCGGTGCTATTGCTGTACCAGGCTGTGATGCAAGCTTTTTAAGCCCAGATCCCGGAGTTTCACATCAAGCTTGGAGGGCACTATGGTGTTGAATGCTGAGCTGTAGTCTACATACAGCATTCTCACATATGTGTCCCTTTTTTCCAGTGTGTATTGTAGATGCAATGGAGTGGAGCGGTTGTTGCGGTAGGCAAACTGCAATGAGTTTGGGCAGCGCAGAGCAGATGTAATCTCTGATTAGATTCTCAAAGCATTTGCTGCATGTGAGGACTACAGACAGGGACAGTTTGAAAATGTCCATAAAAACACCAGACTGATGACGCAGCACGGAATGCTCTGTGGACCCATTGCTTTACCCGTCGGAAGGATCAGATTACATCCACAAAAGAGAGGAAGAGTGAACTCTGTAGCATCGGCTGCGAATGCTCTCTCCATGAGGCCTTGTTATTGTCCACGAAACGAGCATAAAATGTATCATCCAGGAGAGAGGCAGCGGTTGTAGTCTGTGATGATGTTAATTCCCTGCCACATACATCTAGAGTCAATAGATGCCTGTGTTTGGCTTCTATGATAGAGTTAAGGAGGGCATAACTGGCTTATTTATGTTCCCAGAATTAAAAGCGGAGGTCCGCCCATTAAGTGCCGCGCGAACATCGCCGTTTCCATTTCTGGTTGAAATAATCCATATTGTTTTTTGGCTGGAACATCTGTCTGATTTGTAGCCATCCCGGAAAGGAGAATAGCAATGATCCAAAACCCGGTCACCTCGTGTGTTGAAGCTGATGTGTTGGTGGTATTTTGGTGCTATTGTTTTAAAATTGGCTTTGTTAAAGTCCCCGGTAACAATGAACACAGCCTCAGGGTGTGCGGTTTCCTGCTCACTTATGCTCCCATACAGTTCCTTGAGACCCCGGTCGGTGTCGTCTGGGGGATGTACACAGCTGTGATAATGCTTTAACCAAGGCCTTTAACCAAGAGCTGTTTCATGAAGTTAGCACTTCTGTGCTGACATTCAGATTTCATCATTATAAATTCTCACAATGCATGAAATTGCACACTAATGATGCATTTTGCATTATAAGTCTTTCTATGCACATCTTCATGTGATTAAATTAGAAAACGTCTTTTCCTTAAAAAAGATTTCAAAAACTGATGAAAAATGACGTCTAAAAGCTTGTTGAGGTGAAAGGTTGCGTTTGGGCATTTGAGAGCTTTTATCGAAATTTCCACACATCGTGTTGCCATTCAGGCTTTTTCATTAAATATTTCTTTAGCTTTTATAATGCATGTTAAAATGCATGTTTTAACATGTTAAAAATAATTTTGACTTGTAGTGCTTTCATTTTTGCAATTCATGGCTGACTGTGAGTAACAGTAGAGAAAAGCAATGCTTCTTTGAAAAATAAGTGAATTCTGATCAGAAAGAACTCATTAATAACAAGCTAAGCTGAAAAAGTTGCTTTTGTGCCTTTGAGTGCTTTTTCATAAAATTTGTACAACACTGTTGATTTTCAGATTTTTTCATTAAAATGTCTCTTTCACATCTCTAATAATGAGAACATGCATTGTCAGAGAACATGCATTGTCAGACCTAGCTTTCCTATGGGCAGGAGCTCCCCTAGGCTAGGTACCCAGGCACGTTGTGGTTACCACAAATGCCTCCTAGCGTTGCTGGGGCGTCATGTGCAACGGGCAATCAGTCGTCGGCCCTTGGACGGGCCCGCGACTGCGTTGACACGTCAACTGCCTCAAGATGCTGGCAGTACTACTTGCCAAGAGGAGGCTATTGCCATTGATCCAGTGCAAGTATGTGTTGAAACCGATCGGTCAACACAGCGAAAATTACGTACATCAGCTTCCAAGGCGACCTACACTCTTGTCCAATGACAATCACAACTCGCCCGTTGTCTCCTCCTTTGGAGTCCGCAGCGGCTTAAGTCACTCAAGAAGTATGAACCCTGGACGTTCTTCCTCTCTAGCCTAGTGGCCGTCAAGTCTTCAGAGAGGCTCGCTGCCACCCCAGTACGGGCGTCATCCAGGCCCCCGTACTGAGGTAAGTGCTCCACATGTGCTGGTTGTTCCCCTAGTCAACCCCGTGTGTAACGCGTTTCCGCAAGACCTAACCGCTAAAGACCGTGTGTTGTATTCAACCTAAATGGGACCGGGTGGGGTCTCTGCAGTATCCTCCTCTTTGGAGGGACACCCCCCCAGCTTGGACCATATACTTGGCCCCCAGCCGAACGATTTTGTTCCTTTTTTTGGGAGGAGAGAGATGGCCACGGCTGGTCCAGCCAGTCCTTATACTCCTGAGCAGTTAGCCATTCCCCTAGGTACCGTCAGGGAACTGAGGTTACGTCAGTAACTGAGACATTTCCTGAAGTTTGCACAGTTATGTGCTGATATACAGATTTCATTATTATAATCACTTTTAAACTCTGACAATGCATGCGCACTAATGATACATTTTGGCATGAAATGCTTTCTCTTGCAATGCACATCTTCATTCTTTGTAATTGAAATTAAAAGTTACTTTTCCTTAAAAAAGAAGTGAATACTGATGAGTACTGAGGCTTGCTGATCTGAAAGAGTTGCTTTTGGGTCTTTGAGATTTTTTTCATAAAATTTGTACATAAAATCAGAGTTATTGCTCCGCATGCACCACTAAATATAAGTATGTGAGATTTCAATATGCTTTTCTCCGCAATAACCACTAATAAGTATGTGAGATTACAATAGTGATGCTTTGCTCCGCATGCTCCACTAAAAATAAGTATGTGATATTTAAATAGTGATGTTCTGCAAGCACCACAAATAATAAGATTATAATAGTGATGCTTTGCTCCAGTAGAAAATAACTTTAGAGAATTTATTGGAATATAAGATATTAAGAACGAACCTAAGGAGGCACTAAGGAGTAATATAATTACATTAGGCATTAGGTAAAAGGGAAATGAAATCAATAATTAGAAAAGAAGTATGAAATGAGTGGCAGAGGGAATGGGATGGTGGTAAATTAGGAATACATTACTATAATCTTTAGTCAACAGTACGCAAAAATAAATATAATATAGGACGGAATGGTCGGAGGAGATGATATTATCAAGACTAAGATTTGTGCATATGGTATTTAAGGCATCTATGGCAATAAATGTCACAATTGGTGTAGATGGAGGACTGAAATACAATTATCTGTCTTTATTGAACACACATAGGAAAACAGTAATAACGAATGTAATGTCCAGTACAGGACGCCATGGCAGATGGAGGACACCTAGGTGGCAATGAAGAGGCAACAGCAGACAGAGGCAGTAGGAGAGAATAATCCACAGGATAATTGGAGAAAAAAATTCACTGTGTGAAATGAGGGAAATAGAAACGCACAGACACAAAGAAAAGAACTGAAAGGACCCACCGAGATCGAAACATTGTGGTCGTGGCTTTCTTTTCTAACGAGACCTCCCTACGCCACTTCAACCGCCCCCCAGCGTTGTTCCTTCTTCCCACGGGATTGAGGACGAACCGGCTGGCGATGAAGGCGACTTGGGGATGAAAACGGGCTCCGTTTTGCCGGATAAATCCCCATCAACCACCCGCCCCCCAGTACTCTTGCTTGCATTCTCGTTGCTATCTATTTGGAAACCACGCAGAGATCCTAAATGAGACTCTAGATGTTCTGAGCAGCTCTTTGTCTGCTTCAGCGGACGGTGGAAAGGGAACACCTTCTCCAAACGAGGATAGCTCACTGGGTCGTTGACGCTATTTCCTTAGCTTTTCACACACAGGCCGTGCCCTTGCGGGTTCGAGCACACTATAAGAGAAGGGTAGCATCCTCATGGCCTATGGCACCTCCTTAGCAGACATCTGCAGAGCAGCGGGCTGGGCAACACCCAATACCTTTGCCAGACTTTACAATCTCAGGGTTAAGTCAGTCCCTTGTTTTGTGAGGTTCGAGCTGGTAGATCTATGTTATGCAGCACCACCGACCGGGTGTTCCGTTTGTACACAGCGCCCTTCACCAAGTTGATCCAGTGCGCCATCTATCCCAGGTTATCTAAGATCCCACTAAGCGTCACTCCCTTGATGTTCTCCTCCCTTGACTTCTGGACGGAAAATTCAGCGGAGAAATTCGACGAGTCAGAGGTGCTCTGTACTGGGATCGGGTTTAAATGGGCTTAGTTCCAGGCAAACTCCCCGTGATGTATTCCTCATGGTGTATTTGCCACTTGCTACCTCCCCCTAGACTGGGCAGGATGTGGCCTCCGCAGGGTCTTTTTCCCCTGAAAAATAGGACCAGGAAAAACCTCCTTCACCGAAGCATGTCATAGCGTTAAGGTAGCCCCAGCCGTCCTATGTGAGAGACATAGTGAGAGAAAAGGCGCGGCTGCCGGGCAAGTCATGTAGCGCCTGTTCCCCCCCTCAGGGGTGCGGAGTATGTGACACCTCTTTGGGGGCGTTGGGGAGGGCTACATGCAGCCGACATAGTTGCACGCAGTAGCCAGCTTGCACCTGTCTCGGCAGTTCTCATAACACGATCAGTGCGTGGCATTTTTATATGGGACCACTTCATTCGACACAACATAGAGTGAGTGACAGAAGGGGAACATCATGGTTACTGCTGTAACCTCCGTTCTCCAAGGGAAGGAACGAGACGTTGTGTCATTCCTGCCACAGCACTTGACCTACCACTGTAAATGGCCGTACCATATTTTAGGCTCCTCAGTGCAAAATCCTGACTGGCACTCGCTGCCTCACTTCCCTGTATGTCCGGGGAATTCTGTCTGCCAACTTGACATTGGCTTGTTCTCAGGTTCAGAGGTAGGTTTGTCACCCAAGGAAGACCTCTTGTGTCATTCGACACAACGTCTCATTCCTTCCTTCGGGGAACGGGTACAACAGCAACCATGACGGTAGATGTGGAATTTCTGGAAAAATCTGGAATTGATCAAAGGATATAATAATATGAAATACTTATTAAATAGTCAGGATACCAATTAAGTCAATTTCCAATTTCACACACATAGAACTGATAAACTCCTTGGATAAGGAGTTGAACAGCTCAGATGACACATTGAAGGGAAAACAGACACAACACAGCATGTGATTGAGTGATAGATGCAAAATGTACAGTAGTTGGCAGTATGTGCTTTTGACATGAACCCGGGTCGCTATCACTATTGAAAGGAGAGAAGAACTGAGTTTTGTTCAAGGAAAAAACTAAATGCTCATGAAGATGTGTGTTTTGAGAAACATGATTTCTCATTGTCTGGTAATCGTGTAGGAAGATGTGTGTATGATAAGGTGATAATGTGTTTGAGATACTCGAACCTGTTCACAGCGATTTTTTCTTTCAATAAAAACTGATGCTTAAAATTCGTATGACGAGAGGTAAAGGATGAATTCTTCTTGATGAGGAGCGACACTGTAGCATATATACATCCTGTCAGACTCACAATTTGTGAAAAAGGTGTCTGTATCACCAGTTGTGAGATTGGGCCATGCTCAAGCACTGCTCTCAACAACTGCCAAGTACACCATTGACAGAGTGTGCTTGAAAATCTTTTCAATTCCTGCAGGTTCACCTGTCTGCAATCAAGAAAACTTATTCTTGGAAACTCTACCAAACTCTATGGTTGATAATGAATTTTGAATTAATTTTGGGTCATTTATCTGGATGGACAAGAGCACCCAGTGAAGTCTATGCAGCCTGAATATGATAGTTGTTATGCAGTGTTGGAATTTTACCAGTTAGCGTTGGATTCTGGAAATCATCTTAAAAATCAGGCTCTATCTATAGAGAGGATTTTCTGCATGACTATACCCTCTACACATTCAATCTCACACCAGATGAGGAGTGCAGTCAGCACATATCGCTTATCAAGTCTGGAAAATTAGACTAGAAGCTCGTGTAGGATATTTGGTACATTTAGAAGGAAACTTAGGGACTCAAAATATGAGATATGAACTAAATTAAACTGCCCTTATTGTACATTATTAGGTAATGAAATAGTCACGTTCGTCAACCATTATAAATGAGATAAACTAGATTATTTGTCTGAATAAATTCACCATTAAAACGGTAATTCAACGTGTCGTTGTATCCGCTCAAAATTTCTAATGTAAGAAATTAGCTTTAATAAGTGAATTTAGGATTAATTCACTTATTGGAGTGATATTATTCTCATGGCTTATTGAAAATAATATCACACGTATTTAGGTACAGCTTTGAAGCGTAATCTTTTAGAGAAAGGGATGAGATTATTAAAAGGTATCAAAATATACCTCAGTTATTCATCTTTGAATTTTTAAGGGAAATGTTGTAATATTGAAACGTGCTCAACGTTTCAATATTACAACATTTCCCTAAAAATTCCCTAGTTGGGAGTAGAATTTCAGCATTTGCAATCAAACTATCAGAACAAATACACATAACAACTAAGGGTTCATTTGGAGTGTGGATTGCATACATAGCACTATAACAGTTCATTTAATTAATAATAATCACCCAAAAGTCATATGTTTAAGCATCAGAATGTACTAAAAAATATAAAACAGGATAAAATGCTATATACAAAACAGAATGAAAACTTTGTCAAAGAACCAGTGTCCAGAGTTCACTTGCAAAGGTAGTCCGAGTTTGTCCGGATGAGAGGTGACACAAGTGTGACTGCCCTGTTGTCATTCCATTTGACAGCACAGATGTTGTGATTTGCCTCCACTCTGATGTAAAAGCAGGAGAGCTCTTTTTCTTCAAGATTTTCTCCTACATAATGAATTCCACGAGCAAGGAGCTGAACTACTAATGGGGCACAGGTGAAGTAGTTGTCTGCGTAGACCTTGTAGTTCTGACCTTCTGGAAGCACTGAGGCAAGATTCATCACAACGTCAGCTGAAATTCCAAGTTCAGTTTTGGCTCGTTTTCCATTGACACTACCTTGGTACACATCAAAGTCACAGAGCATGCCAGAGATGTCAGCTCTTTTACACAATTTGAAGCCCCATGGGTGAGGTTTGCATTGCATATACTGCTTAATTCCATTGAATTTCCCCTTGAATGGAATCATCATCTCATCCACAGAGTTTGGCTCTTTGGGTAACACCTGCAGGCATTTCTCTCTGAATGAATCAAGCCATGAGTTTCCTCAATTTGTCTCATGCTCTCATTTTCAAAGGTTGTTGAAAAAATGTAATAATGTCAGCAGAGACTGGAACCTGTTTCGTGATATCACATCAGAGGAGTGTACAGCCTTGTCTGACTCCCAGTACACACGGACACCAGGCATTTGCATCAGGCCCATCTTCAGGTACATGCCAATCAACTGTTCAATTTCCTTGATGGTTGTGTTTATAGTTGTCTTTTTAAAGCTGTGTGTTCTGTCAGAGCCTGAATCATGTCTTTTGACACAAGTGTGTGTGGAGGGAAACCTCATTACTGGTCACGTACGGACCAGAGAAATCAATATTAGGACTGATGAAATCCTTTTTCAGCCATCGATACCGGTCCCGGGGCATAGTCTATTTAGTTGGTTGGCTCGACAATACCCCATAATAACATAAATAATGTGGAAAAATTTAAGCGCTGTTAATGTTGCACTGTATTCAATGTTGAGTGGTTAGTGTGACCTTAAATGGATTTACTGTAACTAGGGTTTCTGAGAACCTTAATGTAATGTTAGATGCCTTGTATTGAGGATACTAATGTGTTATTTACATATAGTGTTTGGTTGTGTTAGGGGACTGTTGTAAACTGTGTCAGACAATGTCAACCTGTGTCAGACTTTTTCAAACTCTACCTTTTCTGGTCTTGGAGCTTCAAATCAAATCACTTTATTGTCTTGTGTGCAGTTCCGAGCAAATAGCAGTCGTCATGAGTGATGAAACATGTACCATGTTTACAATGAACAACATATTTACACAACACAATAATAACATACAATGTACAGTAAACAATAAGGACAATATAGAATACACATATGTAAAACAATTCGGGTAACTGAAGAGGAAGGAGGGCACGGAGGCGGGGATGAAATGTAAGGCTTTTAATCAACAGAAATGTCGGTGGTGTACATAAACTATTCACAACAGATATGTCTCTCTCAGCCAACACTAGACTGGCGTTTCTCTGCTTGACTGGCGGTGCTGTGGCTCTTTTATGCCACTCACCCCGTGCTCACTGAAATTAGAGACAGGTGTTAGACATAATTTAGCTCAGGTGCAAGCGCCCTTACCGCTTTCCCTCTCCGGATGGGCGCTTGACCACGCCCCCGCTGCCACATACCCCCACCGCCCGACTCAGGCCGGGGCGTCATCCGGCCTGCCTACCACTCCCCCCCAATTTTTGGAGAGGAAGTCGGCGACAGCCATCTGCACCCCCAGTCTGTGGACCACCTCGAACTTAAAAGTCTGGAGAGCCAGATACCAACGGGTGATCTGGGCGTTAGTATCCTTCATGCGGTGGAGCCACTGCAGTGGGGCGTGATCCGAGCAGAGAGTGAAGGCCTGCCCCAGCAGGTAGTAGCGGAGCGTGAGGACCGCCCACTTGATGGTGAGACACTCCTTCTCCATGGTGCTGTAATTCGTTTCCCTTAAGGAGAGCTTCCTACTGATGTACAGCACGGGGCGCTCCTCCCCCTCCACCACCTGCGAGAGTACGGCCCCCAGCCCTCTGTCTGAAGCGTCCGTCTGTAATAAGAAAGGGAGAGAGAAGTTAGGTGAATATAAGAGCGGCCCTCCACAGAGTGCGGCTTTAACTCGTGTAAACGCCTGTTGGCACTGCTCCGACCATTGGACCGGATCTGGAGCCCCCTTTTTAGTGAGGTCAGTCAGCGGGCTGGTGACATCCGAATAATTAGGCACAAATCTTCTATAATAGCCAGCCAGCCCCAGGAACTGCCTCACCCCCTTTTTGGTCTTAGGTCTAGGGTAAGTCGCAATCGCCGCGGTCTTATCAATTTGGGGACGCACCTGGCCATGACCCAAGTGGAACCCCAGATACCGTACCTCCACACGCCCAATCGCGCACTTCTTGGGGTTTGCCGTGAGCCCCGCCCGCCGCAGCGACTTCAGGAACGCCCTCAAATGTTGTATATGCCGCTGCCAGTCATTACTATAGATAATGATATCATCTAAATAGGCAGCGGTGTAAGCGGAGTGTGGGCGGAGGATACGGTCCATCAGACGCTGGAACGTGGCTGGGGCCCTGAACAAACCGAACTAAAGTGTCACAAACTGGTGTAATCCGAACGGCGTGGTGAAGGCTGTTTTTTTCCTCGGGAAATTGGTGTCAAGGGGGTCTGCCAATAACCCTTTGTTAAGTCCAGGGTCGAATAAAAGCGAGCAGTACCTAACCAATCGAGTAGTTCATCAACACGAGGCATTGGGTACGCATCAAATTTAGACACAGTGTTGACTTTTCTATAGTCCACACAGAACCGGACAGACCCGTCACTCTTGGGAACAAGAACGACTGGGCTGGACCAGTCGCTGTGGGACTCTTCTATTACCCCCATATCGAGCATCGCATCCAATTCGTCCCGAACAATTTTCTTCTTATGCTCGGGGAGGCGATAAGGGCGGCTACGAACCACCACCCCCGGCTCGGTCTCGATGTGGTGTTCGATGACGTTAGTACGACCCTGTAGAGGAGAAAACACGTCTGCAAACTCTTTTTGCAACTTGGCAACCTCTGATCGTTGGCACGGGGAGAGGTGGTCTCCACAAATGACTGGGGCATTGTGATCGGGCTTTGGATTAACCTCCGGTCCGACCTCCGCCCTCTCTGGAACCACCGTAGCCAATGACACAGGGACCGCCTCCCTCCATAATTTGAGGAGGTTGAGGTGGTAAATTTGACACGCGTCCCCCCCCATCGGTTTGCTTAACCTCATAATCGA
The DNA here is from genome assembly GCA_032164185.1 of Moxostoma hubbsi. Classification (NCBI taxonomy): domain Eukaryota; kingdom Metazoa; phylum Chordata; class Actinopteri; order Cypriniformes; family Catostomidae; genus Moxostoma; species Moxostoma hubbsi. Next base: position 1,921,045 of record JAVLUX010000125.1, read on the forward strand.
GATCCCCCATTCGTCGTGTGACCTCAAAGGGTCCTTGCCACTTGGCGAGTAATTTGGAGCTCGATGTGGGAAGCAATACAAGAACTTTATCTCCCGGTGCAAATTCCCTTAGCTGCACTCCCCTGTCGTACAGCCGGCGTTGGCGTTCTTGGGCCCAGAGCAAATTCTCCTGTGTTAGTTTCCCCAAAGTGTGGAGTTTTGCTCTGAGGTCAAGAACGTATTGAATTTCATTTTTGCTATTCGTAAGTCCTTCCTCCCAGCCTTCTCGTATGACATCTAAGACGCTGCGCGGGCGTCGCCCATACAGGAGCTCAAATGGAGAGAAGCCGGTTGAGGCTTGCGGGACCTCTCGCACTGCAAACAACAGGGGATCGAGCCATCTGTCCCAGTTTTTAGCATCCTCGTGTACGAACTTACGAATCATGTTTCAAAGCATTTGCTGATGATGGGGGTCAGAGCAACAAGAGCAACACATAGCTCCAATGACATCATTAAGTTTGATGACGACACATCGGTGGTTGGTCTGAACACTGACAATTATGAAACAGCCTACAGAGAGGAGGTGCACACTCTGACCCGCTGGTGTCAGGAGCACAACCTCTCCCTCAACGTCAGTAAAACCAAGGAGCTTGTAGTGGGACATCAGGAAGAAAGACAGAGAACACAGCCCCATTACCATTAATGGAGCACAGGTGGATAGAGCCAGCAGCTTCAAGTTCCTTGGTGTCCACATTACTGAGGATCTCACATGATTTGTCCACACTGAGACTGTTGTGAAGAAGGCTCACCAGCGCCTCTTCTTCCTGAGACGGCTGAAGTTTGGAATGAACCACCACATCCTCACACGGTTCTACACCAGCACAGTAGAGAGCATCCTGACTGGCTGCATCACCGCCTGGTATGGCAATAGCACCGCCCACAAACACAAAGCCCTGCAAAGGGTTGTGCGAACTGCCAGACACATCAGTGGAGGTGAGCTTCCCTCACTCCAGGACATATAAAACAGGTGGTGTGTGAAAAAAGCTCGGAGGGTCATCAGAGACTCAGCCACCTGAAACATGGCTGCTCTCACTGCAACCATCAGGAAGGTGGTATCGCAGCATCAGGACCCGCACCAGCCGACAGCTTCTTCCAACAAGCAATCAGACTTTTGAACACTTGATCACTCACGTTCAATAATCAGTACTGCACTTTATTAATCTTTCATCTCACACTGGACTGTCATAATTATTTTCTCCACAATACATCTACTGTATATATATTTTTTATATACTCGTTTTTTTTATTGTATGTTGTGGCAGCGGGGGCGTGGTCAAGCGCCCATCCGGAGAGGGAAAGTGGTAAGGGCACTTGCACCTGAGCTAAGTTATGTCTAACACCTGTCTCTAATTTCAGTGAGCATGGGGAGAGCGGCATAAAAGAGCCACAGCACCGCCAGTCAAGCAGAGAAATGCCAGTCTAGTGTTGGCTGAGAGAGACATATCTGTTGTGAATAGTTTATGTACACCACCAACATTTCTGTTGATTAAAAGCCTTACCTCACATTTCATCCCCGCCTCCGTGCCCTCCTTCCTCTTCAGTTACCCGAATTGTTTTTACACTGGTGCCGAAGCCCGGGAGTCCCCGTAGAGTCCTCCCAGCTGGCCGAAGCCCTCCAGTCCCTCGCTACCCTCCATCAGAGCCACCAGCAGTCCCTGCTTGAGCTCAGGCAGGACCAGGATCAGCGGTTCTTTGAGATCATGTGGGCTCAAGCAGAGGATCGCCATGTCATCCGGAGCCTACTCAGCCAGGGGGCCGCACCAGCCACAGCCGTGACCCCGGACACCCGTGCCACGCTGCCCCCGCTCACGTTACAGAAGATGGGGGCGGCCGACGACGCCGAAGCCTTTCTGGATTTGTTTGAGAGGACGGCGGAAATCTGGGGCTGGCTGCAAGACCAGTGGGCAGCCCGCCTCATTCCTCTCCTGTCCGGGGAAGCCCAACTCGTGGCTCAACAACTGCCGGCGACAATACTCCTGGCCTATCCCAATCTGAGAAGAGCCATCTTGCAACGTGTTGGTCGGAGCCCCGAGGAAAACCGCCAGCGCTTCCGGGCCATGAAGTTAGAGAAGTCCGACCGCCCGTTTGCCTTTGCCCAGCGGCTCCGTGATGCCTGCCGGAGGTGGCTGCTAGTGGGGGACCGCGACGTCGAGGGACATCGCTTTGTGTTAGTCCTAGTGGATTACGCAACTCGATATCCGGAAGCAGTGCCGCTAAGCAACATCTCAGCACGTAGTGTTGCTGCGGCACTCTTCAAAATAATCTCCCGGGTGGGGATTCCAAAAGAAATCCTCACCAATCAAGGCACAACGTTTATGTCACGCACACTTCGCGAACTCTACGATCTGTACCATTGATGCTGTCTACAAACAGAATTCTCACATAGTGTCCCTTTTTCAAGATGGGAGAGAGCAGTGTGTATTGTAGATGCAATGGCATCATCAGTGGAGCGGTTGTTGCGGTAGGCAAACTGTAATGGGTACAAAGAGGTGGGCAGCACAGAGCAGATGTAATCTCTGATTAGCCTCTCAAAGCATTTGCTGATGATGGGGGTCAGAGCAACAAGACGCCAGTCATTTTAAACAAGTGATTTTTGATTGCTTTTGTACAGGCACAATGGTGGACGTTTTGAAGCATGTGAGGACTACAGACAGGGAGAGGGACAGGATGAAAATGTCCATAAAAACACCAGACAGTTGGTTCGCGCACGCTCTGATGACGCGAATGCCGTCTGGACCCGCGGCTTTACAGATGTTCACCAGTCGGAAGAGAGGGAGATTGAACCATCCTCTGTAGTGTCTTCCGCAAGTGCTCTCTCCACGAGGGCGGTATTATTTTCCACGACACGAGCATAAAATGTATTAAGCTCATCCGGGAGAGAGGCAGCTGTGTTCATGTTTGTGTTTTTATTCATTTTGTAGTCCGTGATGATGTTAATTCACTGAGTGCACTTCTAGATACTTCTAGAGTCGGTGGTGTTGAACTGTCCTTCAATTTTGTGCCTGTCCTAGCATTTGGCGCTCTGATAGAGCGCATTAAGTGCCGCGCGAACATTGCCGTTAACCCATGGTTTCTGGTTCAGGTAGATCCATATTGTTTTGGTTGGAACAACGTCCTCTACGCACTTCCTGATGCTATCAGCGTAAACCTTGATGTCGTCATCAGAGGTGGACCAGAACATCTCCCAGTCTGCTTGATCAAAACAGTCTTGTAGCATAGAGTCTGACTGGTTCAACCAGCACTGGATCGTTCTGAAGGTGGGTGATTCCTGTTTCAGTTTCTACCTGCAAGCAGGCACGAGCAGAACAGAAGAGTGTTCTAATTTAACTGTCTGACGGCCAGGCAGCCCAGACAAAGGGCACCGCTGGCGTATTTGTAAACAGCGGATCGGCACTGAGGAATTTGAAGTCCGGTTTAATTGCAGAACCAATCTCCAAAAGCATTTGTCTGTCGTATACAATAAGGCAGACAACATCCAAGTCAAAAAAACTTAAAACAAAACAAACAAACTGCAGTGTTGTGTCGGAGCTCGCTACGCAGCAGCAATACTCAGCGCCATCTTGAGTCCCAGCTTGTTTCTGTAGACTTGGTTTCGGTGGACCCATTTGGAGATTGGCGCTTTGTGTCTTGGCTAATCTGGATCGTCTAGGTGACTGTGTGTGCTGATGTCCTTGTTGTGTGTATATAACCGTTATGAGTTGTTGTATGACTGATTTTCTGTCATGTCGGATTCAGATGTGGTTGAGACTAATGGCTGAGTTTTCAGTCCATAAGCCGGTGCCATGTCAGTCAATGCTGTTTCTGGCGCCTGTATTTCTGTCGTTGAGTGTGACAGGAGGAGTATGAAATGTCTTTATGGTCGGCCTTTTGTGGATTCTGCTTCAGTATGCTGTGAGTAACTTCAGCAGTTGGCTCATCTTTCTCTGTGTTCATGTGCAGGGTCAGTTCTGTGTCTGTCTGCACGATGTTGCAAGGGCTTTCGTCGTCGGCTGCCTTTAAGTGTCCATTTGTGTTCCCATATCATCCTTTCTTTTGGACTCTTTCTCCCAGTAGTTGGACGTGCGTATGGGTCTGGCACTGATGTGGGGGTCATGCTCTTGAACACCATGTGTTTTACTTCGGTGATGCCCCATATTTCTTATGCCAGCCCTTGGTCTTGAGAGGTAAGGCTTGAAGATGCCCTGTGAGCCTTTCTCAAGACCATTCTTTGTTTAATATAAGCCAAGTCACGCAGTTGTTGAGCTGTCATCGTGCGAGGACAGGCCGTGACTCCTAGATGATATCTCACCGTGGGATGCAGGTTTCGAAGGAAGATGTTTTTGAAGTCAAATTCTTCTTCGATCTCAGGTTTGTTCCGAGACTGGAAGTAGTCTTGACATTGTTTCTTTTAGTCCCTGTTTGGTTTTCAAGGCGGTAAACAGTTCATGTCCAGACCCTGGGTCTGAAAATTCTTTGACCAGGGCCTCTCTCAGATGTTGGTTGTCAGACTTTGTGTGGTTTGATTGTCTGTCAAGAAACCTTTTTACCTCATGGCTGGTTAACTGTTAACCACAGTAGGTATAAAGAGTCTCTGGTAAGTCATCTGAGGCCTCATATTCAGGTGGAGATCTGTCATGCAGGTAAGCATGGATCTTGTGTCCCTCAGCAGGATCTGGTATGAACTTTTCAATGTTCCTTGCCAGCTTGTCGAGGTGTCTAAAATCCATTCCACGTGCTGCTTCAGGGTTTGTTTGTTTCACTGTGGTTGTAGAGGGGTTCTAGGAAGAGAGCCACTGAGGTTTTGTGCCATGGGCCTTCGTGTCACTCATCTTGTGGAAGCTGTTGGTTCTGGAATGCTGCTTTGTCGACCAGGGGTGATGCTGTGGGATGCCCGTCCGTCTTAATCTGTCGCCTTAACACGTAAGAGTGTTTCAATACAAAACACGTAAGAGTGTTTCAATTCCTTAGCCTGCTGCTTTCTGTGCTTGGAAGCTGTCAGGGCTTCCTGGGGCAATTTAGATTTCTCTCGTTGACACTTGTTCCAGTTGTTTGGACACCTTACATCGTTATTGGGCTTCAGCTTCTAGCTGGCCTATGTGGCACATGGCATGTGTTAGCACCTTTTGGGTCTGTTTGGACTATTTCACTTCCTCTGTCAGGTGGATGGCGTTGATTTGATTTATCTGGCCAATGAGGTTGTGGGCCAGGTAGTTGGTGACTTTCCCCAGCATGTCACTCAATACCAAGTCAAGTCTTTCCAGTGTGCCAAAATTTAGTTAATGATTTGACATTTCAAGATGACTTATTGATAAAATTTTAACCAGAATTATCTGTGTTAATTAATTACAGGCTTTGTCTCTAGACTGTAAACAATAGGGATAGAAAAGTTAGAGGGTGACAGAGATTCGAAAATGTAATGGAAAATAAACAAAATCCACCAATGAATATTATGTTGTTATGCTTGATAGCGATAACAGAGATCCTGATTGAGGCTTGGTAATCATTGATCGAGTAACAGAATTTTATTGGAGGGATTTATCAATTTAAAAATTCCACAATGGGGACATTTTTATTTCTGTATTTTCACTAGTTATTTATGTCCAAAGTGGGGGCCCATCCACATAGAACGTCTAGGTTATTGTAACCTCCGTTCCCTGATGGAGGGAACGAGATGTTGTCTCGAAGAAGCGACACTACGGGTCCATAATTAATCACACCATGCGATGAACCATATACGTGCGCTGCTGATGCAGGTGCAGGCAGGCAGTTGCATGCCAAGGTGACAGGCCGCGTCAGACTGCATGTGCCCATCCCCAATAAGATCGTCATAACCTTCTGGTTCCCTACACCCCAAGGGGAACAAGGCGACGTGCCAAGCATGAGCCGCACCTTTTCTCTCTCTCTGTTTCTATATACCAGCTGGGCCATCTTAACACTACCACACACATTGGGGAAGGCGTTCTATTCCAATTCCTATTCTTTCAGGGGGAAAAGACACCGCGGAGACCACACCTGCCCAGGCTGGAGGAGGTAAAGAGTGGTGAAATACATCACATGAGTTTTCAGGTCGCATGTGGAAAACAGCGCTGTGGTAGATCCTTTCTATTGAGAGGGAGAAGTTTCTACAAACATGGTGACCGGGGGGCAGTGGGGACTGCCCAAGGGAGACGCGGGTCTGCTTGCAAGGGGACCGTACCAAGGAAAATACACACGGAGGGCCCGTCCTATCTATTCCAGTACAGAGTAGTTTGAGTACTTGTAGTGGGTCTGGTCAGGGAATTCCTCCGCTGAATTCATGGACCAAAGAGCTAGGGAGGAGTCATCCAGGGAGCCGACTTTGTGGGATCTCCTGGGTAAGAGCGCACAAGATCGCCTCAGTGGAGGGGAAAGGCACTAGATGCAAGAGGTACACACGGTCAGTTGTTACCACGTTACCGAGTTCTACAGGCTCGGACCTGAGAGAACATGGGATGAACCCGACTCGACCCTGAGATTTGTAAAATCTCGTAAAGGTATTGGGTGTTGTCCAACCCAATGCTCTGCATATGTCTGCTAGGGAGGTGCCTTTGGCCAGTGCCCACGAGGATGCCACACTTCTCGTTGAGTGTGCCTTACAGGCAGTGTAAGGTCCCTTGGGAGGCGAACAGGTCTACCTGTGCCTTGCCGAACCGTTCACAAATAAGCTGGACCGACTGGGGGTGAAGCCTCCACTCTCCGCTGGGCGTACCTTGTCGCGACAGCGCGTCTGCTGCCACATTGAGGCTGAGGATGTGAGTGGAGCTGCTGGCTCCAATGGAGGAGATGGCTGGCAAGTTGGAACATGTGACGGGAGCGCACGCCGCCATGGCGATTTATGTAAGCTACCGTCGTGGTGCTGTTTGAAGATCAAGATGTGCTTGCCCTGAACTAGCGGGAGGAATCTCCAAAGTGCAAGAAGTACAGCCAGCAACTCTAGGCAGTTGATGTGCCAAAGCAGCGGGGGCCCTTTCCAGAGGCCAGCAGCTGCATGCCGTTGCACACTGCACCCCAATCCTGTTTGGAGGCATCTAGGTGGCCAGAACGCGTCGGGACAATGCCATATGCCCCAGGAGCCTCTGGAAAAGTTTTAGAGGAACCGCCGTGCCTGGCTTGAACAAGATGAGGCATTTCAGCAGTGACTGCTTGCTCTCGTTGGTGAGACGCGCTACCATTGAGACTAACTTCAGAAGAAAAAGAGATGCTCTTTTTCGTGACAGGGCGAGCTTGCTCTTTTCCCAGTTGACATGAAGCCCTAGACGGCCGAGGTGACTGAGCACCCGGTCCCTGTGGACGCATAGTAACTCTCGGGTGTGGGCCAGGATGAGCCAGTCATCAAGGTAGAGTATGCAAATGATCGCTTCCCTTAGCGGGACAAGGGGAAAAAAGACGCGAGGGGATAGGGACATGCAAAAGAGGAGGACTGATACGCCTGGCCATCGAACGCGAACCGTAGAAAGGGTCATTGTCAAGGCAAGATCGAGGCGTGGAAATATGCATCCTTCATGTCTACCGCTGCGAACCAATCTTGATGCCGGACGCAAGTTAAGATGTGTCTTTGTGTGAGCATTTTGAACAGGAATTTGTGCAAGGCCCGGTTAAAAACTCGAAGGCCAAGATCGGTCGTAAGCCGTAATCTTTCTTGAGTATGATGAAGTAAGGGCTGTAGAAACAAGGCTCTGGTGCTGAGGGAAGACTCAAAGCACTTACCTACCTCCTCACATCCGGCATGTCCGGTGTGCCGTGAGAAAGGCATTTGCGGGCTGGGTGACCTAGAGAAAGAGGAAATTGCTCTGTTATTGAGAATGTGGGTATGTGGGCAAAGAAAACAACCTGAACTGAAGATTCTCCTCCCGGCCCTCCACCGGGGGATGGAGTGATCTACTTACCAGCTCCGGAGCAAACATCTCGAACACCTCCGTCTGCTTCTTCACCGCTGAGAACTGAGAATGCTGAGAACTGCTGAAGTCCTCGACGAAGTCCTTCGGTGTTGCCGAAGAGACCGAACTGGTAGACGGGGGTGTTCAGCCACAGATGTCATTCCTGAACCATGAGGGTAGCTATCGCCGGCCCGAGTGTCCATGCTGTGACCGTTGTGCCCCTGAGGGTGAGGACTGTCGCTGAGCGTAGTTCCTGCAACACGTGGCTGTGAGCAGCACCCAGACCCGAGGAACCAATCATCCAGCCGCGAAGGCTGTGGGGAGGACGGAGGGTTCCAGTCCAGCCCCACGCTGACGGCAGCCCAGGCAAGCATGTCGGTCATCTGGGCGTCAGACTCTGACTGGGCATGCTGACCCGAGGGTGGCAGCCCAATCAAGTCTTCTGCATCAGACACCAGAACACTCTCTGATGCAGCCGCAAGCTCATCATCTAGCTCGGGGGGCTCAAGAGGATAGGCAGACTGGCCATGAGGCAAGCCGCTGTCACCCCGAGCCCGGGAGGAAGTCAAAGAGCATGTTGGGGGCGGGTGGTTCGTGGGGATATACCCATCAAAACCGAGCCGCTGCCATCCCCAAATTGCCTCCATCGCCAGCTGGGTCGCCCTCAATCCAGTGGGAAGGAGGAGCAACAAAGAGGGCGGCTGGAGTGGCATTACTTTTTAGGAAGGAAAGTCGTGACCGCAACGTTGTCATGGTAAGGTTCTCACAGTGAGAACATGAACCATCCACAAAGTGCCTGTGATCATCAGGAGCGGAGAGTACTTGACCACATCCAGGAACTACACAGGGGCGGAAGGGCATCTTTATAAAGACGCGTCCTGAAAAGGACGTTCAACGCCGCTGTGTATTGCTCTTTTAGAGAATTAAACTCTTTTAAGAAAATTCTCTTATGAAAAGCGCTGTCGAAGTGCCCAGGGGCAAATCTGAACTGCCGTGCAGAGAAGGAGAAAGCCGCTGATATGCGCCATAGATCCAAAAGCATATGCTCTTTCAAGAGATGAAGAGAACGGTCTTGTGAATGCAGCTCGCTGATCACACAACCAGTCGGCTCCGAAGAAATATTCTGAATGGACAGACGCATTTCCCTCCCTTCACACCCATATGTCCGGGGGCGAGACATGCAAATTCTCTCTGCCAATTTCTCATTGGCCTTTTCTCAAGTTCAGCGATGCGCAAGGTTCTCAAGAGAGGCCCCTAGTGTCCCTTCTTCGACACAACGTCGAAGTGAGCAACAGACGTGAAACAGAATCACTCAGTGCCCAACACACAAGTGAATTTTGTCATCCAATGTATTTAATTTATTTTCTTGATCTGCAGTCCCTGTCTCGATATGGCTCAGCTGAGGGAAGAAAGAAATGACATAGACACCCAATGCTATCAAATCCTTTCACGTTTATTGTTCAGCACTTTGTTATATGGTCCAGAAAAACCACATTCCGGGGGTGACATACATGTTTGAGCTACATGTGAAACGTGAGAGTAGAGACAGGAAACACATTCCTATAGAACATCCTTTGAACAGGGAACAGCTGCAGCTACACCAACAAAAAAAGTTTAAAAGATGCCTCCATTATTCCACAGTGATTAAAATAAACTGTAAATTAATGGGTGGCAGATAATAACAAGAATGAGAGGCAGCTGTAAGTTTTCTGTAAACGTACACTGTTTCAGACTTATTATTATCAGGTAGTTCAGATTAGTTAAGAAATTTATAAATTCAAATAAAATAAATGTAAAGAAAGTATACATTAATCAGCTCTCCAAACTCAGCTTAAATTAACTTCAACTCAATTGCTTATTGAGAGACAGTAATTTATGTTATGAGATGATGGATAGGAAGAAAAATCTAATAAAATGCAGAGAGAGAAGTTTAAAGTTTGAGGAGATAAAGGGTTAAATTGCTTAAAGTTTGTTCACAAACAATCTGTATTCAACTGTTACAGGCTGCTGGATGCTAATCGCTAGCTTTTGGTGCTAGGGTTAGTGTACACTTTCAATGAAAGATTGCAAACTTTTTAGTTTAGCGGTGCTGTGTTATGCCATTAGCTTAGCGGTGTTTTGCTAATAGCTTAGCTGTACTGTGTTTACAATAGGGCGTCGGAAGATTGCGCATGCGCAGTAAGTTGCCCCGGAAGAGTCTCTTTAGGACTTCCCGTGAACTTTCGTCATTATAGCTGTCATTGTCACAAGTGACAATAGCAACCAACACCAGTGAATGATGATCTTTAGTCAACACTAATGAAAACACAGTTCACCATGCATATGAACGTCAGCGCGTTCCACAATGCACAAATAAACAGTAATCAGTTTGCAGCGTGGTAATATCACTCTAGTTCTTGTAAAGAGCAATTATTCAGCAATGTGAGTTACAGAGAACTCATGTAATCGTTTTGCGGAGTGGTGCTTATACTTTCAACTTGTTTGGAGCGAGATTAATCTGTATTTAAGTGGCAAGTTAACTGTGGATGTTTAAACAACGAAATTTGATCAGAGTGGATTTTGTGTCAGATTCTGGATAAACAACAGGGTCTTTCACTGAAGTTAATCCAGATTTACTGCAAATCTTTAGCGATCAAACATTTACACTCCCATTCAAAATGACTCTCGGAAAATCTAAATATAAACATTTACTTCCAACGATTCCACAGACAGTTAAAAAATAGTCTAGTTGAATACACTGGAACATCGCAATGTCATCACTGTAGCTATTAAATAAGGCCATTAAGAAAGAGCTTGTATCTTTTCTTTACCTCACTGCAAAGAGATTTCTTCATCCTTGCAGGGGAAATTTCAAATGTCAAACTCCTTTTATGGAGTCTTAGTTTAACTGGAACTTTATTCCATGGAGTCTCTGGGTTTTATCAGATAGTTCAGTTCTATTTCTGTGCTCTTTTCATGAGCGCTGAAGGCGCCGTTCAGCCTAACTTTTAACGGAGGTAAATACAAGTTTGTTCTTTCTCGTTATAATGACAAAATCTTGCACATAATATATACATCACAGATGCGGAAGTTTGTAGTTTCTTTGTTCTGTTTCTGGTTCAAAGAAAATAATGACTGTGTATAAAATGACAAATAACTCATTTAGATTCTTGCCCGCATTCCAAAACCATTATATGTCAGAATTACCTAGCAAGCCTAGGTATTGTATAAATCATGGATTTAAATGCATTCTCTACAATTTTAGAAGATTAAATACTATGACTGTGTAGAATGTTCTTGGATTAAGATGAAATGTTAGTATTCGAGTCGTGCAAATCTGATGGTCTTTTGGAAACCTTTCAAAGAGAAGTCTGCTTTAACTCTGTGTGGAAGTTCAGAAGGTCATGCTGAGGGGCCTTTTTAAGCAATGTTGATGCCTGGGCCGTTTAATTTATGACGGTGAAGGATTGCAAAGGTTGGGTTTTTCCTAGATTTAAATCATGTTATGTCATATTCTTCTGCATGTATAATACTACACTCATTTTAGACTAACACTACCATGAATGATCAACTTAATTGTTTATGCCATATTCGACAGCATTATTGAAGTGTCAAATCGTCGACAAATCCTGGTTGATTACTATTAATATGTAAAAATGGACTCTGCTTACGACTATAATGGATAAGATCTCATGCAACATCCATTTTCTACCAAAAGACTTTAAGAAAATTACCATCAATGGTTAGAATCAACACACATGGGACTGGGACTCCAAGGTGAACACTGGTTAGCCATCTACATAAATGAGGATGGTGTGGGGTGTTTTTTCGACAGCTTTGGTAATAAACCAGGTTACCACTGTTTTCCGCCGATTATAAAAAACCGTACTTCTACTTCTAGAAAACTTTCTAAACCGTAATTCTAGTGTGGTACAGCATTCATTCATTTTTCATCTTGTCATCTTCAGACTTGTGGTCAGCATTGTGTGTACTTTCTTTAACACATGGCAAAGGGGTATGATTATGCTTATATGTTGAAGCTGTTTACCAATTATTTTATTAAAAAAAATGACAAAAGGTGTCAGCTTTTGTGAAAAAACTCAAACTAAAACAATCTCATTGTAATGAAAAGTTTAAGTGTGTTCAATGAGGTAAGACAGATGCAATGTTTATGTCTTGTGCTAAATATTTTCAATAAACAACTAAAGAACAGAAATGTCTTCTTTTGACTCTTTATTATACATACATCACATTCAATATTACAGATAAAAACAAGATCAAAACATGAGAACATAGATCATCTGAATAATTTGAATGTGTTGATGGCGAACTCGGGTATACTTTCTGTTTTTTACTCTTCTTAAATGAGCTGGTTATAGTCGGTGCGGATTTGGTTTTGAAAGAGTTAGAGTCTGACATAATGATTTGGTATGGTTGAGTATGGTATGTTTAAAGTAGCAAAAACCTCCAGAAACTCGTTCCATCCAACAGGTCTCTGTGCATCAGCAATCTTTTGTGGAGCCGTGATACCTTTAACTAAATAGAGCATGTGTGAACCAGGGATTTTTCTACCTTTATACACAAACACGCCCGAGAAGTGACATCTTTAGTTTTAGACATTTTATCTAAAATGTAACAAATGTTTTTTACACTCCTCTGTGGAACTTTCTTCAAAATGTCATCCACAACATTATCTAAAACATCCTGGACACTTTCACCGACCGTTGCGGGTGGGTCTTCTTTTTCAACGTGGTCAGGCTGTGGAAGGGTTAATGTTAATGTATTGTTTTTTTTGTCCCCTTGTCTAGCAAGTGTTAAATATTGTAAATGCTGGTAAGTATTTGTGTACAGTTTTGCCTTTTCATAATTGCCTGTGGCATGGGGACGTGGTCATGTGTCGGTCTGCGGGAGAGAGAGTGGTAAGGCTTGTCACCTGGTTCATAATTACCCCTAACACCTGTCTCTCGCAGACCGACACATAACCACGTCCCCATGCCACATTGTCCAAATCAGATCTGTGCAAAATACTTCTTATAATCATGTCCAAATCATTGAATAGACTTGCCGGGGTACCAGTCTTTAGTTTATCCAATTTATGTTGTGGAACTAAAAACAACTTCTCTGCATACTCCATATCCAAAGTTATCTAGAAGCAACCAAGCTGGAGATAAAAGGAATTGCCACACTTAAGAGGGGGAGAAGAAATCCACCCTGTTGTTTTAACAGCCATCTCTTTCTTTTAACCCTAATCTTCTTATCTGCAACAAATTTGATCTCAGTTTTCCTCCTCCTTAGCTTCTGGTATTGTTGTGATGTGAGTGGTATATTGAGTAAATTAAGAGGTACTTCACACAGTGTCACAATGAGCTCGTTTGTGGCAGACTGTAAAATAAACCTTCTCTGTTTGGGTGTTGCTTTTAATAATATTTTTAAAAGAGGCATGTTTCTACAAAATCTCGCTGACATTTTCACCATCCAACAGTTTTTTCACTACCTTCTTTTCTGGAGGTATACTACAGGATGTGGTGAAAGTAAATCTGTTCTGAGCCGATAGTGTTTGGGTGTTTTTGTTTTATAATCAATCATCAGGTATCTGAAAGTCTGTTGGTTGCATCTTGATAACATTCCATAAAAAATTGTGTGTTCCCTGAATACATTTGCCTTCCTAGTACATTGAACTGATTTTTAAACAACATCAGATAATTTGTGTTTAAGCTGATGGCAAAATAAATTCTGTACGTATGTGTCTAACCTAATGGCTTTTGAGTTTACAGCATTGAGAATGATACCCTTGGCTTTCATGCTTAACTTACCCTTAGCAGTGTGGTAGCCATATGTTTTTGGGCCCCCTGAACAAAACTCTACAATGTGATCCCATCCCCAACCTCATCAGTCAGATTACCGAGGTAAGGCCTCAATGGAGATTCCCAGGCACTGTCTCGAGAAGTAAAGTTGACGCTGTCTGTGTCACTGTACCACAGCCAATCCTCCAGATTATCCATTAGTTCATACAGCTCTAGACGCAAGTGTGCAGTTGTAAACGCACCAAGACAGACATTAATGTCACGGTCACACCACTGAATTAGCTACTTTCAGGGTCTGAAAGTAGTTCCGTACACGGCAAATTTTCACGCATAGTGAGTTTAGCAGCAGTTTATTAATAGACCGGCGTGTCTATATGTATATAAAAGACAGCCCAGTTGACCATGTGACTCTGAAAAGTCACTAAATTCCCTCCTAAATTTAGCAAGCGTGCAAATTACCCTACACACAATGGTGGTAAAATGAGTGCAAAATACCCATTTTAACTGACCCGTCCACATCTCTAAATTATATATGTAATTCCCTACAATATTCAAGCCATTCAATGGAAATGTTTGAGTATGTATGGTTATGACTGGAGTACGAGATGCTATGGGTCAGAGCTAGGGTGTCTTTTGGTAGGAATTGGGTTTCATACAGTGTACAAAACTTGATCCATTTAGATGTACCACTTTAGCAGCATGTTGTATGGCACTGTATGAATTCATCACGGTACTTCATGCAAGCCTCCCTGAGCAAATCAACATCATTCTTGCTATACATAGCAAGTTCTTTTTTAAAATCAACACTTTACCTGATACGGGTAACATACCACTCATCAAACAGAGCCCTCTCTTTGTCAGACATTGTCTCATAGTCGTAGAAATGCCTGTCTGGGTATGGTCCTATCTAATTCTCATTTCTAATCTGTTGAAATTGTGCAGAAAATAACCTCTCTCTGCACAGGTTAGATTTAATGCAGCAGATGTCATGGCCAAATGCGAAGGGATGACTGAATAACTGTCAATAAAGTGCTGCTTGAATGTGTTGTCATACAATAAATTATTAAACATCCTTGCATCATGATTTTAAGTGTGAGCACTGCTTTTGTAAAATATTCCAAAAGTATAAAATGATCAAAACCAGAAGCATTGTGGGCACATTAAATTCTGATAACATGGATGTCTATTAACAAGTCTTTCTATACAGTCTGAACCAGCAGCTGTGAACTCCTCCCCTTTAAATATAATGGCGCAAACAATGTTTGCACATTTACGTATTGTAACGTTGCCACATAAGGCAAAGCACCTTTGTAATGATGCTAATTGACTAAATTGTTGGTTGTCAATTATTTCTATTGCTTTGCCCGGTAAGCTGTATTTTACCCTGACTAATGTGATATTGACGCCCCCATACATGTTCTCGCGATCACTTCCCGTGAGATCTCGTCACGGGATGACGCAACATGTAAACAGGAAGGACTGGCATTTTGAATAAAAGAGACCGATATGCCGGTCATCGAGAGAGCTGCTCCTCACTCTCAACTACCATTGTATCCGCGTGGATTATCCTTTTTGCTGGCTGTTTTTTGGAGCATTATATGCCGTTCCTTGGAAGAGTACGACCAGATAACGCTTGTTTGGATTACTCAACTCTGTGGACTTATAACAGTCACTTTACCGCACTGATCCTGCTCACGGTTTGAACATACACCGGTGAGACCGATCTAACATTGTTTGTTTGTGCGTGCACTCTGGATAACGAGACTCTTTACATACCTACCTGACATTCCCACCTCAACATATATATATATATATATATATATATATATATATATATATATCACTGTCTTGTCAGCGTTGTTCCATTATATGTTTGTATATATCTGTGATCTCTTAAATACACTTGGGTTTATTGTTAAACATCTGTGTTTGAGTGAGATTCTTCGTCCATATTACGAATCACTTAAGAGCAGCACCGATCCCTTTGAGTGTGTTAATACTTCCTATTTTAATAAATAGAGGAGTGTTACAGTGTCTCATCAAATCATAGAATATATACTTGTCGCTAGGTGCCTCTAGCTTTATTGGTTGTATAAAGCATTGATGTACACTATCAATTCCTCACCACAATGGATACACCATTCGGCTGCACAGTTGTGTGGTTTGGGGTTGGTGGCACTGACATGATAATGTCTATTACATTTTACACAGCTCTGGCTTATTGGGGCGGCTGTGGCTCAAGTGGTAGAGCGGGTTGGTGGATCGATTCCTGGCCCACACAACACCACATGCCGAAGTGTCCTCGGGCAAGACACTGAACCACGTTGCTCTCAATGGCAGGCTAGCGCCATGCATGGCAGCTCTGCCATCATTGGTGTATGTGAAAGTGTAAAGCGCTTTGTAAAGTGCAGTGCAAAGTGCTTTGAATACCGTTAAGATTGAAAAGGTGCTATATAAGTGCAGACCATTTACCATTTGACAGTATTTTGTAACAGCACACTGTACAGTTGCTTAAGCGCATCATAACAATAGTCCGATTTTCAGTACCGCAAACAGTCGCTGCATTGCTTTGTTTTGACAGGTTAGTTATAACAGACCATTGCAGATATCACAGATGTATTTGCAACAATGATGGTAGCAGTAACCTGGTAGCAGTAGTCACACACATGAAGTGCCTATGAATGCATTCAACTTCTTAATCATAAAATAGTGGCCATTGTGCAGGTACAACAGCATTGTCTTGTGATGATGTGCGTCATTGGACGTATACTTCAACACACCAGTGCATGACCTATGGAGGCCACTATTTTAATGCTATCTTATGCTGTACTGAATATCCCGCCGTCTTCTGCATCACCGCTGCTCAAGGTTCTAGATCTTTGTGTGGTTTTTGAGGGTTTAGAAAATGTACCAAACAGATTGCAAAACACAGATTATTTTATGCATGGATGGGGCAGAAGAGATTCATCCCGTTTCTGGTGATCACCTCGTTATGGGCAAGATCATGTATCTTTCGATACACACCCCCTTGTTTACTCCTTGCAATAGTCACATTTAGATCCAAATTATCATCAACCCGCACATCAGAGTTACTTTGCATGATCTTTTTAATCTGATTTGTGAAGACATCCACATTGCAATCATTGCTAGGTGACAAGACAGAGTTAACATCAGTGGTTAGACTAGGTCCTCTCAATGTTATGTTAATCAACCCTTCATTCCCAGCCAACAGTCTGGAAAATGACACTATTTCGGACAAAATATCATGCAAAAATATAGCGTAGGCTGCTAAGTCTGTGGCAGATATCACACGCAGATTTATACGCTGACATATCTCCAAACTATTGAATCTGTCTCGGGACCACAGTATAACCACCAATATCATCACCCTCTCTTACAAGCATGTCAATATCAGAGGGGGTAAATCCCATGTTTGATTCAGTAGGATCAAATGAATGATCAGCATGGTTATCTGTACCCTCGCTTACCTGGTGAGAATTCAAAACACTGTCTAATGCTGAATTTGGATCTGGTTGATCAACTGACATTGATCTCACAATGTTTAATAATTCTAGCAATGTACCAGTTGTAGACTCAGATCTATTCATCTCCTCCATTGTCTGAATTAAATAGAGCAATGTTTTTGTGTTGCTGCACTGTTCAAGGGGGATCTCAGTGTCATCGCATCGTCTAAACATAGCTGCTGGCCCCTGAATCCAACCATCCGACTTCCGACAACATTTTGCCATTTTTAAAATAGATCTTTTTATTTAAACCACACATAGGGTGTAAACTTAAAATAGCTTTCCTTAAACAACTAAGGAAATAAAACTAGACCCATACAGTAAAAACAA
Organism: Moxostoma hubbsi; assembly: GCA_032164185.1. Classification (NCBI taxonomy): domain Eukaryota; kingdom Metazoa; phylum Chordata; class Actinopteri; order Cypriniformes; family Catostomidae; genus Moxostoma; species Moxostoma hubbsi. The sequence continues at coordinate 1,938,595 of JAVLUX010000125.1, forward strand.
ATACAGTACAGAAACATCAACTATTACAACCAAACTAAAATGGTATACAGTGGGAATGTTGAAAAAAAAATGTATATAAAATACACAGTTTAAAAAAGTTTTTACAACTCACCCGAGTTTCTTTTTAAGCATGAGTACAACCTGTTTTAACAAGTCCGTTGTCAGGTTTTGATCACGGGCTCTCATTGGCTCTCCCCACCATGCAAATGCTGCGTCGCTATCACTTGTTTAATCCAGATACCTTGTTGTTGTAGTGTGGCCGTCACAGTCTGTTTATAATTATCCTGCTCCTTCTCAAAGGTATCCAAGCGCTCCTCAACTATGGTAAAACGTCCCTCATTGGTCTTGAAACTGTCCTATATCAATCTGATTATGTGTTGACTGTCTATAACGGGACGTGATCCCCCATCTGTAAGCGATTTGAAGGCAGAGCCTCAGGGTCAGAATATGCCGCAGACACCACGCGTTCGTTGGATTGATCGATCCAACGAATGCGTTGTGTTTCTTTAGGTACCTGTGAAAATGCACAGGCATCCCACGATTCTATCAGTCCATCACCCCAGCTCCGAACATAATTTATATTGGGTACCACATGGTTAACCACAACCAACTCTGTGGAAAAAAGAGTTAGGGAGGATGTATGAATTAGGAAAAATATTAAATATAGTTTTTAACTTATTTAGTCATGTTGGCTTTGTAGGATTACCCATGAACAAAGCACATCGAATGAACAGAACACCACATTCTACAGATCAGAGAGATCTCCCACCGAGCCATTAGAGAGCCAAAAACAAATCCATCACACCTAAATTGCTGAAGGAGACCGTCTCAGCCATCCCTGTTTAATTTCAGACTAATGTTTGTACTGACAGAGCTGATCAAGGAAGAGACCCTTCTTTGTTCCACAGACTTAAACCATCTGTAAGACCAAACGGCCAAGTAACACCTCTTGACCTTAATGCATAAATTGGCGATCATATCAGGAAACGGAGACTTGTGAAGACAGTCCCATGGCCCGAAATCAACATAGACTTGAAACAGTGACTTTTCATTGCTCCCCGGGACACCTCCTCTTCTCCAGCTGCGCATTCCAGAGACATTCTCTCTTAGCTCAGCAGAAACTGCATGGATTCCCCTCTCATGGTTTTAATAGACAAGGGTCTCAATAATTTACATTAATCACCAGTAGTTGCCTTAGATATATCTTATGCATCATGTATTTTTCATATAACCCGTGGAGTCCTTTCTGTGTGCTAAACCTTTATTAAAGCTATATTCTTACGAACTTCTACCTTAATTATAGGAAGTATATGTTATGTGGTATCTTTTTGATGGATGAATGATTTCTAGTATTTTGATGCAATGTAGATTTGTGTAGGATGCACCATATGTACACCATGGAAGTTGTTTCTTGCTAAAACTCTTAAAAGTTTGGGCGCATGCGATCCTGTGGATATTATGCTAATTACATGCACGAATGGGAGGTAGGACCCGCTCAAGACTATCTGATTGGGAGAAACACTCGTGGGGATGGACCAGATTGAAATGGTTAAAACCCAATAACAATCAGTCCAAGGGGCTTTTGCTTACTTTTGTTTGCTCGTCCTGCTTGCACGCTCTTCAACCACCAAGAGCTCACTCCAAGATTCATCAACTCTTTCGTCTGAGCCTTCGTTAAACCTCGCCGAAGAATAACTCCTCAAAGTCCCTGCTTCCAGCACTTAATCGAGACGCAGGGAAAACTTCCTTGCGCAGCCACACGTAACCCGGCAACCGGTATACGAGGCTCCACCCTGCAAAGCCAACCATCCATTCACCGCAGAGTGGTTTCCCTGAGAACTCAACATCGACTGACCACCAGCCAATCAGTGCCACCAAGATTCCCTCCAGCAAACTCACAGGAGCAACCAAACGCAAGAACAACAATCTCCTAACTCTTGCTGAACTGGTGCAAATCTTAATAAGCAAACAAACAAAGGTTGAATTGCTAGTGTGATGATTCTCTCAGGTTGTGGTCTAAGAAATAATGTCTAATGTTAGACATTTGGGACTCCATTCATCCTCCGTTATCATCACAATTTTTCCTGCCACTGTATGAATGTATGTGTGTGTGTTCTCATTAGATTAGTTTATGTGTATTAGAGTAGTTCAATAAAGTCTTGTTTATTTTACATACAAGTGTCTTGTGTTGTGTGCTTATAAGTTACTGCCTTAAACTGTCGATTATGTTCCCTTGCTCAATCAGTAAACTTTCATAACTTTATGATATTATTACCTTTGGCCACAGGATAATATTCTGTCCAGAATTGGTAAAATACACTAATATCAACTTATCGGTGGACGAATAGTTGATAGTGTTAAATGTTAATTCTGAATCATTTACAGTACCTATGAATTAGGTTCTAATTCACTGTAATTCAATCACCTTTGAGTTATATTGATCCGAAATTTCTTTACATATATTGGTGGAGAATGAACGTGGGCAGTTTAAACTAAATTGTAAGCACAAAACAAGTCATTTTGTGATTGTACCTTTTCTATTGGTCCGGATGATACGTTGTAGGCTATACTAAAGCCATTAGCCTCGAACGCTAAATGCTAGCACATAGCATTGTTGTGGCTCGCTGAAGCTAAATGGAGTGTGTTTTGGAGCAGTGTTGAAGTGATTTAAACCCCTTCACATCTCAACTCCAACACTTTGTGAACAATTCCATCTTGTGTTTCTCTTATTTCACCTTCCCTTTGACTCATCTCTTCCCATTAAAGGAATACTGACTCAGGAGTTTTTAATTTGTGACAAAGCTACAATTAACTACTTTAAACATTTTGGTAATCACCTTATACTCACAGTATTACATTGGCAATCTCAATTCTTCTCAATTGTGTAATAGGAAAACTTCACCTTCGAAGTTCAGGTGAACCCATTACAAATTATATCAGCCATTCTATTTTTCTTTTCCTTTGTGTGTGTTTTTTTTATTATTATTTTATTTATTCCTTTACTGTACTTTATTTATTTACTCTGTTTTGTTTTAGTTTCCATTTTCATTTGTTTCTCTCATTCTTTCATTTTACCATCCTAGGTGGTTCCTAGGGGGGGTTGTTCACCCTGTCTCGAGGAGACGCCTGGTTTGATGTTGAACTATGATCCGGATTCGGACCTGTTTGTAAATATTAAAAATATGACCATTCTACACATTCACAACACACTATATGTAGACATGAAAGCTTATAATTAGGTATACGTACCACTCACATGGTTCAGGAATTTAATTTTGTCAACAATGTTGGAAAAGTTTACATAATCCACAGCACCTAGAGCATTAGAGATCCTGTTTAAGCACTGCATCAGAGCCATGACTCATAAATAAATGTTCTTAATAATAATAATAGTAATAAGAGATAATAAAACACAGTTTCTGTTAAGACAGACAGCCATCTTCTTTTGAGGTATGATTACGTTTCAAAATACCAAAACTTGCTGAAATAAGTAATTTGAAAACAAAGATCCACCTCATAGATGCTAACACAACTGTATGGTTTGATACTGATCGGTGTGACTGACTCCCGTTTTTAAACACCACATGTATGCATTGGAGATAAACTGTGAAAAGCAGGGCTCACACTTAAAATCATTAACATAAACACACCATAAACAATCATTGACATCCGACGACTGGTCAACACATCCCTGGAAGATCATGTCCAAACATGTTCTTTAACATGTCCGGATTATCTTCTACCTGACAATCAGGGGTGACAGAGGGGGTCATAAATAAAATGTCATAAATCAATCAATTTGACATTTTGACACATAGTGTAGGTTATAACTACTAAAAAGAAAATAAACCCAAAGGAATATTCCTTTACAAGCGCAAAAATGGCATTATTACTTTAAGAGAGCAACCATCCATGCTATTTGTGATTAAAATTTATATTTACTTTTTTATCTGACAGCAAAGAACAGAAAGGACATTAAAATACACCTTATTCAATTAAAGTGTTGTGCGGGATCTAATGTTTGATGGACACACATTACACAAAATAAATGTTCTGTTTAAATCTTAAGCACTTTCAGAATAAAAAGACAATTTTCTTTTCAAAGTACTTTCATTTCTAAAAGATAAGTTCAAGCACTTTAAGCACTTCTAGGACCTTGTGTGAGCCTTGTAAACAGCAAAGAAATAAGAACAGTAGGGGTAATATTAATTAAGATATCTGATGTTTTTTGCAAATAAAAAAATTAAATCACATCGAGCCTCGATGGTTCGTAATTTTTTTTTTTACTTTTGCGATATATCAGAATTAGATCAACTCAGGAAAAAAAGAAATGTCCTCTCAATTTCAACTGCTTTTATTTTCAGCAAACTTAACACGTATGAATGAATATTTGAATTAACAAGATTCAACAGCTAAGACATAAACTGAACAAGTTTTACAGACATGTGGCTAACAGAAATGGAACACTGTATCCCTGCTTCATCACACGAGGGGACCGGGTTTTGGATCATTGCTATTCTCCTTTCCGGGATGGCTACAAATCCCTCCCCCGCCCACCATTTGGCAAATCCGACCACTCTTCCGTTCTGCTTCTGCCCGCTTACAGGCAGAAACTGAAACGGGAAGCACCCGCCCTCAGAATGATCCAGTGCTGGCGGACCAATCAGACTCTGCGCTACAGGACTGTTTTGATCACGCGGACTGGGAGATGTTCCGGTCTGCCTCCGATGACGACATCGAGGTTTACGCTGATAGCGTAACGTGTTTCATCAGGAAGTGCGTAGAGGACGTTGTTCCGACGAAAACTATACGGATCTACCCCAACCAGAAACCCTGGGTTAACGGCGATGTTCGCGCGGCACTTACTGCGCGGACCACCGCTTTTAATTCCGGGAACGCGGAGGAGCGTAAACAAGCCAGTTATGCCCTCCGTAACTCCATCAGTACAGCCAAACGCCAGTACAGGCACAAAATTGAAGGACAGTTCAACACCACTGACTCCAGAAGTATGTGGCAGGGAATTAACACCATCACGGACTATAAACAGAATAAAAACTCCGCCATGAACACTGCTGCTTCTCTCCCGGACGAGCTTAATACTTTTTATGCTCGTTTCGAGGATAACAACAACACCGCCCTCGCGGAGAGAGCACTCGCGGCCGATACTACAGATGATGGTTCACTCTCCGTCTCTGTTGCGGATGTAACCCGATCCTTTCGACGGGTGAACATTCGCAAAGCCACGGGTCCAGACGGCATTCCGGGCCGCGTCATCAGAGCATGCGCGAACCAACTGGCTGGTGTTTTTACGGACATTTTCAACCTGTCCCTCTCCCTGTCTGTAGTCCCCACATGCTTCAAAACATCAACCACTGTGCCTGTACCGAAGCAAGCCAAAATCACTTGCTTAAATGACTGGCGTCCTGTTGCCCTCACCCCCATCATCAGCAAATGCTTTGAGAGGTTGATCAGAGATCACATCTGCTCTGTTCTGCCCACCTCTTTGGACCCATTGCAGTTTGCCTACCGTAACAACCGCTCCACTGATGATGCTATTGCATCTACAATACACACTGCTCTATCCCACCTGGAAAAAGGAACACGTATGTGAGAATGCTGTTTGTAGACTACAGCTCAGCATTTAACACCATAATGCCCTCCAAGCTTGATGTGAAACTCCGGGCTCTGGGCTTAAACAGCTCGCTGTGCAGCTGGATCCTGGATTTCCTGTCAGGCAGACGTCAGGTGGTTAGAATGGGCAGCAACATCTCCTCATCACTGACCCTCAACACTGGAGCCCCGCAGGGCTGTGTTCTCAGCCCACTCCTGTATTCCCTGTACACACATGACTGTGTGGCGACACATAGCTCCAATGCCATCATTAAGTTTGCTGACGATACGACGGTTGTAGGTCTGATCACTGACAATGATGAAACAGCCTACAGAGAGGAGGTGCACACTCTGACGCGCTGGTGTCAGGAGCACAACCTCTCCCTCAACATCAGTAAAACCAAGGAGCTTGTGGTGGACTTCAGGAAGAAAGACAGAGAGCACAGCCCCATCACCATTAATGGAGCACCGGTGGAGAGAGTCAGCAGCTTCAAGTTCCTCGGTGTCCACATTACTGAGGAACTCACATGGTCCGTCCACACTGAGGCCGTTCTGAAGAAGGCTCACCAGCGCCTCTTCTTCCTGAGATGGCTGAGGAAGTTTGGAATGAACCAACACATCCTCACACGGTTCTACACTAGTACTGTTGAGAGCATCCTGACTGGCTGCATCACCGCCTGGTACAGCAATAGCACCGCCCACAACCGCAAAGACCTGCAAAGGGTGGTGCGAACTGCCAGAAACATCATTGGAGGTGAGCTTCCCTCCCTCCAGGATATATACAACAGACGGTGTGTGAATAAAGCTCGGAGGATTATCAAAGACTCCAGCCACCCGAGTCATGGGCTGCTCTCACTGCTGCCATCAGGCAGGCGGTATCGCAGCATCAGGACCCGCACCACCCGACTACATGACAGCTTCTTCCCACAAGCAATAAGACTTTTGAACACATGATCTCTCACGATCTACAATCAGCACTGCACTTTATTAATCTTCATTCTGTCAATATATTCTCGCTCCCAATTCAGTTAGTGTATATATATATATATATATATATATATATATATATTATATACCCTTATCTAGTGTATGTGTATTCTACATTGTGTGTATTGTGTACATTTGATATGTAAATTGTTGTGTAGGTATGTGTACATTTGTTATGTAAATTGTGTTGTGTAAATGTTGTTATTGTAAAGTGGTTTATGTCTCGTCACTGTCATTACTGCAATGTTGCTCGGAACTGCACACAAGAATTTCACCTGCTGTTGCACTCGTGTACACAGTAGTGTGACAATAAAGTGATTTGATTTGATTTGATTTGATTTGAACAAAGGGGGGATCAAAATCAAAAGTAACAATGCAGCTGGTGGCCACACCAGATACTAAGTACTGCAGGCCATCTCAAGTGCATTTGCCAGTTCTTGCTGCGAGATGTTACGCCACTATTCCACCAAGGCACTTGCAAGTTCCCGGACGTTTCTAGGGGGAATGGCCCTAGCCCTCACCCTCCGATCCAACAGGTCCCAGACGTGCTCAATGGAATTTTAATCTGGGCTCTCGCTGGCCATGGCAGAACCCTGACATTCCTGTCTTGCAGGAAATCATGCACAGAACGAGCAGTATGGCTGGTGGCATTATCATGCTGGAGGGTCATGTCAGGATGAGCCTGCAGGAAGGATTCCACATGAGGGAGAAGGATGTCTTCCATGTAAAGCACATCGTTGAGATTGCCTGCAATGACAACAAGCTCAGTTTGATGATGCTGTGATACATCACCCCAGACCATGCCCTCCATGGACCCTCCACCTCCAAATCGATCCTGCTCCAGAGAACAGGCCTCAGTGTAATGCTCTTCCTTCAGTGATAATCACGAGTCGACAATCGCCCATGGTGAGACAAACCACGATTCGTCAGTGAAGAGCACTTATTGCCAGCCCTGTCTGGTCCAGCAAAGATGGGTTTGTGCTCATAGGTGACGTTGTTGCCAGTGATGTATGGCAAGCACCTGCCTTACAACAGGCCTACAATCCCTCAGTCCAGCCTCTCTCGGCCTATTGCAGACAGTCTGGTGCATTCCTGGTGTAACAGTTGTTGCATCCTGTACCTTTCCCACAGGTGTGATATTCGGATGTACAGATCCTGTGCAAGGGTTTTCACATGTGTACACGTGGTTTGTCACTGAGGATGATCAGCTGTCCTTCCTGTCTCCTTGTAGCAGCGTCTCACTGTATAGACATTGCAATTTATTGCCCTGGCCACATCTGCAGATGTGCAGTCCTCATACAGTTGTTAAATTGTCTATAATTATTGACTATAATTATTATTAGAATTATACACGTTCTAAATGTTGCAATCCTTTTCTTGCCTTCAAAATCATGTTCTTTATATCCAAATTATATATATTCAAACGATATAAACTTTTGTGCAATTTTGGCTGTCGTCCTAGAATGCCTGCAAACTCGGTCCTGCTCTCATGAATATGGTTGAATGTGTAGCATGGAAATGCAGATTTGAAAATCAAATTAATTGATTGGGGAAATTAATAATTGATTTTCTGCAGATTTTTAAATGTACAACTCTAATATTTGGTTTTAGAATGTAGTCGTCCAAGTCAGAAGACCCGAGTCCAAGTCAAGATGCAAGTCATTATTGTCCAAGTCAAAATTGAGACAAGTTTGGGAATTAATCGTTTGGGTTCAGAAGAACTTTATTTGTCGACAGGAGTCGGGTGGATTATTTTGATGCACCCTAAATATGCATTTTGGACCGTACATTCACTTGGATTGTTTAAAGGAGGAGGCCTGAAAATTCTGTTTCGATTAAGAAAGAAACTCAGCTACATCTTGGATGGCTTGAGGGTGATGGGCAAAAGATGTATTACAGTGAGGCACTTACAATGGAAGTGAATGTTGCACATTTTTTTGGGCAAAATTTAGGGTTTAAAGTAGGGCTGCACGATTAATCGAAATCAATTCTAAACCACGATACGGCCGTGTGCGATTATTAAACTGGAAGGGCTGCGATTTCATTAATTAAATAAATAAATAAGTCTGCTCCCTTCAAAGTTTATTTGCGCTGCTCTGTCCAGTGTATATTCATTTATAGTATTGTTGGTGTTTTCAGCGCGGTTCTATACTCCACAACTCCCTCTCATGCTTACAGTAACAGAAGTGCTCTGAGTTCCGTTTGCTTCCGTGCGCTAAACGCTTTATTTACACTAAACTGGCGCATCCTGCGTGAAGCATTTTTTATTATTATTATCAGCATCTCAGTCTCTCCAAGGCACGTCTCAAAATAATAACGCGGAATACAAGATGGGGAATAATTCAAACATGTTTATTAAATGATTGCCGAGCAGTAGTTTCTTCGCCTGTCATTTGTTTACCTCACGAAAGAGCGTGTAGCAATTATTACACTTCCCGCGGAAACAAGTGAAAGCGGAACTAATATTACCAACATCCAACTAAATGAAAAGGAAGAAACATACAAATAATAAATCTATATAAAATATTTAGTTACTATAATGCATTGCAAAATGTAATATAATAAAATAATGAATACAAATAATTAAATTAAATGGTGACAAACTAACTTCAGTATGACATTAAGCCTCATTCTTTAGGACTATCTTATAGACAGTAAATAATAATTTGTATAAGCCAACTGGTTTTTGAGGCCTAGAATAAAGAGTAACATTTATATTTTGTTTGACAGTTTTTGACAGCAAAAACTAGGCAACAACTATAGTTTTACCAACAGGGAAATTTAGTTAACAGTGATATTGAGCAGAAAGCTTACATAAACCAGTTTTGACAGAGCTGCTGATAAAAGTTAAATGATCAGCACCGATTGATGAGATGAAAAGAAAATTGGAGATTGGTAGCAGATGTTAAAATCCTGATTGGAGCATCCCTGATATTCAAGTTGTCTGTTTCCAAAACTAATGATGATGATTAGTGGGCTGAAACCCTATCACAAAATGGACAACAGGTACATGGTGGATGGTAACATTTGGATATGACGAAGACTTTGTTTCACTGTTTATATATATATATATATATATATATATATATATATATATATATATATATATATATATATATATATATATATATATATATATAAAGAGAGAGAGAGAGAGAGAGAGAGATTGAGAGAGAGAGAGATTTTTTTTTTTTGTGTGGTTGAACAGAAAAAAAGGTCTCAGTTTGGGTCTTTTTAAGAGGGCTCAAGTGTGAAATCACCAGCAGCCTTTTTGCAGTTGAACATGTGGAAAACATTACCATCATAATCGCAGTTCAAATCCAATATTTTTCAAAATAATCGCAATGTGACTATTTGTCCAAATCGTGCAGCCCTAATTTAAAGGCAGAAATGTAATGCTTATAATTTTATAAAAGCACTTACATACATTTTTCTGAAAACGTGTGTAATATAAAGTTATTTAAATTGTAATTTTTACAGTCATATTAGGGTTTATTGACATTACATCGTCATGGCAAAGAAGTTGTAAAATTGGCTATAACTTTATACAGAAAAGGTTAGCAAGTGATGTTATTACACAAAATATGTTAACACACATATTGTTTATGTCTTGTGGCTTTAATTTTGAAAAAGTGAATAGGCTACTTTAAAATAAAAAAAATGGCCCCCATTTACTTCCATTGTAAGTGCCTCACTGTAACCCAGACTTTTGCTGTTTTTAAAGTAACAGGTGGGCAAGCCAAAATATTTTTTTGCGGTAATCAGTATTATGCCACAAATGCTGTCAAATGAGCTTAACTTGTAATGAACCTGGAATATTCCTTTAAAGGTTTTTTTTGTTGATGTTTAAGTAATTAGTAATTTGTAGTGCATTATTTATAGAGTAATGCTCCAAACACTACTCACAACTATATTTTCGGTAAATCTGGGCAGTGCGAAGGGAATCATGCTGGACAACTAGGTGTCTGTTATTTCATATAAACAAGAGCCACACTGGACTATACATCCATGTTGCATGTTTTTTTAAATAATTTTTTTTAAAGGGGACCTATTATGCAAAATTCACTTTTAAATGGTGTTTGTACATAAATGGGAGTCAGCAGTGTGTACACAACCACCCTACAATGTTAAAAGTCCACCCACTCCTATTTCTTATATTTCTATTAATCAAAAACAGTGTGTCAAAAACGTGATGTCACGTTAGAGCAGGCCTTGTCCACGACTGGTGACAGTCTACACCCTATTATCATAGATCCTCCCCTAAGTGATCTACACACAGTCCACCATTTTTTTCCACGCTGGAGCAGATACAGTGAGAAGAATAATGTCTCAGCTTCGTAAGCATCATAAGTGTTCTGCTGTTGGCTGTAAAAGTGAACATATGAGTCTTCATGTACTCCTGGCATCAGAGCCACTGAAGACGCAGTGGACAAGTTTTTTGTTTTTGAAGGAAATGCGCTCCAAACATACAAAAATTCATGTATGTTTGTGCAAATAATTTTAGACCAGACTGCTTTGTGAATGAGTGTCAATAAAAAATTTGATAAATAAAAAATTTGATTCTCAAGCATGGATCAGTACCAACTGTTCGTGTTCCAGCTTTATATCCTGAAGATGCAAATATCACACTTTATATTTTGTGAATGTTTGCAAATCGCATTTCCGAATGGGCTTGTTAGCTGATTCCAAGGCTAATGCAGATAAAGTTACCATTGTCTCTGATTGTATTCACAGAGACCAGAGCTATGTCAGGGGCGGGGAGCAGCAGCTCATTTGCATTTAAAGAGACACACATAATAAATGACCTGTGGGGTATTTTGAGCTGAAACATCACAGACACATTCTGGGGACACCTGAGACCTGGGCTTTTCCACTGCACAGTACAACTCGACTCAACTCGACTCTGCTTGCTTTTTTGGGGTTATCCACGGTGGATAGTACCTGGTACCTGATACTTTTTTTAGTACCACCATAGTTGAGGTTCCAAGCAAGCCAAGCTGATACAAAATGTGATGTAAAAAACCTGCAGATCACCGATTGTCAGGGAGAATCATCACTACCAGCATCACTGGATTTCCGACACACGACATCGACCCGCTAGTTTCTAATTTAGCAACAATGATAACAGTATAATTTTTCATGTGACTTTCGAATTGTGAAAAAAGAAATGGCTGTGCGCAAAACCACAACAAGGTCATTAAATGAGGTGCAGGCAGTCCACTCGTTAGCGATGAGCGAAACGAAAAGTCTTTCGGGAAGTTTCTCAGCTATTGGCCCCACATGGCTACCACCGGACCTATCAACAGTGTAGGGAAAAGTAAAAAAAAGAAAAACTTACGAGTACAGAACCATCAAGGAAAAGTGGAAGTGGTTCAACCAAATGGACGCTATCTATGCCGGCGAGCAATGGGAGGTAGAGTGCCTGGACTCAGCCACGATGGAGGATGGTACATTTTGTTACGTTAACTCTATATTCTGCTTGAAAGCTTCACTTTATTTAGTTGACCAGCTACTGGAAGCTTGCTTCTAAAACAACCAGGCCAATTTAACTGTTGCACTTGTGTAAAATCACCATGCAACAACTGCTTTATGCAGCACAATGAGCTAGTAGCTAACAGCTAGCGGTTGTGTTATTATTTTGGTCAGTTTTTGTCGTGTTTAAGATTATGTCACGCAGTAGAGGCGCCTATAATCCCACTCACGTTGAGATGACACTAAACTGCAGTGGAAATACAAGCTCAGAAACAAAGCGAGTAGAGTTGAGGCGAGTCGAACTATAACGTGCAGTGGAAAAGTGCCATTATATTACATCTTGTAAAAATGGGCATAATAGGTCTCCTTTTAATGCAGGGTTCTGTTAACTCACAGAGATGCAGATGTGTGTCATCTGAAAGTTTTAGATCCAGTCTCTAGGGCTTTCAGCAACAGCTGCAGATGGGATTGCTACAGCATTCTATGTTCTATTGTTAATGTGATTTGTCCTTCCTTATGTTGTACTAGTCTGTAACTCTATAGCCTACTATGGGAGAATCACTACTTTGTTGTAGTCCAAGAGTCTTAAACAGGAGGTCTCCGACCCCCAGGGGGTCCGCGTTAGTACTGAAGGGGGTCTGCAAATTATTGTTTGATCCAACATTGGCATTTATAATAATCAATCACTCGCACACGAGCGAGCAACAGCGAGAGAGAGGAGTATGAATTTTAGTCTATTGACATGTTGAGATCCTTCGCAGCTGCATTCTAAATCTTAAAGTGACCAAACAGCACTAGTCAGCAGAAGTGTGCATCCCAGACTGCTTTTTGCTTTCAGAACAATAGCTTACTTGCCTGGTGTAAATAAATAGTACCGCTGAGATTATCAAACTGGCATAGGCTACACGGTCCTTAACGTTCCACACACACACACACACACACACACACACAGAGGTGAAGGTGGCTCTCAAATCAACATAATTCAAGGTGAACTCAGTCATTGTTTTCCACATTACAAATTATTACTCAATGAAATGAATAGTAATTTTTAAATATTTTTATAAAATCGATTACTCACATGAGATGAAGACTCCATTTTAGTAATGGAGTTTAGTTTTATTATGCATGGACAAGATCTGTCTGTTATTCTGTCTGTCTGGCTGTTTTTTTTTTCGTTCTTTTTGGAGGAGGTTTGGCACAGGAATTAAAAGGGGAAATTAATAATATCACTTCATGTCAAAAATGTTGCAGACCCCTGCTGTACATCCTTGCTTAAAAGACCAGCTAAAACCAGCCTAAGTTGGTTGGCTGGTTTTAGCTGGTCACCCAGCCTAGCCAGGCTTGTCAGTTATCTGGTTTCAGAGGGGGTTTGAACACTTTTTTAGCTGGTCAGGCTGGGAGACCAGCTAAGACCAGCCAGACCAACTAAATCCACCCTATGACCAGGCTGGGTAAATAAATAGTACCGCTGAGATTATCAAGATGGCATAGGCTACACGGCCCTTAACGTTACACACACACACACGGGTGACGGTGGATCTCAAATCAAAATAAGTGCACTCAGTTATTGTTTTCCACATTACAAATTTTTACTCAATGAAATGAATAGTAACTTTGAAATATATGTTTAAAATCGATCAATCACATGAGATGACCAGGCTCGTTGACCAGCTAAAACCATTCAGCCAAGCTTTTATTTTTTCAGCAGAGCAGTGTTTGATTATTTCAAAGGCTTTTCAATATAAACACCATGAAGTATGTACATACAATAACATGGTAGCCTACCATACACATTTTATAGGCATAAAACACTCTTTTATACAATAACTGCTAAACTGAAACTACTCTGCCAAGCCATTTTCATCTCTCGCTATTGGATTCTACGGCACATTACAGCGGTTCTCCCCCTCTCGCACTGGTGTTGTGTAGAAGAGCTAATGCTGAATGAATAATTGAATGTTGATAATGATTAATTAGTTGTTTTTTTTTTTTTTTTTGCATTTCTGGTCTATGGTGGTTGATCATTTACTTCCGGAGGCCATAGAGACCCTGTCCATGTCGTGGAATGTTCACGATGATTCTCTCTAAGTTGTAAGAAATCTCTCGGAGTCCCAAGTTGCAGATGCCAAAGTTATAGTTTATTGAACACCAACAAACTACATGAGACCGGTCAGCTGTCCGTTCTACTTTCACTTTCCTAAGTTCCCAATTATGTACCTTTTTTGTTATCTTTCTGCTCCTTATCTCTTGCCAATGGGATTATTTCCCTCAATTCTTTCCCTCGCCACCAATATGTGTTATGTTGCTTGCTAATTAACTATTGGTGGAAAATCCCTTGCTCATCTATTTTTAAAAAACGTGTATCTTTCACATTCAGCCAATTACCTCATATTTTGGACATATTCCATAGTTCATAGAAAGGGCTCTTTCATTTAGAAACATCTGTGTACGAGAAAAACAGCCATGTCCTCATCACACATCCTTCACCCTTAATCTACAGGTCAGTGTTTTTGTAATCAATGGATACTTTTTACCATACTGGTAGAAACTTAGCTTTAGTTTATTAATTTTGACCATCTGTTGTTTTCACTCCTTGTACATAACCTCCCTTATTGTGTTACAACTGGGTACTTTCTGTAGTTTTTGCAGCAACAACACTTTTAGTAACCTCAAATGCTCTTTCCTGGTTCACACAAGGCCAGGAAACTCACATAAGTACTTTGATATAAAAACATACTATAATATTTAAAAATATACTATATACTCCCTCCTCTGAGACTTAAAAGTCTCACCTCTATTGCCCTCAACCAGAGTGCAGTCACACAAGCCAGCCTGTCTTATTCAATCATGTGGCCAAAATAGGCCACGCAATTTCTTTATCCAAACCTGTCTCTATGGGGCTGCACTCTGCAGGACTTGGGTCCAAACATCTCCTTCCACATTTAGCTAGAAAGGAGTAAAAGAACCCAATCCTCTAGCTAGCACTGTTCTCGGGGAGGGTGGCAACAAATCAACTTTGTGTTATAAGCATGTGCATGAAAGTGTAAAGCCTTGCATGATGTAGAATACAATTGATTACATATTGTCTAGATACATTAACAATCACTAGAATAACTGATATAGGAATATGCATCCATCGGTGCCAGAGGAACTCACAGACATTTCTGGTAGCCTGGAGCGCTATCTGGTGGTGTGTTGGAGCAGACAGCGGGTTTTTAAACCACCAGTTGAGTCTATTTGCTCTTGCAGCTAAGCACTGAGGTGCTCGTCGCTCCATACTTCATGTCTTCTTGTTGTAGCCATTCTTGTTCTCTCTGGGCAAATACTCACAATGACAGTTGTCATACATATTGATACATAAGTAGTAATCCCACTATTTCTACTTGATTAAATCTATCAAGGTGTTTTACAGACACCGCCCCCTATAGTATTAAATCAATTGATAACTTGAATAAAAGAACAAAAAGATATCAAAAAATAATAAGCAAACAAAAAACATATTCATAATTCAAAAGAAAGTACAATTACCAAGAAATATCCCTCTTTAACAATCACATGAGAAAAGATGTTAAGTACTCAGGTTCTTCATGTAAGCTTCGATATCACTTTTGTTTCCTTGGCCAATTTTTTATTTTTTTTTAGTGGTTTTTCAGTATTGTTTTCAATGGCTTTCAAAACTCGTCAAGTTCATCCAATCCTTGCCCTAAGCTATATTGTCTGGTTTTTATAATTGTTCCCGATGGCATCATTGAAACAGTCACCATTTGCTTAGCTATTGTTTGAGTCATTATATATCTTAGAATGGGAATAACACAACAGAACAGAACAATAAGCCAAATAAAGTCACTCCTACAATTATCATTATCCCTATCTTCATGAGCCCCATCTTCCATGATCCAAAAAGATCATTAAACCATTTTCCAAACAACTGATCTCGTCCTGCATTAGCTTTAACTTCTTTGCGCAAGTCATGCAGTTTCTTCATTGCCTGGGTAAAGGTTCCTTCTGGAGATGTATTATTTGGTATGTAGGTGCAACAATCTTCTCCAAACATAACACATACTCCTCCTTCATCTGCTAATAACCAATTTAGTGCTTGACGATTTTGCCATGCCATTTTACTAGTTGCTGCTAATTGATCTCCTAACGCCTTCAATGCCTCATCAGTATAATTGATAAATCTCTGCTGATTATAGAAAATATAATTGATCCATTCTACATTTTTGTTAATTGTAACCCATGGGAGTATCGACTCAAAGCCTGATTTTATCTCATCTCTGGCTTTAAACTCATGAGGTATTCCTCTGGGTTGGCCAATTGAATCTAGGTAGACCTCAGGATCTGGGGTGTATGCTCTTTTCACCCTTGCTTTATTACGCACTATGGTCTTTGGCGCAGCTTGGAAGTCAGAGGGGTCCCATTCTACCATAGTTACTTCTTGTAGTAGCCTTACTCTAGCGCACAATCCTTTCCAACCTTTAGGTAGTGCGGTTTTCAATTGAACTCCCCCACATAACCAAAAATAGTCTGCTATAGTCTCCGTTTGTTCTACATGTAGCAGTATTGCAGGCGATACTATAGTGTGATTATCACATCCTGTAATGCAATTGCCAATAGCTACACCCAAACATTCCGGAATTATATTCGCAGTAAAATTCTGTCCCAATGTCGCTGTTGCATATTGGGGTCCACTAAACCTGATCACATTATCAGTAAAGTACATTTCTGTATCTAAATGCCATATTACTGCGCAATTTCCCTTAAATTGTCCCACATTTGTTGTCCCTGTAGTTTTGTTAAAGCATTCGTACCTCAGTTGTCTATTTATTTTATATAACGATGGGCTTTCTTTTTTCTTATTATCCACACGTACATCTAATTTCTTACATTCGTCTCCCCACCTTATCTTCGTATAAAATTTCTCATAGTCCGAATTACTCAATAATGCCAAACATTCTGCTGGACAAAACACAATTCTATCTGAGTCACCACAATTTTTGGCATAATGTGCAGCGCAATGCTTATAGTCATACGGATTTGGAACTACTATCAATTCTTTTAGCGGAGAGGGCGAGCACATTATACAATTTGTCATGTCGGCTTGCTTAGCGGTATATCTAGCCCATTGGTACCAGTCATTTTGTTGTGCATGTACTAACAATTCCTCTGGTCCTACTGACTCTGTGGGTTCCATAGTATTACCTAAGTCGATCTGTTCCGGCATGTTTTGGTTAATTATCTGGTCAGGTAGCTTCTTAGGCTTTTTATATGGCTTGACTTGATAAGGTGGACGTTTGGGCCAGGATCCAGGTGCTCGTTTCTGTCTAATTTCTTGTTTCACGCTATCTAGTCCCTGCTCAGTCTGGGAAATAGAATGCAAGGTCTGAGGTGTCGATTGTAGGATATTCATCATACCATGGTCGCAGTGATGGTCCTGCATCTGAGAACTCTGGTCTGTCCTGGCTCGTTTCTCCGGTAGGCCCTGTGTGGGAGGCAATATCTGTTCCAAATATGTTAGTAACAGCATCATCCACACCAATACCTTCTTGAGTGTCCAGTCTTTCTTCTGCCTCCCGCAACACCTCGTCCAACGGCTGCGTTTGTTGGCCGGTTTAATTTCCTTCAAGTGATTCTGTATTTGGTTCAGTAAAATGAACACTTTTTTCCTCTCCTTCCGCACTTTCTGGTTCCTGTCCCTCTCCTACTTTCTCTTCACTTTCCTCAGACTCTCCAGCCGGTACCCGCGGATCTGCTGCGTCCTCAGGTTCTTGGGCTTGTTCTTGCTGCTCTTCTTCGTCTGAATCTTGCCTCGTATTCATCATTGGGAAGTCCATATTCATAGTTACTTCAATACAGTCCGTCAAGTGCTCTGTACTTTCTGAATTCACTTTCTGGAATATTTTGTTTTAGTTCAGCTTCATTGGAAAGGCCATCCAAGATCCCAAAGGCTGATTGTAGGGAACCCACTCTGCAGTGTGCTTTCTTAGAATTGTTCATCTGGGGATCCTGGTCCTTCTTGGGACGTTTCTGCGGTAGGCCTTTTATTGGGGGCAACACTTATCCCAAGTTTGTTAGTAATAACATCATCCAAATTAAAATGTCTTTCTAATTCATTGGTATTGTAGGCCACAATTGTTTTCCACCTTCTCTCCTTCAACGGGTCATCCTGTCCCAACTTGCTTCAATGATGGCAACAGCATTACTATTTCATTTTATATGCATAAAGCACACTGTAATCAACTCATATGGTTAGATGTTTTATATTAACTAACAATCATTACTTTCTGCATTCATTTGATTAGTATATTAAATGATTTCCCTTATTACAGTCATTGGCTACACACATTCTTGTAAGAGAGGAAATGTGTGCACACTCACATACATTTGTTGCATCTCATTTGTAGCACTGAATTACACATGGGTCCTCTGCCTCCTCCAGGCAGGTGCCAGGCAGAGTCTGGCTTTGTTCCAATCAAAAACATTAGACCATCCCTTTAGTATCTATACACAACATTTTTCATGGTCATTCACAGAAAGGGTCATTCACAGAGAGGCTATAATTCTCCCCAGAAGAGGGAAACTACCACAGGTGTTCCTTATCTTAAAACTCCCAACTCATGCACTTATCACATACATTTCATTTCCTCCTGTTACCCAAGGTCTCTCAATGTCTGTATCATATTAATTAATTTTCCCTGCAAGCTAAGTTGTTTTTCATAGCTTCAGACTGCATCAGAGTAATTCAGAGTATTAAATCAATAAAAGAATGATCAAATATGTAACATATGATTCATCTCCTCATACATATCTTTATTGGAGGAATAAATTTCCTCCCAGTTTGGTCTTTCTGTTGCATTGGACCATTCACATTGATCAGTGTCATCTGCTTGTTTGGATAAATAATTATCTAATCAATGGTAACACACAATAGAAAATTATTCCCCTCACAAGAATTGCTGTTTCAATCATTATACCAATTTTAGCCAACCCTGCACCTTATTTCTTAAATAATTCCATGTAAATTGTTACAAGCAAACAAGACAAGCAATCTTAATCTTTTTAGTCACCAACATGTGACTAAACATTTCTTTTCCATACTTCATTACTTTTAAAATGTACATGAGTTCAATTAAAGCACAAGTAATAAATCATCTTCCAGTCTAAATGAATTATCATACAAACATTCCCATGTTTGCTTAATACTTCTATAAAAAGTCAGGCACTGCTTTGTCTGCAACGGTTCTCAAAACTTTACCCCCAAAACCAATCTATAAATATTCCTCTACACAGGGTATGATCCCCTGATAACACAGTGACAGAATGCTTTGTTATTAAAATGCAGTCGTGTTCAGTGGAACTTTCCATTTTCGGGCAGGTCTCTTCTAGACCTCCCTTTTGATGCTTCTGATCTAAGAGCATTCATCCACTTCCTTAAACCCCTTTCAAGCCTTCTTGGGCAGGTTTCCAGGGCGGTGACGCCCTGCCTTAGGTCGCTCAACATTTTTGCCATTGTCAAGTCTTACCCGTCATCGGACCGTCACCTCTTGCCACTGGTCTTGATACTGCTCTGTCCTCAATCCTTAATAATTTGGTATCAGTAAACAGATATTTTCTTTTTCAGGGAGTATCACCAGAGAACCGACACAGCCAATGGAACCATCTACAAATGCTTAAATATGGGGACAATTCAAAACATAGTTAAATTCAAAAAGCATTATTAAAAATTAATCAATCTATTAAAATTGTCCAAATTAAAAGTAAAATATGCTAAAATTTAACTCATTTATAGATCACAAATTTCCATTCAGGCTGTATTTCTGCTACTTTAGCAAATGTCACAAAAGACCATGTATCATGGTTGGGAATAACATCAGAACAAAGCCCTGTCAAGCTTCTAGAAAGCTTAATTTAAAAAAAAAAAAAAACATCACCTTAATTCAATAATAGTCTCTAGAAAGTTTTTTAACCTCCATTTATTCTTTCAAATGAATTTTCAACTAAATCTCCTAACTTTAGTCCAATCTTCATATCACTCTATCTAACATTATTGTCAAAGCACATCATTTTACATATAAAAATCAAATAAAAATAAAATAAAACTACTTAAGAGATATTTCTTCAAAATCTGCTCTTGTGTTTCTGTTCCAAGCAGACGCTTATCAATTTTAGACCAAGAGTGAGGAGTGAGGGGGGGGCATTCCACTCCCTCACACTGTTTCTAATCTCATTACAGCTATTTCTTCTTTCGTTTTAGAATCTCACAATAATATATTTGATTTATTATTCAACAGTAAAAATATTGATATTTATAATAATTGATTATATTAACTGCTTTCAAACTTTCTCATCTCACACCATTTAAAAACAAAAACTACTCTCAACCTACTTAATTTTGTCCATTCAAACAACATACACAATGTCTTTTTTGACATTCTCTATATAATCAATTCAACTTACTTTTAGCTTTCTGTTTAAGCAGAGCTTTACATTTACAACACCTATCTTATTATTGATTTATTATAATCCCCTTTTTACTATTAAGTAATAACTCATTATTACTACTTTCTCCATTTCTTACACTTTCTCAGGTTTAAGGAACTTCCATTCTATTTAATAAAATAATATAAATCAAGTTTTTAAACTTAACAGAAAAGTAAGTAAAAGTTTAAACAGAATAAAGTCATAAAGAGGCACAATGGAAATTCAAACATATCTCTTGTCTTGTGTTTTGAAATAATTGCTCTGTAAAATACATTCTACACTATGCTCTTTTAATTTCTCATTACTCTTTTTTTTTTTTATCCAAATTTTTCAGCATCATTTAACAGTTATCATTATTATACCTCTAAAATTATACTTTCATGTATTAACTATGGCAAATAGACACTCAAGCAACTCTTTTTAGAACCCACTAACCTCTTTTTTATTTTTAATTATGAGGGTATTCTCTGGAAAATTTGGGGGAGTAACCAATCCAATAGGTAACTCTATAACTTTGCCATACGTTTGTAATATTTACTCTTCAAATCAATAAACCATTGGTTAGCTGCTGGATTTAAATTTAGACCCTCAGAACAATTTAGACACGGGTATTGAACCCAATTGATGGCATTCTAGAAAATCATAAAGTGATCGTATAAGACTGAAATCAATTTTTTTCCAGAGAAATTTTAATCCACATCATAAATGGCAGATCAGTAATGATTACCAGCAGTAATGAGCGCAGGAGGATCAATCAGATAATAGCACACATCATTTTCAGTCTTTGTCTCTGGATTTCCTCCTGCAGAATTAGTAACTTCTATAAAATCATCTTGCCCAGCCGTCTGCAATGGTGAGAAACTAGTTCCAGAATGAGTTAGTGAAACAACATACACATAATGATGACAAAAGAAACACAGAATAGACACATGAATATGAAGTTATTAACATTCATATTTGAGGACGTTATGATGTTCAATTTAATCTTAACCTTTCTCCATGGGCTTCACCTGTCCCCATAGACCAATTTTTAAATGATCCAAATCATTCTTACATTTATTTTCCTTTAATTTTAGTCTCAAATGCAGCTTCTCAGTGTACCTGATCAACCAAGACCTATTCTGTGTATACCAAACAAAACAAAAAAACAAAAAACAAATAAGAGGAAAATAAAATAAAAATAAGATATCTATCTATCTGCTATCTATCTTTTTCTAAAGTCGGGGCCCCTTTCTGTCTGTCTGAAGACACCAAGAGAGGCCTGTTTCCCCTCAAAATCATCCTCAATGCCTTCATCAGACAGTTCCTAACAAAAATAAAAAATCTCTGTCTATCTTTTGTTGGTTGATCAAGTCTACACCGACAGCGCTGCACTCACATTTAAATGGTTCTCCAGACACTTTTAAAATCATAGAAAAATCAAAAACAACTTTCTAGTGTATAATTTAATAATGTTAAAATAATTTTCTCTCATAAACTGGACCGGACAGAACATAAAACAGACACATGAATGTGAAGTTTTCACATTTTAAGGTTTAATTTCATAAGATACAAAATATAATTTTCTTATTAGTTATTTTATCATCATATCATTGGCCCTCTTTTGCCATTTGCTTGAATATAACAACACTTATCTTAAATACAACCTTTGTTTAAAATCCAATTACTTAATTGACTTTAGTTTAACGCAATACACTTGACTCAAAGCTTTATTGTTTCCCCAGATAATGTGATTTCCCAAATAGAATTCAATCGCTTTAAAGTGATTTAATTTTTTATATAATCTAAATATTCTTACTCGTCACTTAGATATAAAAGGAGTTATGATCTGGCACATGTCCATTCAACAGCTGCTCCCTCTCAGTTTAGTTAATCTTCACATCAGGCTTCCTTCATGGCATGAAAAGAACAGCCCAAGAATAAACATTGTCCAGTCAGCTAAGAGTTAACTTTTTGATTTCATGCACATTTTTGTTTTACATGTATTTGTTTGTTTATACTGTATTATATTTATCCTTATACATACATATATATACATACATGCACACATACATGCACACATACATACATCATCATACATACACATACACACATTTTTTTTTTATCATTGGTTTTAATTCTACAACCAGAATATTCATTAATTGCCCTTTTTGTTTTTATTCATCAGATCTCTTTTGCCTCTCGTATTGATGGAAGTTTGAAAATAGCCTAAACAGATTTTCTTTGCTGTAAATTGCATACATACTCCTCATTAATTACACAGCAGAGGATCAATCTCTCTATCTGGATCCCAAATTCTAGAATTTTGATTATACTAAAACAAACCTATTACTTCTGCCCCTCCTTTTGCTCTCCTCTTTTTATCCCTCTCCTTTTATTTCCATAAAAACCACTCGTTATTTACAGTGGTTGATTACTATATCTGTTACTTCTTCGGTTTTATATTAAAACCCATGCACTTCCACCCACAGCTGTCTCATCCATTTTGGGTCTCTGTTCAAGACAATTTCTTCATTGGTGCTAATTCTCCTTTACTCTCTATTAAAAATCACCTTAAACTTTTCATTTTTTTTTTTTCTTTTTTGTAGTTAATTTGTTCATAACTCCAGAAATGATCACTAATTCCTTGTTATTATTAATCTTTTTAATTCTACTTTTTTTTCTCCTCTCAGCCTGCCACCAAATTAGGATTTCTGTTTCATGAGGAAAACTGAGACAAGAAAAAAAAGTCTTCTCCGTTTCTGTGCATGCTCACAGCCCTCCCTTTACAACTCTGTCTCTGCTCAGCAGCCCCTCCCCTACAGCTCTTCACAGCACTCAGTCTCTAGTACTGTATATGAGAGATGTTACCTGCTGCAATTTCTTTCCAGACAACAAACGGATAAAACTCTCCTGCCTCTGCATTTTTCTCTAGTCTTGTTCACTGCAATGGAAAACATTTAGCCTTTTCTTTATCTTTTTCCAATTATTCAACTTTTTCTTTTCTGAGTTTCCTCTCTCTTTCTCTCCCTCACATGGGGCTGTCCGTTCAGCCAACCAGTGAGTGAGAGCAAGGCAAGGAAATAACAGAGAATCAGATACCATTTGTCTCTAATTTTACAACAGTCTTTTTACTCAGTCAATTTGTTGCAGTTTATTTGTCCCATTTCACTCTTGGGCATTTCTTTATTGTACCTGATTCTCCGCTCCACTCCGCCTCTGCACACAATACCTCATCAACGCTAAAAT
Organism: Moxostoma hubbsi; assembly: GCA_032164185.1. Classification (NCBI taxonomy): domain Eukaryota; kingdom Metazoa; phylum Chordata; class Actinopteri; order Cypriniformes; family Catostomidae; genus Moxostoma; species Moxostoma hubbsi. The sequence goes on from JAVLUX010000125.1 coordinate 1,962,373, forward strand.
CATGCATTTAAACAAACACACAAAACCAGCGCAATTAGTATTTGTAAGTACACAGGCACTAACAACATAGTTAGTCATGCACATTATTCATTATTTCAAACACACACAGAGTTCAACAATTCCCCGTTTTCTGCTCAGTCCGGGTTCCGTCAAAACACTGCAATAAATAATCTAATCTACCACCTGGAGGAATTACAACGCGAATTTTCACTCCACCCGCGTTTAGGATTTTTGCCTGTACAGGTCTTCACATGCCTCACTTCTGGGCAAACACTTGATTAAATGCACCTAACACGGGAATTTACACGCGCCGTCTATGTTCGGACCGGCAAAGGTCTTAGGGAAGCCACTTACTGGGACTTGCTATCACAGATCACACAAAAACACCTTAAGCAAAACGCTTACCTCGATTTATGGCGCCGGTGATTTTTTTGTGCGACCCGTGCCAGTGTCCTGTCAGTAACCTCTGGCCCCTTGACCTCAATGCCGGCCCCACGTTGGGCGCCAAAGAATATGTCGTGGAATATTCACGATGATTCTCTCTAAGTTGTAAGAAAACTCTCGGAGTCCCAAGTTCCAGATGCCAAAGTTATAGTTTATTGAACACCAACAAACTACATGAGACCGGTCAGCTGTCCGTTCTACTTTCACTTTCCTAAGTTCCCAATTATGTACCTTTTTTGTTATCTTTCTGCTCCTTATCTCTAGCCAATGGGATTATTTCCCTCAATTCTTTCCCTCGCCACCAATATGTGTTATGTTGCTTGCTAATTAACTATTGGTGGAAAATCCCTTGCTCATCTATTTTTAAAAAACGTGTATCTTTCACATTCAGCCAATTACCTCATATTTTGGACATATTCCATAGTTCATAGAAAGGGCTCTTTCATTTAGAAACATCTGTGTACGAGAAAAACAGCCATGTCCTCATTACACATCCTTCACCCTTAATCTACAGGTCAGTGTTTTTGTAATCAATGGATACTTTTTACCATACTGGTAGAAACTTAGCTTTAGTTTATTAATTTTGACCATCTGTTGTTTTCACTCCTTGTACATAACCTCCCTTATTGTGTTACAACTGGGTACTTTCTGTGGTTTTTGCAGCAACAACACTTTTAGTAACCTCAAATGCTCTTTCCTGGGTCACACAAGGCCAGGAAACTCACATAAGTACTTTGATATAAAAACATACTATAATATTTAAAAATATACTATATCCACAGCTGTTGATAAAGTCCCTACTATGCTAAAGTCCATACAGTCTGAAAGGAGCTCCTCCAGTGGAAGACAGTTTTGTGGCCTTTGATCACCAACCCAACACTTTTAAATATAGTAAACAAAGAGAACAAATCACCTCGTGCCATCTACAGACTATGATCAATGCAAGCGTTTATAAATAAATGGATGACCCCATCCCATCTAATATCTACTCAATGTAAAGAGCAACTCCATCCTCCACTCATTCATTGAGTTAAATTTACAGGATGTATGAGCCTTTAGTTAAGTTTTTCAGTTGTTTTAAGATCCTCTAATAATTTTTATTTCATATTTTGGACAAATTTGAAATTCTTTCTTCGCCTGTTGCATTCACCACATCACAAGCTGGCTTGGCTATGCAATAATGTGATACTGAAAGTTAATTGGGTTAAAATGTTACCTATGATAATAATTGGTTGTTAATGCAGGAGGCAAATTTCATTTTGCCTGTTATAAATTTTTTTGAACACATTTTGGATGGAAGATTTATTTTGGGTCATTTGAATGTCCAGTTTGATTGGCCGAAGGCTTTGCCCGAAATTGCCCGAAGGCTGCCTTGTGACTTTTTGCCTCCTGGAACCTGGTGATAGCTACATTCATAGCGTCACCAAATAAGCCAGAAGGAAAAACCGGGGCATCGAGAAGGAAAGTTTTGTCCTTGTCTCTGATGCCCGATAGGTTAAGTCCCTCCGCCTTCCCCACAAGTGTGCAGGTGGTCCTGCACAGCTTTGTGGGGATAGTGGGTCATAGAAGAAAGGAAGGGACTGATAATGCGTTCCCTTCCTCCTTTTTTGACTTTATTTATTTAGGCCACCAGACAGAAATCAGTCTTCTAGTTTGAAGCTCTTAATTCCACAACCGCTTTATTATTATGTGTGGGATTTACAGAGGTTCTGTGTCCTCGTGAACCGAAGAGGCGCGCTTCAGGCTTACAAGAATCAGCTGGATTTGGGGAGAAAGCGAGTCGTCTCTCGCTCCTCAGCCAGATTCATACGAGAGCCCCACGAATGAAGTGTGGGGGCTGAAGTAAGCAAGGCGAGCGCGAAGCATTTCGACTGTAAACAGATTGTAAAACACTATAAACAGATATGCACCTGCCCCGCCCCAACGCAAGAGCGGCATGCGCTTCCTCAAACACACAAAACAAAAACCGGTGTGTTCGTTTCAGCCATAGAGCGTAAACATGGGAACACACACCGCTTGTTTTGTTTATCAATCATTCTTTTTCTTTTTCAGAGGAAAAAGAAAGGAGAAAAGGTGCACTGCACACTGCCTAACAGAGGAAAGAAAGTTTGACAGGCTCGTGATTGCACACAGCACAGAATGGCTCTGAAGACGAAAAATCTGATGATGCACCGGTGACGCATCTATTTATAGCCACTGCGCCAGGTGCGTCCAATGATTACATTAGCAGAGGCTATACATTCCGGTCAATGTTCATTGACCTGTTGCATACATATTCACAGCTGGTCACAACTGAGACACGTTCCCAAAGCGCTCTTCAGCGCAGCATCATAGTGAAGCTTTTTGTAATTGGGAACACAATTTGAAACCTGCAATCTATGCTCATGGGCAATTCATTTTGCAGCTATGTTTTTTAACCAATCACCTGAGCGATAAATGCCATGTGACTAATTGCTCTGGAACTGCAGGAAAATATTTTCATGACAAAACTGATGCCCCCTTCGAAAAGGGTTCATTTGCAACAAAGTAGCAGTTAATATGTGGTAAATTTGCAGGAAACAATGTCTCAAATTTTTGCCAGATATGTAAATTTCTTCACCGGTAGTACTACCTTTAGCAACAATTGACCCAGTGGCAAATTCTCAGGGCCAGTAAATTCTTCTCTGCTGGCCTAACATGCCAAATAATAAATACATTTTTTCATCCTTTCATTATCAATCACCTTTTTTGCCTGTGTATTTTTATTACCTTTCCACTCTTAATTAATCTACAAACAATAGAGAAAAACGAAACGTTTATCCAGTCAGAATATATTTCTTGATGCTTACTAGCAAAGTGCGACAACTGTTTCACAAATCACATGCCCAAAGCAGCCTGTAATTCTGAGCTCCACCCCATCAGGCCTTCAGAATTTCTACAGAATCCCTCAACAGTGTAAATGAATGGACAACTAAAGTCAGATTGTCAGATTCATCAAGCTGGCATAGGCTACACAGTCCTTAACGTTCCACACACACACATACACACATACAAGGGCTCTCAAATCAACATAATTCAAGGTGCACTCAGTCATTGTTTTACACATTACACATTTTTACTCAATGAAATAGTCATTTTGAAATATATGTATAAAACCGATCACTCACATGAGATGAAGACTCCATTTTAGTAACCATTTTTTAACCTTCATCAGACTGATTTATTTGTTGTTGGTGGGTGTGATCTTTAGGATAGGTCACAGTCAAGGCCTTCTAGCTGGCCTTAAGTGAGGCAATCACGCTTTAAGTGATGTACGTAATTCAAGAGCAAAAAGCATAAGATCAAGCAGTCTGATGAGTCAGCTGTCATCACTGACAAAGAGTTGTTGTATCGCCACTGAGAAAGATCCTTGTGGATTTAAAAATACGAGATGTTCTCCATGTTTTTACTCAATGAAATAGTCATTTTGAAATATATGTATAAAATCGATCACTCACATGAGATGAAGACTCCATTTTAGTAACCTTTTTTTAACCTTCATCAGACTGATTTATTTGTTGTTGGTGGGTGTGATCTTTAGGATAGGTCCCAGTCAAGGCTTTCTAGCTGGCCTTAAGTGAGGCAATCATGCTTTAAGTGATGTACGTAATTCAAGAGCAAAAAGCATAAGATCAAGCAGTCTGGCGAGTCGGCTGTCATCACTGACAAAGAGTTGTTGTATCGCCATTGAGAAAGAGATCCTTGTGGATTTAAAAATACGAGATGTTCTCCATAACCATGGGATTTCTTAATGTATTAAACAGGAAAGGAGGACTGATTTTTACTTCAAGCAAATCGTTAAGTGCTTTTTGCATTGTTATAGCAACATCAAGAGTTTTGTAAATAAGTGTAAATTACGCTGCTGGAGATTCAGTGTTGAATGAAGTTTTGAAAAGTAGTGCTGCATTTCATTCAACTCGGAAAGTCGGATTTTATAACTTCCAATGCATTACAATGCATCTTGAAGTCAGAATCACAACTTTTAGGCTCGTGTAGAAATTCTCACTTCCATGCAGCGATCAAAGACTCGTCCTGCTTGCAGGCCCCGAAAGACACGTCATGCTGGCTGTGAGGTGGGTTGGTCTCATTTCTCAAATATACTCTTTAGCAGGAATATACACAAAACACAATATACAAATCTGAATGGACTGGGCATTTCAGCTCCTTTTATACCCATATGTCCAGGGGAGTGGCATGCAAATTCCACTGGCCAATTCTCATTGGCCTTTTCTCAAAGAATGGGAGGTGTTCGAGACTCTCAAGTACGACCCATAGTGTCACAACATCGATACATCGAGTGAGTGACAGAGGGGGAACAGGTGTATAAAACATTATAATCTCTTTTGATAATCGTACACCTGAAGCACAAATGTTAGCACTGCAACATTGTTTATCAGTTAGGTTGCTACACAGTTAGGTTGAAACACTAAGTTAACGGGAGCATTGTAGTTCCGAATATCGGAGAATGGAATGCATTTATGGTCGGAGATATCAAGTAAGAATATCCCTCATCCTACTTGAATGGAACGCAGCATAACTGTGTACACTGATGAAACTAAATTTATTGCAAGCAACATTTAAATCACAAATATTACTAGATAGATTTTTCCAGGTATTATAAGCAATTCTGTGGCAAAAACGTTTTTAGTTTTTTAGGCTAAGGATGTCTGTTTTGTTAAATTCTCATTTATCTTTTCAGACACTATTTGTTTAGGGTAAAGTTTTAGGTTAGGGAGGCACAGTATGTTTGACTTGTTAAAACCTCCATCTAAAATTCATCTTTAAAACCTTGTCTGATTACAACCTCATTTTGCTCGGTTTTCAAGCAGCTCTACTATATAAGAACCCACATTTCGGATCTGCAAATCTGAGCTTCCATAATAATCAGAGGTCGAGTCAGTGCAGATATGATTCAGTGAGCTTGACACAGCAGAGATGTTATGTTGTGTGTCATGCACACACACTTTGCATGAACTGCTCTTTGAATCATTGAAATGAGATTAAATGGGGAGGAAAAGCTAATGAGAAAGCCAGCATCATTTACAGGAAAAAATATAGGCTACTCGCACTGCTACTGCATGCTCTAATCTAGTGCAGTGTTTCCCAACATGTTTTGCCATGCATAATTTTGTACATTAGGGATATTACAGTAAATTTGAACAGACTAATGCTACTGATATCTATTCTAAGATGGTGCTGTGGATGGCAGCTACGCTGTGTAGCTCTCTGTAACAAGGGACTAGACTGGACAGGGGAAGAAGGACACGATGACAGGCTGGAGAACTCAAAGGTAAGGTTTCTTTAATTTTTCAAAGGTAACGGGATAACACAAAGTTGAACACAAATGATCTTTTAAAGGGTTGCTCTATCTTTAAATGAGGCTGCCAACGCTGGACTGGCATCCTGCCCCGACTGGCGGTGTTGTGGCTCTTATATGCCGCTCTCCCCGTGCTCACTGAAATTAGAGACAGGTGTTAGACATATTTTAGCTCAGGTGCAAGCGCCCTTACCGCTCCCCCTCTCCGGACGGGCGCTTGACCACGCCCCCGCTGCCACATACCCCCACCGCCCGACTCAGGCCGGGGCGTCATCCGGCCTGCCTACCACTCCCCCCCCATTTCTGGAAAGGAAGTCGGCGACAGCCATCTGCACCCCTGGTCTGTGGACCACCTCGAACTTAAAAGGCTGGAGAGCCAGATACCAACGGGTGATCCGGGCATTAGTATCCTTCATGCGGTGGAGCCACTGCAGTGGGGCATGATCCGAGCAGAGGGTGAAGGCCCGCCCCAGCAGGTAGTAGCGGAGTGTGAGGACCGCCCACTTGATAGCTAGACACTCCTTCTCCACGGTGCTATACTTCGTTTCACTCAAGGAGAGCTTCCTACTGATGTATAGCACCGGTCGCTCCTCCCCCTCCACCACTTGCGAGAGTATGGCCCCCAGCCCTCTGTCTGAAGCGTCCGTCTGTAATAAGAAAGGGAGAGAGAAGTTAGGGGAATACAAGAGCGGCCCCCCACAGAGTGCGGCTTTAATTTGTGTGAACGCCTGCTGGCACTGTTCCGACCATTGGACCGGATCTGGAGCCCCCTTTTTAGTGAGGTCAGTCAGCGGGCTGGTGACGTCCGAATAATTAGGTACGAACCTTCTGTAGTAGCCAGCCAGCCCCAGGAACTGCCTCACACCCTTTTTGGTCTTGGGCCTAGGGCAAGTCGCAATCGCCGCGGTTTTATCAATTTGGGGACGCACCTGGCCATGGCCCAAGCGGAACCCCAGATACCGCACCTCCACACGCCCAATCGCGCACTTCTTAGGGTTTGCAGTGAGCCCTGCCCGCCGCAGCGATTTCAGGACCGCCCTCAGATGTTGTATATGCCGCTGCCAGTCATTACTATAAATAATAATATCGTCTATGTAGGCAGCGGCGTAAGCAGAGTGCGGCCGGAGGACACGGTCCATTAAACGCTGGAACGTGGCTGGGGCCCCGAACAAACCGAACGGAAGTGTCACGAATTGGTGTAATCCAAACGGCGTGGTGAAGGCTGTTTTTTCTCGGGAGATTGGTGTCAAGGGGATCTGCCAATAACCCTTTGTTAAATCCAATGTCGAATAAAAGCGAGCAGTACCTAACGGATCGAGCAGTTCATCAATGCGGGGCATTGGGTACGTGTCAAATTTAGACACCGCGTTGACTTTTCTATAATCCGCACAGAACCGCACCGACCCGTCACTCTTGGGAACAAGAACGACCGGGCTGGACCAGTCGCTGTGGGATTCTTCTATTACCCCCATATCAAGCATGGCATCCAATTCGTCCCGGACAATTTTCTTTCTATGCTCGGGGAGGCGATAAGGGCGGCAACGAACGACCGCCCCTGGCTCGGTCTCGATATGGTGCTGGATGAGGTTCGTGCGACCCGGCAGGGGAGAAAACACGTCCGCAAACTCCTTCTGCAACCTGGCAACCTCTGCTCGTTGGCACGGGGAGAGGTGGTCTCCACAAATGACCGGGGCATTGAGATCTGGGTTTGGATTTACCTCCGGTCCGAGCTCCGCCCTCTCCGGGACCACCGTAGCAACGATACAGGGACCGCCTCCCTCCACAATTTAAGGAGGTTGAGGTGGTAAATTTGACGCGCATTCCCTCTATCGGTTCGCTTAACTTCATAATCGAGATCCCCCACTCGTCGTGTGACCTCGAAGGGCCCTTGCCACTTGGCGAGTAATTTGGGAAGCAATACAAGAACTTTATCTCCCGGTGCAAATTCCCTCAGCCGCGTTCCCCTGTCGTACAGCCGGTATTGACGTTCTTGGGCCCGGAGCAAATTCTCCTGTGTTAGTTTTCCCAAAGTGTGGAGCTTTGCTCTGAGGTCAAGAACGTATTGAATTTCATTTTTGCTAGTTGTAGGTCCTTCCTCCCAGCCTTCTCGTAAAACATCTAAGATGCTGCGCGGGCATCGCCCGTACAACAGCTCAAATGGAGAGAAGCCGGTGGAGGCTTGCGGGACCTCTCGTACTGCAAACAACAGGGGATCGATCCATCTGTCCCAGTTTTTAGCATCCTCGTGCACGAACTTACGAATCATGTTTTTGAGGGTTTTGTTAAAACGTTCCACTAGGCCATCTGTCTGCGGATGATACACGCTAGTGCGAATCGATTTAATGCCCAATAGATCGTAAAGTTCGCAAAGTGTGCGTGACATAAACGTTGTGCCTTGATCGGTGAGGATTTCTTTTGGAATCCCCACCCGGGAGATTATTTTGAAGAGCGCCCCAGCAACACTACGTGCTGAAATGTTGCTTAGAGGCACTGCTTCCGGATATCGCGTTGCGTAATCCACTAGGACTAACACAAAGCGATGTCCCCGTGCTGTCCGCTCTAATGGCCCGACGAGGTCCATTCCAATTCTCTCGAAGGGGACCTCGATCAACAGAAGAGGGCGCAATGGCACTTTTGGGGTGGCCGGTGGGTTTACCAGCTGGCATTCGCGGCACGCCGCACACCACCTGCGGACGTCACCGCTAATGCCCGGCCAATAAAAACGGGCTATTAGTCGGAGAAGTGTTTTTCTTTCCCCTAGATGACCCGCCATGGGATTATAATGAGCCGCTTGGAATAACATTTCTCGGCGGCTCCGTGGAATCAAAAGCTGTGTCCTATTTTCTTTAGTTTGAGTGTCCTGCATCACTCTATACAGTCGGTCATTTATAATTGAAAAATAGGGGTATGCGAGTGCGATGTCTGGCTGAAGACGCTGACCATCGATCACTTTTACCTGACCAAAGGCATGTTTGAGGGTTTCGTCCCGCGACTGCTCCAAAGGGAAATCCTCGTCAGGTAATTCCCTGCGAAGAGGAGGGGCGGAAGCCTCGCCCCTCTCCTCGTCATCCCGATTTGGAGCAGCCGAGGATGGCCCCGGCTCCGCCTCCCCTGTCAAAGCATCGCACATCGCACATCTCCCCACTTTAGTGCAGGACCCACCCGTACAAACTCCCCCTAGCACATCTTTAAACGCTGGCCAATCGGTTCCCAAAATCAGAGGATGGGTGAGGCGGGGACTAACCGCTGCCTCCACTCTATGCTTTTTTCCCCGGAATTTCACTAACAAGGTCATCATCGGGTACTTGTGAATATCCCCATGCACACACCTCACCCTCACCCGTCTAGCTGTGCCCAAAGCCCGGGGTTGAACCAAGCGTTGATGGATGGTGGTCTGATTGCAACCGGTATCCAGCAATGCTTGGTGTGTACCCCCCTGGATTCTTACCGGAATCCGGTATGGTCCAGCCCGATCGGGGGCAGCATGCGGTGGCTCGGAGACCCGAACCACCGTCCCCACTTCCATCATCGGACACTGATCGTGGAAGTGGCCCGGGTCCCCGCACCTCCAACAGGCTGGCCCAGGCGCCACACCCGTACCTGCGTCGGCGGACGCCCTCACCTGAGGGGGAGAGCGGCTGAATGTGGCGGGGGGGTGTGCGATGCCACCGTGGGTCTCTGCCAGGCTCCTCGCCTGCGGGGGGCAGGAACGGACCCTGGAAGGAAGACAGAGCGAGAGGGGGGAGGGGGATGGGGAAGAGCGGAAAAAAACACAGGGGGAGGGGAGGGAGGGAGAGAGAGAGAGGGCTCGTCCGCCCTCGGGACCGCCGCCATGTGGTCCTCCGCAAGCTGCATGGCTGCCTCCAGCGACGTCGGGCGGTGGCACTGGACCCACTCCGCCGTTCTCTTGGGTAATCGCTGGGTGAATTGCTCCAGCACCACCTGATCGATGAGACCCTCGACGCCGCGGTCCCCCACTAGCAGCCACTTCCGGCAGGCATCACGGAGCCGCTGAGCAAACGCGAACGGGCGGTCGGCTTTCTCCAGCTTCATGGCCCGGAAGAGCTGACGATTCTCCTCGGGGCTCCGACCAACCCGTTGCATAATGGCTCTCCTCAGATCGGGGTAGGCCAGGAGGTTCGCTGCCGGCAGTTGTTGAGCCGCGAGTTGGGCTTCCCCGGACAATAGAGGTATGAGGCGGGCTGCCCATTGATCGCGCGGCCAGGCCCAGATCTCCGCGGTACGCTCAAACAAGTCCAGAAAGGCCTCTGGGTCGTCCGTCGCCCCCATCTTCTGTAACATGGGAGGGGGCAACGGAGAATGATTGTCCGGGGTCGCGGCTGTGGCGGGAGCGACCTCCCGGCTGAGGAGGCTCCGGATGGCAAGTCGGTCCTCTGCTTGAGCCCGCATGATCTCAAAGAACCGTCGATCCTGGTCCTCTCGGAGCTCAAGCAGGGAGTGCTGGTGGCTTTGATGTAATGTAGCGAGGGACTGGAGGACTTCGGTCAGCTGGGAGGACTCTACGGGGCAACCTTCCATGTCTATTTTTCCCGGCTTTCGGCACCAGTGTAACAAGGGACTAGACTGGACAGGGGAAGAAGGACACGATGACAGGCTGGAGAACTCAAAGGTAAGGTTTCTTTAATTTTTCCAAGGTAACGGGATAACACAAAGTTGAACACAAATGATCTTTTAAAGGGTTGCTCTATCTTTAAATGAGGCTGCCAACGCTGGACTGGCATCCTGCCCCGACTGGCGGTGTTGTGGCTCTTATATGCCGCTCTCCCCGTGCTCACTGAAATTAGAGACAGGTGTTAGACATATTTTAGCTCAGGTGCAAGCGCCCTTACCGCTCCCCCTCTCCGGACGGGCGCTTGACCACGCCCCCACTGCCACACTCTCCAATTCTTTTGTTGTTTTTGTTTGTTTGTCCTGCTTTTAGTAATCTTTTTCCAATCAGTTTTACCAGGGACGAACAGCTGAACATTCGGACACTTTGCTGGACATTTAAGTTGGAGGCACAGCTGTGTTGTTTAAGAAATGCAGGCAAGGGAAACGAGGTGGCGTGCTGGTCAAGCTTCATAAGCTTGGCTTTCGAACAGCAAAACTCTTCCAAAATGCCACATAAAGTTACAGAGCAGGGTTGCCGAGTGCTGAGGCGCATAGTCGGAAGCAGAGTTCCAAACCTCCTCTGGCATTAACATCAGCACAAAAACTGTGCACTTCATGGCACGGGTTTCCATGGTGATGCAAGCCTTACATCACCAAGCACAATGTCAAGCATCAGATGGAGTTGTGTAAAGCATGCCACCACTGGACTCTGGAGCAGTGGAAATGTGTTCTGTGGAGTGACAAATCACACTTCTCTATCTGGAAGTCTGATGGATGAGTCTGGGTTTGGTGAAGGCCAGGAGAATGTTTCCTGCCTGACTGCATTGTGCCAACTGTAAAGTTTGGTGGAGGAGGAATAATGCTATGGGGTTGTTTTTTCTGGGGTTGGCCTTAGTTCCACTGAAGGGAAATATTAATGGCTCAGCTTACCAAGACATTTTGGAAAATTCTATGCTTCAAACTTTGTGGAAACAGTTTGGGGAAGGCCCTTTTCTGTTCCAGCATTACTGTGCCCCAGCGCACAAAGCAAGGTCCATAAAGGCATGGTTGGATGAGTTTGGCGTGGAAGAACTTGACTGTCCCGCACAGAGCCCTGACCTCAACCCTATCGAACAACTTTGGGATGAACAAGAACAGAAATTGCAAGCCAGGCTCTGTCAGTGTCTGACCTCTCAAATGCTCTTCTGGAAGAATGGGCAAAAATTCCAACAGAAACAATCCAAAATCTTGTAGAAAGCCTTTCCAGAAGAGTGGAAGCTGTTATAATAATAATAATAATAATAATAATAATAAAAAACATTATTTTATATAGCGCTTTTAAAGAAACCTCTCAAAGCGCTTTAGGAAGGCAAAATACAAATATAAAAATACAGAGCTTAATACAAATGGATAAAACATGCATCTCAAAACAACTAATGATAAAACACAGTAAAAAAGTGATAGTATTAAATTAATTAAATACAATAGTAAAAGCCACTTTGAAAAAATAAGTTCCCCTTCTGTCACTCACTTGACGTTGTGTCGAATGTAGTGACACAAGGGGTCTTCCTTGGGAGCCTCGTGTACCTCTGAACTTGAGAAAAGGCCAATGAGAAATTGGCAGACAGAATTTGCGTGGCCCAACCAGACATACGGGTATAAAGGGAAGCGGGCATGCGTCTGTCAGTCAGTTAGAGAAATAAAACTCTTTTAGGAGGGAAAACACACTTTTAGACAGAAGCGCCCAGGGGCGTGGACTGCACAGCGTGCAGAGAGAGAGAACGCTGCTGGGAATGAGCTGTAGGATCCAACAGCAGTGCTTCTTGCCAACAGGTGAGTGGAACAGTGGTGAACTGCAGATTGCTGCTGCACAACCGCTCGGCTCCAAAGAAAAAAAATCGGACTGACATACACATGCCCGCTTCCCTTTATACCCGTATGTCTGGTTGGGCCACGCAAATTCTGTCTGCCAATTTCTCATTGGCCTTTTCTCAAGTTCAGAGGTACACGAGGCTCCCAAGGAAGACCCCTTGTGTCACTACATTCGACAAAACGTCAAGTGAGTGACAGAAGGGGAACTAAATAGACAGAAAAACAAAAACTGAACTAGAAAACTAACATGCATAGAAATATGTAAAAAAAACTATAAAACTATAATAATATAACTACAAACTTTATTTACCCTGCATGCCAGATGTGGTCACTATACACAGATTGATCTCACAGGAAAATCAGCTAAAGGATTTTTTATTTTATATCGTTCTGTAATTTTTACATTTCCAAACTTGAAGCAAATCTGAAACTACAGCTGTGCGTGTGCACAATTTCAAAATTCAGAACTAACACGCCATGATCATATTGGAAAAGAGCTTCTTCAAAAGTTCACTGTGACAGGGCAGAGGGTAGGGCTGGGTTGTGATTATACACACCCGGTCCCTTATCAGGCTAAATCCGATGGCAGATGCTGGTGCAACGAGAGAGAGATCGTTTACGTACATGTCCGTCATATGTGTGTTTTCTGTCCTTTGTTTTAAGTTTATTATTAAAATATAATTAATATTGTCAAGCTGGTGCTCACCTCCTCCTTTCCAAATAAACCCCTTTACAATAGTGTAACATAGTTCACAGGAAAGGAGGAGGCGAGAAGGCCATCGGCCTTTATCCCTCTCAGAGGCTTAATTAGCCTGATAAGGGACCGGGTGTGTATAATCACAACCTGGCTCCGCCCTGTCACATTCACCTCTTAGGTTTCACAGAAAGAATAACAGCATAGGTCTATGAGTTTGTAACGACTTAAATGACATAATACATTTTATTATTTCTTTTAACCACTTTATTTTCCTGCTGCCAGTATTTTCAGTTAGTATACTCATAGCCTTTTACTAATGCCTGGTGCAGAGAGAGGCCATCAATGCTCATTATTAAAGTGCTTGTGTCACTGACATGATCATGCTGAGTGCTGGCAGGTGCTCTATTATATCCACTTCACTCTGCTGTAATAAGCCGCATGGGCTGATGACTCAGACATGTCTAATACCACAAAAATTCCTCACCCACCCATCAGTTTCACTGCCCTGAGCATTCAAATCATTCATCTGCTGTTTGAATAAGGATGCATATAAAAGTGGCAGTTAGCATAATGACCTTGGCACAATTGTTCAAGTGCAAAGGGAACTTTGGTTCAGACAAGGAGAGTGGTATCGGAGATACTCGAATAGCACTATCACACACACACTTTTAGTTTATCATAATTACTGCTGGGAAGTTACAACCCTTGAGTTTCTTTTCATGAAAATTAAGTATCTTTATGGATTCACAATCTATCATTTTATTCTAATTATCATTGGATTTTATTAGTGTTTATATATAAGTACAAATGATTCATATGATCGGTAAGTAAAGATGCACACACATGACTAATGACTATTGACCAAGCAGAAACCAAACCCCTTAGACAAATTTTGATAATATATGAATCACTGTTCAGTTGAGGATTTTGTCAAATTTAGCTAATATCTGAGGAACCCCCCCCCATGATATCCAAGTAAACCCACACATACACCAGGTGACTTACATGTGATTCTACATCAAATGCATAATATAATTTATTATATCCTAAGGCTTTTATTTGCCAAACAGAAACTGAAGCACTTCCTGTACACACAGCCATCACGAAACATGAATCATATGGCCATCACTTCAATAGTGACATTAGAGATTCTGCTGTTCAACTAAATACAATTTGTAACAGGTCACCAGTACTCTACTATTGTTACAATCCAGTTATTTACTTCACTGTAACCAGACTAGTGACTTTCTTTTGTGACTTTAAAAGGACTTCCTGTTGCTGACGGCACGCTGCACAAGAGTTTGTTTGTAGCCTGCTTAGGCTGCTTAGGCTGCTTAGCATTGCTTAATCTTATTCTCAAACGTTCATTGTTATATTCATCGTTCATCATTATATCCTTTGTCATTTTACCGCGTTTCAGGTTTTTCCGCTTGTCAACTGTTTAATTTGCGTGTATTTTACCTGTTGCTACTGGCACGTAGCTAGAGTCTGTGTTTGTAGCCTGCTAGTTTTTTTAGCATCGCAAATATATCTGTTTTAAGCCTTTAATCCTTAACATCTGCCATTTTTAAGCGCGCATCGGGTTTCCCCTCGTATTATTCTTTTATCGCGATTCAACTGCGCGCATATTCCACCTGCATCTGCGTTCTATTTTTATCGCAATTAAACTGCGTGCATTTTTTCAGCGCTCGCCTGTTTTTTCTCCTCTGCGGTACAGAGATTATTGCATCAATCTCAAAGCACCACTTATCAAGAACAACCAACAACAACAAACAATTTTGTGAGGAATTCACATCAATCTCAAACCCTCACCACTCAGGAAAAACCAACAACAAACAATTTACGGTAAGTCATGTCATCCGCTCATGTTATTTCTTCCTGCATTGCATGTCACATGTTTACAATAGCCTCCTCCGTAAGCAGTGAGGGATTCACATGTGATGAATGTAAGGAATCAGTCAGGCTTGACGGAGAAGGTTAATGAGTTAGAGACTCGCATCTGAACGCTAGTGGAGGTCAGTGAGAAGGAGAAGTCGGTAGATACTGTTTCGGAACATACACACTTTGGTTCTGGCTGTGGAGCCCCTGAGCAGGGCATTTTGTTGACGTCTCTTTGCTGTACTCGCTCAGCAAAGAGACACCACTCTCCCGTTCCTGTTAGGGTTTCCAATTGATTCTCCCCACTCAGTGATACACCCACTGAGAATCATGTTGAAAGAGCCCTTGTTATTGGCGATTCTATTGTAAGGAACGTGGAAATAGAGACTCCAGCCACTATTGTTAATTGCGTTTCGGGGGCCAGAGCGTCTGACATCAAATCAAATTTACAGTGCTGGCTAATGCTAAACGTAGATTTTCTAAAATTGTTATCCATGTCGGAACTAACGATGTTCGGTTTCGCCAGTTGGAGATCACTAAAGATAATGTTAAAGAGGTGTGCGAATTTGCAAAAATGATGTCAGACACTGTAATATGCTCTGGTCCCCTCCCTGCTCGTCGTGGTGACGAGGTTTATAGTAGATTAGTGTCACTGAATGGCTGGATGTCTGAATAGGATTTATAGACAATTGGAAGAGTTTTTGGGGTAGACCTGACCTGCTAAAGAGAGACGGACTCCATCCCTCCAGGGGAGGTGCCGCTCTCCTCTCTAGTAATTTGGCTCATAGTCTTAATAATGATAGTATTTGACTAACTGGGGCCCAGGTCAGGAAGCAGACAAACTGGTTAATCTGAACATCTGCTAGCTGCCTTGAGATGTCACACAGGTCACATAAACTACAACACATAGAGACTGTATCACCTAGATATCTCATAGAGACTGTGTCTGTTCCCCGAACTACCAAACACAATACCCTCACTAAATAATTTAGAAAAAATATGATTAAAGTTAAACTTGAACAAAACAAACAAATTAAGAATACACATCATATAAAAATAGGACTACTAAACATTAGATTTCTTTCTACCAAAGCACTAATTGTTAATGAAATGATTACAGATCATAGATTGTATGCACTGTTTGACTGAAACCTGGCTTAAACCGGATGAGTATATTAGTTTAAATTAATCTACTCCCCCAGGTTATTGTTATAAATATGAGCCTCGTCTAAAGGGTCGAGGAGTAGGTGTTGCTACAATTTACAGTGAAGTTATTGGTGTTACTCAGAGGACAGGATATAAATGTAAGTCTTTTGAACTAATAATGCTTAATGTGAAACCGTCAGATATAAATACAAAAATCTCTGTCATCTTTTGTCCTTGCTACACTGTACAGATCACCCGGGCCTTATTCTGATTTACTTGGTGAATTTGCTGATTTTTTATCAGATCTTCTAGTTACTGTAGATAGAGCTTTAATTGATGGTGACTTCAACATTCACATAGATAATGAAAATGATACAATGGGATTAGCATTTATCGATATTCTCAACTCTCTTGGAGTCAGACAAAATGTAACAGGACCAACTCATCGCCATAATCTTACGCTAGATTTAATTCTGTCATATGGAATTGATGTTGATAATATAGAAATTCTGCAGCAGAGCGATGACATCTCGGATCATTACCTCGTCTCTTGTATGCTGCAGTCAGCTAATGTTACTCAATCTACACCACGCTATCGATCAGGTAGAACTATTCTTTCGACCACTAAAGATAGCTTCACTAATATTCTTCCAGATCTATCTCATACACTCAATAAACCCCAAAGCTCAGAAGAACTTGATGAAATAACAAAAAATATAAATGCAGTCTTCTATAGCACTCTTGATATTGTCGCCACACTTCGATTAAAGAAAATTAAAGAAATAAGCCCTGCACCATGGTACAATGATCACACTCATGCTCTCAAGAGAGCAGCTCATAAAATGGAGCGCATGTGGAAAAATACAAAATTAGAAGTATTTCGTGGTGCATGGAAGGATAGCATCTGTATATACAGACACTAAGTCTGTAAATATGCCATTTCAGCATATTTTAGTAAACTCATAGAAAATAACCACAACAATCCTAGATGTTTATTCAGTACTGTGGCTAAACTGGTTAGGAATAAAGCCTCAACTGAACCAGATATTAAGTCGCAGCACAAGAGTAATGACTTCATGAATTTCTTTACAGATAAGACTGAAATAATCCAAAATAAAATTGGAATTATGCAATCATCTGTCATAGCACCTCAGAAAACAGTGTCTAATAATTTTCCTCACGTGCAACTTCAATCCTTCTCTGTCATAGGTCATGAAGAGCTAACGTCTAGGTTACGTATGTAACCTCCATTCCCTGATGGAGGGAACGAGACATGTGTCGATGAAGCGATACTAAGGGTCTCTCTCTTGAGAGCCTTTTGCATCTCTGATCTATAAGAAAAGGCCAATGAGAAATTGGCAGACAGAATTTGCATGTCCCGCCCCCGGACATACGGGTATAAAGGGAGGGAAATGCGTCTGTTTCATTCAGGATTTTTTAAGCCGACAATGAGGTTTGGCCGCAACAGTGTCCCGGGAGGACACAACGTTTCGTTCCCTCCATCAGGGAATGGAGGTTACATACGTAACCTAGACGTTCCCCGTCTGTTGCTCACTTCGACGTTGTGTCGAAGTAGCGACACTAGGGGTCCAATTTAAATGCTACAGACACTGCGACCAGGGGGCAGTGGGAACTGCCCAAGGGAGATGCGGGTCCGCTCACAAAGGGACTGTACCGCGGAAAATACACACAGGTAGATAAGTCCACATATGAGCCCTGAAGAGCACCTATTCGAGTACAGGGTAGATTGAGTACCTGCACTGGTTTTGGTCTGCGAATTCCTCTGCTGAACTCGTGGACCAGAGGGCTCGGGAGGAGTCATCCAGGGAGCCGATTTAGTGGGATCTCCTGGGAGAAGAGCCTACGGTATTACCTCAGTGGAGGGAAAAGGCACGGGTGCAAACGATCCACCTGGTCAGTTGTCAGCGTGTTACCGAGTTCTACTGGCTCGAACCTGAGAAAACACGGGACGAAACTGACTCAACCCTGAGATTGTAAAATCTCGAATGGTATTGGGTGTTGCCCAACCAACTGCTCTGCATATGTCTGCTAGGGAGGTTCCCCTGGTCAGTGCCCACTAGGATGCAACACTTCTTGTTGAGTGTGCTCAGACCCGCAAGGGGGTGGGGCATGGCCTGGGTGTGATAGGCCAGTGAAATGGCGTCCACTACCCAGTGGGAAAGCCTCTGTTTGAATACAGCATTCCTTTTCCGCTGTCCACCAAAGCAGACAAAGAGCTGCTCAGAACGTCTAAGGCTCTCTGTGCGGTCCAAGTAGATACACAAAGCACGTACCGGACACAGCAACGAAGGGGCTGGGCCTGCCTCCTCCCGGGGCAGCGCTTGCAGTTTCACTACCTGGTCCCTGAAGGGAGTGGAAGGAACCTTGGGCACGTAGCCCGGTCACGGTCTTAGGATCACTTGAGTGTACGAGATCCGAGAACCAAGTCCGAGTGGGCCAATAGGGGGCCTATTAGAGTGACTTGTTCCCCATCCTCCCTGACCTTGCACAGCACCTCTGCAAGCAGGCTCACTGGGGGAGATGCGTACTTGCGCAGCCCTGTGGGCCAGCTGTGTGCCAGCGCATCTGCCAAGAGGGGAGCCTCTGTTCGGGCGTACCAGAGCGGGCAGTGGGAGGTCTCTCGGCAGGCGAACAGGTCTACCTTGGCCTTGCCGAACCGTTCCCAAATCAGCTGGACCGACTGGGGGTGGAGCCTCCACTCTCCGCTGGGCAAGCGCTGTCGTTGAGGTTGGCCCGGATGTGAGTTGCTGCTGGCTCCAAAGGATGAGACGACGGGCGAGTTGTGGCATGTGACGGGAGCGTACGCTACCGTGGTGGTGCTGTCTGATCGGATCAAGACGTGTTTGCCCTGAATTAGCTTCCTGCGGGGCGCTCGACGCTGGGGCTGAGAGCTGGGCCTGGGTTGAGACGGAGCTGCACGTTTTTTAGGAGCTGCAGGAGGATGCCCTCGACGAGCAAACGGAGCGTGGCCCGTGGCAGCAGGTTTGCAGTGGGGCAGGATGTGAGATATGGCCTCCGTCTGTTTCTTCACCGCGGAGAACTGCTGGGCAAAGTCCTCGAAGGTGTCGCCAAAATGACTGAACTGGGAGACGGGTGCCTTGAGGAAGCGTGTCTTGTCCACTTCGCGCATCTCGACCAGGTTCAGCCACAGATGTCTATTCTGAACCACAAGAGTGGCCATCGCCTGCCCGAGTGCCCGCGCTGTGACCTTCGTGGCCCTGAATGTTAATTTCTGCCCTGGAAGGAATGCTACGACCGCAACGTTGCCATTGTCATGTTCTCACAGTGAGAACATGAGCCATCCAAAAACGCTGCTTCAGTGTGATCGCTGCCCAGACATATGAGACAGCGCCTGTGGCCGTCAGGAGCGGAGAGCACTCTACCGCATCCAGGAACTACAAAGGGGCGGAAGGGCATCTTTATAAAGACGCATCCTGAAAAGGACGTTCAATGCCAGCTGTGTATATTGCTCTTTTAGAGAAAATAACTCTTTTAGAGAAATAACTCTTTTACTGCGCAGTCAAAAGACCAGGGGCAAAGCTGCACTGCTGTGCAGAGAAGGGAGAAAGCCGCTGATATGCACCGTAGATCCAACAGCAATCGCTCAGAGATGGGAGGAACAGTGCGTGACTCGCAGCAATTTCTGAATGAAACAGACTTGTTTCCCTCCCTTTATACCCGTATGTCCGGGGGCAGGACATGAAAATTCTGTCTGCCAATTTCTCATTGGCCTCTTGTCATAGATCAGAGATGCAAAAGGCTCTCAAGAGAGACCCCTAGTGTTGCTTCTTCGACACAACGTCGAAGTGAAAGACAGACGGGGAACAAAACTTATCGAAACATCAAAAGCCACAACATGTTTGTTAGATCCTATACCATCTAAGCTCTTAAAAGACTGATGTCCTGTAACATCCCCTAAATGCTTAGGACATGTCCCAAGAAACTTATTAAGAAGCCACAACTTGATCCTGGAGAACTGGCTAATTATAGACCGATTTCAAATCTCCCGTTTATGTAAAAACTACTAGAAAAGGTAGTATCCTCCCAAATATGTTAATTTCTACAGAGAAATAGTATATACAAAGAATTTCAGTCAGGATTTAGGCCTCATCACAGAACAGAGACTTATCAGAGTTATAAATGACTTGCTCTCACTGATCGCAGCTGCATTTCTTTTCTAGTGCTTTTAGATCTTAGTGCTGTATTCGACACGATAGATCACGACATTCTCTTGAATAGGCTAGAGAATTATGTTGGCATTTGTGGAGTTGCATTAGAATTTGTGGAGATATTATCAGGAATCATGGAATAAGTTTCCACTGCTATGCTGACGATACACAACTTTATATTTCTTCAAAACCTGATGAGATTTCACAATTCTCCAAATTAGCAGAGTGTATCAATGAAATAAAAGATTGGATGGCCAGAAATTTCCTTCAACTCAATTCTGACAAAATAGAGGCACTAATTATTGGACCAAAAAACTCTAAAAATAAGCCACTACAATATAATTTGACTCTCGATGGATGTACAGTTACATCATCTTCAACAGCGAAGAACTTAGGTGTTATATTTGATACCAATCTGTCCTTTGAAAATCAAATTACCAATGTTTGTAGAACAGCATTCTTCCACCTAAGATATATAGCTAAATTAAGGCACATGCTCTCTGTTGCTGATGCCGAAAAACTAATTAATGCATTCATGACATCAAGACTAGATTATTGTAATGCATTACTGGGAGGATGTCCAGCAAGATCAATAAATAAACTTAAATTGGTTCAAAATGCAGCAGCCAGAGAACCAAGTAATATGATCATATTAGCCTCATTTTATCATCGTTACATTGGCTACCTGTTAAATTCCGTATTAATTTTAAAATTCTGTTAACTACGTACAAAGCTATGAATGGTCTAGCTCCGCAGTACTTAAGTGACCTTCTACCATGCTATATTCCATCACATTCAATACGATCGCAAAATTCTGGCCAATAATAGTTCCAAGAATATCAAAATCCACAAAAGGAGGTAGATCCTTTTCATATTTGGCTCCTAAACTATGGAATAGTCTCCCTAACACTGTTCGAGATGCAGACACACTCCCTCAGTTTAAGTCTAGACTAAAGACTCATCTATTTAGCCAGGCATACACATAATTTATCCTCCAACCCACAATTAGGCTGCTTTAGTTGGGTCTGCCGGAACCAGAAACCAAGAAACATTGATCATGATTAATAACCCTGTCTCAACCTCGGGACTCCTATCCTGAGGTCACCAGAACCGGCTGGATCCAGCACCATTCCTGCTTCGTGTTGGACTCCACTGCTACGTGTCACTGAATGATGATGACTAAATGCAGCCGGTGCCAGCAAAACATCACTTGTCTATTATGATGGACTTCAGAGGATGAACTGATGCCAACTCCAACCTTAAGACATGAGATACTTCATATGCCATTGTCTGAACCTTGGATTTAGGATGGACCACACCGAACCTCACCAAAATTAACACCCAGGTTGAACTGCGTTTCACATCCCTGATCTCTGCCTGAATCACCTCGTTCTATTGATGGACTACGATCTTGAAATGGATGCATATACTAACAATTGCCAACAAAAGCCTTCATCAGCCAATTAACAAGGACAATTGCATCTATGTGAACTTCTGCAGTTAATCCAGGATGGATTTCAAAGACATCAGTCATTAATCTTACAGTTCAAACAAAATTGATGTTTAAACACTGACCCTTAACACTTAGTTTAATAATTTTAAACCATGACTTTAACTATACACAAGTAATATTTAAATTATATTCATGATGTTAGCCAGAGGAGAACTGGCCCCCACAGTGAGTCTGGTTTCTCCCAAGGTTATTTTTCTCCATTAATCAACATTTTATGGAGTTTTGTGTTCCTTGCCACAGTCACTTTCAGCTTGCTCACTGGGTTAATAATACAATTATTATTTCATTATTTTTAAACATGATTAACAATCGTATTTTATCTAATTACACAATGATGATTCATCGACATTATAGACATTACAGTTTTATCTTCTGTTAATGCCTGATCTTCTGTAAAGCTGCTTTGAAACGATGAGTGTTGTGAAAGGCGCTACACAAATACAATTTACTTGACTTGACTTGACAATATAGCACTTGAATTTAGGAAAAAGACAGTCAATGCAATATAAGCTATATCTGCAGAGGCAGAAACTACCATTATAAATTTTCACAAGACCTGTCATGCTAAAATATATACATATAAATGTAATCCATCTCAGAAACTTTCTCTAGATATATGTAAACATATGTAGTTGTGACTGAGTATCTTTAAGGTTCTGGATAGACATTTTAACAATGTAAACATTTATTAATTATATTGAGTTTAGATATGTTTGTGCCTTGCACCACTGCATCATCATTTACAAATTCTTTCTAAAATGTTGTTTACAGAATAATCATATTTCTCCATTCATAGATTTCTAATTTATTGATAAAAGAAAGAGGTTTATTACTGCCATTGGGTTCACACATGTCAGACTCTTAGAAGGCTTGGCCAAGCACGGCTGTTAACTGCTGAGGTCTAGTGGAAAATTACAAACATAATTTAGTATATTTGTCTTGTTTTCTAGTAAAATAATAATAATAATAATAATCTTAATATACTTAAAACAAGATACATTTACTTGAAGCTAAAAAATCTAAGCTAATAAAAAAAAAAAAAAAACATAAATTAAATGACCCTGTTTACTAAATTAACATTTTAATATTAATTTTGATTATTGATTAATAAATAGTTATATAGATGTAATATTCAATAAATATTAATGTACTTCATGATTTTGCTTCTCAAGTAAATTTACTGTATATTGTTTTAAAGATGATTCAATATTTCTCCTCATAATTTCTGAGGAACCCCCCCCCCCCCCAAAAAAAAAAACCAAAACAAAAATGATATCCAAGTAAACCCACACATACTCCAGGTGACTTACAATCTTCAATTGCATTTTAACCATGTGATTCTACATCAAATGCATAATATAATTTATTCTTGTACAATCATAAATAAAGTTGTAGGCACACATTTAGGCACAAAACTATATTAGAATTTCTGTATCAGAACTGGTTTACCAAACAGAAACTGAAGCACTTCATGTACACACAGCCATCATGAAACATATGGCCATCACTTCATTAGTAACATTAGAGATTCTGCTGTTCAACTAAATACAATTTGTAACAGGTCACCAGTACTCTACTATTGTTACAATCCAGTTATTTACTTCACTGTAACCAGACTAGTGACTTTATTTCGTGACAATATAGCACATGACTTTAGGAAAAAGATAGCCAATGCAATATAAGCTATAGCTGCAGAGGCAGAAACTACCATTAGAAATTTTAACAAGACCTGTCATGCTAAAATATATACATATAAATGTTATCCATCTCAAAAACTTTCACTAGATATATGTAAACATATGTAGTTGTGACTGAGTATCTTTAAGGTTCTGGATAGATATTTTAACAATGTAAACATTTATTCATTATATTGAGTTTAGATATTTTTGTGCCTTGCACCACTGCCTGTCCAATATATTCAATATTTCTTGCATTTTCAAATGTTTTATCATTCATATAATTAGCATTTTGTCATCAGCACAGTATGTGCGGACAGTTAGTTTATTGGCGTGCCATCAGCATATGTACCTGTTGTTGACTTGTGCTAAAAGAGTAACACAAATCACTTGTAGTGGGCATGTGCTGAACACATCAAGTGTGGTCTCGCAGTCAAAAGAGTATACTTTGAAAAGCTTGAGCGTGGGATGGACAGTTCACCCTAAAATCTAGATAAAGATTAGATTTTATGTAAAAGAAATGTTTTTGTTTACATAAATCCTTGTAAAGATAGATTTCTCCTTTACATACTATAGATAAAATGTAGCATTTAGCTTATTTTAGTGTACTACTACATTCTCTTCAGACTACATGTCTTGACCAGTCAGTTGATGTTTGCTATCATGAACTGCCATAAACCGCATTAAGTTTTTTATGCTTTAATTTAGTCTCTATGGCACAGCCTGTTCATTAAGGTGCTTCTATTCGCCATACAACTGCTAAAAAGTGCGATGATTTTAATTAATTTCAGGATTAGCTTGTGGCTTAAAGCACTGTACACAGTATTGCTTAGTGCAGCTGATTTTATCATGATCATTTCATATACAAATTCTTTCTAAAATGTTGTTTACAGAATAATCATATTTCTCCATTCATAGGTTTCTAATTTATTGATAAAAGAAAGGGGTTTAGTACTGTCATTGGGTTCACACATGTCAGACTCTTAGAAGGCTTGGCCAAGCACAGCTGTTAGCTGCTGAGGTCTAGTGGAAAATTACAAACATATTTAGTATATTTGTCTTGTTTTCTAGTAAAAATAATAACAATAATAATCTTAACATACTTAAAACAAGATACATTTACTTGAAGCAAAAGAATCTAAGCTAATCAAAATAAAAAATAAAAAAGCAGAATTATATGAAATGACCCTGTTTACTAAATTAACATTTAATATTAATGTTTATTATTTATTAATAAATAGTTATATAGATGTAAAATTCTTTAAATATTAATATACTTCATGATTTTGCCTCTGAAGTAAATTTACTGTATATTGTTTTAAAGATGATTCAATATTTTTACTGGAAAACAAGACAAAAATGCTGATTATGAAAATTGTTTTTGCATTGTGTGATAAGCTAGGGCTATTATTTTATTGAAATTATCACTTTATGTAAATACATTTTTGCATTTATAATTAGTTTAATTGGTCCTCAAGGGTATTCTCCACATGAAATTGACTATTAAAGGGACAGTTCACCCAAAAATTTAAATTCTCTCATCATTTACTCACCCTCATGCCATCGTGGAGATGAACTTTCTTTCTTCTGCAGAACACAAGATTAAGATTGCACATTAAGGTTTGCATGAAGAATGTGAATCATGAAAAACAGACGGAGAAAGTGAAAGGGAAGGAAAATGGAATTAAATCTTGATCTGTTTCTTACCTACACCTATCACATCGCTTCAGAGGATATGGATTTAACCACCAAAGTTGTCTGGAGTACATTTATATTGCCATTATGTGGATTTTAGGGCTTCAAATTTTTGGCACCCATTCACTTGCATTGTATGGACCTACAGAGCTGATAAACTGCAAAAAAAATATCTTCATTTGTGTTCAGCAGATGGAAGAGAGTCATACACATCTGGGATGGCATGAGGGTGAGTAAATGATGAGAGGTGTTCATTTCTGGGTGAACTAACCCTTTAAGTAACTAACAATTCTCTCACTGGATCCCTGTTCCTGTAAAACTACTATGAATTAGTGTATGCCCAAAATTCCTCCTCCTTCATGTGTAAACAGTGTTAGCCAGAGAATTCATGTGTTAAATTAATGCCTGTTTTTGGTTCCCAAACACCCTTTAGTTTTCTCACATGACCACACATTTGTCCTTAAGCTTCTCGGCCCGTTTTTGCTGCTTGTTCTTCTTGCCGTCAATCTGAAGGCTAACAGTCCTGCGTTTCTCAAGGTTTAGAAGCTCTTGAAATAGCTCCTTCACGTTATGATTGGTCTTAGCCGATGTCTCCATGAAGGCACATTTCCACCTCTTGGCCATGGCCTCTCCATCACTGCTCTCCACCTCACGACCACTTGTCTCATCGTTCTTGTTGCCAACTAGCATGATGGGTATGTTCTCCACATCCCCCTTGATCAGGCAGACCTGCTCAAAGATGGGCTTGAGCTCCTCCAGGGACTGCTTGCTAGTTATAGAGTAGACCAGGATGAAGGCGTGGCCTTTGGAGATGGACAGACGCTGCATGGCAGGAAACTGGTGACTGCCCGTAGTGTCAGTGATCTGCAGTGTGCAGATGCTCTTGTCACAGCTGATCACCTGCCTATAGGTGTCCTCAATTGTGGGGATGTAGCTCTCGCGAAAGGTCCCCTTCACAAAGCGCAAAACCAGGGAGCTTTTGCCAACCCCACCAGCCCCAAATACAACCACCCGGTAATCATTGCTTTGCTCTGGCATAGTGCCAGACAAAGACCTGGATGGAGGCAAAATTAAATGAACATTTATGAAATACAAGTTGTATGACACAACACTATACAGAGGAAAAATGAAAAAAATAAATAAATAAACATAAAATGTAAATGTCCCACTTTATCTGTATTTTGTTATATAGCTGTAATATATACTTAATATTAATGTTTAGATTATATGCTTTATATGACTAATGATTAGAAAATAATCTCATTTTTTTATTTTATGATTGACTAGGAATATATATATACAGTATACCATACATATTAAAACATTAAATCATATTAAATATCTGCAACACTTTACAATAATGTTGTATTTGTCACACTTGTTAACAAACTAACTAATATCGGTTAATGTCAATGTACACATATATCAATTTTTTTTTAATCTAAAAGTTGCATCCGTTGCATTAGTTAATTTGCTATGAACTAACATGAACATGAACTAACAATAAACAATTGTATTTTCATAAATTAACATTAATCTAAATGTATAAATTTAAAACAATATTGTTAATTAGGCCATTAGTTCTTGTCATGATACCTATATAACGTTAACGAAAAGAGCCTTATTGTAAAGTGTTACCAAACCATATTAAAATTCCTGCAACATAATGTATTATGCATCAAACTGAATCTTTCATTTTAAATACGTTTAACAGAAAAAAGGGTCAATGACTGCTGCCCAATGAGACCTCTGCCAGTCTGACATTTGTGCTCCTGGTTTCTGATTAGAGGAACATTGATTCCAGCGGCACAAATATCAAAGGCTCATTAGAGCAGCAGCATATTTCTCAGTCAGCACATGGATACAACAGCAGCAGCAGCAGCAACAACAACAACAAAACAAAAAAAGCCATTGTAAATATTTTGGAAAATGTTGCCGATTCTTTCATTTCACAAAAACTGATGAGGATGCTCTAGCGCTGTTGGGTTATGCAGGGAGGATGCACAGAGGATAATGCAGGCAAGACAAAACCAGCCATAAACTGTAAGTAGGCCTACATCCCGTACTATTTCTTTAAGATCATGTAGTATATATATATATATATATATATATATATATATATATATATATATATATATATATATATATTCCCCTGTATTTATTTAAAAATAACAATAATGGCAAAACACAAAGCAAAAACACGGCTAAAGTCCAAATTAGGACAGTTTTGAATGAATGGATACAGAAACTCACCTAAATGTTGACGTAAAAAGGGGTGGATTTTAAATTCAGTTTGACATGTCGTGTTAGGCTGTAGAAATGAACGGATGTTAGTTATTTTTCCAGACGTCTGCGATCCTTCTAAAGATCCATCCGAGGCATGACTGTGAAATATCAAGGGGCGGCGCTGTTCGTGTGTGCTTTTTCTCTCTCAGTGTGACGTCATGAGAAATTTCAGTGCTGCCACTCCCCCTGCTGGATCACACGTGCAACCACACATGCAGAATCCAGCGACATCCATTTTACAGTGCTTGCACATGTTTATGATTCTTAAATATTCTGTTCTTTATTGTGCTCAACACTATATTGATATTGGGCTGATATTCAGATTGTTTGATCTGAACCCTTAACCCTGTGTTATTGTAAGTGTCTGCAATTAATTTAGCCCGAAAATGTAACAAACAGACATATTTGTTTTGTTTGTACCTTATACTTTCAAATTAAAACTTAAATCTAAGAATAAGGCATTTAAGATAAATCTGATTTAAACCTATCAAAATAGTTAAGAATCCCCCCCCCCCCCACACCTTAATTATTATAATGATAAGCAGTTAATTTATAAAAATAAATAAATACACATGCAAACCAAAACCAGTTCAAAGATGTTTATGACAAATTTAATAACAAAAAAAAAGAGCATGTCTATATTTTGTTACAGTGTTACATGCATATATAGCCTACATTCAAGGGGATTTTCTAGCCTTTCTTCATTCACCCATCACATAGTGCCCTCTTATTATGTATGGGTAAAAAATTATTTACAGTGTTATTCTAGTGAGCAGCATTTTTACATTTTCAAAGCATTTAGACTTAAAGGATTCACATGAAGTTGTTGAAGTTTCTCACGGTGACCTTCAAAAAAGCAGCCATGCAGCTGTTACTGTACCATATTAAAGGTAAAGTGTATATTATTGTATATTACAGTATTTTTATAGATACCATAGTATTTCCATTATAGGTATCAGAAGTATCTCAGTACTCTGAGTGATTTTTATATTGTTCAAGCATCTGGAACCTTTTGATTTAATTAACACCTTATAAGGACTAGTTATACCAGTCTGACTGTACCCATGTATAGACCACTTTACTGTGTTCGGACAGTGCTAGTGAAAGTTTTATACTACATAACAGACATTGTTTTCCTTTCATCAAGCTCTTAATGATCTTTAGAGTAATCTTTAGGAATATCTGAAGACAAAACAACTTTTTTTTTCATCAAACATCATTCAAACAGAAAATATATTGCACAGGAGGAAAAAGCTGTCAATAATTTATCCATAAATCTTGGAGGTCCAGATTTATAAGCCCTGTAAAATGTATTTGCCCATATATTTACAGTGCAATGCCATATAAGCACAGGTATAACCATGGATGGCTCCTCATTACTGTGGTTAGGTCAATGTAGCTAGTCTTTCTAAAAATAAAAAATCTAAATAATAAATTGTAGTATTTGTTATGAAAAAGTAGTAGCTTAAACACATTAGAAACAGCCACATTTGTAATACCTTTGAAGTCTAGTTTCCACCTAATAGATTGCTTAATATAAAACGTAACATATTTATACATTTTATATAAAAATACCAGAGGCGTCGCCAGACCCCTTTTGCTGGAGCACGAGCCCCAGTAAAGTTCTGCTGTGTAAATTTGCGTTTGTGGTTTTTTTTTTTCTTCACCCATGCAACCGACACTGAGCTGAGGTGAGAAAGGATACCAAGCTAACTCTTGCTGCTGTGTTAATGAGTAGTTTGAATTTTAATTTAGTTGAATGAGTTGTTCATGGATATCCTGTTTTGACATTTCCTCAGCACGAATTTGATTGATAAAGCTTGTTAACTGACCTGAGTTAGTACAAGAATGCTAATCTAGATGTGATTTAGTCATCACCAGTGAAAGCTATTTAAAGTGATTTCGTGATTTAGGGGGCTAATAGTTGCTAGTTCGTTTGCTCAGTAAAACACAAGCAAGTTTTAACACAAAACACAAACACTTTTAGCTAGTTAGGTGTTTTAAATTCTATAACAGTCGTTTTGTTTTCAGGGAGTGACCAATTCTAGCTTAATAAATTTTATTTGGACATACAATCTTTTTATAATTTCAGGTGTTGACCGAAGGAGAGAAGAACAGCAGTCAGTCAGGTGAGGATAGGCAAACAGCAGGGAAGAGAACAGATGCTGTGTTTGGATGGTCAACATTTAATTTAATTAACCCTTAAATTATTCTTTAGCAGTCTGACACTGCATAGATGATCACAAATAGATCTACAGATGTGAAATCATTTTTTTTTGTGCTGTTTTTAGATATTGCCCGATGTCATCGATGTTAAAGCCCATCCTAATAATCTGAGGATTTCTATTTTTTTGTTTGATTTGTTTTGTATTGAATAACATTAACATGTAGACTGAATTGACATTATTAAGCTTTTTCATTTACTGAAATATTTATTATATACTACTGTTACATTGTTATCCTAGGAGTAAATTAATGTAGTCATGTTTTAGTTTAATTGTTTTTAAAACAATTGGGTTTCAATTTAATCCACACAGGTATTAACAGCGGACATGTCAAATATTTAGGCATTTTAGGCTTAATATATTCTTATTAGAGCTGTCAATTGATTAAAATATTTAATCAAATTAATTACATGGTGTCCCGATTAATTAATCACGATTAATCACATTTAAATTGCATATACAAATATTTGCTGAGAAAGCCCCTCATATAATAATAATTCAATACATCATTATTAAATAATTATACAGTTATCTTTAAATATTTAAAAATTACATATATATATATATATATATATATATATATATATATATAAATAAATAAAATAAAAAATATTCAGATAATTAAAATGCATTACATTCTTGTAGCAGAAGAGTTAATCATTGATTAGACAATACAAAAAGCAGCTTTAGAATACAATGTATTGTTTACTACCATATTATTGAACATAAGCCAATCATTGGCACACAGTTCACAGCAATCCATTTCACAAGTGATTTTGTCAATCAGTTGGAGATTTATTATGAGGGCTTGTTTAAGGACCCATCAATTTACACCTGCGTCAGACATGCTTGTGTAGCATCTCGGGTGCGTTGCGTCATAAACATAAAATGTTTAGGTCACTGTGTCAAGTTAAATATAGTTTAATACTCAATTTTTAAACACATATTGTGATTCTTTAGTTCGCATTTGTGCTCTTTCATTGCGTTTTGAATGCAAGAACATAATGCATGATTGTGTTGTTCTGCCTACTGAAGTGTTATTTTCTTCATTGTATAAACTGTACGTTGCTCGTTCAGCTGATATTTCACTTACTGCCCTCTGGAGTAACAGGTGGTACTACAAGCTTGCATTTCTCAGGAATGTTCCTTATTTCGGTCTGGAGGCATTGCGATTAATTGCGTAAAATCGAACTGAATTAACGCATTAAACCAACAGCCCAAGTATATATATTAGGGCTGTCAATCGATTTAAATTTTTAATCAAATTAATTACATGGTGTCACGATTAATTAATTGCGATTAATCACATTTACATATATACAAATCTGCTTACACAAATATTTGCTGAGAAAGCCCCTCATATAACAATAATTCAATATATAATGATTAAATAATTATACAGTTATCTTTAAATATTTTAAAATTATATATATATATATATATTATGGCTGTCGATTTAACGCGTTAATAACGTGCGATTAATTTTACAAAAAATACTTAGTAATAGTCCTTGAGGGTCTGGTTGAGACCCGTTCGAACCTCTGATAAACTTCTGACTCTCAAGATGGTTTTTCTTATGGCAATTACTTCTCTAAAAAGAATTGTGGATCTACAGGCTCTGTCTGTCTTGCCAGCCTTCTTAGATTTTGCCCCAGGAATGGCTAAAGCAATTTTGCACCCTCATCCTGACTGCCTGCCTAAGGTTCCTTTCTCGACTGTACATCCGCTCACTCTCGAAGCCTTCTGCTCCCCGCCGTTTACAACGCCGGAGCAGGAAAGACTTCACAGACTTTGTCCAGTCCGTGCCCTTCAGACTTATGTCCACCGCACTAACCAGTGGCGTAAGTCAGGGCAACTACTCGTTTGCCATGGGGGCTGCAACAGGGGCACCAAGCAGACTATATTGCATTGGGTGAGGGACGCTATTGCCCTGGACTACGAGGCGTGCAGTCAAGCTTCGCCAGTAGGTATCAGGGCTCACTCTACCAGAGGGGTTGCCTTCTCTAAAGTCTTGGCTAGAGGTGTCCCTCTGCAGCGTGTTTGGGATGCGGCAGGCTGGTCCTCTCCGCACACAAAGATTTTGTAGTTTGGATGTTCATGCCACTCTGGGCTCTTATGTCCTTGAGTCAACATCACAAGCTCATTTCTGAGAACTCTCGCACTCTTGTGAGCACAACTACACAACCGTAAGGGGTCCGGACATCCACAGTGCGGTGGCGTGGGAATTCTCATTCCCAAAGTGCTAAATCAGCGCAGCATCAAAGTGTAGCTTTCTCGGGTTACTTAACTGTAACTCAACTCAACTCAACTAAATTTTATTTATAGAGCACTTTCAAAAACCACACTGGGTACCAAAGTGCTGTACATGGAGTTACAAAAAATAAATAAAATCACATACATACAGCTTAAGAATGCAACAAACATTTAAAACCAATAAAACATGAATAAGATCAAATTGACCTAATACAATTTATAATGCAATTAATTAAAAGCTAGGGAAAATCAATATGATTTTAAGGCCCCTTGGAAAGAGGTGAGATTGAGGAACTGACAGACACAGCTGATCACCAAAGCGGAGAGACCTTGAAGGTTGATGCAAGCTTATTAAAGCAGAGATGTACTCAGGTGCAAGACCATGAACAACCCCTGTTCCCTGATAAAAGTGGAACGAGATGCTGCGCTTTATTGCCGCACTGGGATGCCACAGGACTGCTCTTCAGACAAAATACCTGATGATGCACCTGTGACGCATCTATTTATAGCCCTGCTACAGGTGCATCCAATGATGTCACCAGCAGAGGCTATAAATTCTGATCAATTTCATTGACGTGTTGCACACATATTCACAGCTGGTCACACCTAAATTTGTTCCGGTTTTATCAGGGAACAGGGGTTACAGTTACAGTAACTCGAGATGTTTTGTTACTTACGCGTATAACAGCCATGAAAAAATGTCATGTTTAGTATGTAAGCGTTCGCTGGCATATGCAGAGAAAGCTGATGACAACGAATATCATGTCTTTTGTACCATTCTCAACATATAAAAGTTCATGATTAAATATGCACTGGTTTTGAGCAGGAGATTTTTTAAAGAGTCTGAAACATAGGACCATAACTCATCTGTCGGAAAAGACAGCCCAGTTGACCATGTGACTCTGAAAAGTCACTTCTGATTGGCGCAGGACACCTTTGGGGGATGTGGCCAATTTCAGTTCAGATATTTTCAAACAGGAAGAACACGCTCTCTTCTACTCTTGTCTCTCTTGTCTCGCCTACTTTGGCTCTTCGCTCTTCTGCCTGCAGATGTTTCGTCTGGTCGCTCCGCTGATGGCCAGGCCCTCACTATGTGAGGTCCAAGGAAGTTCGGGACTCGACGTCCCGAGAAAGCTTATCACTCTCTACGGCCTTGCTTCAAAGCTAACCTCATAATTCATACAGGCAAAATCATCATTCATATAGAGTTCCAAAACATCGATGGAACGAACTTTCAACCAACAACCAAGCAACACAAAGATGCAAGGAAACACCAAAGACACGCTGTACATCTCCAATTATGTGCTCAAAGTGCTGGTGTATTAATTAAATAATTTGGGTAATCTGATAGCAAATCGATGTAGACTCAGAGAAGTATAAATGTTTCTTAAGGTAGTGTCAACAGAGTCCAAGTTCCACTGTACTGAACATTTATTTCACATTCTGTCACTCTGTTCACCAACCTGTATAATGTATATGTGTGTTAAATTAGATTTATTTAATAAAGTTTGTCTGTGTTCAAAGACTACATGACTGTGGTATATTTTGATAAATAACCTCATCCCTGTTTCTAAAAGATTTCGCTTCAAAGCTGTACCTAAATATGTGTGATTATTATTTTCAATAAGCCATGAGAATAATAAGTTTATTAATCATAATTCACTTATTAAAGCAAATTCCTTAAAGTAGAAATTGTGAGCTGATACAACTAGACGTTGTATTACGATTTCAATGGTGGAGAATCTATTAAGACAAATAATCTAGTTTATCAACCATTATCTAATTTATAATGGTTGTCGAACGTGACTAATTCCATTATACATTTCATTACCTAATAAGGTACAATAAGAACAGTTTATATTAGTTCATAGCTCACATATTTCGAGACCCTAAATTCCCTTCTAAATACATATATATATATATATATATATATATATATATATACATAATAGCTATAGGATAGAAAACATTTCCCGTTAAGCAGTTGGCACCTTGTTGAAAATAGTCTTCTTAATCAGCAATTTAAAAAATGGCATACCTTGTAATTTTCTAGGCTATTTACTCAAAAGCATACATTTGTTGATGAGCAAAATTCCCCATTCGCCATAAGTGAGAGAGGGAAGAAACAGTCATGGCCTGAGGTGAAATGAAACGTCTAGGTGATGGAGGGAACGAGACGTTGTGTCGAAGAATATGGGTCTCTCTTGAGCGCCGAATATGCCTCTGATCTATGAAAAAAGGCCAATGAGAAGTTATTTACAGACAGTATTTACATACCCTGCCCCCGGACATACGGATATAAAAGCGGGGAAATAAGTCAAGTTCATTCAGGATTTTTCTGAGGAGCCAGAAATGGTCCGGCCACTACAGTGGCTCGGCTCAGCGACGTGGCCGGGAGGACACAACGTCTCGTTCCCTCCATCAGGGAACAGAGGTTACATCCGTAACCCAGACGTTCCCTGTCTGTCGCTGTGATAAGCCAATGTACTGGGTCAGCTACCCAGTAGGAAGGCCTCTGTTTGGAGACAGCATTCCCTTTCCACTGTCCACAGAGGCAGACAAAGAGCTGCTCAGAACATCTAGAGCTCTTCGTGCGGTCCAAGTAGGTACAAAAAGTACGTACCGGACACAGCAACGAAGAGCTGGGCCTGCCTCCTCCCAGAGCAGCTTCGCTTGCAGGTTCGCAACCTGGTCTTAGGGTGTAGTAGGAACCTTGGGCACATAGCCCGGTCACGGTTTTAGGATCACCTATGTGTCTGCCGGACGGAACTCCAGGCAAGTGTCGCTGACAGAGAACACTTGCAGGTCCCCGACCCTCTTGATGGAGGCGAGCGCGATCAGCAGGGCCATCTTGAGAGAGAGAGGGCCCTGAGTCCAACTGATTCTAGAGGCTCGAAGGGAGGTCTCTGGAGGCCCGTGAGGACCACTGAGAGATCCCAGGAGGGGAACAGGCTCTGCTGGGAGAGATTCAACCTCCGGGGGCTCTTAGGAACCTGACGATTAAGTCGTGCTTACCCAAAGACTTGCCGTCTACTGCGTCGTGGTGGCAGCGACATACACCTTCAGGGTGGAAGGGGACAGCCTCCCCTCCAGCCTCTCCTGCAGAAATAAGTGCACTGACCTAACTGCGCACCTCTGTGGGTCTTCAGCCCGGGAAGAGCACCAATTTGCGAACAAGTGCCACTTCAGGGCGTACAGTTGCCTGGTAGAGGGGGCTCTGGCTTTGTTAATCGTGTCTACAACGGCAGGTGGTAGATCAGCTAGATCTTCCACATCCCGTCCAGGGTCCAGACGTGGAGTTTCCAAAGATCTGGGTGCGGATGCCAGAGTGTGCCCCATCCCTGAGAAAGATGGTCTTTACTCAGGGGAATTTGCCAGGGAGGGGCTGTCATGAGGAGTACGAGGTCTGAGAACCAGGCCCGGGTGGGCCAATAGGGAGCCACTAGGGCGACTTGTTCCTCGTCCTCCCAGACCTTGCACAGCACCTGAGGACAGCATTGAGGGCAGTTCCTGCAGCACATCAAGAACAGGACTACCCAAGTGCAAGTTTTGAAGCACCTTGGCCTGGCGTTGGTTGCAGGAGGGGCCATGGGGCCGCTCCACCGTCGAGGGTAGTGAGAGCGGAAGAGTGAGGAAGCCACAGCTTAACTCGTCATGCACGTCCGGGAAGAATGGAACCGGGGGGGGTGTGCAGCTGTGAGCGGGACCAATCAAGTAGCCGCGAGGGGGGGGTGGGGTTTACCGGTCCAGCCTCTTTTATGACCGTCAGTGGTGGGGAGAAATCAACCGCATCCAGAAACTACACAGGGACGGAATGCATCTTTATAAAGACACGTCCTGAAAAGGACGTTCAACGCCACTGTGTATTGCTCTTTTAAAAGAAATATCACTCTTTTAATATGCTCTTGCACTGTCGAAGTACCCAGGGGCAAACTGCACTGCCGTGCAAGGAAGGAGAAAGCCGCTGTAGTGCGCCTTAGATCCAACAGCAGAGAGCGTCAGAGGAACAGGAACGGGTGTGTGACTCGCAGCTCGCAGCAGTACAACCATCGGCTCCGAAGAACTCTAGGAACTCAACGTATTTCCCCGCTTTTATACCTGTATGTCCGGGGGCAGGGTATGCAAATACTGTCTGCCAACTTCTCATTGGCCTTTTTCATAGATCAGAGGCATTCGACAACGTCGAAGTGAGTGACAGACGGGGAACTTTGTATATGCTCCAGATATCCTCTTTTTTAAATTATATTTGTATTGCTAATTATATTTAAAAAATGTGGAATATTAATATGACAGTAATTTAAGCGCAGCCTCTGAAAAATGTAAAGCCAAGCATAAATGTGTAAAAATTTTGAACATTTTAATGGGGGGAAATATTAACAGACTAGTAAATCCATTGTCAACTTGTAGCATCAGAAACTTCTAGCCGACTAGTCTCGCACATCCCTAGATCATATTGCCAAAAATGGATGAGGCAGATAGGGTGGAATGTGGCATGCATTTATAGACTACATTAAGGTCATCTACATATGTATACTTCTAAATGTTGCCTAAGTTAATTTTCAGAAAATAAAATGAAATAAGAAAATTGCTCAGGAAAGTATTGAAAAATGTATGTTCCCCGTCTGTCGCTCACTTCGACGTCGTGTCGAAGAAGCGACACTAGGGGTCTCTCTTGAGCGCCGAAAGATACCTCTGATCTATGAAAAAAGGCCAATGAGAGTTGGCGAACAGTATTTGCATACTCCGCCTCCGGATACGGATATAAAGGCGAGAGAAATACGCTCGTTCATTCAGGATTTTTCTTCGGAGCCGATGGTCGTGTGTATGCAGTCAGCTGCGAGTAACACAACTGATCCTGCTTCTGATCCTCTGACGCTCTGCTTTGCTGTTGGATTTACGGCGCACTACAGCGGCTTTTCTCTTCACTGCCGGCGTGCAGTTTGCCCCTGGGCGCTTCGACAGCGCAGAGTTAAAAGAGTTGAAAGAGTGATTCTCTCCATAAAAGAGTTTATTTCTCTGAAAGAGCATTACACAGCGGCGTTGAACGTCCTTTTCAGGACGCGTCTTTTTAAAGATGTAATTTCCGCCCCTGTGTAGTTTCTGGATGCGGTGTTTTCTCCCCACCTCTCTCGGTCATAAAACACTATCTTGCATGCCTGGGCTGCGATCACATGCAAGCAGTGTTTTATGAATGGTTTATGTTCTCAGTGCGAGAACATAGCCATGGCAACATTGCGGTCGTGTGGCTTTCTTTTGTAGTGAGAGAAAGCCGTTTCAGCCGCCCCCCGCGCCTCGCCTCCTTCCTACGGGATTGACGCAGGCGCCGCGGGCGATGAACACGATTTGGGGACAATGACGGGCTCTGTTCGCCGGGTAAATCCCCTCGAACTTCCCGCCTCCCCGGCACGCTTGTTTGCTAGCATTGCGGTCGTGTGGCTTTCTTTTGTAATGAGAGAAAGCCGTTTCAGCCGCCCCCCGCGCCTCGCCTCCTTCCTACGGGATTGACGCAGGCGCCGCGGGCGATGAACACGATTTGGGGACAATGACGGGCTCTGTTCGCCGGGTAAATCCCCTCGAACCGCCCGCCTCCCCGGCACGCTTGCTTGCTTGCTTCCGTCTGAGCTCGGGATGAGTATTCTCTCCAATGGTTCATCTTCTCAGTGTGAGAACATGGCCGTTATAGCATTGCGGTCGCACAGCTTTCTTTTGTAATGAGAGAAAGCCACTTCAACCGCCCCCCGCGCTCCGCCTTCTTCCTACGGGATCGGCGCAGGCGCTGCGGGCGATGAAGGCGATTTGGGGAATATGACGGGCTCTGTTCGCCGGGTAAACCCCCTCGAACCGCCCGCCTCCCCGGCACGCTTGCTTGCCTCAGAATTGGATGACATCACCGCTGCATCGGAGAGCGTTACAGCGGCATCGGATGCTGATCGTTCGCCTGGGCCGCCACCTTCGGGTCTGCCGCCCAGCCTGAGCCTGACGCACGGAGATCCGCTATGCTTTCCCGGGCTACTTGATCGGTTCCGCGGGCAGGTGCGCCGCTCACAGCCACGCCCCCCCCCCCGTTCCCTTCTTCCCGGACGTGCACGACGAGTTGAGCTAAGCCAAGGCTTTTTCGCTCCTCCGCTCTCACTACCCTCGCGGTGGAACGGTCCCAGACCGCTTCCACTCTGCACGCCACGGCCCTTCCTGCAACCAATGCCAGGCCAAGGCACTTCAAAACCTGCACCTTGGGTAGTCCTGTTCTTGATGTGCTGCAGGAACTGCGCTGGATGACCAACCGCGCCCCCGGGCCACGGAGGTCAGAAGCGCTGGCACTCGAACAGGCGATGGCCACCCCTTGTGGTCCAGAAACACACCTGTGGACTGGACCTGGTCGAAATGCGGGAGGCAGACAAGGCACACCTTCTCTCACACCCCCGTCTCCCAGCTCCGTCCATTCGGCGCCACCGTTGACGACTCTGCCCAGCAGTCCTCAGCGGTGAGGCAGACGGAGGCCACTGCACATCCTGCCCCGCCGCAAGCTTGCCGCCATGGGCCATGCCCCGTCTGCTCGCCGAGGGCGTCCTCCTGCGGCTATGAAACACCCTGCTCCGCCTCAACCCGGGCCCAGCTCTCAGCCCCAGCGTCGAGCACGCTGCAGGGAACGGACGCCCCCGTCTCACGGATCCCCTCGAGGACCCGGAAGGCTCCCAGGCTGTCCGTAGACGTTCAACCCAGGGACCAAGATGTTAGCTCCGGAGGCTGGTAAGACCGCTCCGTCCCCGGTGGAGGGCCGGGAGGAGAATCTTTTCTTGTTGAATTAATTTTCACATTCTCATATTCTCTGTAATGAGCTATTTCCTTTTGTCTCTGGGTCACCTGGCCCGCAAATGCCGTTCTCACGGCACTTTGCCCCCAGATAACAACAGTCCTGGCTTCCTGGACACGGACCACCCGTCTTCAGCCCCACGACTGTCCCCCGGCCGGCCGGTTCCGACGAGTCTAGAGGACGCCTACCCAGGACCTCCTCCTCAGTCGCTAACCCGCCCCCCGCCGGGTGTGCGGAGCAAGGTAAGTGCTTTGAGTCTTTTCTCAGCACCTCAGCTGCGGGTTGCCCCGTCGCCGCCCAACGCTGCCCTACCTGCTCCGCCCCGCTGCGAAGCCCCGCCGGGTATGTCAAATTAATCGTCCCTTTGGTGCCCCTAGCGCAGAGGTTGGACGCGTGGCTTTCACTTCCCAACCCGTCTCGCTGGCTGGCCCGGACCATCCGACTCGGTTACGCAATTCAGTTTGCCAGGCCCCCGTCCCCCTTCATGGGCGTCCGCTTTTCCGCAGTACACGGCGAACACGCCCACTCCCTGCGCGCGGAAATCGCGACTCTTCTGGCCAAAGACGCGATAGAGCCTGTCCCTCCAACCGAGATGAAGAAGGGTTTCTACAGCCCCTACTTCATCGTACCCAAGAAAAGCGGCGGCTTACGACCAATCTTGGACCTGCGAGTTCTCAACCGAGCGTTGCACAAACTCCCGTTCAAAATGCTCACGCAGAAGCATATTTTAACCTGCGTCCGGCATCTAGATTGGTTCGCAGCGGTAGACCTGAAGGACGCGTACTTCCACGTCTCTATCCTGCCCCGACACCGCCCCTACCTACGGTTTGCGTTCGAGGGCCAGGCGTATCAGTACAAAGTCCTCCCCTTCGGCCTGTCTCTGTCCCCTCGCGTCTTCACGAAAGTCATAGAGGCAGCTCTTGCCCCGCTCCGAGAAGCCGGCATCCGCATACTCAACTACCTCGACGACTGGCTCATCCTAGCCCACTCGCGAGAGTTACTATGCGCTCACAGAGACCAGGTGCTCAGGCACCTCAGCCGTTTGGGGCTTCAGGTCAACTGGGAAAAGAGCAAGCTCACTCCAGTTCAGAGCATCTCTTTTCTCGGGATGGAGTTAGACTCGGTCTCAATGTCCGCACGTCTCACAAAGGAGCGTGCTCAGTCAGTGTTGAACTGCCTCGCCGCCCTCAGGCCGGGCACAGCGGTCCCCTTAAAACTTTTCCAGAGGCTCCTGGGGCATATGGCATCCGCCGCGGCGGTCGCGCCGCCGGGCTTGATGCATATGAGACCGCTCCAACACTGGCTTCGGACCCGAGTCCCGAGACGAGCATGGCGCCGCGGCACGCACCGGGTAACAATCACCCCCGCCTGCCGACAAACATTCAACCCCTGGACAGACCTCTGTTTCTTACGGGCTGGAGTACCCCTACAGCAGGTGTCCAGACGCGTCTTGGTCACAACCGACGCCTCCAGATTGGGTTGGGGCGCCGTTTGCAACGGGCACGCAGCCTCAGGCCGTTGGAAAGGGGCCCAGCTGCGTTGGCACATCAACTGCCTCGAGTTGTTGACCGCCCTTTTTGCCCTGCGGAAGTTTCTCCCGTTAATTCGGGACGAACATATCCTAGTCAGGTCGGACAGCACCACTGCGGTCGCGTACATAAATCGCCAAGGCGGCGTATGCTCCCGTCACATGTCACAACTCGCCCGTCGTCTCCTCCTTTGGAGCCAGCACCGACTCAAGTCGCTGCGTGCCACTCACATCCCCGGCAACCCCAATGTGATAGCGGACGCGCTGTCATGACAATGCTTGTCTGGCGGAGAGTGGAGGCTTCACCCCCACTCGGTGCAGCTGATTTGGGAACGGTTCGGCAAGGCCCAGGTAGACCCCTCTGCCTCCCGAGAGACCTCCCACTGCCCGCTCTGGTACGCCCGTTAAGAGGCTCCCCTCGGGGCAGATGCACTGGCACACAGCTGGCCGGTGGGGCTGCGCAAGTACGCATTCCCCCCAGTGAGCCTTCTTGCACAGGTGCTGTGCAAGGTCAGGGAGGACGAGGAGCAAGTCACTCTCGTGGCTCCTTACTGGCCCACCCGGGCCTGGTTCTCGGACCTCATACTCCTTGCGACAGCCCCTCCCTGGCGAATTCCCCTGAGGAAGGACCTTCTTTCTCAGGGACGGGGCACGCTCTGGCATCCGCACCCAGACCTCTGGAACCTCCACGTCTGGTCCCTGATGCGGAAGATCTAGCTGGTCTACCACCCACGGTCGTAGCCACGTTCAACCAAGCCAGAGCCCCTTCTACCAGGCAACTCTACGCCCTGAAATGGCGTCTGTTCGTGAATTGGTGTTCTTCCCGGGCAGAAGACCCACAGAGGTGCGCAGTTAGGTCTGTGCTCCTGTCCCTACAGGAGAGGTTGGGGGGGGGAGGCTGTCCCCATCCACCTCGTAGGTGTATGTTGCCACTATTGCAGCTTACCACAACCCAGTAGACAGCAACTCTCTGGGTAAGCACGACTTAATCGTCAGGTTCCCAAGAGGTGCCCGGAGGTTAAAAACCCCTCCTGGCCAAACCTGTTCCCCTCCTGGGGATCTCTCGGTGGACCTTGCCGATCTTCAGAGATCCCCCCCCGAGTCGCTAGAATCAGTTGGCTCTGGGCCCTCTCCTGAAAAGACGGCCCTGCTGATTGCGCTCACTTCCATCAAGAGGGTCGGGGACCTGCAAGCGTCCCCTACTAACGACACTTGCCTGGAGCTCGGTCCGGCAGATACTCATGTGATCCTAAGACCTCGACTGGGCTATGTGCCCATGGTTCCTACCATGCCCTCTGGAGATCAGGTAGTGAACCTACAAGCGCTGCCCCGGGAGGAGGCAGACCCAGCCCCTCTCACTGTCGTGTCCGGTACGTGCCTTGTGTGCCTACCTGGACCGCCCCCAGAGCGTCAGGTGCTCTCAGCAGCTCTTTGTCTGCTTTGGAGGACCAGCAGAAAGGGAACGCTGTCTCCAAACAGAGGTGTCTCACTGGGTGATGGATGCCATTCAGTTGGCCTATCACACCCAGGCCATGCCCCCCACTTACGGGTTCGAACCCACTCCACTAGGAGCGTGACATCCTCATGGGCACTGGCGAGGGGCACCTCCCTAGCAGACATTCGCAGAGCTGCGGGCTGGGCAGCACCTAACACCCTTATGATCTCAGGGTTGAGTCAGTCTCGTCCCGTGTTCTCTCAGGTCCGAGCCCGTAGAACTCGGTACACGTCGACGATCTGACCGGGTGAACCGCTTGTTCCAGCGCCGTTTCCCTCTGCCGAGGCAAAACAGTGCGCTTTTGCCCCAGAGGACCCAGGTCCCTGGTTGATTCCTCCCTAGCACTTCGGACCCGCAGCAGTTCATCGGAGGAACGTGCTGGTCCAGTCCACTACAGGTACCTCCGGCTACCCCTACTGGAATAAGTGCTCCACAGATCAGGCCTCCTACGGGACTCCTCCTGTGTGTATTTCCGCGGCACGGTCACCTTACGAGCTGACCCGCGTCTCCCTTAGGCAGTCCTTCGCTGCCCTCCGGTCGCCGTGTTGTAGCAACTCCCCCCTCCTTGAGGTTGGATCTACCACCGTGCCATTTCCTTCCACATGCCTAAGTGGCCATGTGATGTATTTTGCCACCTTTACCTCCCCTGTTGGGCGGGTGTGGCCTCCGCAGGGTCTTTTCCCCCTAAGAATAGGAATTTGGAATAAGACCCCCTTCCCTCGATGCGGTAAGGGCCCCGGCTGCTCTTGCTCTATGCCGAGAAAACATAGAGAGAAAAGAGGCCCAGCCAGGCTTGGCCCGTTCCCTAGTTGGGAACGTCACCTTGTTCCCCCCTAGGGTAACCAAAAGTATGCTGACGCTTTTTCGGGGCATTGGGGAAGAGTACGTGCAGCCTGAACACAGTTGGTCGCTTGCGCACGTGCAAAATACCTGCCCGCTTCTGTGTCAGCAGTACACGTACACGGCTCAGCGCATGGCGAGTTTTGAAGTGGACCCCTAGTGTCGCTTCTTCGACACGACGTCGAAGTGAGCGACAGACGGGGAACGTCTCGGTTACGTATGTAACCTCCGTTCCCTGATGGAGGGAACGAGACGTCGTGTCTTCCCGGCCAGGTCGCTGAGCCGAGCCGCTGAGATGCCTGGAACACTCCCGGCTCCTCAGAAAAATCCTGAATGAACGAGCGTATTTCTCTCGCCTTTATATCCGTATCCGGAGGCGGAGTATGCAAATACTGTTCGCCAACTCTCATTGGCCTTTTTTCATAGATCAGAGGTATCTTTCGGCGCTCAAGAGAGACCCCTAGTGTCGCTTCTTCGACACGACGTCTCGTTCCCTCCATCAGGGAACGGAGGTTACATACGTAACCGAGACGTTATTAAATCAGGAGAGTTTTCTGAAATGTTTCATATTTTTTTGGAAAAAGACAAGGGGAAGAGCAGAGAGGAGATTCCAGGTAAGAATATAGATGTCTGTGGCAAGACAACTACAATTCT
Organism: Moxostoma hubbsi; assembly: GCA_032164185.1. Classification (NCBI taxonomy): domain Eukaryota; kingdom Metazoa; phylum Chordata; class Actinopteri; order Cypriniformes; family Catostomidae; genus Moxostoma; species Moxostoma hubbsi. Next base: position 2,005,501 of record JAVLUX010000125.1, read on the forward strand.
TTGAGGAAGAGCATCCCATTCAATTGCTTTCAATGTGATTTGTCATTGTTTATAAGTTCCAAGGTATTTAAATATGAGAGTTTGTCATTGCCATCAACCAAAAAGTAACTTTTACCTGTTGTCCTTTATTGTATATTTAACTGTACAATTGCTAGTAAAATCATTTGTCCCCATAGTTAAAATAATACAATACAATAGTATTATACATTATATAATAGTATTAAAAAAAAGAAAGTTAAAGTACTGCTCACAAAATCACCATAATTTAATGCTTTTGTGCGTTCCACCCCCTGTGACTTTCAGCCAGCTGCTTTCAAATACTCACCACGAGATAGCTGTGCAGTATGTGTATAGCTCACTCCCCTGGCCTCAAAAGGTGCACTAGTGACTGACGCTAGAAGCTGTAGCCTTTAGACTTCTTGTTAGCGCACCCTTCTGACGCTGGTTCGAATCCCACTGGGAGCGGGTCAAGCAGGACCAGTTACAGTGGTGCCGTGACACGGATGGGAGTAAGGTTTAGGGGGGTGAGTGTAACGGGAGCCAGCTGGTACATGATAGATGTGCAGTATGTGTAAACCTCACTCCCCAAGAGGTGCACTAGCAACAGACACTAGAGGCTGTAGCCTTTAGCCTCCTCGTTAGAACACCCCTGCCATGCCAACTGACACCAGTTCGAATCCTGCCCGGAGTGGGTTGAACAGGACTGGTTGCATATGTAAATTACAGGAATTATGGTAATTTGCAGGAGGAAAAGTAAGACGTGTTCTGACTTATTTCAGTGAACAGACTGATCTCACACTGAAATCAGAAACAGTAGGTTGACTTCTCTTTAGCTAAAATTGGTCTGTGCTTACCAAATAGCGAAATAATGCCCTCAGTGGCCAAAGCGATAAGTGTTGTAGGGCATCTAGGCATGAGTGAGCTCCATTTTCCGGGTATAAAGTACACAGATGGGCACCAAAAGCAAGTGGTGAAGCGAGTTGTTTTTAGCTGTACAGGAAGTAATACAGTGAAGTGGAATACATATTTTATAAAATGTACCCCCTAACCCAAATCCTCAACCTAAACATCATTCGATTAAAAATGCAATGCTGGAGGGGAAAAACGCAACCTCCGAATTGCGCTCATCATTGTTTATGCAAACATGATTACTTTCTTGCAATTTCTAAATCTGGATCTCCCACGCTCCACATGACATGCTGCCAGTCATGCCACAGGGGAAGGTAAACATACTGGAATTCTTTGAGGATTCAAAGAATTCCAGGCTACAAACATGTCTGATAGGAGATGGCACTTGTCACTGACCGATCCTATGGTACCGGAAGTATCTGAAACAACATGCTGACCTCCCGTATGATCATGGTGTTGTTGAACTGATTAGTGAATCTTAACATAATTAGCAGTACAATGTTTATTGTTGAGTTATGTTCAGTTGTTAAGTCTAAAGTATACTTGGTCAGACACAAACGCGTGACGCAAATATTGTCATCATCTGAGTGCTCGAGAAATGAACACATGTAGCTCGATTTGTCTAATCGCCGGTAAATAACAGGAAATAGTGGTAAAAACAACCTCAGTGGATGTGCACATCAATAACGTGTGTAAGGAAATCAGGATACCTGAATTTGTATAACTCGTTTCTGAAGGGATATAAAGACATATTTATGGGTCTAAACTTCTGAAGAGATAGTCCAGTATCTCATAGCGTACATGCGCCAACCATTTGTGTATGAGTGCACCATCAAATGGAGGATATTTTGACAGGCACGCGTTTGACTGTATGCAGACAACGTTCACGTCAAAATCGAAGTATACTTTGAGCTTAAGGTGTTTGCATTTTTAATATGTTGAACTTGCCGTTTTTGTACTTTATGTAATGTAATGACCCATGTGAAAGGTGAATAATGTAGAAGTCTTTAAGTAGTATCTTTTATAAATAGGAAATGCTTTATACTTACAGTTTACTGCATTAAACTTAGATAATAAATTAAACATATTTAACGAAGGATATCTCTTTGTAAAGGTCATTCATATCCACCTTTATATAAACTTTTTATATCAAAATTATAAATCAAATCATCTTTATTTCAAAGAAGTAGGAAAAAATTAATCAAATCTTGCAGAGCTATGGCCATACTTTATAAAGAAATTTTTTATTTTCTCAAATTCAGAGACCTGTAGAATGGTTTGGTCTTGCTCTCTAACTCACAAAAAACATCTGTCCATCTCTTAGACACAGCCATCTTGTTCATGTTTCACTCAGTGATGCAATGAGTGACAATGAATTTTTGCGCAAGCCCACTCATCAAAGAGCGTGGTTTCATCAATCTAACTGAGAGTGGGGATTCTGGAACAGAAGTGAGATTCTGGAGTAGAAGTGTGAGGCTTCCACTCTGGGATGTCTCTCAGTAGGGCCTACTCAAGTTTTTCTGTGTTTTCCAATGAGCGGCTACAATTTGGAGGTAATTAATATAATGAATAAAAATGTCTCACTGCACAAAAGAAACCATCCACTCGTATGTCACCAGCTTCAACCAGGGCATCCAACTGCTTTTTAATGTCAGAGGGTATGAATGATTCCTCCAGCCTGACCTGCAAGTCTTTTCTCAGGTCATGAATGTGCAAAGCTATGGCCATGCACAACAGAATGATAAGCACAAAGTCTTTCACTTGCATGCACCATGTCAGATTCTGAACTTTTCTAACACTTGGTGTGGCACACTTTCTTTTAGCAGCATCCACATGCTTTTTTGTATGAACATGCTGTGCGATGTTGGTGCAGCCTCCATGGGTGATGAAAAATTAAGTTCCACAAATCTCACACACAAATCTCACACCTTACTATGCTCTGTCTGTGACTCCTTTTTTAGACATTTAAACTTTTTGAACGTCCACATTAAATGTACATGCACAATTCCTTGACATTTTTCCAGCCTCAATTTCATCTGTTTGCTCTTTCAAACTGATTCTTCAATTTGTTCACTAACTGGACATCTATTGATAGGGGATTGTGATTGGATAGTTTAACCCAATCATGTCCATCAAATAACATGGTGTGATTTGATTGGTTTTACAAGCTGTATCCTTGGCTACCTTTGATTAGAAATACTCTGAGAAAGTCACAAATGTGATAGAGAAATTTTAGGAGAGGGTAAATACGGGACAAAATATGCTCCCCGTCTGTCGCTCACTTCGACGTTGTGTCGAAGAAGCGACACTAGGGGTCTCTCTTGAGCGCCAAATATGCCTCTGGTCTATGAAAAAAGGCCAATGAGAAGTTGGCAGACAGTATTTGCATACCCCACCCCGGACATACGGGTATAAAAGCGGGGAAATACGTAAAGTTCATTCAGAAATTTTCTTCGGAGCCGATGGTCGTGTTTGCAGCCAGCTGCGAGTCTTGCTTCTGTTCCTCTGACACTCTGCTTGCTTTTGGATTTACGGCGCACTTCAGCGGCTTTCTCCTTCTCTGCACGGCAGTGCAGCTTGCCCCTGGGTGCTTCGACAGCGCAGAGAGTTAAAAGAGTTGTATTTGAAAGAGTGATTTTCTCTATAAAAATAAATTTACTCTAAAAGAGCTTTACACAGTGGCGTTGAACGTCCTTTTCAGGATGCGTCTTTTTAAAGATGCCATTCCGCCCCTGTGTAGTTCCTGGATGCGGTAGAGTGCTCTCCACTTCAGACGGCCACAGTTGTTGTCTCGTGTGTCTGGGCAGTGATCACACGAGGCAGCGTTTGTAGATGGTTCATGCTCTCACTGCGAGGGCATGACCATGGCAATGTTGCGGTCGTGCCTTGCTTTCAATAGAAAGCACTCCACTCCAGCCGCCCCCCGTGTCGCTCCTTTTTCCCGGAGGTGCATGATAAGCTGACGTCTTCGTGGAGATCCCCTCTCTCCACTCATCACAAAGCCTGCTCATCCGCTCTCGCTACCCTCGAAGGCGGAGCGGCCCATGGGTATACGGCGATTCCCCAGGTGGATAGGGCTGTTGCGCTCCATCTATGTCCCGGAAACCCTACCACCTGGCAGGGTCTCCCTGTGTTCCCTTCTAAGGCCTGCAGGACGACGTCATCGTTTACTGCCAAAGCCAAAATCGCTGCTGGACAGGCCACTTCCGCCCTGCACGCCATGGCCTTCCTGCAAGTTCACCAGGCCAAGGCGCTCAAAGATCTGCACGAGGGTAGCCCTGATCCCGATGTGTTGCAGGAACTGCGCTCAGCAACCAACGTCAAAAATAATAGTTCCTTTGGTGCCTCTAGCACGGAGTTTGCACGCGTGGCTCTCACTTCCCAACCCGTCTCGGTTACGCAATTCAGTTTGCCAGGCCTCCGCCCCCCTTCACGGGCGTCCACTTCTCCGCAGTACATGGCGAACATGCCAAATCCCTGCGTGTGGAAATCGCTACTCTCTTACCCAAGAAAGGCGGCGGCTTACGACCGATCTTGGACTTGCGACTTTTCAACCAAGCGTTGCACAAACTCCTGTTCAAAATGCTCACGCAGAAACACATTTTAACCTGCGTTCGGCATCTAGATTGGTTTGCAGCGGTAGACCTGAAGGACACGTACTTCCACGTCTCAATTCTGCCTTGACGCCGACCCTTCTTACGGTTCGCGTTCAACGGCCAGGCATATCAGTACAAAGTCCTCCCCTTCGGCATGTCTCTGTCCCCTCGCATCGTCACGAAAGTCGCAGAGGCAGCCCTTGCCCCGCTCTGAGAAGCCGGCATCCGCATACTCATTTACCTTGATGACTGGCTCATTCTGGCCCACTCACAAGAGTTACTATGCGCTCACACAGACCAGGTGCTCAGGCACCTCAGCCGTTTAGGGCTTCAGGTCAACTGGGAAAAGAGCAAGCTCACCCCGTTCCAAAGCATCTCTTTTCTCGGCATGGAGTTAGACTCAGTCTCAATGTCAGCACGTCTCAACAACGAGCGTGCGCAGTCAATGTTGAGGTGCCTTGCCGCTCTCAGGCCAGGCACAACAGTCCCCTTAAAACTTTTCCAGAGGCTCCTGGGGCATATGGCATCCACCGCGGTGGTCGTGCCGCTGGGGTTGATGCATATGAGACCGCTTCAGCACTGGCTTCAGACTCGAGCCTCGAGACGAGCATGGCGCCGCAGCACGCACCGTGTGATCACCTCCACCTGCCGCCAAACATTCAAGCCCTGGACAGACCTCTGTTTTCTACGGGCAGGAGTACCCTTGCAGCAGGTCTCCCGACATGTCTTGGTCACGACTGAAGCCTCCAGATTGAAGCGACGTCTTCAATCTCTACGACATACGTAACCGAGACGATTTCTTTCTGAATAAGTTGGGACACTAGAAAATGTGCTTAAATACATGACTGTCACAGGAAAAACGGGATGTCTGGCCACCCTACTTTGAATGCATATGTCCATATGCAGCTTTCAATGAGTAAAGAAATTATGTTCAATAAAAGAAATGCTTGGTGACAGATCACTATGGATTACAATTAGCATTTTTGATGATATGCAGCAGAGTGCCCCAGCAATAGAATGTTTTTTTTCTGTCATGTTGGATCCATTTTCTCCCATTACTGTAACCATTAGTAGTGAAGTGTCAAGTGATTAATGACCTCCTGCTGGCAGACACTAATGTGCACTGTATCTCTAACCTACTGGTCATCAATTATGTAAATATAGCTCACACCTGAAAATCACTGAAAATATGGCACTAGCTTAATATGAAGCTTATTTACGGTATGAGTTTGGAGTAGGATTCATCATAACTCAATACAATGCTTAAAAACATTTTGATATTACTCAACCTTAGATATATGCAGAATGGTGAATTCAAAAGAGCAAGGGACATCACACACTATCTAAACCCTGAATATGAAGTAGGGTGCATCTAAATTTAACAAAATTCTAAAAGATGTTGGGATTTTTCTTAAACTTAAAGACCTAAATTGCCAATGATACTGCTTTGCTGATGTCAATATTTATAGTGAAAAATGTGTTAAATTTTGTAAACAGAAACTATGTGCTCAGGTATGTACTGTACAGTAGAACAGACAATGAGACAAAGAAAATGACAGAAGAGCACATGGCAAAAGAACATAGGAACCATGTGATCACACTCAACATGGTGTTAGGATCCTGACACCAAAAAACAATAAACAAGACCGACTGAGATGACTAACAGATCCTGACTCCCCCGGCTTTCCAAAGTTGAGTACTACTGGTCCAATCTAACCCATGCTGAATTCTTCTTGTGCATACACCCTGCAGTTCTCATCTTAAAACTGGATCTAAATTATACTATCACAGGGAGGTAGAGTTAATTTTTTATGCACTCAGCAATAATGACAACATGGATGATGGACAAATACAAGGAAAATTAAAGCTGCAAGCAGCGATCCTGCTGCTGCTGTGCCAGGGGAATGTCACTCCAATTTGTTTGTATTTTTTAGCACTTAAATGTTGTTAAGAGTGTATCACAGTGTAAAACATGTAATTTTCTGTTGATACTAGATGGTGCTATGACTGTAACTAAATATTGCCATATAGAAGAGTTCAGGCCGGGACTCTTATAAAACATGTAAAGTTTGGGGGAGATTGGACATTTTATGTTTGAGTTATAACATATATTATGGCAAAACACCAAACTTTGTCAGGCCGCCACAGACACACCGTTCAAAGAAAACTCACAATTTAGCATCACCAAGTTCTTTATCAAATATAATGTTGATCTGAATGTTGCTTTACAGAAAATCAGGCATTAACAGAAGATAAAATTGTAATGTCTATAATGTGTCATCATTGTGTAATTAGATAAAATACGATTTTGAATTGTGTTTAATAAATAATTAATTAATAATTGTATTTATAGCCCCATTGAGCAAGCCGAAGATGACTGTGGCAATGAACACAAAGAGAAAAATAACCTTGGGAGAAACCAGGCTCACTGTTCCCCTCATGTTAACATCATGAATATAATGCCAATATTACTTATGTATAGTGCAAGTCATGGTTTAAAATTATTAAACTAGGTAAGTGTTAAGGGACAGTATTTAAACAGATTTTGTATGAACTGTAAGATTAATGACCAATGTCTTTGAAGTCCATCCTATATTAACTGCAGAAGTTCACATGATGCAATCGTCCTTGTTAATTGACTGATGAAGGGTTTTGTTGGCAATTGATAGTTTATGTATTCCATTTCAAGATTGTAGTTCATCATTAGACGAAGGTGATGCAGGCAGAGATCAGTGAGGTTCATCGCAGTTCAATCTCGCCTGTAATTTAGGTGTTAAGTTTCGGTGTTGTCTGTCCAAGGTTCAGACAATGGCATATGGAGTATCCTATGTCTTATGGTTGGAGTTGGCATCACTTCATCCTCTGAAGTCCATCATAATAGACTGAAGTGATGTATGGCTGGCAAAGGCTGCATGTAGTCATCAATACTCAGAGGCACGTAGCAGCGGAGTCCAACACGAAGCAGGAATGAATCCAACTGGTTCTGGTGACCTCAGGATAGGAGTCTCGATGTTGAGACAGGGAAACAAATAAAAAGATGTAAGCATAGATGCCATTCAATTTATTGTTATAGATCATATAGTTTCTGTTTTTTTTGTTCCAGCAGACCAAACTAAAGCGGCCTAATTGTGTTGAAGGATAAATTAGGTGTATGCCTGGCTAAATAGATGAGTCTTGAGTCTAGACTTAAACTGAGGGAGTGTGTCTGCATCTCGAATGGTGTTAAGGAGACTATTCCATAGTTTAGGAGTCAAATATGAAAAGGATCTACCTCCTTTTGTTAATTTTGATATTCTAGGAAATATTAACAGGCCAGAATTTTGCGATTGTAATGAACTTGATGGAATATAGCGTTGTAGAAGGTCACTTAAGTACTGTGGAGCTAGACTATTCAAAGCTTTGTATGTAGTTAACAGAATTTTAAAATTCAAACAAAATTTAACAGGTAACCAATGTAACGATGATAACATGGGGTGAAATGGGGAGAATTGTGAAATCTCATCAGGTTTTGAAGAAATATAAAGTAGGGTATCATCGGCATAGCAGTGGAAACTTATTCCACGATTCCTGATAATATCTCCCAGGGGAAGCATATACAAGGTTAAAAGCAGAGGCCCTAAAACTGATCCCTGTGGCACTCCATACTTTTGTTTGGTTTGACAATTCCTCATTTAAATAGACAAAGTAGTAGAGGTCTGCTAAATAGGACCTAAACCATGCTAATGCAACTCCACAGATGCCAACATTCAAGAGAATGTCATGATCTATCGTGTCGAATGCAGCACCAAGATCTAAAAGCACTAGAAGTGAAATGCAATCGAGATCAGATGATAAGAGCAAGTCATTTGTAACTCTGATAAATGCAGTCTCTGTACTGTGATGAGGCCTAAATCCTGAATGAAATTGTTCATATATACTATTTCTCTGTAGAAATGAACATATTTGGGAGGATACTACATTTTCTAGTATTTTTTACATAAACGGGAGATTTGAAATCGGTCTATAATTAGCCAGTTCTCCGGGATCAAGTTGTGGCTTCTTAATAAGCAGTTTGATAACTGCCATTTTAAAGTTTCTTGGGACATGGCCTAAGGATAGAGAGGAATTAATAATATTAAGAAGAGTTTCTGAAATTACAAGAGATACCTCTTTTAAGAGCCTTGTTGGTATTGGATCTAACAAACATGTTGTGGCTTTTGATGTTTCGATTAGTTTTGTTAGCTCTTCTTGACCGATGACAGCAAAGAATTGCACGTGAGGAAAATTATTAGACACTGTTTTCTGAGGTGCTATGACAGATGATTGCATAACTCCAATCTGGTTATTTCAATATTATCTGTAAAGAAATTCATGAAGTCATTACTCTTGTGCTGCGACGTAATATCTGGTTCTGTTGAGGCTTTATTTCTAACCAATTTAGCCACAGTACTGAATAAACAGTACACAAATTTTCTATGAGTTTACTAAAATATGCTGACCTAGCAGCTTTTAGTGCCTGTCTGTAGCTACAGACACTATCCTTCCATGCACCACAAAATTCTTATAATTTTATGTTCTTCCACTTGCGCTCCATTTTCCGAGCTGCTCTCTTGAGGGTGATCATTGTACCATGGTACAGGGCTTATTTCCTTAATTTTCTTTAAGTTTGGGGCAGATTGGACCTTGTATGTATGAGTTATAACAACTTCCTGTTTCATGGCGAAACATCAAACTTTGTCAGGCCGTGCAATGAAAACTCAAAAGCTTAGCAATTTAGCATTGCCAAGGCCTTCAGATTAGAATAACCAAATATGAAGTAGGTCTGATGAAATCTGTAGGAAGAGTTGTAAATGTATGAGGCCTGGAAATGGCTAAAACTGAGCAAAAATTTAAGATAAAAATAAAAATATCTGACTTCCTGTTGAGTTTAGGGCATGGGTCCAAGAGACTTTTTGAAGGTATTGGCATGTTATACATGTTTACCTATTTTCTTATATGTAGGTGAAACGTAGCATAAATCGAACATCGTTGAATGTTTGTAGGTGGCGCTATTGTGTCATTTTGACACATCTGATTCTGAAAACCATATCAGATGTAAATATTTGCCACTTCTGATGCGTGTGCTATAAATATATAGCTGTGAGCAGCGATGATGGGCCCAAGCACCATGGGTCCATTTCCACCCGTTGGCTTTTGGAAAACAATGCAAGGTGGACACATACACTTGGCATTTGAAGCAATTTGGGTAAATATAAGAGAACCACTTTAAAGTCTCTTTTAAGAGTCACACTTCCTGCTGCCCGGTGGTAGCGCTATGTCTGTAACCCAAAATCGTCAAATTCATGTGTTTAGCCCCAACATACATCTCAATTTTGATCTAAATCACACATTGCACACAGAAGATTTTTTTTGTCCAGTAATATAATGCCTCACTATGGCAACACCATTCATTATTTCAAAATCTGTTCGCAATTTAGCATCTTCAATATCTTGGCATAATGTTGTCTAAATGTTGTGACAGTCTCATGAATCACCTAGGAGAGAGTATTTAAAAGTTCAGAGAATTAAATATTAAAAAAATCCAAAATGGATGACTTCCTGTTGGGCAAAGCTAATAATTATAATTCTGAAAGTTGTCCAGCTTGATGAGAACTATATATATACTAAATTTGTTGAATAAATAGGGGTGCTACAGAGGCCGTCTTACATGCCCATTTTAAACCAGTTAACTGTCACTGGCCAACAGGTGGGCCATTTGAATGTGGCTATAAACCAAATGCTTTGTTTTACATCAAAATCTCCAATGTTCAAAAACTTGGTATCAAATTAAAGTTTAAAAACGTCTAGGTTACGGATGTAACCTCCATTCCCTGATGGAGGGAACGAGACGTTGTGTCAAAGAAGCGACACTAGGGGTCTCTTTTGAGCGCCTTTTGTATCTCTGATCTATGAGAAAAGGCCAATGAGAAAATGGCAGACAGATGCATGTCCCGCCCCCGGACATATGGGTATATAGGGAGGGAAATGCATCTGTTTCATTCAGGATTTTTCTGAGGAGCTGACAATGAGGTTCGGCCGCAACAGTGGCTCGGTTCAGCGATGTGGTCGGGAGGACACAATGTCTCGTTCCCTCCATCAGGGACATGTTGTGTCGAAGAAGTGACACTAGGGGTCCAATTTAAATCATGCCATGTGCAATCTCGTCAAAGCCTTCTGGTTCTTTAACCCTGACAGGGGGGAATAAGGCGACGTGCCAAGCATGGGAGCAGGCCGCGACTTTTCTCTCTCTATGTTTCTCACATAGAGTTAACGTGGATGGGGCCCTCTTAACGCTATCATATGCATCGGGGAAGGCAATCTTTCCCAGTTTTTCAGGGGGAAAAGAATCTGCGGAGACCACACCTGCCCAGACTGGGGGAGGTAAAGAGTGGTGAAATACATCACATGGGCATTTAGGTCACATGGTGGAAAGTGGCGCGGTGGTGGATCCTGCCTATTGGGAGGGAGGAGTTGCTACAGAGACGGCGACCAGTGGCCAGTGGATATTGCCCAAGGGAGACAAGGGTCCGCTCACAAGGGGACTGCACTGCAGAAAATTCACACAGGGGGAAGTCCACGTAGGAGACCGACCTGTGGAGCACCTATTCCTGTACAGGATAGATTGCGTACCCGCATTGGATTTGGTCAGAGAATTCCTCCGCTGAATTTGCGGACAAGAGGGCTGGGGAGGAGTCATCCAGGGAGCTGAGTGTGATAGCCCAATGTAATGGCATCTACTACCCAGTGGAAAAACCTCTGAATGGATACAGCGTTCCCTTTCTGCTGTCTGCCAAAGCAGACAAAGAGCTGCTCAGAATGTCTAAATCTCTGCGTGTGGTCCAAGTAGATACACAAAGCACGTACTGGACACAGCAACGAAGGGGCTGGGCCTGCCTCCTCTCGGGGCAGCGCTTGCAGGTTCATGACCTGGTCCCTGAAAGGAGTGGTAGGAACCTTGGGTACGTAGCCTGGTCGCGGTCTTAGGATCACATGAGTGTCTGCTGGACCGAACTCCCGATGGAGGCGAGCGCGATCAGCAGGGCCGTCTTCAGGGAGAGGGCCCTCAGTCCAACTGATTCTAGTGGCTCGAAGGGGGGTCTCTGAAGGCCCGAGAGGACCACTGCGAGATCCCAGGTGGGGAACAGGCTTGCCTGGGAGGGATTTAACCTCTGGGCGCCTCTTAGGAACCTGATAATTAAGTCATGCTTACCCAAAGACTTGCTGTCAACTGTGTCATGGTGGGCTGCGATAGCAGCGACATACACCTTTAGGGTGGAAGGGGACAGCCTCCTCTCCAGCCTCTCCTGTAGGAGTAGGAGCACTGACCTAACTGCGCACCTCTGTGGGTCTTCAGCCCAGGAAGAACACCAATCTGCGAACAAGTGCCACTTCAGGGCGTAAAGATGCCTGGTAGAAGGGGCTCTGGCTTGGTTGATAGTGTCTACAACGGTAGGTATTATATCAGCTAGATCTTCCCATCCAGGGGCCAGACTTGGAGGTTCCAGAGGTCTGGTTGCATGCCCTGTCCCTGAGAAAGAAGGCCCTTCCTCAGGGGAATTCGCCTGGGAGGGGCTGTCGCGAGGAGTACAAGATCCGAGAACCAAGTCCGAGTGGGCCAATACTCGGTCGTAAGCCACTGCCTTTCTTGGGTACAATGAAATAAGGGCTGTAGAGACCCTTCTTCATCTCGGTTGGAGGGACAGGCTCTAACACGTCTTTGAGTAAGAGAGTCGCGATTTCCACACTCAGGGATTTGGCATGTTCACCGTGTACTGCGGTAAGCAAGCACCCCCGAAGGGGTGGGGGCTGGCAAATTGAATTGCATAAACGAGTCGAATGGTCCTGGCCAGCCAGCGTGACGGATTGGGAAGTGAGAGCCACGCGTCCAAACTCTGATCTAGGGGCACTAAGGGGACAGTTATTTTTGACGCAGGGTGGAGTGTAATGTGGCGTCGAGAGGCAAGGGTGCGTCCCGAGGCTTTGGTGCTGAGAAAAGACTCGAAGCACTTACCTGGCTCTGCACACACAGCAGGGGGTGGGTTAGTGACTGAGGAGGAGGTCTCGTGGAGGCGTCCTCTGGACTCATCAGAACCGGCTGGCCAGGGAACAGTTATGGGGCTGAAGGCGAAAGGTCTGCGTCCAGCATGCCGGGACTGTTGAGGTGTGGCTGCAAAGAGACCCAGAGACAAAGGAAATAGCTCTTTTATTGAGAATGTGGGTACCGCAGCCCGAAGGGGGTGTGGCAAATGAAATAAATTCAACAAAGGATTCTCCTTACAGCCCTCCACCGGGAAACGAAGTGTTCTTCTTACCAGCTCTGTAGCGAACGTCTAGGTCTCTGGGACTGCTAGGGAGCCTTCCGGGTCCTAGAAGGGGTCTGCGAGACAGGGGGCGTGCGCTTCCTGCGGGGCTGAGAGCTGGGGTTGAGGTAGAGCTGCAAGTTTCTTAGCCGCAGGAGGAGACGGACGGAGCGTGGTCCGTGGCGGCAGGTTTGTGGCAGGGCAGGATGTGTGAGATGGCCTCCATCTGCTTCTTTACCATGGAGAACTGTTGGGCGAAGTCCTCGACGGTGTCGTTGAAAAGGCCGAACTGGGAGACAGGTGCGTCGAGGAAACGTGTCTTGTCCACTTCGCTCATCTCGACCAAGTTCAGCCACAGATGATGTTCTTGAACCACGAGTGTGGCCATCGCCTGCCCAAGTGAACGCGCTGTGACCTTCGTAGCCCTGAGGACTACCCAAGTGCAGATCTTTAAGTGCCTTGGCCTGGTGGACTTGCAAGAGGGCCATGGCATGCAAGTCGGAAGTGGCCTGTCCGGTGGCACTGTAGGCTTTGGAGGTCAGTGAAGACTGTCATCTTACAGGCCTTGAAGGGGAGCACATGGCGACCCCACCAGGTGGCGGCGTTCTCGGGGCACAGATGGATCGCAAACGCTCTATCCACCTGGGGGACCGCCGTGTACCCATGGGCCGCTCTGCCATCGAGGGTAGTGAGAGTGGATGAGCGAGAGGCACGGTGACGGGTGAAGGGTGCCCTCCACAAACTCGTCAGCTCATCATGCACTTCCAGGAAGAAAGAGACCATGGGGGGCTGTGAGCGGCGCGCAGGCCAGAGGAACCAATCATCCAGGCACGAATGCTGTGGGGAGGACGGAGGGTTCCAGTCCAGCCCCACGCTGACAGCGGCCCGGGCAAGCATGTCGGATATCTGGGCGTCATCCTCAGATTGGCCATGCTGTCCCGAAGGCAGGAGCCCAGTCAAGTCATCTGCGTCAGACGCTGGACCGCTCACTGATGCAGCTTTGGGCTCATCCGGTTCGAGGGGCTCAAGAGGATAGGCAGGCTGGCTGTGAGGCGAGCCGCTGTTACCTCGAGCCCGGACGAAAGTCAACGAGCATGCTGGGGGGCGGATTGTTTGCGGGGGCTTACCCGGCAAAACCGCGCCCGCTGCCATCCCCAGATCGCCTCCATCACATTACATTACATTTACATTTATTCATTTGGCAGATGCTTTTATCCAAAATGACTTACAAAAGAGGAAAAACATACGCGAATCATCTTAAGGAGACAGTGGTACGAAAAGTGCCATACTACAAAGTTTCACTATCATCAGAATAGTATACAAAACCGATTTAAGTGCAACAAGAATTGTCATTTTATTTATTTATTTATTAATTTTTTTTTATTGACTGGTTTACTACTCTTGGAAAAGATGTGTTTTTGGCCGTTTTTTGAAGATAGAGAGTGAGTCAGCTTCACGGATTGAGTTGGGGAGGTCATTCCACTAACGTGGTATGATAAAACTGAAAGTCCGGAAAAGTGTTTTGGTGCCTATTTGTTTTGGTATGACAAGGCGACGTTCCTTAACCGACCGCAGGCTTCTGGTGGGAACGTAACTCTGCATAAATGTTTTTAGGTATGCTGGAGCAGACCCAGTGATTGTTCTGTATGCCAGCATCAGGGCCTTGAATTTAATACGTGCATGAACCGGCAGCCAGTGGAGAGAGACAAAGAGTGGTGTAACATGTGTTCTCTTTGTTTCATTAAAGACCAGACGTGCTGCTGCATTCTGGATCATTTGCAGAGGTCTAATTGCACATGCAGGAAGGCCTGCAAAGAGAGCATTACAGTAGTCCAGTCTAGTTATGACAAGTGACTGAATAAGCAGTTGTGTGGCATGTTCAGAGAGGAAAGGTCTTATCTTCCTGATATTGTAGAATGTAAATCTACATGATCTTGCAATCACGTCTTCAATCCCGTGGGAAGAAGGAGCAACGCAGGGGGACGGCTGGAGTGGCGTTCCTTCTGTTGAAGGAAAGCTGTGACCGCAACTGTAAGAACATGACCGCATGGTCATGTTCTTACAGTGAGAACATGAACCATCCACAAATGCTGCCTTGTTGTGATCGCTGCCCAGATGCCCAGATCACTGCCCAGACACATGAGACAGCGCCTGTCAGGAGCGGAGAGCACTCTACCGCATCCAGGAACTACACAAGGGCGGAAGGGCATCTTTATAAAGACCCGTCCTTTTCAACGCCAGCTGTGTATATGCTCTTTTAGAGGAAATAACTCTTTTAGGGAAATAAACTCTTTTATTTAAACACCACCCAGAATCCGGTTGTTATCGAATCTTGGTTCCGATTCCAATCATTTTTTGGAGAGAAATAAGAGAGCAAATACTTCAAGAACAAAAATGTTTAGGCTATAACAGTAAACTGCCAATTGTGACAGTTCCCCTTCATTTATAAAAATACATATTTCACTTTTTTACAAGGAATGATCAACAAAAACAATTACAAACCAAAAATGTTAAAGGAAATATAACACAAAAAATATAACATAACAAAATATGTAACAGTTATTGGAAGCAGTAATGTCATAGAGATTCTGCAATGCAATATCAGCAACACTTTTGAAGAAAAATCAGCATGTCTGCCTTCTCCGGAAAGATGTGTGATCTCTTTGGGCTGTATCCCCAAGTAGTAATATGGGGCTGCTAATATTAGCTGTATCTACATTTACATTTACATTTATGCATTTGGCAGACGCTTTTATCCAAAGTGACTTACAGTGCACTTATTACAGGAAGCAACCTGGAGTTAAGAGCCTTGCTCAATGACACAATGGTGGTGGCTGTGGGGATCGAACCAGCAACCTGTATCTTGTGCGGCAAACATGGTACATTCCTTTAGATTCACGCTGTGTTGAAGTAAATGCTTCATCATATTGGAGGTGCTTCCTCCCTTGCATTTTGCGGTGTTGTTATCAATTTTAGCCTAGATTAACCAAACTTTGGAGCATTTGCAAGCAGTCAGACTCCATGGCAGACGGGGCTTGGCCCATGGCGGCAGGCTTGCGGCGGGGCAGGATGTGCGAAATGGCCTCCTTCTGTTTCTTCACCGTGGAGAACTGCTGGGCGAAGTCCTCGATGGAGTCGCTGAAGAGGCCGAACTGGGAGACAGGGGCATTGAGGAAACGAGCTTTGCCGGTCTCACGCATCTCGACCAAGTTCAGCCACAGACAACCTGCACCTACAACACATCGGGATCAGGGCTACCCCTGTGGAGTAAATACAGTTATTTTACAGATATTAAAATTACACATATAAAAATAGAATTATTACAGCCATTATGGCATAATTATGTATAATAATTCTATAAAAAAAGAATTCCATTTTGCAAAAAAAGAATACAATAATATAAAAAAAAAACATTAAAAACTAGAAAAGGAATGTACATCAAGACACATTTTGAATGTTGGTTTGATCTAGTCTTGTCTGAAAGTTTAATGAAATTTTAGAATAGGCAGACTGTCAGACATAGATAAACATACCTGAACCAAAATTTGTGTATTAAAATATAACACAGTACTCTCTTGACAGAAGTAAACAAAGGAGGCATCATAATTTGTGACTGAATCATACAACTGGGTTCAGCTCATTGAACCATATAATACACCTGCTGTTATATATAGCTAATAGCTTTTTACATGCATAGTTGACAGTCTGGTCAGTGTAGTATTATAATGTACTTAACAATATAAGACATTTTATAGTGTATGCAAAAGTTTTGGCATGCAAGCTACTGTGCCGTCATTAGTTATTTATTTCATATGAACTTAGAACATTAAGGTTGCTGTAAATTAAACAATTTTACAAACTTAAGGGTTAGGTATAGGGATAGTGTTAGGTTTAATGATAGGGATAGGTTTAGGGTTGCTGCAGGATAAACACAACAAACACAGTGAATGAGTGTAGCATTCAACTCTTGCAAGACCATATCACCTGTTGTTTAAAAGGGGTTTAACTTGTAGTGGTTGTGACTTGTAGTGGGTGTAACTTTTGCAGGATGCAGACAGGCCCTTCTCGTGTTTGACACCCCTGATGTAGAGTGCTGCTCGAACAGCAGGTGGGATATTTGACATCTGCGATTAGTGCGATTAATCGTACTTGACATCACACATCAGCTAAACCCCATTGGCGGAATTGAAAATAGGCATGTTTAAAAAAAAGGTGTATCCTCTGCATAGAAATAGGGTAAGCGGGTCCACCGTTGTGTGCAACTGATCCTCCCTGATCTCTCCCCATTAGTAAATGTTCGACAAACATTGAGAGAGAAGTACTCGGGTTAAATGAATTTCTTCAAGAATTATAAAATAACATCTGAAATTACTATGCAATTATAATTATTAATTATAAATAGTTGTTAAAAATGTATACAAAAAAAGGTTTGTTTTATTTTCTTTCTTTTCGTTCCTTATCCATTTCTAATATCTTGGTGGAAATAATTAAATTTCTTTAGGGAAACATTTAGTCGAGAAGTGCGTTTTAAAGAAGTTTAATTTCTAAAAGTCAGAAAAGTTGACAGGGCCAAAAGTGCTCATTATTGCAACACCAACAAACATGTCTTAGATAATAGTACTCCTTATTTTTATTTTCTTTCAGTAGTTGTTTGTTAAGTGCAAGCACTATGATAATGCTTTTAGCAAGAAACCATACTTGAACGCCCCGCGACCCTGTACACAGGATAAGCGGTTGACGATGGATGGATAGATGGATACTTGAACGCATTGGACAAAATATACTATTATGTGTTTTAAGTCTCAAATAGAGGGGGAAGTCAAAGATAATACAAAAAAAACTAGTGAAGGAAGTAGGCAAGTTTCTCAAAATGAGGAAGCTTGCAGATAGTTCCATATACTTTTTAGGTTTTTGTCAGTACAATGAGAGCAACATAAAAGTTCAAACAAACAGAGTTTTAGTACATCAGCATTTATGCACAGTTTCAGAAATTAAATGTGACTCTTAAAAGAGTTCCTGAATTGGCAGCTTTTTTTTTAAACTATCCATTGAGTTTTTGGCCATACCACATCCTGTTCAGCTAGACACCATTTGAACATGGTATGCGGTCGCTGACTGAAGTGAGGTGAGTTAAACATTTCATAAGGTAAATATATATATATATATATATATATATATATATATATATATATATATATATATATACACCCCCCCCCCCCCCCCAACTATATTTAATGTATGTATAAAAGAAGTTTGTGTTAAACATTTAAAGTATTTTTCATGTGAGACTTTTTGTATTTACTATGGGATGGGTAGTTAATTGATGACTGCATTGATCTTTAAAAAGAGAAAAAGAAGAAGCAAAATGTTAACAAAAATCTAATATATAGTTATATATGAACTATTAAATATAAAATCATTATATATGTAATATATAATATTAAATCCAATATTTCATAAGTCTATTAATATGAAACCACGTAAATGTACGAAAAAGTTCTAGTGAAATACGTTAAATGATCTGTATCATTTCTCCAAACAGCACTTTGTTGTGGCATTATTGGATCACTCATTATATTGTCACTTTGAAGTAAATGTTACAAAGCTGTTTCAGAATGTCAGATCTTTTAGATCTTATAGTCTCCTCGTGATTCTTTTTAAATGGCAAATATTCATGTTTTTTAATTATTTATTAAATGTGTTGAATATTATTAGTTTATATATATTAGTTTGTATTATATATAAAAATCCTGAACATTTGTATTTATGTTTTCATATGTAATAGTGAAATGCTATATATCAAAATGAAATAAACTGAAAATGAAATATGCATACATTTATTTAATACAACATATATTTATATAATACATTTATACACGCGTTTAGAAACGTTATCTGTGGCAGCTGGAGATTTAAAGCCTTTGATTATTATCTAACATTCTTGAATATTTATTTATATTTATATATATATATATATATATATATATATATATTTATCTAATTCTTTATACATCTACATCTTTAAATAGGATAACATCATGCGCATTTTAAAGCACCTAACACATTTTGTAATATCCCACTGAAATATTATAAAATAGATAGAGATAAAATAAAAATAAAAAAAACGCATCATTTTTTATTTAAACAACTGACCAGTTACACACATCTCTGTTACATTAATGCTTCAGTCTGTTGTTGTTGTTGCTTTGTTTGTAATTATTGAGTTCTGATGCAGCAACCACATTTTCCATTACAAACATTACATTTTGCTACAATAACAATTACCTTTTTTTCTCAACCAATCTGGTTTCTTCTGTATGGAATCTTTTGTGGTCTAATCGACTTTTGAGCATCAAATCAACTACTCTATACTGCCTCTCATGAATTAACATGAAATCCTAAGGCTCTGGCACAGTGGCTGTGTTTGGCTGTTTTTGTTTTTTGTCTGTTTGTTTTGTGTGTGTTTTAGGAAATTGGCGAAAGAGCTTGTTTGAATCAGGGACAGATTATGACGGATTTGCAAAGGCCCTGGTGCCAATTATCTCCAAGGTTCGTTGTTCATGCCCCAAAATTTTTTTCAAGCAGGGGGATCACCAAACTAGATCGTTCAGCCTTAAAGCCCAGGGCACCCCCAGGCAGTCAAGATACCCCTGGTAGTCGAGGGCCCCTGGACACTGGCCCAATTTGCCCGGTTGGTAATCTGTCCCTGGTATGAATGAATGAAATCTGATGAACTATGTTGTCAGTGATCTAATAAGTGTGTCTTATCATTGGTCAATTATATATCATTTTTGGCCATGTGGTCAAACTGTGGTCTTACTTTCTTGGACAACTAGATAACAGGTGTTCAGATTATTATGCACGTAGTTAAAAAGTGTGCTCAGTAATAAACTTTTTTTTTCATTAAGGTTTATTTAAGTTTATTTAATTAGGTTAGTTGGTTATGAAACAAACAATGTCACATACTATTTTCACTGCTTGACTTCAGTGTGAGCGGATGCTTCTTAGTCATTTAAGTGCTTGAAATTCCCCTTGAACACATCTTGGGAGTTGGCTTAAGATGTAAAAGAGTCTGAATGTTATTGCAAAAGACTTGGCCACTTCCTCTTTCTGCATACTAGGTTCTCAATGGTGCATGTTCTTGTTTCAGTTGTTGCAACACATTATACAAACATTCTTGTAATTATTTTAGAAAAAAATGCATTTGTCAAAAAAAATTAAACAATAATTTAAGTATAATTTTCCATTAAATTATTAATTAATTGTAAGTTTTTATTATTTATTTATAATAAAGTATATATATATATATATATATATATATATATATATATATATATATATATATATATATATAATGTTTAGCATATCCCCCTGGCTGTATGTTTATATATATATATATATATATATATATATATATATATATATATATATATATATATATATATATATATATGTAAGGTAGGCTAAACATTATGAAAATATATTAAATGACTCACATATAGAAACAGATTTAATTGTTTTCTTATTATGTGAATGAAAAATAGTCTTGATATATATTTGAATTTCTTTTTCAAGGACCAAAAACAAAGGTTGGGTTTTACTGTACTTACATGTATATGAAATTTAGCAAAAATTAAAATTAAGTTTATAATATAGGATTTTTTTCCTTTTTCTTTGAGGGATATTAGTAAAATCATATATAACGTTTTCTAAACACAAAGAAAAAGTGGGGTCAATGTTATCAATTATAAATCTAGTCAAATCTTTCCAAAATTTCTTTACATGAGCACAATGCCAAAATAAATGAAATAAGGTTTCAGCCAATTTATTGCAAAAAGAACAGTTCAAATCAGTATCTTTTTAAAATTAACACAAAAAACTATTTACTGGATAGTATCTGTGTACATTTTCTAAGTTATTTACTTAACTTTATTTACCGATAAATAAGTCCAGATGGCCTTCCAAATTACTTTCACCAGTCTATTCCAATAAACAATACAGTTTGGCATGGTGACAATGTCTTTTTGAAGTAAAGAACGAATAGTTTTATTAACATTTAAAACTCTGGGGGCAAAACAAAGTTTCCCAATTGCAGTATCAAAAAAATCATAAGCAGAAGGGGGCGCAATATTATTTTGAGTATTAGCTCTGAATAATGACAAGACTCTTATGGGAATTGCATCCATGACAATAGAAAATTACTTGGTGTCACTGGGCATATGGTTTAGACATCTAGAAACTCAGAAAAATTCTTGATTTAATAATTAATTGACTTGTGTTATGCCTGCTAAAAAACATCTTTCAAAAAATAATGATTTATTTTTAAATACTATATTGTAATTGTTCCAAATTAAATATCTACGGAGTGAAAAGTTATTTACATTTACATTTATGCATTTGGCAGACGCTTTTATCCAAAGTGACTTACAGTGCACTTATTACAGGGACATTACCCCAGAGCAATGTGGAGTTAAGTGCCTTGCTCACGGACACAATGGTGGTGACCATGGGGATCGAACAAGCAACCTTCTTATTAACAGTTAGGTGCTTTAGCCCACTATGCCACCACCGAATGTTTGTATATCTGGGAAGCAAGATAAGTTCAGAGGGATTTTGTCAATTTTGTAATTGCAAATCAAGAGAAATAAGACCACCTAATTTGTAGAAAACAAAATTGGGTATAAAATTCCAAAGAGAATTTGGATTTAGAATGAAATGAAATGTCAATCCACCTGTCTCAAGTTGTGACCAGCTGTAAATATGTATGCAATACGTCAATGAACACTGACTGGAATTTATAGCCTCTGCTGATGTAAACATTGGACGCACCTGGCACAGTAGCTATAAATAGATGCTTCACCGGTGCATCATCAGATTTTTCGTCTTCAGAGCCATTCTGTGCTGTGTGCTATCACAAACCTGTCAAACTTTCTTTCCTCTGTCAGGAGTTAGATTCTGTTAGGCAGTGCGCAGTGAACCGTTTCTCCTTTATGTTTCCTCTGAAAAAAAGAAATCTATCTACCTAAAATGACTGAAAGTCAAGGCAAACGATGCGTGTTCCCCTGTCTCCGCTCTGGCCGAGAGGGACATGCATCAGTTTTGTTTTGTTTGTTTGGGGGGAAGAGCATGCTGCTCTCGGGGCGAGCGAGAGCATTTTGATCTGCTTTCGGGCAAAATGCTTCACGCTCGCCTCGCTTACTTCCGGGAGTCAGCACCCACACTTCACTCGTGGGGCTCTCGCATGGATCTGGCTGAGGAGCGAGAGATGGGTTCGTCCCTTTTGCTCGCTCCCTCTCCAGATCCAGCTGGTCCTTCCCATGATCTCGAAGCATGCTCTGGCGCCTCTTCAGTTCATGAGGTGGACCGTGAATCTCTTGGTTCAACTGATTTCGAGATATCCACCTCCGAGTATTCCGGGTTTGATAATAAATCAGCAGAGGAATTACTCGACGTGGTTACAAGTGCTGTGGCCAGGCTTAAGATAGACTGTCCACACCAACAAGAGACCCCCAAACACTCCAAATTGGAGGATAGATTTCTGTCTGGTGGCCGGGGGAAGGGAACACCTCATCAGTCCCTTCCCTTCTTTGATGACCTCCATGACGAGCTTTCTCATTCATGGCGGAAACCTTATACGTTGATATATTCGACTATTGTGGGTGCTGAGGCACGGGGGTATTCGATGATGCCGCCGGTTGAGGAGACACTTGCGGGTTATCTCTCACCGGGCTCGGCATCATCGCTGAAAAGACCCTCCCTCCCCACGAAGCTGTGCAGGACCACCTCCACGCTAGTGGGGAAGGCGTATCAAGCGGCGGGTCAGGCCGGTGCTGCTCTGCACACCATGGCGGTACTACTGGTATACCAGGCTGATCTGCTTAAGGACCTGAGTGCAGGTTCCGGGCTCGACGAGGAAGCATTTTCTGAGCTTCGTCGAGCCATGGACCTATCTCTACGTGTGACCAAACAGACAGCCTGTGCTATTGGCCAGTCTATGTCAGCTTTGGTCAGCACCTGTGGCTCAACCTATCGGGCATCAAGGACAAAGATAAAGCTTTCCTCCTTGATGCCCCGGTTTCGCCTTCTGGACTTTTCGGAGACGCCATGACTATGGTTATCTCCATGTTCCAGGAGTCAAAAAGCCATGAGAAAGCATTTGGGCATTTCTTTCCTCGCCGCACTCAGGGGGCGGGGCCGTCGGCATCCCGTCCTGCTAGAAGGGAGGCTCAAAAACAGAGCGTGGCGAGTCGTGCTCCCCCTCGTAGTGACTGGGGAAAGATCCGATCTTAGATCTTCGAGGCTTGAACTGCTCAGTCAGGGTGTTCAAGCTCAAGATGCTAACTGTCAAGACAGTCGTGACACAATTTCAACACTACTATTGGCTGGTCACGATCGATCTTATGGACGCATATTTTCATATAGAAATTCTGCCACAGCACAGGAAATTCCTGAGGTTCACTTTTGGGGGCGAAGCATTCCAGTATCGGGTTCTTCCAGTCGGCCTAGCCCTATCACCCCGTACATTCACGAAATGCACGGATGCAGCACTGGCTCCTTTGCGACTCCAGGACATCCGCATTATGAATTACATAGACGATTGGCTGATATTGGCACAGTCTCAAGAACTGGCGGTTTAACACAGGGATATCATCTTAGCTCACCTGGTTTCTCTGGGTCTGAGACTCAACGTCAAAAAGAGCATTCTCTCTCCAACCCAGGAAATCACTTATCTGGGAGTTATATGGAATTCGATCACGATGCGGGCACAATTGTCTCCCGCTCGGATCTTTTCCATTCAGAACACCCTGAGCGAAGTCAGGCTAGGCCAAGGTTGCACTGTTCTTCAGTATCAACGCATTCTAGGTCTCATGGCATCTGCGTCCACGGTGATCCCTTTGGGCCTTCTGCATATGAGACCGTTTCAGCTGTGGCTAAAAGCCAGGGGATTTCACCCAAGGGCCAGTCCCCTAAGGCAAATAAAGGTTACGCAAGTTGATGGCGGTATTTCTGGCCCTGAAATACTTCCTCCAGCATCTGAGAGGCTGCCATGTCTTGGTGCGGGTGGACAACACAACAGCAGTCTCCTACATAAATCATCAAGGAGGTCTACGTTCACGCCATCTGAATTCCCTGGCACGTCGGATTCTCCTTTGGGCCCAGGGCAAATTCCTTTCACTCAGGGCAGTTTACATCCCTGGATGCCTTGATGTGGGAACAGTTACCGATGGGTAGTGGAAACTCCACCCGATGGCAGTTCGCCAGCAAGGGTCTTGCCTCTTACTGATAGCGCCACGCTAGCCGAACAGGGTATGGTTCTCTGAGTTAATATCTCTCCTCGACGGCTCGCCTTGGGCGATTCCGAACAGAAGGGACCTTCTGTCTCAGGCACAGGGGACTTTATTTCATCCCCGGCCCGAGCTGTGGAACCTTCATGTTTGGCCCCTGAGGGGTTCCAACTGAGGGCAACAGGGCTTTCACCTGAGGTTATCGAGACCATTTTAAGTGCTAGGGCTCCCTCTACCAGAAGGATCTACGCCAATAAATGGGGTGTCTTTGAAAAATGGCGCAGTACACATAATGCAGATCCAGTTAACTGCCAGATTGCTTCAGTTCTGGACTTTCTGCAGGAAAAACTGTCAGCAGGCATTTGCCCCGCCACTCTCAGGGTTTATTGGCCGCCATTTCGGCTTACCACGCCCTGATTGACGGGGCGCCTCTGGGGAGACATCCTCTACTCGCCCGTTTTATTCGTGGAGCCAGGCGACTGCATTCCCTACGGCGGAGCAGGAAAGACTTCATGGAGTTTGTCCATCCGTGCCCTTCAGACCTATGTCCACCACACTAGCCAGTGGCGTAAGTCAGGGCAATTATTCATTTGTCATGGGGGCCGCAACAAGGGGGCAGCCGCCACCAAGCAGACTATGTCGCATTGGGTGAGGGACGCTATTGCCCTGGCCTACGAGGCGCGTGGTCAAACTTCGCCTGTAGGCATCAGGGCTCACTCTACCAGAGGGGTCGCCTCCTCTCAAGCCTTGGCCAGAGGGGTCCCTCTGCAGCATGTTTGTGATGCGGCAGGCTGGTTCTCTCCACACACATTCATTAGATTCTACAGCTTGGATGTTCATGCCACTCCGGTCTCTTATGTCCTTGAGTCGACATCTCAAACCCATGTCTGAGCCCTCTCACGCTCTTGTGAGCACACTGCACAACCGTGGGGGGTCCGGACAGCCACAGTGCGGCGGCGTGGGTATTCTTGTTCCCAAAGCGCTCTTCAGCGCAGCATCATAGTGAAGCTTTTTGTAAAGGGAACGTCTCAGAGTTCCGTATGTACATACGTAACCCAGAGATGTTTTGTTTCTCCAAAGAAAATTAAATAAAGCAGTATCAATAGCTTTACACATCTCCTTAGAAACTTCGAGTGAAGTGGCAGCATAGACTAATCATGACAGTCCCTCAGCTTTACACAACTAAACTCTACCTTTTAGGGATAAATCCCTCAAAAGACAGTTTTAGTCTTCTGAAGAATGGGATCAAAATTGTTCTTATATCTAGGTTTTTGATCTTTCGAGATAACAATCCCCAAATATGCTACTGAATACTTCACTGGGATATTAGCAATATGTTGTAACTGACTGTCTTTAATAGATAAAAGTTCACATTTGCTGATGTTTAAACTAATGCCAGAAGCTATATAAAAGGCATCTACTACTTTAAGAGCAGCTGAGACCTGATATTGATCTTTCAGGAACAGTGCAATATTGTCTGCTAACTGGGATTTGATAATATTCCTGCCAGCAATAGATATACCATTTAAGTGGCTTGATTTAACATAAATATTCATAAGCAGTGTACTGAACAAAAAAAAAGATAAGGGGAGATTGGACAACCGTGTCTAATACCAAGTTTTAATCAAATCTAGAGGATGAACCACCTTTAAATTTAACAGAACAGTTTGCATTCCTATACATTGTTAGTTTAGCTTTACAGAAGAAGTCTCCAAACCCAAATTTTTGTAATGACCTAAAAATAAAAGCATACTCCACCGTATCGAACACTTTATAGAAATCTAAGAAAATAATAAATCCATCATCAGTACTTAAATGTGAGTAGTCCAACAAGTCTAAGACTAATCTTATATTATTTGAAAAATTTATTTTCTTTAAGAAGCCAGATTGGGCCTCATCTATAAGGGGGTCCATAACTGACTTGATTGTATTTGTAAAGATTAAGGCAAAGATTTTTAATCATTATTTAATAGAGAATTGGTCTCCAGTTATCTAACAGCAATGGGTCTTTTTTGGTTTTGGAATCAATGTTATTAATCCTTGAGTTAAAGTAGGTGGAAGAAATTGATTCTCTATACTCTCTATATAAACCTCTTTAAGAAAGGGGCAATAAGATCAGAAAAGCCTTTATAAAAGTTTTATTTGTATAAAATTATTAAGATTTGTTAACCTTAATAAGTGCGATAGCATTTAGACCTCCTCAGTAGTCAATGGTCTTAAAATTAATTCCAGAAGTCAGTGCTGGCTCAGCGGTTGAGGCTCTAGGTTACTGACCACAAGGTCCCAGCACCGCCAAGATGCCACTATTTGGCCCTTGACCATATCTGCTCCAGGGTTGCCATATCATGGCTGACCCTGCACTCTGACCCCAGCTTAGCTGGGATATGTGAAAACAAATACATTTCACTGTATATACGCAGGGTGTATAATGTGTGACCAAAATAAAGGCTTCTAAATAGAGTTCAGATATAGAGAGGGAGAATGTTCACAGAATTTGGATGAATATAACCTACTATAAAATCCTGTACAAAATTTGGATATAACTTGGTCATCTGTGACATCCTGATATGACTTCCATGACCTTAAGAAGGCTCCTTCTGCCTTATTCTTATTTCATTCGTACAATTCCAGTTGTAGGGTGATTAACTTAGCTTGTTCGTCTTCATTTGGACATGTTTTTGAGGAGAGGACAGCTAATCTTGAAATAATATGGTCCTCCTGAATACAGCTTTCTTTTGCCATTAAGCTTCCCTGCTTTCTAAAGTATTGGCAACATCAAATTTAAGTAGCTCCCAATTACTGCAGAATTTCTTTTCTAAAAGTGCTTTATACCAATGGCATAAAATAAGATTTTAAACTTTGTTTTAATATGTTCATATTGCAGTAATGAACTATTAAGTTTCCAATATGAACTTCTACCCATAGCATATTGAGCAGTGCTGAGGTTAATGGAAATAAGAACAGCCTTATGGTCACTGAGCGGTGAAGGAATCATATTAACAAAGACATCTGAGGATTGTATACTCACAGATACTAATCAATAATCCAATAATCTATACGAGATTGTCTATTACCAGACTTGTTTCTCCAAGTATACAGCAAGAATCAGGAAACTTATACCTCCATATATCAACCAAATTAAATTTCTCCATAAAATATTTGTGGTTTGCATTTTGAATATAAGATGGTCTTGATGGTAAACAATCAATTAAGCCATCCATGACAATATTAAAATCCCCCCTACGATAGGAGAGAGATCCGGAAATTGCGACAGTCCCTGAAGGATACGTTCTTCTAAAGTTTCAAATAAATGATCGTTTTCATATTTAGAATTATGTTCATAAACATTTGCAATTAATAATATAGTATCATGAACTTTGAGAATTTGGCACAAAAAATGTCCTGATCCATCACATTCTGTATGCAGAATCTCCCCGGTGAATCTGTATTTAGAGAGATAACACCGGCGGAGCGCTCAGATCCATGTGCACACCAGATGTCGTTACCTCATTATGTCCTCCAAAAACGCACATCATCATGAATCGAATGAGATTCTTGAAAAAAACAGAAATCAGTCCTATGTTGTTTAATAAATAAAAATAAAGCTTTCCGTTTGACATGCTGTCTGAAACCCCTGGCATTTAGTGTACAGGTGCTGGTCATATAATTAGAATATCCTCAAAAAGTTGATTTATTTCAGTAATTCCATTCAAATAGTGAACCTTGGGTATTATATTCATTCATTACATACAGACTGATATATTTCAAATGTTTATTTTATTTAATTGTGATGATTAAAACTGACAACTAATGAAATTCTCAAATTCAGTATCTCCGAAAATTAGAATATTACTTAAGACCAATACAAAAAAAGGATTTTTAGAAATGTTGGCCAACTGAAAAGTATGAACATGAAAAGTATGAGCATGTACAGCACTCAATACTTAGTTGGGGCTCCTTTTGCCTGAATTACTGCAGCAATGCACGTGGCATGGAGTCGATCAGTCTGTGGCACTGCTCAGGTGTTATGAGAGCCCAGGTTGCTCTGATAGTGGCCTTCAGCTCTTCTGCATTGTTGGGTCTGGTGTATCGCATCTTCCTCTTCACAATACCCCATAGATTTTCTATAGGGTTAAGGTCAGGCGAGTTTGCTGGCCAATTAAGAACAGGGATACCATGGTCATTAAACCAGGTACTGGTAGCTTTGGCACTGTGTGCAGGTGCCAAGTCCTGTTGGAAAATTAAATCTGCATCTCCATAAAATTGGTCAGCAGCAGGAAGCATGAAGTGCTCTAAAACTTCCTGGTAGATGGCTGGGTTGACCTTGGACCTCAGAAAGCACAGTGGACCAACACCAGCAGATGACATGGCACCCCAAACCATCACTGACTGTGGAAGCTTTATACTGGACTTCAAGCAACTTGGATTCTGTGCCTCTCCTCTCTTCCTCCAGACTCTGGGACCTTGATTTCCAAAGGAAATGCAAAATTTACTTTCATCAGAGAACATAACTTTGGACCACTCAGCAGCAGTCCAGTCCTTTTTGTCTTTAGCCAAGGCGAGACGCTTCTGACGCCGTGTCTTGTTCAAGAGTGGCTTGACACAAGGAATGCGACAGCTGAAACCCATGTCTTGCATACGTCTGCCTCTTTAGCAATGACATTTTGTGTCTTGCCCTCCTTGTGCAAGATGTCAATGGTCGTCTTTTGGACAGCTGTCAAGTCAGTAGTCTTCCCCATGATTGTGTAGCCTACAGAACTAGACTGAGAGACCATTTAAAGGCCTTTGCAGGTGTTTTGAGTAAATTAGCTGATTAGAGTGTGGCACCAGGTGTCTTCAATATTGAACCTTTTCACAATATTCTAATTTTCTGAGATACTGATTTTGGGGTTTTCATTAGTTGTCAGTTATAATCATCAAAATTAAAAGGAATGAACACTTGAAATATATCAGTGTGTGGAATGAATGTATACATTATACAAGTTTCACTTTTTGAAGGGAATAACTGAAATAAATCAACTTTTTGATGATATTCTAATTATATGACCAGCACCTGTAACTATAGACAATGACAGAACGAAAGAGAAAGGTGATTGAAAAAAATAAGTGAGACTACAAGAACAAATGGAAGGAAAAAACACTTTTAGGCTTGTTAAAATATGGTCATTATGTCCTAAGTTGTATATTGTGTAATGTAATGCTGTACAGTTCTGTGTTTAGCATATGTTTATGCCACAAGAGGGCACTAAAGTGCAAACTATGGAGGATGCGTTTGCGTCATTATGTTTGTCCTTTTTGACTTGCCATAGTTCATCTTCAGGCTGTCTGACCATGAGACTGATGTGTCTGCAGCTAAAATTAAAATGCCAAGAACGGCTAAAGATGACTCAAAATGTCTCCGTCCATTCTTTTCCTCTGAATGCAACGCTAGCTGAAACATAACTCAACAAGGCTGTTAGAAATGCGAAACAGAAATTCTTATGGTCAAGGAATCTGTCCTTACTAAAAATAAAATAAAAACTTTGAAGACAAAATGGGCTTCATATAAAGTCAAATATGTTTACAAATCCCATGTTGGTTTATAAGAACAAAAAGGCAACCCTTCGATTACCTGAAAAGTCACATTCTTCATTGCAGAAGATAGAGTTGTGAGAAAGCAGTAGACTATTGCGACATTTCCTCATCCATCATGATGGGATCATTTCAGTCCCGGCAACAAAGGCATATCATTAGTAATAAAAAAAAATGAAAAATTAAAAGACAAAAAGGTCTTTGTTTGAAATCAAATATGTCTACAAATCCCACGTTGTTTATAAAGCAAAAAGGTAATCATCCAACTCTAGCAGGGTTGTACTCCAGCAAAAATTGAACATTTCCTCATCCCTCATGTTGGGTTAATTTTGGTCCTGACAACAAAGGCTCATCCTCCAACAAAGTAAGCAGATTTCCCCTGGAGACGGGCTTCATTTACTGCAGGCCACAGCTGGAGATGTCATGCTCTGCCCATCTTCGAAAGATCTTCTGCAATGAAGAACGTGACTTCTCTGGCAAACTAACTTTTTTGCCGCTTTCCAAACAAAGTCATGAATCACCCTGGATGTAAACTGAATAATTATTCCTCTGGGTTTATCGATATTGGACAGCTCCTTTCCCCTCTTCTAACCCAGACGATGCAGTGTGTCATTGAGACTGGGGAGTTTGTCTTCTCTGTAGACAAGAAAGCGTGACATATACAAATAGCTTCTTGTCGCATGTCTTGTTTATCGGGCTCCGGTACTCTGAATAAACGGAGATTCCATCTTCGTGAATAACCCTCTTACTCTGCTGTGCGCAACTCAGCTGAGCCCAGACACACCTCATCATTAGAGATGCGCTTCTCAAGAACTGCAGATTTCTCCTTAATGTCTTATCTCAGCACATGAAAAGTGAGTCCCTCACTTCGCAGGGTATTATCAGAGATCAGTTTCTCCAATGCATCAGATCTAGAGTTAATGAGCTGCGAAAGTTGTAGGACTACGTCAGAGATCTCCATTACAGCAGCAGAAGTAGGTAACTGCTCCGATTTAACTTTCTTTGGTGCAGGTGATTTGCTGTTGTTTAAACAACTGATAGCCAACATTTTTAACTATAGATGTAATAATTAGATGATCGCTTTACTTAAAATAACAATTTAGATTCAGCGGTTCTCCTTAGACCATGTGCTTAGGTCGCCATCTAAGAGCCTCCTCCCGGTTAGAAATGCATCCTGAGTGTGGTCCAACTTAATGTCATGTCATGCTGACTTATGCCAAAAAAAAAACATTGATGTTGAGGCGCCTGTGCCAGGCAGTGCAGTGTGGCGCAGTTGCTCTCCCCCGACTTCGCTGAATAAAGGCATGATGGGAAATGACTTGCGGATGACAAAGCTTAATGCTCAGTTGCTTAAACAACCATGATGTTTCATTATCTTCTAAAAATTTTAGATTTTTTATCTCTAATATCATGTTTTATGTGTATACATTTTCTGTGAATATTCCCAACACTTTGACAGTGCAAACTTTGAATGGGATATATGATTTTTATTATATTTCTGAAATATCTAAAATATGTGTCTTTATTAAACTAAAAATGGATGGAAAGACACGTCTTATAGGCGAAATTAAGTGTCTTTTTCATCATATTTATTTTCATTTTAAAGTAACAAGAATTTAGATTACATCCACTTTATCAGCAATAGTACATGAATGTGAATCTTGTGATATCTGCCTTTGATCTTGAAGGTGGCTGATCCACTACAAGAAGAGAAAACAGTCCGAACTGTCCGACAGCACGTATTTCACTCCTCCCCAGACTGCAGTGGTCTCTCCTCTACTTTCAAGGTGAGACATTTGGCATCTCAAACGAGCCTATTGTAATGTTTGGATGTATATTTCTGAAGGAGAGGCGACTGCCTTCACGGAGAGGTAGCTTTATAGTGAGTAAAATGTCTCGGTTACGTATGTAACCTCCGTTCCCTGATGGAGGGAACGAGACGTCGTGTCGAAGAAGCGACACTAGGGGTCTCTCTTGAGCGCCGAAAGATACCTCTGATCTATGAAAAAAGGCCAATGAGAGTTGGCGAACAGTATTTGCATACTCCGCCTCCGGATACGGATATAAAGGCGAGAGAAATACGTTCGTTCATTCAGGATTTTTCTGAGGAGCCGGGAGTGTTCCGTGCACCTCAGCGGCTCGGCTCAGCGACGTGGCCGGGAAGACACGACGTCTCGTTCCCTCCATCAGGGAACGGAGGTTACATACGTAACCGAGACGTTCCCCGTCTGTCGCTCACTTCGACGTCGTGTCGAAGAAGCGACACTAGGGGTCCACTTCAAAACTCGCCATGCGCTGAGCCGTGTACGTGTACTGCTGACACAGAAGCAGGCAGGTATTTGCACGTGCACAAGCGACCATCTGTGTTCAGGCTGCACGTACTCTTCCCTAATGCCCCGAAAAAGCGTCAGAATCCTTTTGGTTACCCTAGGGGGGAACAAGGTGACGCTCCCAACTAGGGAACTGGCCAAGCCTGGCTGGGCCTCTTTTCTCTTTATGTTTTCTCGGCATAGAGCAAAAGCAGCCAGGGCCCTTACCGCATCGAGGGAAGGGGGTCTTATTCCCGAATCCCTATTCTTTTAGGGGGAAAAGACCCTGCGGAGGCCACACCCACCCGAAAGGGGAGGTAAAGGTGGTGAAATACATCACATGGCCTCTTGGGTCACATGTGGGAAAAATGGCGCGGTGGTAGATCCCGCCTCGAGGAGGGGGGAGTTGCTACAACACGGCGACCGGAGGGCAGCCAAAGACTGCCTAAGGGAGATGCGGGTCAGCTCATAAGGTGACCGTACCGCGGAAGTACACACAGGAGGAGTCCCGTAGGAGGCCTGATCTGTGGAGCACCTATTCCAGTAGGGGTAGCCTGTGGTACCCGTAGTGGACTGGACCAGCAAGTCCCTCCGCTGAACTGCTGCGGGCCCGAAGGGCTAGGGAGGAATCAACCAGGGACCTAGGTTCTCTGGGAAAGAAGGTGCACTGTTTTACCTCGATTGAGGGAAACGGCGCTGGAAACAAGCGATTCACCCGGTCAGATCGTCGACATGTACCGAGTTCTACGGGCTCGGACCTGAGAGAACACAGGACGAGACTGACTCAACCCTGAGATCGTAAGGGTGTTAGGTGCTGCCCAGCCCGCAGCTCTGCAAATGTCTGCTAGGGAGGTGCCCCTAGCCAGTGCCCATGAGGATGCCATGCTCCTAGTAGAGTGGGCTCGAACCCGCAAAAAAAGGGGGGGGGGGGGCACGGCCTGGGTGTGATAGGCCAACTGAATGGCATCCACCACCCAGTGAGACACCTCTGTTTGGAGACAGCGTTCCCTTTCTGCTGTCCTCCAAAGCAGACAAAGAGCTGCTCAGAGCACCTGAAGCTCTGGGTGCATTCCAGGTAGGCACACAAGGCACGTACCGGACACGACAGTGAGAGGGCTGGGTCTGCCTCCTCCCGGGGCAGCGCTTGTAGGTTCACTACCTGATCTCCAGAGGGCGTGGTAGGAACCATGGGCACATAGCCCAGTCGAGGTCTTAGGATCACATGAGTATCTGCCGGACCGAGCTCCAGGCAAGTGTCGTTAGTAGGGAACGCTTGCAGGTCCCCGACCCTCTTGATGGAAGTGAGCGCGATCAGCAGGGCCGTCTTTTTAGGAGAGGGCCCTGAGCCAACTGATTCTAGCGACTCGGGGGGGGGGATCTCTGAAGACCGGCGAGGAACACCGAGAGATCCCAGGAGGGGAACAGGTTTGGCTGGGAGGGGTTTAACCTCCGGGCACCTCTTGGGAACCTGACGATTAAGTCGTGCTTACCCAGAGACTTGCTGTCTACTGGGTCGTGGTGAGCTGCGATAGTGGCAACATACACCTTCAAGGTGGATGGGGACAGCCTCCCCTCCAACCTCTCCTGTAGGAACAGGAGCACAGACCTAACTGCGCACCTGTGTGGGTCTTCTGCCCGGGAAGAACACCAATTCACGAACAGACGCCATTTCAGGGCGTAGAGTTGCCTGGTAGAAGGGGCTCTGGCTTGGTTGAACGTGGCTACGACCGTAGGTGGTAGACCAGCTAGATCTTCCGCATCCCGTTCGGGGGCCAGACGTGGAGGTTCCAAAGGTCTGGGTGCGGATGCCAGAGCGTGCCCCGTCCCTGAGAAAGAAGATCCTTCCTCAGGGGAATTCGCCAGGGAGGGGCTGTCGCGAGGAGTACAAGGTCCAAGAACCAGGCCCGGGTGGGCCAGTAAGGAGCCACGAGAGTGACTTGTTCCTCGTCCTCCCTGACCTTGCACAGCACCTGTGCAAGAAGGCTCACTGGGGGAATGCGTACTTGCGCAGCCCCACCGGCCAGCTGTGTGCCAGTGCATCTGCCCCTAGGGGAGCCTCTGAACGGGTGTACCAGAGCGGGCAGTGGGAGGTCTCTCGGGAGGCAAACAGGTCTACCTGGGCCTTGCCGAACCGTTCCCAAACCAGCTGAACCGAGTGGGGGTGAAGCCTCCACTCTCCGCCAGGCAAGCGTTGTCATGACAGCGCGTCCGCCATCACATTGAGGTTGCCGGGGATGTGAGTGGCACGCAGCGACCTGAGTCGGTGCTGGCTCCAAAGGAGGAGACGACAGGCGAGTTGCGACATGTGGCGGGAGCGTACGCCACCTTGGCGATTTATGTACGCGACCGCAGTGGTGCTGTCCGACCTGACCAGGACATGTTTGTCGCGAATTAACGGGAGAAACTGCCGCAGGGCTAGAAGGACGGTCAACAACTCGAGGCAGTTGATGTGCCAACGCAGCTGGGCCCCTTTCCAACGGCCTGAGGCTGCGTGCCCGTTGCAAACGGCGCTCCAACCCAATCTGGAGGCGTCGGTCGTGACCAGGACGCATCTGGACACCTGCTGTAGGGGCACTCCAGCCCGTAAGAAACAGAGGTCTGTCCAGGGATTGAATGTTTGTTGGCAGGCGGGGGTGATTGTTACCCGGTGCGTGCCATGGCGCCGTGCTCGTCTTGGGACTCGGGTCTGGAGCCAGTGTTGGAGCGGTCTCATATGCATCAACCCCAGCGGCGCAACCGCCGCGGAGGACGCCATATGCCCCAGGAGCCTCTGGAAAAGTTTTAAGGGGACCGCTGTGCCTGGCCTGAAGGCGGTGAGGCAGTTCAACACTGACTGGGCACGCTCGTTGGTGAGACGTGCCGACATTGAGACCGAGTCTAACTCCATCCCGAGAAAAGAGATGCTCTGAACTGGGGTGAGCTTGCTCTTTTCCCAGTTGACCTGAAGCCCCAGACGGCTGAGGTGCCTGAGCACCTGGTCTCTGTGGGCGCATAGTAACTCTCGTGAGTGGGCCAGAATGAGCCGGTCGTCGAGGTAGTTGAGTATGCGGATGCCGGCTTCTCGGAGCGGGGCAAGAGCTGCCTCTGCGACTTTTGTGAAGACGCGAGGGGACAGAGACA
Source organism: Moxostoma hubbsi (assembly GCA_032164185.1). Lineage (NCBI taxonomy): Eukaryota > Metazoa > Chordata > Actinopteri > Cypriniformes > Catostomidae > Moxostoma > Moxostoma hubbsi. Next base: position 2,040,609 of record JAVLUX010000125.1, read on the forward strand.
GGCCGAAGGGGAGGACTTTGTACTGATACGCCTGGCCCCCGAACGCAAACCGCAGGTAGGGGCGGTGTCGGGGCAGGATGGAGACGTGGAAGTACGCGTCCTTCAGGTCTATTGCTGCGAACCAATCTAGATGCCGGACGCAGGTTAAGATGTGTTTCTGCGTGAGCATCTTGAACGGGAGTCTGTGCAACGTTCGGTTGAGAACTCGAAGGACCAAGATTGGTCGTCAGCCGCTTTTCTTGGGTACGATGAAGTAGGGGCTGTAGAAACCCTTCTTCATCTCGGTTGGAGGGACAGGCTCTATCGCCGTGAGTGTTCGCCGTGTACTGCGGAAAAGCGGACGCCCATGAAGGGGGTGGGGGCCTGGCAAACTGAATTGCGTAACCGAGTCGGATGGTCCGGGCCAGCCAGCGAGACGGGTTGGGAAGTGAAAGCCACGCGTCCAACCTCTGCGCTAGGGGCACCAAGGGGACGGTTAATTTGGACGTACCCGGCGGGGCTTCGCAGCGGGGCGGAGCAGGTAGGGCAGCGTTGGGCGGCGACAGGGCGACCCGCAGCTGGGGTGCTGAGAAAGACTCAAAGCACTTACCTTGCTCCGCACACCCGGCAGGGGGCGGGTTAGCAACTGAGGAGGAGGTCTCGGGTAGGCATCCTCTAGACTGGTCGGAACCGGCCGGCTGGGGGGGGGGCAGTCGTGGGGCTGGAGACGGGTGGTCCGTGTCCAGGAAGCCGGGACTGCTGAGATCTGGTGGCAGAGTGCCGTGGGAACGGCATTTGCGGGCCAGGTGACCCAGAGACAAAAGGAAATAGCGCGTTACAGAGAATATGAGAATGTGAAAACTAATTCGACAAAAAATTCTCCTCCCGGCCCTCCACCGGGGGCGGAGCGGTCTTACCACCTCCGGAGCTAACATCTTGGTCCCTGGGTTGAGTGTCTACGGACAGCCTGGGAGCCTTCCGGGTCCTTGAGGGGGTCCGTGAGACGGGGGCGTCCGCTTCCTGCGGCGTGCTCGACGCTGGGGCTGAGAGCTGGGCCCGGGTTGAGGCGGAGCAGGGTGTTTCATAGCCGCAGGAGGACGCCCTCGGCGAGCAGACGGGGCATGGCCCATGGTGGCAGGCTTGCGGCGGGGCAGGATGTGCTGTGGCCTCCGTCTGCCTCACCGCTGAGGACTGCTGGGCAGAGTCGTCAACGGTGGCGCCGAATAGACCGAGCTGTGAGACGGGGGTGTGGGAGAAGGTGTGCCTTGTCTGCCTCCCGCATTTCGACCAGATCCAGTCCACAGGTGCGTTTCTGGACCACAAGGGGTGACCATCGCCTGTTCGAGTGCCGGCGCTTCTGACCTCCATGGCCCGGGGGCGCGGTTGGTCATCCAGCGTAGTTCCTGCAGCACATCAAGAACAGGACTACCCAAGGTGCAAGTTTTAAAGCGCCTTGGCCTGGCGTTGGTTGCAGGAAGGGCCGTGGCGTGCAGAGTGGAAGCGGTCTGGGACCGTTCCACTGCGAGGGTAGTGAGAGCGGAGGAGCGAAGAAGCCTTGGCTTTGCTCAACTCGTCGTGCACGTCCGGGAAGAAAGGAACGAGGGGGGGGGGGGGGCGTGGCTGTGACCGATCAAGTAGCCCGGGAAAGCATAGCGGATCTCCGTGCGTCAGGCTCAGGCTGGGCGGCAGACCCGAAGGTGGCGGCCCAGGCGAGCGATCAGCATCCGATGCCGCTGTAACGCTCTCCGATGCAGCGGTGATGTCATCCAATTCTGAAGCAAGCAAACGTGCCGGGGAGGCGGGCGGTTCGAGGGGGTTTACCCGGCGAACAGAGCCCGTCATATTCCCCGAATCGCCTTCATCGCCCGTGGCGCCTGCGTCAATCCCGTAGGAAGGAGGCGAGGCGCGGGTGGCGGCTGAAGTGGCTTTCTCTCATTACAAAAGAAAGCCGTGCGACCGCAATGCTATAACGGCCATGTTCTCACACTGAGAAGATGAACCATTGGAGAGAATGCTCATCCCGGGCTCAGACGGAAGCAAACAAGCGTGCCGGGGAGGCGGGAGGTTCGAGGGGGTTTACCCGGCGAACAGAGCCCGTCATTGTCCCCAAATCGTGTTCATCGCCCGCGGCGCCTGCGTCAATCCCGTAGGAAGGAGGCGAGGCGCGGGGGGCGGCTGAAACGGCTTTCTCTCATTACAAAAGAAAGCCACACGACCGCAATGTTGCCATGGCTATGTTCTCGCACTGAGAACATGAACCATTCATAAAACGCTGCCTGCGTGTGATCGCAGCCCAGGCATGCAAGACAGTGTTTTATGACCGAGAGAGGTGGGGAGAAATCACCGCATCCAGAAACTACACAGGGGCGGAAATTACATCTTTATAAAGACGCATCCCGAAAAGGACGTTCAACGCCGCTGTGTAATGCTCTTTCAGAGAAATAAACTCTTTTACGGAGAGAATCACTCTTTCAACTCTTTTAACTCTGCGCTGTCGAAGCGCCCAGGGGCAAACTGCATGCCGGCAGTGAAGAGAAAAGCCGCTGTAGTGCGCCGTAAATCCAACAGCAAAGCAGAGCGTCAGAGGATCAGAAGCAGGATCAGTTGTGTTACTCGCAGCTGACTGCATACACACGACCTTCGGCTCCGAAGAAAATTACTGAATGAACGAGCGTATTTCTCTCGCCTTTATATCCGTATCCGGAGGCGGAGTATGCAAATACTGTTCGCCAACTCTCATTGGCCTTTTTTCATAGATCAGAGGTATCTTTCGGCGCTCAAGAGAGACCCCTAGTGTCGCTTCTTCTTCTTTTATACATTATTGTGACTGTTTTTTTTTATCTGCTTGTTAAGTCTTTTATATTGCTTGTTGGTTGTATTGTAATTATAATATTGGTTAGGTTTAGGGGTAGGGTTAGGTGTTAAAAAATATTTACAGTATATTATAGTGTAATGTAGATAATATTAATGTGACTACGTTAAAGCATTAGTCACAATAGGCATTTTAAGGAATCGGGTTGGGTAAGATAACCTAAAATATCAATATGATAGTATAATGTAATTACATTTATATAAGAATAATGAGACTTATTGTGGTTTAACACGAACAAAATAAAAATAAATTGTTGTGCATGTTTCTTTTGTTCCTTGTGTTTTTGTTCTGTTACAAACGGGCAGACGAAGAGTGAGGATCTACTTGCAGCTTTATTGAAAACAACACAAATGATGAACAGAGTAACAAAAAACACAAGGAACAAAAGAAACATCCACGAAGGGAAAACAAAAGATATAAACACGAGAAACATCCACGAGGGACACGGGCAGGAACAAGGTCAATGGTAGACATAAGATAAACATTTAACAACTGAACAAAAGACTGATAAAACAACAGGGCTTTTATACACAAAGGATAACGATAAAATTAAGCACACGTGAAGACAATGACAGACAGATGGCAGTGATGAGAGCAGGGAATTATGGGAGGTGTAGTCTGGGAGAGATGACAGGGGAGAAACACAGGCCAGACAACAGTGGAATCGTGACACTTATATTATATTAACAGAAAATATATTATTTTCAAATTCCTTGTATGTGTAAGCATACTTGGCAATAACACTAATTCTGATTCTGAAAAGTTGGATATGATATCAATGAGGAACATTCCTTTTGAGAGCTTAATAGAGAGAATCCACATAAAATCATGAGGTGTTTTCAAGTATTTTATGTATTTACCCAGTCGAACTGTCTACGTATCGCACCATGACTATCTTTCAAAATCCTAAAACTTTATTGTAGGTTAAAAGTAGATTTTAACTCACATCTTTCTCACATTTTTAGTGTGGTTTCAGATTTTGGACCCCACTAAAGATACTTGGATTAGTACTACTTAATATGATGTGAAATGATTTTTCAATAAAAATATAATGAAACATTTCTGAGAAATTGTCTACTTGTTTTAATTTTTCAGGCTATTATTGAGTGTCTAATCATCTGCTGAAGGTTTAAGGGATATGGCTGACAGGGTGCAGGCACTGCCATACTTCTTTGGCAATATCACGAGAGAGAAGGCAGAGGAGTACCTGAGACACGGTGGGGCAGGAGATGGTCTGTACTTGCTTCGGCAAAGTCGCAGTTCCCTGGGCGGCTATGCCCTTTCAGTGTCCTATGGCCGGCAGTTCTACCACTACACCATTGAGAGAGAGCTGAATGACACATATGCCATCGCAGGGGGCAAGTCACACCGGACCCCAATAGATGTGATCGATTATCACTCACAGGAGTCTGAAGGACTCATCTGTCTGCTGAAGAGACCTTTTAACCGGCCACGTGGCACAGAGCCTAAAGTTGGACCTTTTGAAGACCCGAAGGAGCAGCTTATTAGGCAGTATGTCAAACAAACCTGGAAGTTGCAGGTATCAGATTAAGACTGTTATTCCTCAAATGTTGCTCAAGAGACTCAAAGGAATGGAAATTATATCATTACTTACACACTCTCATGCCATTCCAAAGCCACTTTCATGCTATACTTGCAAAATAAGGAGCAATTTAACTTACACTGTAAATGTTATAAATGCTTAATAATATACTTATAACATATGAGGTAAAACTGCTTACTATTTAGTCAGCCTTTTTATGCATGTTGTTATAACTGCTTATCACTGATTTATAATGACTTAGAAATTAATTGTTAGTCATTAATGAACCCTATTAAAAACCTTCAACAAAGGTAACATTCATGTAACTTGTTAAGAAATATATTTTAATTTAACTTCTCAACTAAACTTTGGCTTACACTTCCTCAGAAATTCTGGTTTGGTCAAACACAGAGCCTTCAAAATGAATTAACCCGTGAAAATTTGTATTGTTCCAGTTACATGCATGTCCAAATGTTAACACAATGATAAAAATGTTTTTCTCCCTAACAGTTAGCTTACTTTTATCCATTATTTTCTTCAGAACAAATGGCTTGTCTAAGTTACTTGTGTTCTTCCTCACACACATATTCGTTCCTCTTTTTGAGCCATCTGGATATGGATGTACATGCCATTAAATTATAGGGAATGCAAGTACTATTAATAATTTTCATCCACTGACACACAAATCATGGCTAGTATCAATATTGACAGTATTGGTATGCACGTCACTATTACAGGTCGATTTTGATTTTGAACAATTAAATTCATTTATTAAAAAAATATATTTTTTTTATTCAAATTACACTAAAAAATAAAATATAATCAAAATAACAAAATGGTCAAAAACTTTATACTAAATCAAAACATCTGACTCTCCTCCAACTTCTTCTACCAGCCACTTTTGCAGAGACTTAAAAATCACACAGGTGGATCAATACCAATACAAATTAGATCACAAAATACAACAGTAACTATAAACAATGATAATAAGTGAAAAATAAGCCGTGACCTATAGATAGTTTAACAAATCTTATAAAAAATGTCATAAGATGGCAACTCTGATCATCAGGGACATACTTTGATGGTACATTATACATGTCCATAGTTTGGTCATGAACTTTATTACCACCTGCTGGTGGAATCTCCAAACTGTAAATGCAAGAACTGAATTTGGTCTTTGCGCCGAAAACAGATCTGCTTCTTAGCGCAACAATTTAATTCTCAGAAAAATAGCAAATTATGCTTTGCGCCACTTCATTAACATATAATACACCCACAGATAGCACAATCATTCCCACCCACTTACACTTTGTGCTGCCACAAAATTAAGAAAATAAGAGCCTTAGAGGCACTACAACAACTGTGTTCCCCGTCTGTCGCTCACTTCGACGTCGTGTCGAAGAAGCGACACTAGGGGTCTCTCTTGAGCGCCGAAAGATACCTCTGATCTATGAAAAAAGGCCAATGAGAGTTGGCGAACAGTATTTGCATACTCCGCCTCCCGATACGGATATAAAGGCGAGAGAAATACGCTCGTTCATTCAGTAATTTTCTTCGGAGCCGATGGTCGTGTGAATGCTGTCTGCTGTGCTACACACAACTTACCCTGCTTCTGATCCTCTGACGCGCTGCTGCTGTTGGATTTACGGCGCACCTTCAGTGGCTTTTCTCTTCTCTGCCGGAGTGCAGTTTGCCCCTAAGCGCTTCGACAGCGCAGTGTCTAAAAGAGTTTATAAAGAGCAATTTTGTCGTAAAGAGTTTATTTCTCTAAAAGAGCAATACACAGTGGTGTTGAACGCCCTTTTCAGGGCGCGTCTTTATAAAGATGCCATTCAAACCCTGTGTAGTTCCTGGATGCGGTAGAGTGCTCTCCGCTTCTGACGGCCACAGGCGCTGTCTCGTGTGTCTGGGCGCCGATCACACCGAGGCAGCGTTTGTGGACGGTTCATGTTCTCATTGCGAGAATATGACCGTGGCAGCGTTGCAGTCGCGGCTCGCTTTCAACAGAAAGCACGCCACTCCTGCCGCCCCCCGTATCGCTCCTTCTTCCCACAGGATGATGCGGTTGGCGCTGGAGGCGATTTGGGGAGGGCAGCGGGTGCAGCTCCGCCGGGTACGCCCCCTCGGACCACCCGCACCCCGACACGCTCGCTGACCTCCGTTCAGTCTCAAGGTAACGGCGACTCGCCTCCGGGCCGGTTTGCCTATCCTCTAGAGCTCGAAGCCGAAGAGCTCACACCCCATCGGAGAGCGTGGTGTCTGACGCTGACTCCTCTCCTGGGCTGCCGCCTTCGGGCCAGCACGCCCAGGTTGAGGCAGATGCGCAGATGTCCGACATGCTTACCTGGGCCGCCGTCGGGGTGGGGTTGAACTGGAAACCTCCACCCTCCCCACACCCGTCACGGTTGGACGACTGGTTCCTGGGGTCTGGGCGCCGCTCACAGCCACGCCCCCCCGGTCCCGTTTTTCCTGGAGGTGCATGACGAGCTGACGTCGTCATGGAGAGCCCCGCTCTCCGTCCGTCAAAAGCCCTGCTCGTCCGCTCTCGCTACCCTCGACGGCGGAGAGGCCCACGGGTACACGGCGATTCCCCAGGTGGATAGGGCGGTTGCGATCCATCTCTGTCCCGGTGACCCTACCACCTGGCGCGGGCGCCCTGTACCCCCTTCCAAGGCCTGTAGGACTGCGTCCTCGTTCAACCACAAAGCCTACAGCGCCGCGGGACAGGCCGCCTCCGCCTTGCACGCCATGACCCTCCTGCAAGTCCACCAGGCCAAGGCGCTCAGAGATCTGCACGAGGGTAGCCCTGACCCCGATGTGCTGCAGGAACTGCGCTCAGCGACCGACCTCGCCCTCAGAGCCACGAAGGTCACCGCGCAGGCACTCAGGCAGGCGATGGCCACCCTAGTGGTCCAGGAACGTCACCTTTGGCTCAACCTGGTCGAGATGCGCGAGGCCGACAAAGTTCGCTTCCTCGAACTCGAGGAAGCAGACGCCCCTGTCTCCCAGCTTGGCCTCTTCGGCGACACCGTCGAGGACTTCGCCCAGCAGTTCTCCACGGTGAGGAAGCAGACGGAGGCCATATCACACATCCTGCCTCGCCGCAAACCTGCCGCCAAGGCCACTGCCCCGTCTGCTCGCCGAGGGCGTCCCCCTGCGGCTAAGAAACCTGCTCCGCCTCAATCCGGGCCCAGCTCTCAGCCCCTGCGTCGAGCACACCGCAGGAAGCCGACGCCCCCCCCGTCTCTCGGGCTCCCAGGCGGTCCTGAGACGGACGACCCAGCAACACAAACGTTAGCTCCGGAGGTGGTAAGACCGCTCCATCCCCCGGTGGAGGGCCGGGAGGAGAATCTTTTGTTGTTAAACAATTTTATTTGCCACCCCCCCTTAGATGGGGTTGCGGTACCCACATTCTCAATAACAGAGCTATTTCCTGTGTCTCTGGGTCACCTGGCCCGCAAACGCAGTTCTCACGGCGCTCTGCCCACAGATCTCAACAGTCCTGGCCCCCTGGACACGGACCACCCGTCTTCAGCCCCACGACTGTTCCCCGGCCGGCCGGTTCTGACGAGTCCAGAGGACGCCTACCCAGGACCTCCTCCTCAGTCGCTAACCCGCCCCCTGCCGGGCATGCGGAGCAAGGTAAGTGCTTTGAGTCTTTTCTCAGCACCTCAGCCACGGGTCGCCCCATCGCCGCCCAATGCTGCCCTACCTGCTCCGCCCCGCTGCAAAGCCCCACCAGGCACGTCAAAATTAATCGTCCCCTTGGTGCCCCTAGCACAGAGGTTGGATGCGTGGCTTTCACTTCCCAACCCGTCTCGCTGGCTGGCCCGGACCATCCGACTCGGTTACGCAATTCAGTTTGCCAGGCCCCCGCCCCCCTTCATGGGCGTCCGCTTCTCCGCAGTACACGGCGAACACGCCCAGTCCCTGCGCGCAGAAATCACGACTCTTCTGGCCAAAGACGCGATAGAGCCTGTCCCTCCAACCGAGATGTAGGAGGGTTTCTACAGCCCGTACTTCATCGTGCCCAAGAAAGGCGGCGGCTTACGACCAATCTTGGATCTGCGAGTTCTCAACCAAGCGTTGCACAAACTCCCGTTCAAAATGCTCACGCAGAAGTACATTCTAACCTGCGTCCGGCATCCAGATTGGTTCGCAGCGGTAGACCTGAAGGACGCGTACTTTCACGTCTCCATCCTGCCTCGACACCGCCCCTTCCTAGGGTTTGCGTTCGATGGTCAGGCGTATCAGTACAAAGTCCTCCCCTTCGGCCTGTCTCTGTCCCCTCGCGTCTTCACGAAAGTCGCAGAGGCAGCTCTTGCCCCGCTCCGAGTAGCCGGCATCCGCATACTCAACTACCTCGACGACTGGCTCATTCTGGCCCACTCGCGAGAATCACTATGCGCTCACAGAGACCAGGTGCTCAGGCACCTCAGCCGCTTGGGGCTTCAGGTCAACTGGGAAAAGAGCAAGCTCACTCCAGTTCATAGCATCTCTTTTCTCGGGATGGAGTTAGACTCGGTCTCAATGACGGCGCGTCTCACCAACGAGCGCGCCCAGTCAGTGTTGAACTGCCTCGCCGCCTTCGGGCCGGGCACAGCGGTCCCTTTAAAACTTTTCCAGAGGCTCCTGGGGCATATGGCATCCTCCGCGGCGGTCGCGGCGCTGGGGTTGATGCATAAGAGACCGCTCCAACACTGGCTTCAGACCCGAGTCCCGAGACGAGCATGGCGCCACGGCACGCACCGGGTAACGATCACCCCCGCCTGCCGCAAAGTATTCAACCCCTGGACAGACCTCTGTTTCTTACGGGCTGGAGTACCCCTACAGCAGGTGTCCAGACGCGTCCTGGTCACGACCGACGCCTCCAGATCACGTTGGGGTGCCGTTTGCAATGGGCACGCAGCCTCAGGCCATTGGAAAAGGGCCCAGCTGCGTTGGCACATCAACTGCCTCGAGTTGTTGACCGTCCTTCTAGCCCTGCGGCAGTTTCTCCCGTTAATTCGGGACGAACATGTCCTGGTCAGGTCGGACAGCACCACTGCGGTCACGTACATAAATCGCCAAGGCGGCGTACGCTCCCGCCACATGTCGCAACTCGCCTGTCGTCTCCTCCTTTGGAGCCAGCACCGACTCAGGTCGCTGCGTGCCACTCACATCCCCGGCAACGTCAATGTGATGGCGGACGCGCTGACATGACAACGCTTGCCTGGAGGAGAGTGGAGGCTTCACCCCCACTCGGTTCAGCTGATTTGGGAACGGTTCGGCAAGGCCCAGGTAGACCTGTTTACCTCCCGAGAGACCTCCCACTGCCCGCTCTGGTACGCCCGCTCAGAGGCTCCCCTAGGGGCAGATGCACTGGCACACAGCTGGCCGGTGGGGCTGCGCAAGTACGCATTCCCCCCAGTGAGCCTTCTTGCACAGGTGCTGTGCAAGGTCAGGGAGGACGAGGAGCAAGTCACTCTCGTGGCTCCTTACTGGCCCACCCGGGCCTGGTTCTCGGACCTCATACTCCTCGCGACAGCCCCTCCCTGGCAAATTCCCCTGAAGAAGGATCTTCTTTCACAGGGACGGGGCACGCTCTGGCATCCGCACCCAGACCTCTGGAACCTCCACATCTGGCCCCTGGACGGGACGCAGAAGATCTAGCTGGGCTACCACCCACGGTCGTAGCCACGATCAACCAAGCCAGAGCCCCTTCTACCAGGCAACTCTACGCCCTGAAATGGCATCTGTTCGTGAATTGGTGTTCTTCCCGGGCAGAAGACCCACAGAGGTGCGCAGTTAGGTCTGTGCTCCTGTTCCTACAGGAGAGGTTGGAGGGGAGGCTGTCCCTGTCCACCTTTAAGGTGTATGTTGCCGCTATCGCAGCTCACCACGACCCAGTAGACGGAAAGTCCCTGGGTAAGCACGACTTAATCGTCAGGTTCCTAAGAGGTGCCCGGAGGTTAAATCCCTCCCGGCCAAACCTGTTCCCCTCCTGGGATCTCTCGGTGGTCCTCGCCGGTCTTCAGAGATCCCCTTTCGAGCCGCTAGGATCAGCTGGACTCAGGGCTCTCTCTTTAAAGACGGCCCTGCTGATCGCGCTCGCCTCCATCAAGAGGGTCGGGGACCTGCAAGCGTTCTCTACCAATGACACTTGCCTGGAGTTCGGTCCGGCAGACACTCATGTGATCCTAAGACCTCGACCGGGCTATGTGCCCAAGGTTCCTACCACGCCCTTCGGAGATCAGGTAGTGAACCTACAAGCGCTGCCCCGGGAGGAGGCAGACCAAGCCCTCTCACTGCTGTGTCCGGTACGTGCCTTGCATGCCTATCTGGAACGCACCCAGAGCTTTAGGCGCTCTGAGCAGCTCTTTGTCTGCTTTGGAGGACAGCAGAAAGGGAAAGCTGTCTCCAAACAGAGGCTGTCTCACTGGGTGGTGGAGGCCATTTGGTTGGCCTATCACACCCAGGCCATGCCACCCCCTTTGCGGGTTCGAGCCCACTCTACCAGGAGTGTGGCATCCTCATGGGCACTGGCTAGAGGCACCTCGCTAGCAGACATCTGTAGAGCTGCGGGCTGGGCAACACCTAACACCTTTACGAGGTTTTACAATCTCAGGGTTGAGTCAGTCTCGTCCCGTGTTCTCTCAGGTCCGAGCCCATAGAACTCGGTACACGCCGACGATCTGCCCGGGTGAATCGCTTGTTTCCAGCGCCGTTTCCCTCTCCGAGGCAGAACAGTGCGCTTCTTTCCCAGAGGGCTTAGGTCCCTGGTTTATTCCTCCCTATCCCTCTCGGGCCCGCAACAGTTCAGCGGAGGAACTTGCCGGCCCAGTCCACTACGGGTACCTCCGGCTACCCCTACTGGAATAGGTGCTCCACAGATCAGGCCTCCTACGGGACTCCTCCTGTGTGTATTTCCGCAGTACGGTCACCTTGCGAGCTGACCCGCGTCTCCCTTAGGCAGTCCTTCGCTGCCCTCCGGTCGCCGTGTTGTAGCAACTCCCCCCTCCTCGAGGTTGGATCTACCACCGCGCCATTTCTTCCCACATGCCCAAAGTGGCCATGTGATGTATTTTGCCACCTTTACCTCCCCTGCTGGGCGGGTGTGGCCTCCGCAGGGTCTTTTCCCCCTGAAAGAATAGGAATTCGAGTAAGACCCCCTTCCCTCGATGCGGTAAGGGCCCCGGCTGCTCTTGCTCTATGCCGAGAAAACATAGAGAGAAAAGAGGCCCAGCCAGGCTTGGCCCGTTCCCTAGTTGGGAGCGTCACCTTGTTCCCCCCTAGGGTAACCAAAAGGATTCTGACGCTTTTTCGGGGCATTAGGGAAGAGTACGTGCAGCCTGAACACAGATGGTCGCTTGGCCCATTCCCTAGTTGGGAGCGTCACCTTGTGGGAACAAGGGTGTTCCTAGGGTGACCAAAAGGATTCTGACGACTCTTTCGGGTCGAAGTGAGCGACAGACGGGGAACGTCTAGGTTACGTATGTAACCTCCGTTCCCTGATGGAGGGAACCAGACGTCGTGTCTTCCCGGCCATGTCGCTGAGCCGAGCCGCTGAGGTGCCCGGTACACTCCTGAATGAACGAGCGTATTTCTCTCGCCTTTATATCCGTATCCGGAGGCGGAGTAGGCAAATATTGTTCGCCAACTCTCATTGGCCTTTTTTCATAGATCAGAGGTATCTTTCGGCACTCAAGAGAGACCCCTAGTGTCCCCTAGTGTTCCATCAGGGAACGGAGGTTACATACGTAACCTAGACGTTTTATTCAATTTATTCAAACAAATAATGAGTACAACGGCTGATTATGACTATAAACATTTATTTTTTGCATTGTTACTCTGCTATGTAATGATATCAAAATGCTTTTTCTACAAAATTCTACATTTTTACTGCTTGTATTACAGACCAACCTACATTTACACACTTATTCAAATGTGATTAGCTTGTGCGGTAGCTCACCAGAAAACTGCAGTTCAAAACCAGCCAAGCACACAAGCAGACATTTTATAACATATATCATATAATATTCACCTTTAAAACCTTTTCTGATTACAACACCATTTCACTCACTTTTGGTGCCCCTCACTGGACATTTCATTGGGAAACAGACACTAAACAAGAAATCAAGCACATCATTTCATTTTTCAAAATTTTTGCCATGGTCACATAATGATCATGAGATTAGGCTGTTAGAAGGGCATCTAAAATGCCTTAAATTAAAGAGAAATGAAAACTGCATCAGAACTGCCTCAATCTTTGAATTATCACAACAATCACCCTGCATATTGTTCTTTGTCGTTTGTGTTTTGTTGGTTTTATAAGCATTTCCCACAATAGTGATCGCTGCGCATTTATGCCACCTCTGTGCCACATTGAAAGTCTTTGTAAACGCACCTATTGGTGGTAGGCTATATTATATAAATTGCACTTCAAATGCAGCTGCTTTGTTTTAAGTGTTGGTTAAAAATTAATTATCTCTTTTAAACTACTGTAAACTAAATAATCCAGTATTCAATGTAGAATTAAAAAAAAATCACCTACTGTAAAATCACAGTCTCCTGTGTCCATGAGTATTCAGTACATTTCTTGAAACAGGTGCATTTCGTTCGTTTGTTGATTTTTGTGTGTTGTTTTATTCATTTTGTTTGTTCTGTTGCAGGGCTCAGCTCTCGATCAGGCTATCATCAGCCAGAGGCCTCAGCTAGAGAAACTCATTGCAACAACAGCGCATGAGAAAATGCCATGGTTCCATGGCAAGATAGACCGTGAGGACTCAGAGCAGCGTTTACTCAGGAACCCACACATCAATGGCAAATTCCTGTAAGTGTTCCCTTAAAGACCCAATCACTTCTGTCACTTCTGACCTGTTGGAGAATCTACTTTGAAACTGTAGTTTGCCAAAAGTAAAGCCACTGTTTTGAGAAAAGTAGCTTGTTACAAGTACAGTATTTAATAGCTTAACTAATGTCACACTACTGTACTTAATGTAGTTAAAGGTGCTGAAAACATTTTTTGGTAACGTTACATAAAAGTTCCCTTTGTTAATAGTTTTATTAATATGTAATTTAAAAATGCATTATAAATCACTAATATGTGATTATAACAACAGTAATAAAAAGGACATATTTAATGCAATACTTGCCAAACAGTGAGAAACTGAACCAACATTTTATAAATACTTCTATTCATGCTTATATTAATCAAAACATTAAATTCCCTCATTCATGATTTATTTCACAAAATTAGGAGAAATAGACTATTATAGCCAGATTAAAAGGAGGGATTATGTCATTTACTTTATTACTAACTAATATTAACATAGATTAATAAATTATATTTATAAAAAAATTTGTTCATTGTTTGTTTATGATACCTAATGCATTAACTAATTTTAATGAATGGAACCTTATTGTAAAGTGTTAACATATATTTCCATAGGTTACTCATATGAATAAGTGTTACTAAGTATGTGAGGTAAGTTACTAAGATGTGAGGTAAAAAAAATTTTAAGTATTTTTTTGTAAGTATTGATAATCTCTTTAGTCATGTTGTTATACATGATTTATTCAACTACATATCAATGACTTATAATGCATTTGTAAATGAGTTATTGAACCAATTTATTAACCCTTAACAAAGGGAACATGAATGGTAAGTGTTAAAGATTTTTTTAATACTACTCATAAAATGTGGTGGCGTAGTGGCTAGAGCACAGGGCTGCTAACCAGAAGGTCACTGATTCGAACCCCACGGCCACCACCATTGTGCCCTTGAGCAAGGCACTTAACTCCAGGTTGCTCCGGGGGGATTGTCCCTGTAATAAGGGCTCTGTAAGTCGCTTTGGATAAAATTTGGATAAAATTGTAAATGTAATGTAATGTAATGACTCTGAAAAACACACAGGGTCCCTGCTCATCTGCTTGAGCATGCCTTAGGCTGCAGATGTGGCCAGGGCAATAAATTGCAATGTCCATACAGTGAGATGCTGAAGACAGCGCTACAGGGAGAAAGGAAGGACATCTGATCATCCTTGCAGTGGCAGACCACGTGTAACAATACCTGCACAGGATCGGTTTATCCGAAAATCACACCTGCAGGACAGGTAAAGGATGGCAACAATAACTCACTGAATTACACCAGGAACACACGATCCTTACCATCAGTGCTCAGACTGTCTGTAATAGGATGAGAGAGGCTGGATTGAGGGCTTTAAGTCTGTTGTAAGGCAGGTCCTTACCAGACATCACCGGCAACAATGTCGCCTATGGGCACAAACCCACCTTCGCTGGACCAGACAGGACTGGCAAAAAAAGCTGTTCACTGACGAGTCACAGTTTTGTCTCACCAGGGGTGATGGTCGGACTCGCGGAATGAGCGTTACACTGAGGCCTGTACTCTGGAGCGGGATCGATTTGGAGGTGGAGGTTCCTTCATGGTCTGGGGCGGTGTGCCACATCATCAGACTGAGCTCATTGTCATTGCAGGTAATCTCAGAGCTGTTAATTATAGGGAAGACATCCTCCTCCCTCATGTGGTACCTTTCCTGCAGGCTCATCCTGACATGACCCTCCAGTATGACAATGCCACCAGCCCCACTGCTTGTTCTGTGCATGTTTTCCGGCAAGACAGGAATGTCAGTGTTCTGCCATGGCCAGCGAAGGGCCCAGATCTCAATCCCACTGAGCACGTCTGGGAGCTGTTGGATTGGAGGGTGAGGGCTAGGGCCATTTCCCCCAGAAATGTCTGGGAACTTGCAAAAATATTAGTGGAAGAGTGGGGTAACATCTCAAATCTGGTGCAGTCCATGAGGAGGAGATGCACTGCAGTACTTAATGCAGCTGGTGGCCTCACCAGATACTGACTGTTACTGTTACTTTTACTCCCCTTTGTTCAGGGACACATTGTCCCATTTCTGTTATTCACATGTCTATGAAACTTGTTCAGTTTATTTCTTAGTTGTTGAATCTTTTTCTGTTCATACAAATATTTACACATGTTAAGTTTGCTGAAAATAAAAGCAGTAGAAAATGAGAGGACATTACATTTTTTGCTGAGTTTAGGTGTCCTGAGAAATCAAACCTGTCACTCTGACAGGCACACAGAGGAGGGGGCACACAGAGGAGGAGCAGTCGATAAAAAAATGTAGCCAATCAGAAGTTAATTTAGCATTTTGTGTGTTCAGATTTTCTGATATCAGGTTGGCTGACATGTCTTTGGAGAGAAGGTGTGTGATTGAAGTTAGCAAAAAGGTGGGAGAAAAACTGCAGAAATCACATAAAGCACCTTTGTTATTAGCTTTTTAGTTAGTTAAACCCAAACACTGGTAAGTATTAAAACAAGACTTTGGATTAAGACACAGTTAAACATATTAAATAATAAGATACAGTTTAAAGTTAAATTATTTTATACATATTGCATTTTACAAAATTGAGATGTATAAGAAAAAACAAAAATAAGATTTTGGATTTTCTAAAGTTGTTACTTATCAGAACTCCAATAAAACTTCACAATTACATAATTTGGTTGTTTTACATCAAATGACAGTATACATTTTTTTATGTATATTTTACTATGCAGATAAAAGTAAACCAATTGTTAATTGCCGAGAATGTAAATAATGTTTTCATGAAATGATCATAAATTCGTTAGAAATGTGTTCATGTACTCTACATGTGATTAATTATTTATTTGGTATCTTTTATTAAAATCGTATTATTTTTTTATTTTTTTTACTTGACTCTATAAAAAAAAAAAAAAAAACCTACTGAACAATTATGAAAATACAAAAACATATAATTTATTTATTTAAATAAGGCACATATCAAATAGATTACTGAGTTGAATTAAAGTATGCTGAACTGCATGCATCATATATTGCAGACTTTTTGGACCGTAGCGCCTCTAAAGTGAAAGAAAGAAGCTAAAGAACTAAAGACAGGCACGTATGGTTTCCGCTGCAATGACAGTTTCACAGGACTTCCTGAAATGACCAGAGACGGTGTGGAGGCGGAAACCAAGAGCAGGGCTGGCTGGAGGGAGCTTGTACTTTGTCTTTAAATAGAACACTTACAACTATCTTAAAGGATATGTATGAAATGGAGCCTACAGAAAAATGCAAAAAGAAGAAAGCTTGTTTACAATACAAATATGGTCTCATAAATTTGACTTTATTGAGAATTGTCAAGTAGCTTTTCTACTTCATAGTTTTCAACAAATATTTACTTTATTAATATAGTTACTAATTATTAAATTTGTTATTAATAATGGTTGCACCTGAATTTTTTCAATTGTGTTGTACAAATAAAGAAACTTCTTACTCCATAAAGCTTTACTGTACACCAACTCACTGCTATTAAATACATTATAAGAAACATGGTAAAAGCATCTGCAAAATGCAAACTTTAACAACATTTTTGCAAACTTTGTCTTATTTACTTAGAAGTTATTTTGTTTTATTGTTAATTCATGCATGAATGCATTCTCGTCAAAACAAATATGTTTAAAAAATGTATAAATGTTTGTATGAATTCATAGTTATTTTTTCTATTTACTTATTTACCTGGTTAGATTTTTATAAATAATGTGCTTTGTTTATATATATATATATATATATATATATATATATACAGTCAGGGTTGGGAGGGTTACTTTTGAAATGCATTCCACTACAGATTACAGAATTCATGCTGTAAAATGTAATTTGTAACGTATTCCATTAGATTACTCAAGGTCAAAATAATTCTAAATACTTTGGCTTACTTCTTCATCAGATTTTTTCACTAGTTTAGACAATAAAAACTCTGCCAGTACATTATGACTTAAATATCTTATGCGGTGTTGTTTCTAAAACAAGATAAATCAAACTAATCTTGTTTCAAGGGTTTTTAGATATTTTTTACAAGAAAAATAAAATAAAAAATTATTATAAAGAATATGATTTTTGCCCTAATATCAAAGGTCTTACTAGAAAAATAGAAATTAGGATCCAACATGAATTTTCATAATACATTATACATGTGCATTTAAAATGGATAGAAATAGCATTTTAGCTTAGCGTAAATCTGACAATTTACACAAGGATCATTTCTATTTCTTCTGCTCCAAACTTACTTCAGACTTACTTCTCTGTCTGCTCGTATGAATGTAACACGTCATAAGAAAGTGTTTCACCACTGTTCAAATGCACTTTGGATCGCATCATTTATATGTATACATTTTTCCATCTGAAAGGACTAAATATTAAATAAAAAAAATTACAATAAACTTTTGAATGTAACTGTATTCTAAATATCAATGACTTACATTGAAACTGTAAAACTGTCTATATATATATATATTAGGGCTGTAGATTTAACGATTTAGCATTAATTCAGTGCGATTAATTTGACCAAAAAAAAACGTGTTAAAAAATTAGCGCCATTAATCGCGAAATGCAAGCTTGTAGTACCACCTGTTTACTCCAGAGGGCAGTAAGTGAAACTTTAGCTGCGTGGCAACGTGCAATTTATACAGTGAAAAAATACACCCTTGAGCAGCAGAACAACACAGAAGTGTGTTACATTCTTGCGTTCAAAACACTTGATGGAACGCAAATCCGAACTAAGGGATCTCAATATATGTTCTAAGTATTAAACTATATTTAACTTGACACAGTGACCTAAAAATGTTATGTTTATGACGCAAAGCATCCAAGACGCTACACAAGCATGTCTGACGTAGCTGTTCATTGATGGGTCCTTTAAACAAGCCCAATCAATGATTAACTCTTCTGCCACAAGAATGTAATGCACTTTAATTATGTTATATACTGTATATATGTACACTGTTTTTATCACTCCGCTTTTGTTCATGCCATTATAAACTAAAAGTGTAAGAGCAGTGCAGATGTGTTAAGAACCTCCTGTCTCTTTACATTTAATTTTGTGACATGACATATTTTAGGTGGAGGCAAAAGACCATGTTTGTGTAATATGAGCCAGTTGAGGTGAAGTCAGTGTCAGTCAGTGTTTACATTGAACATCACTCCGTAATCGCTCTGATTAATACTACACTACAAAAGCTAGGAAATAGCTTTAAACAGCTTTAAACTAACAACCACAGCATTAAGGCTCATCACAGCTGAGAGACACAACAGACTAATTAATTACACAAACTCAAGGCACATACCTATTACTGGAGTTTTTACATTGGAAAGAAATTAATGTTCAAAATGGAGGAGGAGATTGCGTTTTTTATAGTGAGACTCTTGCGTACCTGCTACCGTGAAATAGGGAGGAATAGAGGAGGCCACACCGAGCTGGCGGTCTCCGCGGGCCACGAGGAAGAAATTTTTCCTCCCCCGTCCTAGGCTGTTCCGGGAGCGGTCACAAGGAGCCAGGTAAGTGCTTCAATGTCCCTAGACTCAGCACCCCGGGCTCCGCCCCATCATGAGGCCCCGCCTGCCGGTACGTCCGACGCTATAGTCCCCTTGGTCCCTCTCGCACGGAGCTTGGGGGCATGGCTCGCGCTCCCCAACCTGTCTGGATTGGTTCACTGTGGTAGACCTGAAGGACGAGCACTTTCATGTCTCGATCCTTCCTCGACACAGACTCTTTCTCCGGTTTGCCTTCGAGGGTCAGGCATATCAGTACAGAGTCCTCCCCTTCGGCCTGTCCCTGTCCCCTCGTGCCTTAACGACGGTCGCAGAGGCAGCCCTTGCCCCACTGAGGGAAGCAGGGCGTCCGCATCCTCAACTATCTCGACGACTGGCTAATCTTAGCTCACTCACGAGACATGTCGTGTGCTCACAGGGACCTGGTGCTCAGGCACCTCAGCCACTTGGGGCTTGTGGTCAACTGGGAATGTGTTGCTCCGGACGGACACAGTGTGGCATGTCACAACTCGCACGCCGTCTCCTCCTTTGGAGTCAGCACCGACTCAAGTCGCTGCGAACCACTCACATCCCAGGATACCTCAACAGCACAGCGGACATGCTGTCGCGACAGGTTACATCCAAGCGCAGATTGCCCACTATGGTACTCTCTGACCGAGGCCCCCCTCAGCACAGATGCCTTTGCACACAACAGGCCTCCAGGGCTTCTTAAGTATGCATTTACCCCAGCGAGCCTACTTGCACAGACGTTGTGCAAAGTCAGAGAGGACGGGGAGCAGGTCCTCTTAGTGGCCCCTTATTGGCCCTCCCGGATTTGGTTCTCGGACCTCACGCTCCTCGCTACAGCCCCCCCCCCCAGCAAATTCCCCTAAGGAAGGACCTTCTTTCTCAGGGACGGGGCACCATCTGGCACCCGCGACCAGGCCTCTGGAATCTCCATGTCTGACCCGCGGTGGTAGACACGATCACTCAGGCGAGAGCCCCTCAACGAGGCGCCTTTACGGCCTGAAGTGGCGTCTGTTCGCTCAGTGGTGTTCTTCCCATGGTGAAGACCCCCAGAGATGCGCAGTTGGATCAGTGCTTTCCTTTCTGCAGGAAAAGTTGGAGGGCCGGCTGTCCCCCTCCACCTTGAAGTTGTATGTAGCCGCTATATCTGCACATCAAGATGCAGTGAAAAGTATTTAGGGAAGCATGATTTGGTCATCAGGTTCCTGAGAGGCGGACCACACCTCGTTCCCTTGTGGGACCTCTCTGTGGTCCTTCGGGGCCTTCAGGGAGCTCCCTTCGACCCCCTTGAGTCAGCAGAGCTAAAGTGCTCTCTGAAGACCACCCTCCTGACGGCGCTGTTCTCTGTTAGCGAACTGTGCCTAGAGTTCGGTCCGGCTTACTCTCATGTCATCCTGAGACCCCGACCAGGCTACGTGCCCAAGGTTACCACAACCCCTTTTAGGGATCAAGTGGTGAACCTGCAAGCGCTGCCCCAGGAGGAGGCAGACCCAGCCTTGGCATGCTGTGTCCGGTGCGTGCTCTTCGCATCTACTTGGACTGCACGCAGAGCTTTAGAAGCTCCGAGCAGCTCTTCTTGGGCGTTGTCCCACGGCGCCTCTCTAGCAGACATATGTAGGGCCGCTGGTTGGGCAACACCTAACACCTTTGCAAGAATCTATAACCTCAGGGTTGAGCCAGTTTCATCCCATGTGTTATCAGGTGACACAAACAGGTAAGTTCGGGTCAGCTGGCCGGGTGCATCGCTTGTGCATAGGGCCTTTCCCCTCCCTTGAGGCGAAGTCGTGCGCTCTTTCCCCAGTTGCGTTCGCAGGAAGTGTGAACCCTGGACATTCTTCCTCCCTAGCCTAGCGGCCGTCGAGTCTTAGGAGAGGCACGCTGCCGCCCCGGTATGGGCGTCACTAGGCCCCCGTGCTGAGGTAAGTGCTCCACATGTGCTGGTTGTCCCCTTCGGCAACCCCATGTGATGTATATCCCGCAAAATGGTTTCCCTGCCGGTAAACCGCATCTTCCTTGGACAGAGGGCCCTCTGCCCTGGGTCCGCACGATGTGCTTCTGCTCCTAACCGGCAAGACCGTGTGTGTACTCCTCTTTGGAGGGACATCCCCCAGCTTGGACCATATATTTGTCCCCCAGCTGAATGATTTTGTTTCTTTTACAGGGGAGCATAATAGAGAGAAGGCCCCGGCTGGGCCAGTCAGTCCTTGTACTTCTGAGCAGTTAGCCGTTCCCCTAAGTGCATGGGACCGCTTCATGCCTGCCAGTGTGTTGGGGGCAGTTATGCGATGGCTTGCTGCACTGGCTACAACGCACACAGAGGTCTGCCCGTCTCACACTGCCAGTCTGCGTAACTTGGTTCAGCTCTTGTGGCGTTTTCCATTGGGACCCCTAGTGTCAACTCATCGACACAACGTCTCGTTCCCTCCATCAGGGAATGGAGGTTACGTCAGTAACCGAGACGTTTCTTCAATAACATGTTAGAAACAGCCCAAGCCGTGATACTAATAGTCAGGGGCGTAGATTTGGCTTGAACATATGTTTTTTTGGGGGGGGGGGGGGGGTTGATCATGCTATGATCATGTTTCCATTGATCATAGTATAAAGATCAATGGATGCATGCACAAAAGCCTATTTTTATGACCATACCATGACCATTTTTTCCTATTTTTTTTTTTTCAATTTACAACTGCTGCAGCCTCAAGAGAAAGAGAGGGAGAGAGAGAGAGAGAGAGGCATGTTGCTTATATATATATATATATATATATATATATATATATATATATATATATATTTGCTGAAGCATATATTGGCTTACCCAATACATCCAGTATAAACCAGTAACAAGTGTGGACACACCTATTTATTTCTATTTTCCACATTTTAGAATAATAGTAAAGTAAAAAAATAAAACTCATTTGTAAGTATGGGAACTACATGAGGTTTTAAATGAGTTCTCATGTATGCTGGACAATTGTTGGCCGATTTTACTCCACTATCTGTTCCAACTGAGTTTTTCTTTTTAAAGAAAAGGTGTTTACTGTTATTTATAATAAATAAATAAAATACAAAAATGACACATAGGCACAGGTATATTTTTCTATTCATATATATAGTATATAACTACTTTCAAGCTATTAAGCTTAAGCCTTTGTAAAGGAAACATAAATTCAGCAAAGTTTGTGCAAACTTTTGAAGTATTGTTTACTGAATCAAATTATTTTTATTTAAAATCATCTGAACAGTTTTTATCCTGAACCTCCATCTAGTGGCGATCTCATTATATAGCATAAAGTCTTATAATAAGAGACTTCTCAGAACCTAAATGTGAATAATTCTCGTGCATTCAACCATTTACCATACCGTTCTCTTCTCCTGACAGAATAAGACAGAGAGAAACCAATGGCAGAATGGTGTCCTATGCCCTCTGTCTGCTACATAATAACCAAGTCATGCACTATCGTATTGATAAGGATAAGGCAGGCAAACTCTCCATTCCTGATGGCAAGAAGTTCGACACACTTTGGCAGGTAATTTAAACCAATAGACATTACTTCAAAGCTGATTATAAAGCTGACTTTAAAGCAGATGTTGTGTCAATAAATAATGACCCCAGATAATTAGCAAAGATATTCTTCATTTATTTGTTTGTTTGTCTGTCTGTTCTATGAGCTATCATCTGGTAGCTCAGTGGTTAAGGCTCTGTGTTACTGACTAAAGGTTGGGGGTTCAAGTCCCAGCACCATCAAAATACCACTGTTGGGCCCTTGACCCTATCTGCTCCAGGGGTGCACCTATCTGTTGCCCTTGACCCTATCTGTTTCATGGCTGACCCTGCGCTCTGACCCCAGCTTACTTGGGATATGCGAAAAAAATGCATTTACAGGCTCTGTACCTGTACTCTGCACAATATCAAAGTTGAATCTTAATCTTAATACCAGAGCTAGGCTGTGTACTAGCCCTGAGGAACACTAATTCATATGTGGAGCACTAGAGAGCACTAGGTCATTTGAATGAGGTGGGTTTATTGATATGAGAATGCTGATATAGAAATTGTTTAGATGTTTTTGACGTTCATCCTGTAGGAGATGCATCAAACCATTAGTGTTCTTAACCTGTGGTGCACTGTGTAGCTTTTCAAAGTTGTGCTGATTGTATTTTGAGCATATAAACAAACAGGATGTTGTTGGTTGTTATATTTTGTCAGTGCGCTGGTAAGGAACTGTTTGTAAATGCAATGCTTATATGCAGCCTATATAGACACTATATAATGCTTCCTGTTTCTTGATATCAACATTCAAGGCAGGGGAATTCTTGCCAAAAACCTTTACACTGATGATTGTTATATCACTTCGTGCTTATGTAAAGGGAATTGTGTAAAGGGCCATTTCTGCAAAACAAAGTATTTTGCGTTCACTTTATTCTAGCCCCTTTGCTGAAACAAAATGACAGCAAATACATTGTCTCGCACAAATGGTCAATCCCTCTGAAATTAACCACAACACATAAACAATGAGAATGAAGGCAACCTAACTTCAGTGCTTCATGTGTTGTATACTTTAGCTAGTAGAACACTACTCTTACAAGCCAGACGGCCTGTTCAGAGTGCTTACTGAGTCCTGCCCGAGATCATCACATTCAGAGGTATGTACATTTACAACAATCCTCAAACAAATATAAGAGTGTGTTGTAACATTTGTTTGTTATAAGAATGCTTTCATGTGAAGACATCAATGCACTGATGATATGAACCAATTTTGAGCCTGTCCTTGTCTTATCAGCATACAGAATGCATGTTGCACAATGCGCACAAATAATGTTCAATTACAGCTCCACTACAGGCTATTAACATGAAAAGACACATGGAGTAAACACATTCCATTACAATGCGACCAAACACAGAATCTAGAATGTTTTTTTTTTTTAAGTAATTTGAATAAATACATCTGTTAAATAAATACATCTTATTGTTACATATTATCGACCCAGTAATCAGGAATGGCATAGTGCCATACTACTCTTTATATTTCTGCCAAGTACCATAGTAGGAGTAGTATGGGTAGTGCCATTCTAAACTCACCCACTGTGTAAGGTCTTTTTAGTATGATAAACTACATTGTGTTGGCGTGTGATTTCCTGGGGTTGTCAGGTCTGTGTGACAAAGACAGCCCAATGACAAATAAAACCAGCCCAGAAGCAAAACTCTTAAGTATGGCATATTTTTTCATATTATGCATTTTCAGATTTCCTTTCATTTGAAGGCCTACTATTTAAATTGACACTTTTACAAAATTTAAGTTTAAGAAATGTCAAGGTCACAAATTTTTTTAAATAAATTGAGCATGACAAATTCAGTGTAATTTTTGAAAAGTGTACTGTACTGTATTGTATTATATATTATTATTAAGTAATGAAATCCAATACTTTTCAACTGAGGCGAGACAGGCTTTGGCGTGGCTTAGATAATATAAATGCATGCAGTTCTGTACTTTTTTCACTTTATATGCCTGTCACGGCTCCGGTGAGTTTGTCATTTTCTCACCCTCATGTCTCGCAGGCACGGCCGGCATACATGATCGGCATTTCCGTGGCAACATTTATTGTTTCAGTGGGAACGCTAATCATGCCACTGATAAGTGTGCCAAATAACACCTGTTCTTCTCTAATTCACTCCCTTCTTAAGCCCGTTGTGTTCTCAGTATCTTTGTTGTTTGATGTTGAGTACTAACTCTCTCTGCCTAGTTGGTCGTCTCATGTATCTGTTGGTTGCCCGCGTGTTGGGTGTGTGTGGTAGACTTCCAGTATTGCTGCGTGTCAGCTGGTCTTCCATGGAAGATACCTTGCCTCTGCCCGCGTTCTTGAAGTTATGATTGCCCATCTCAGCTGGGTGTTGTTCTGCACCTCACTAAGCTTCAACAGAGGATTCTACAAATCTGTTCCTGACTTCTACAATGCACACACTCATCCTACAAACACACGGATTGCCCCTTGCAAGACTATGACGGCACACCACTTGAGATTGCCTTCCGTTGCAGCCTGTGTTGGGATTTTCTACATTCCTCAGCCAGTGACTGCTCATTATTATTATTAATAAAACCTTTGAACTGTTCCTCTGCTCTGGTCTGTTTGTCTCACTTCCGTTCATTACAGAACAATCTAGCCAAGTATGGACCCAGTGGAGGAATCCACTTTTCACTCCATCCTCTCTCAGCAGGGAGTGTTGCTAGGACATCAGCAAGATCAAATCGGTTTTAATTGGACTGTCTCAAGGAGATATGATGAGTATTAGATTATGCAATTGAATTTCGCACAATAGCTGCTTCTTGTGAATGGAATGGCCTATGCTATTTGGGATCGATTTCTACATGGTCTTTCCGACGACATTCTGAATGAGACTTATTCTTTGGATTCGCCTTTGCGCTTTGATGACTTTGGTGGATTTGTCTATCCAAGATGATCAATGCCTGATCCTATGCCATCTCCACCGTGGATGCCACTTTCCACCAACCCTGGCGGCTGATCCTCCTACCCGTTCTGCCTCTCTAGCCAACTCGCCAGTATCAGGACCCAACACTGAGCCTATGCAAGTTGCTAGAACTCAAATCTCACACAGGGAGAAACAGTGACGTCTTGTTAATGGATTGTGTTCATAGACTGTAAAAAAAGATGGACGACGCCCCTTCGCTCTTTTCCATCGGAGAGAACTGAAGCCGCCAGTGTCCCGATATGGCGCTGACATCTTGGAACTTGAGTCTGCGCACTTGCGTTTTCGGGACCAGTCATGCGCAGTAGTGAGCAGGAAGTAAAGCCGCGAAAACAAGGCCCCGCCCTCACTCTCGCAGAATCAATCGCAAGCACACGCCCCTGCCAGATCGGTTAGCACATTCTACTGCAGAACAACCCATTATGTCGGTGTGAAATAATTAATTATAGAAATTTAGATATGTAATTTAAAGCTCCAATCTCCTCAATCCTCCGAATATCCCGAAAAAAAGTCCGTTGGTGCTTCAGTGACTACTTCGCTCAGAGAACCTGTCAATCACAGCTGTCAATCATGACGTAACAGCACCGTTTTTATAGCATCAAATAACTAACTAAAAACAAACTTATTTTAAAAACAAACACTTGAAATTACATCAGCGTGATAAAAACTACAGTAAATGACAGAAACTGTCTTTGGAAAAAAGATATGTGAAGTGTAATTTAATTGTTTAGTTGGTCTCACGTCCCGTTGAATAACATGGGGAGGCGGGGTTTATGACCTATACTAGGACCGGCCTCTGGGGGGCGATCGAGACGTTTTGGCTTCACTTTTGAGGGCTTGTGCGGCACGCTTGATTGTGTTTTACTGTTACCTGTCTGGTAAAAGACATTGTTTGTCAGTAGGAGAGGGGTTACTGGTGAGTGCAACACCTTTTAACAAAACCCCTGGTTGCAGTATGGATCTGCCTGTCACATGGTTTCTGCTTTGGTTGAATCTGAAGCTGAAGGGAAATTTATGGATTTTGAATCGGCTTCAAAGTGGTGACTTCCTATGGTCCAGTTGGAATGACCTATCACCGCCCACACCCTTTGTGGCATGGCACTCTCCGTCATCACCCAATCCAAAAAGCTGGTCACCTTCGTCTCTGGGAATCATACAGAGCAGTTGTCCTTCTACCTTATCCAATCTCCATAGGCACCTTAGTGTTGAGGCATCCTTGGTTGGTAATGTACAAACCACACATAGAGCTTTTATTGTTTGTTTTAACTCTGTCTTAACTCTGCTGTTTCCCCTGTCCAGTCTTGTGTTTCATTGCAGGATGAACCGGTGGACCTATCCAGATTACCATTGACATACCAAAACTTGTGGGCACTATTCAGCCAGTACCGCGCCACAAGCCCTTCCTCATCACCCATATGACTGAGCGATTGAACTGCATTCTGCATCCCGGTCTCATTTGCCCTTTCCCTTCGCCACCAGGGGCGGGGTTCTTATTTGTGGAGAAGAAGGATGGCTCGCTTAAACCCTATATAGATTATTGGGGGCTGAATGACATCTCGGTGAAGAATCGCTATCCTTTAGCCTTCAAACTCTTGCAGGGAGCCGCCATCTTTACAAAGTTGGTCTTACACAACACTTATCGCCTTGTCCGTATTAGGAAGGGGGAGTGGAAGATGGCTTTTAACACCCATAGGGGCAACACTTCGAATATTTGGTAATGCGTTTTGGATTGGTCAACCATATTACAGGGGCTTGTGAATGACGTGCTTAGAGACATGGCCGATCATTTTGATGATATTCTGATCTTCTTCCAGAATATCCAGGACCATGTCCAGCACGTCATGCAGGTGCTTCAGTGACTATTATAGAATTTGTCAAGATGGAGAAGTGCGCTTTTCATGCACAGTTGATTTCCTATCAAAAAGCTACACTTTGATGCTGTGCTGATTTAACGCTTTGGGAACGTATTTAGGAGTGAACAGCTGTGAATATGTGTGCAACACGTCAATGAAATTGACAAAATGTATAGCATCCGCCGGTGACATCATCAGGATGTGCCAATAAAGGGGCTATAAATAGATGCACCACAGGTGCATCTTCAGATCATTCTGTGTGTGTTGTGCTTCTTGACTGTCAGAACTTTCTACTTTCCTCTGTTAGGAGTTAGAATTGTTAGGCAGTGCGCAGAAACATTTCTCTTTCACTTAAAAAAAAGAAGAAGAAAAAGAATGACTGATAAACAAAGCAAGCGGTGTGTGATCCCATGTTTACACACTATGGCTGAGAGGGACACACACCAGTTTTGTTTTGTGTGTTTGGGGGAAGAGCATGCTGCTCTTGCATTGGGGCGGGGCAGGTGCGAGCACTGCGATCTGTTCTCAGTCAAAATGCTTTGCATTCGTCTTGCTTACTTCCAAGAGACAGCACCCACTCTTACATTGTGGGGCTCTCGTATGGATCTGGCTGAGGAGCGAGAGACAGGTCCGTCCCAATCGCTCGCTCTCTCCCCAGATCCAGCTGGTCCTTCCCATGATCCTGAAGTGCACTCCAGTGCCTCTTCGGTTCATGAGGGACACCATGAATCTCGAGTCTGCGGACTTCGAGCTACCCGCCTCTGAGCATTCCGCGCATGATAATAAAGCAATGGAGGAATTACTCGAGGTGGTTACTCGTGCGGTGGCCAGGCTTCACTTAGACTGGCCATGTGAACAAGAGACCCCCAAGCGCTCCAAACTGGAGGACAGATTTCTGTCTGGTGGCCAAGGGAAGGGAACGCCTTATCAGTCCCTTCCCTTCTTTGATGACCTCCATGACAAGCTCTCTCATTCATGGAGGAAACCTTATACTTCCCGTGTCTTCATGCCCTCGACGTCGACATATTTGACTATCGTGGGTGCGGAGGCACAGGGGTATTCTGTGATGCCGCCAGTAGAAGAGACACTTGCGGGTTATCTCTCGCCTGGCTCGGCATCATCGCTAAAATGACCTACTCTCCCCACAAAGCAGTGCAGGACCACCTCTACGCTTGTGGGGAAGGCTTTTCAGGCAGCAGGCCAGAATGGTGCACATTATGGCAGTGTTACAGGCGTACCAGGCTGACCTGTTGAAGGACCTGAGTTCGGGCACCATGAAGGGGTGACGAAGAGGCTTTCTCAGAGCTTCGTCGAGCCACAGATCTGTCTCTCTGCGAGACCAAGCAGACGGCTTGCGCCATTGGCTGGTCTATGGCTGCCTTGGTCAGCACTGAGAGACACTTATGGCTCAACCTGGTGGTCAAGTTTTCCTCCTCGATTCCCTGGTTTCACCTTCTGGTTTATTTGGTGATGACATGAATTTGGTTATCACCAGGTTCCAGGAGGCAAAGAGTCATGAGGAAGCCTTTGAGCAATTCCTTCCTTGCCGCACTCAGGGGGAGGGGCCATCAGCCACCAAGCCCCGCCCCATTCCTTCTAGACGGGAGGCTCAAAAGCAAAGCGTGGTGAATCGTGCTCCCCCTTGTAGAGACTGGGGGGGGGGGAGTTCGTCTCCCTCAGCAGCCCCCAAAGCAAGACCTCAGGGCAGTTATTTCTAAAAAGAGAAAACCCTGATGGTTTTGCACACAGCATTGTGGTGGTAGCCCTCGAGTCGGGGCGCATGAAGCATTCACCTGTACCTTCCCGAAACCCCCACGAAAACTCTCCATTCCCGCCGGTTGTATGGAATTCGATCATGATGCGGGTACAATTGTCTCCCGCTTGAATCGTGTCCATTCAGAACACCCTGAGAAAAGTCAGGCAAGGTCAAGGTTGCACTGTTCGTCAATATCAACGAATATTAGGTCTCATGGCATCTGCGTCCTCGGTGATACTTTGGGCCTTCTGCACATGAGACCATTTCAGTTGTGGCTCAAAGCCAGGGGATTTCATCCAAGGGCCAGTCCCCTAAGGCAGATAAGAGTTATGCACCACACGCTTCGTACCCTTTCTATGTGGTTCAGACCCCGGTTCCTCACTTTGGGTCCCACTCTAGGTGCATCTTGCCTTCGCAAATTGCTAATGACAGATGCCTCCCTGATGGGCTGGGGTGTGGTCTTAAGTGGTCGTCCAGCTCAAGGGGAATGGGATGGTCATCAGCTCGATTGGCACATCAACTGTCTCGAGCTGATGGTGGTATTTCTGGCTCTGAAATACTTCCTCCAGTATTTGAGAGGCTACCATGTCCTGATGCGGGTGGACAACACAGCAGTAGTCTCTTACATAAACCATCAAGGAGGTCTACGTTCACGCCAGCTCAACAGCATGGCAGATTCTCCTTTGGACCCAGGGCAAGCTCCTGTCAATCAGAGTAGTTTATGTTCCTGGATGCCTGAATGTGCAGATTTACTGTCCAGACAGAAAATACCGACAGGGGAGTGGAAACTCCACCCCGAGGTAGTGGAACAAATCTGGTTGAGCGGAAGTGGACCTCTTCGCCTCCCAACAGACAGCGCAATGTCCCCTCTACTTCTATCAGAGTCACCCAGCCACCCCTGGGTCTGGACGCTATGGCACATACATGGCCCAGAATGCACCTGTATGCATTTCCTCCAGTTTCTCTGCTCCCGGGAGTCTTGGCCAGAGTTCACCAGCAAGGGTCTTGCCTCTTACTGATAGCGGCGCGAAGGCTGAACAGGGTATGGTTCTCGGAGATAATGTCTCGCCTCGACGGCTCGCCTTGGGTGATTCTGGACAGGAGGGACCTTCTGTCCCAGGCACAGGGGACAGTATTTCATCTCCGGCACGAGCTGTGGAACCTTCATGTTTGGCCCCTAAAGGGAACCAACTAAGGGACACTGGGCTTTCACCTGATGTTATCGTGGCCGTTCTAAGTGCTAGGGCTCCCTCTACTAGAAGAAGTTATGCCAATAAATGGGGTGTCTTTGAAAGATGGTGCAGTGCATATAATGCAGATCCAGTTAACTGCCAGATTGCTTCAGTTCTGGACTTTCTACAGGAAAAATTATCAGCAGGCACATGCCCCGCCACTCTCAGGGTTTATGTGGCTGCTCTATTGGCTTGCCACGCCTTGTTTGATGGGATGCCTTTGGGGAGACATCCCCTGCTCGCTTGCTTGTTTCACGGAGCAATGCATTTTAAACCTCCTGTTAGGACCAGGATCCCTTCATGGGACTTAGCAATAGAGCAATTGAGGGTCTGGATCAGACCCCCTTTGAACCTCTAGAGTCAGCGTCTGATAAACTTCTGACTCTCAAGATGGTTTTTCATGTGGCAATTACTTCTCTAAAAAGTATTGGGGATCTACAGGCTCTGTCCGTCTTGCCATCCTGCTTAGATTTTGCCCCAGGAATGGCTAAAGCAATATTGCACCCTCACCCTGACTAGCTGCCTAAGGTTCCTTTCTCGACTGTACATCTGGTCACTCTCGAATCCTTCTGCTCCCCGCCATTTATAACGGCGGAGCAGGAAAGACTTCACGGACTGTGTCCAGTCCGCGTCCTTCAGACTTATGTCCACCGCACTAGCCAGTGGCGTAAGTCAGCAACTATTTGTTTGTCGTAACAAAGGGGCGGCCACCACCAAGCAAACCATGTCACATTGGGTGATGGATGCTATTGCCCTGGCCTACGAGGCATGAAGTCATGCTTCGCCAGTAGGTATCAGGGCTCACTCTACCAGAGTTGTCGCCTCCTCTAAAGCTTTGGCTAGAGGTGTCCCTCTGCAATATGTTTGTAATGCGGCGGGCTGGTCCTCTTCACATACATTCATAAGATTCTATAGCTTGGATGTTCATGCTACTCCGGGCTCTTATGTCCTTGAGTCTACATCACAATCTCATGTCTGAGACCTCTCGCACTCTTGTGAGCACAGCTACACAACCATAAGGGGTCCGGACATCCACAGTGCGGCGATGTGGGTATTATCGTTCCCAAAACGCTAAATCAGCACAGCATCAAAGTGTAGCTTTTTGATAGGGAACATCTTGGGTTACTTAACTGTAACCCCTGTTCCCTGATAGAAGCAAAACGAGATGCTGCGCTTCATTTCCGCACAGAAGATGCCCCAGGATTGCTCTTCGGACAAAATACCTTATGATGCACCTGTGGCGCATCTATTTATAGCCACTTTACCGGCACATCCTGATGATGTCACCGGCAGAGGCTATACATTTTGTCAATTTAATTGACACACATATTCACAGCTGGTCACTCCTAAAGTCGTTCCCAAAGTGCTAAATAAGCGCAGCATCTCGTTACGCTTTTATCAGGGAACAGGGATTACAGTTAAGTAACCCAAGACGTTCCATTCCTGGGGTTCATCGTTTTGTCAAAGGGAGTGGCATTGCAGAGGTTTCTGGGATTTGCACATTTTTATCGGAGGTTTATAAGGCACTACAGTCAGCTCTCCTCAACTCTGATGGTCCTCACCTCCACCTCCAGACTTTTGTTGGTCTTCGCAAGCTGAGGCCACGTTTTCTAAATTATAAATCATTATTCATGATCCTGGGAGGTTGTGGTGGATGCATCCAAGTTTGGTGTAGCAGCTGTCTTGTCACAGCATTCCTCCTCAGATGGAAAGATGCATCTGTGTGCTTTTTTCCACCACTTAACACCATCTAAACGGAATGATGATGTCAGCCACCCTCTGTGGCCTCCTGGTCGATGTGGTTTCTGACAAAGGCCCCCAATTTGTGTCATATTTTTGGGCAGAATTCTGTTGACAGCTGGGGGCAATGGTGAGTTTGTCCTCTGGGTTTCATCCCCAGACAAATGGGCAAGCTAAGCGGGCAAATTAGGAGCTGGAAAAGGCCATGCGCTGTTTGGCCTTCCACAATCTATCTTCTTGGAGTGATCATTTAGTCTGGTTCGAGTACGCCCTCAACTCATTAGGGGTTGTCACCCTTCCAGTGGGTGGGAGTTAAGATCGCCCATCTCAGCTGGGTGTTGTTCTGCACCTCACTATGCTTCAATGGAGGTGTAACGAGGAGGAGGGTGGGGCCGGGCCATGAGCGCATGGCTGTCTCCAATCGGGCTAATCAGCCGAGGAGAGGGATAAAGCTGAGCTGGATGCTGCCGTTCGGGTTTATGTTTGTGTCTTTTTGTTTAAGTTCTTATTAAAGACCTGCTGCTTCTGCAGCCAGTGTCGCGATTTTCTATTTCCTCAACCAAGTGACTGCTCATTATTTTTGTTAATAAAACCTTTGAACTGTTTCTCTGCTCTTGGGTCTGTTTGTTTCACTATCGTTCATCACAATGCTAGCTTGTTACTTATAGTTATCTTATTTCTGCTTACACACAAATGACAGACTCACCTGTAAATTTGCTGCATTTGAATCATAATTACAGTTGGCCTGTCTGTGTCCATAAAAAATAGTGGACCTATCCATCCTGTTTCGACTTGACTGTTGGTTGGACAAAAATGCTTACATTCAAATATAACCTGCGCGACATGTAAAACCATGGAAAACTACAGACTTGGCAACCCTGGACATGTTGTATTCGTACAGTGTGTAAATTGGTACAATCACTGCATACATGTTGTATATTGCTAGTGTTATAGGAAAATTAGTCAAATTATACATTTAACATGAGAGCCATTAGAAATGTTAATGTTTCTAAAAGTTAATTGACTAAGTATATCACAGAGCTTTTATTTTTCTTCATGATATTGTGTTTAACTGTTGAAGTTGTAATGTTTTAAGAAACACTAATTGTTCATGTATTTATAGCATCAAACAGTATCAAATAGTGTAGGACTAAGGTGAATAACTTTATGCTTTTTAAAATTGTGGTTTCTAGCAAGGTGCAACTGGTGGATTACTCTCCAGAATCAAATCGTACTCCTTTCCCAAACCTGGCCAAAAAAAGGTGCACTAACACGCCCCTCTCTTCCTCTGCTGTCCCCCACTGACAGTGGTAGGACCCCCGCCTTGCTTGCGTGTAGTTTTTGCTTCTTAATTTTGCCTGTGGGATCACCTACACACTCTCTGATCTCTGCCTCCATTCATTGCCCAGCACATCACATCAAATCAATAGCTACAACTCATATACATAATTTATTATACATTCAATATTATGTCTTAACAACCAATATCCATTCTTTTAAAAACAACTGTAAATTATGTTTGGTTGTCCATCAAGCTTCCTCGTAGAATGATGCTTCTATCTGCTTACAATTTTTAGATTTTAAGTATTTAAAAAAAAATAGTGGACCTATCCATCCTGTTTCGACTTGACTGTTGGTTGGACAAAAATGCTTACATTCAAATATAACCTATGCGACATGTAAAACCATGGAAAACTACAGACTTGGCAACCCTGGACATGCTGTATTCGTTTGGCCAGTAGCTGATGCTAACAGAACTCCTTCCACGAGTGACAGTCTCTGAAGCCCATATAATATCATACCTGTCTATTGGCAGATAGTGCTTGATGCTCTGTCCCTATCATATAAACCAATTTTTTCTCCTTCAGGGTCACGATTACATCTCTCGTGCTCTTGTCCTTGCAAGCCTGACACATTGCTTTCGCCATTCTACCCACACTTCTAAACAGCGTGTTGGATAATTTTTTTCACTGTTGTGCAACAATGATAAACTAAGTGTTGCATTATATATATTGTGTTCTTTCTAGCTTAAGAAACTTAAAGAACTACTTTCTTAACCTGCACAGAGAGTTTGAGGATGATTTTCTGCAATCCTAGGTCTTGCGTCTGTCCTCCATCTCAAGCAGCTTCACCTGTTCAGTACGCCTGTGATGATCTGCAGCACGCTCTGGTGCACTGCAGTAGATCATGTTGTCCAATGAGGATGATGTGAAGGCTACTTGCTGGGGCTTCCTATAGTGAGGCGTGTCACGCTGAGATAGAGGTGCTTTAAGTTCTCACTTGAGCCTTGAAAAAATAAACTGGATGAACATTGGTTCCACATTGGTGTGCCTCTTTTTTTTTTTTGCTGCCGGTGATGTTCTTCCTAGAACTGCATGGTGGCTCTTTATGACTTGGGTCTCTCCTTATTCAGTGAAAGAACTAATATTTAATGGCTTTCACAGTGTTGGTTTACACCGCACCACAAATATCTGCTCTGGAAATCGGCAGGTCTATGTTCAGCCTAGACACTAGCTGAATTTTTCAGGCTTCTCTTTTCCCCACCATTGTAAACCATGAACAGGAGAGCGACATCTCCCCTGTAACAGGACAGACTCAGCCTGTTTTTATGTTTTTTCATGGCATACCGGAGGACTTCCATGTCACAACAAAGAGATTTTGTATGGTTGTTCCCTCTGCCCCAGGAAAAAACTACTCACCAAGTAGCTCAATCGCCCCCCCCCATCGCAAACTTTGAGTTTGCAATGGAATGCAGGTTACCTTACTGCCTGTCTTTACTGTTGTTAGCAATGTGCCAGAATACTGCTATGTAGCAACACAATCAATAAACCCTCCGGTAACACTTTATAATAACTATATGGTATAAAGTATTTTAAAGCATTAGTTTATAGTCAATTGATCATTTATAAACTATTGTTCATACATTAATAAGCTACATGCAAATAGTTTGTTATTTGTTTATATTCTCCATAACAAGTTATTTATTATTGTTCATTAGTTAATCAAGTTAATTTATAGGGAGTTTGTTAATGTTTTTTTAACATTAACATTGACATTGAGCATGAATATTAAATATAGAAATTATATATGTGATTAATAGGATTTACATTTATACATAATTAATGTACTTGTTACAGATTTAGTAACACCATTATTAAACCATTATTACTTAATATATAGGTCGTAATAAAGCATTGACTAATTGCTAACTAAGCATTTTGCGTGACATAATCTAAAGTGAGAACGTCTAGGTTACGTATGTAACCTCTGTTCCCTGATGGAGGGAACGAGACGTTGTGTCGAAGAAGCAATTTAAATCACACCATGCGCTGAGTCGTGTACGTGTACACTGACATAGGAGCGAGCAGGTATTTTACGTGCAAAGGCGACCAGCTGTGTCAGACTGCGCGTACCCTTCCCCAATGCCACCCCCCCCCCAAAAAAATCGTTGGAATCCTTCTGGTTACCCTAGACAGGGGAACAAGGCGATGCTTGCCAACCTGGGAATGGGCCGAGCCTGGCTGGGCCTCTTTTCTCTATATTTCTCCGCATAGAGCAAGAACGGCCGGGGCCCTTACACGCATCGAGAGAAGGGGGTCTTACCCAGTTTCCTATTCTTTCAAGGGAAAATATCCTGTGGAGGCCACACCTGCCCGAAAAGGTTCACTACCTGGTCTCTAAAGGGCATGGTAGGAACCTTGGGCACGTAGCCGGACCGAACTCCAGGCAGGTGTCGCTAACAGAGAACGCTTGCAGGTCCCCGACCCTCTTGATGGAGGCGAGTATGATCAGCAGGGCTGTCTTTAAAGAGAGGGCCCTGAGTCAAACTGATTCTAGCGGCTCAAAGGGGGGTCTCTTTAGGCCCGCGAGGACCACTGAGAGATCCCAGGAGGGGAGCAGGCTTGGCCGGGAGGGGTTCAACCTCTGGGCGCCTCTTAGGAACCTGATGATTAAGTTGTGCTTACCCAAAGATTTGCCATCTACTGTGTCGTGGTGGGCCGCAATAGCGGCAACATACACCTTCAGGGTGGAAGAGGACAGCCTCCACTCCAGCCTCTCCTGCAGAAATAAGAGCACTGAACTAACTGCACACCTTTGTGGGTCTTCAGCCTGGGAAGAACACCAATTCGCGAACAAACACCATTTCAGGGCGTAAAGTTGCCTGGTGGAAGGGGCTCTGGCTTGGTTGATCGTGGCTACGACGGTAGGTGGTAGACCAGCTAGATCTTCCACATCCCATCCAGGGGCCAGACGTGGAGGTTCCAAAGGTCTGGGTGTGGATGCCAGAGCGTGCCCTGTCTCTGAGAAAGAAGGTCTTTCCTCAGAGGAATTCGCCAGGGAGGGGCTGTCATGAGGAGTACGAGGTCCGAGAACCAGGCCTGGGTGGGCCAATAGGGAGCCACTAGGGTGACTTGTTCCTCGTCCTCCCTGACCTTGCACAGCACCTGTGCAAGAAGGCTCAATGTGGGAAATGCGTTCTTGCGCAGCTCCGAAGGTGTGCCAGCTGTGTGCCAGTGCGTCTGCCCCAAGGGGAGCCTCTGATCGGGCATACCAGAGCGGGCAGTGGGAGGTTTCTCGGGAGGCAAACAGGTCTTCCTGGGCCTTGCCGAACCATTCCCAAATCAGCTGGACCGACTGGAGGTGAAGCCTCCACTCTCCACTGGGCAAGCGTTGTCGTGACAGCGCGTCCGCAACCACATTGAGGTTGCCGGGGATGTGAGTGGCACGCAGCGACTTGAGTCCAAAGGAGGAGACGACGGGTGAGTCATGACATGTGGCGGGAGTGTACGGCGCCTTGGCGATTTATGTACGCTACCACAGTGGTGCAGCGGGGAACCCTTTCCTGCAGCCCGGCACTGCGTGCCCGTTGCACACAGAGCCCCAACCCAATCTGGAGGCATTTGTCATGACCAAGGTCTGTCCAGGGTTTGAATGTTTGTCGGCAGGCGGTGGTGACCATCACACGGTGCGTGCCACGGCATCATGCCCGTCTCGGGACTCGAGTCTGAAGCCACTGCTGAAGCGGTTTCACCGCAGCAGAGGATGCCATATGCCCCAGGAGCCTCTGGAAATGTTTTAAGGGGACCGCTGTGCCCGGCCTGAAGGTGGTGAGGCATTCCAGCACCGAATGTGCACACTCGGCAGGGAGTGAGACTGAGTCTAACTCCCTGCCGAGAAAAGAGATGTTCTGAACCGGGGTGAGCTTGCTCTTTTCCCAGTTGACCTGAAGCCCCAAACGGCTGAGGTGCCTGAGCACCTGGTCTCTGTGAGTGCAAAGTAACTCTCGGGAGTGGGCCAAGATAAGCCAGTCATCAAGGTAATTGAGTATGCGAATGCCGGCTTCTTGGAGCGGGGCAAGGGCAGTGTGGAGTGGAGGGGGGCGGGGCCGGACTAGAATGTCGCACGCCTGGTCCCCAATTGGCCTGATGAGGTGCGCGAGGGATAAAGGCGACCGGTGACGACGGTTCGAGAGAGAGAGATCAGTCACGGACATATCCGTTGTGTGTGTGTTTTTGCGCTTTTGTTTTAAGTTCTTTATTAAAATATTATTTATATTGACAAGCTGGTTCTCGCCTCCTCCTTGCCCATCCTAACCCCACGTTACATTGGTGCCGAAATCCGGGAAGGAGGAGGGATGCCCATCGCAGAGACCTTGACACTACCGTCCGCCCAGGGGAGAGCCGCTGCAATCTGCCGGGTGACGGAGTGGCCTGACCGCCCAGACGCGGGGAACGGCCGCTGTCCACGGGGCGAGTGGGGACTGGATTCCCCGACCGGTGTTTCTTAGCTGCAGGAGGACGTCCTCGGCAGGCAGACAGGGCATGGCCCATGGCGGCAGGGTTGCAGTGGGGCAGGATGTGCGAGATGGCCTCTGTCTGCTTCTTCACTGCAGAGAACTGCTGGGCGAAGTCCTCGACGGTGTTGCCGAAGAGGCCGAACTGGGAGACAGGGGCATTGAGAAAGTGAGCTTTGTCGGTCTCACGCATCTCGCCCAAGTTCAGCCACAGATGACGTTCCTGGACCACGAGTTCCTGGATGGCCATCGTCTGCCCGAGTGACTGCGCTTTAACCTTTGTGGCTCTGAGGGCGAGGTCAGTTGCTAAGCGCAGTCCTGCAACACATCGGAATCAGGGCTACCCCCGTGGAGATCTTTAAGCGCCTTGGCCTGGTGGACCTGCAGGAGGGCCATGGCGTGCAGGGCAGAAGCGGCATGTCTGGTGGCGCTGTAGGCTTTGGCGGTGAATGACGATGTTGTCCTACAGGCCTTAGAGGGGAGCACAGGGCGACCCCGCCAGGTGGTAGGGTTTCCGGGGCATAGGTGGAGCGCAACAACCCTATCCACGTGGGGAATCGCTGTGTAGCAATGAGCTCTGCCATCGAGGGTAGCGAGATTGGATGAGCGAGTGGCTTTGTGATGAGTGGAGAGGGGTGCTCTCCACAAAGACGTCAGCTCATCATGCACCTCCAGGAAAAACGGGGGGGGGGGGGGGGGTGAGGCTGTGAGCTGGAACCAGTCATCCAACCGCGATGGCTGTGGGGAGGACGAGGGTTCCAGTCCAGCTCCACGGTGGCAGCGGACCGGGAAAGCATGTCGGTCATCTGCGAGTCAGCCTCAGCCTGGGCATGCTGGCCCGAAGGCGGCAGCCCAGGGGAGTCAGAGTGAGACGCCACTGCATCGGAGAGAGCATCATCCATCTTGAGCTCTAGAGGATAGGCAGGCTGGCCGTGAGGCCATCCGCTGTTGCCTCGAGCACAGATGGGAGTCAACAATCGTGCTGGGGGGCGGGTGGTCCGAGGGGGCGTACCCAGCGGAGCTGCACCCGCTGCCATCCCCAGATCGCCTCCAGCGCCAGCTGCATCATCCTCAATCCCATGGGAAAAAGGAGCAATGCGGGGGGGGCGGCTGGAGTGGCGTGCTTTCTGTTGAAAGGGAGCCGCAAACCGCAACATTGCCATGGTCATGAGAGCATGAACCATCCACAAATGCTGCCTCAGTGTGATCGCTGCCCAGACACACGAGACAACGCCTGTGGCCGTCTGAAGCGGAGAGCAATCTACCGCATCCAAGAACTACACAGGGGCGGAATGGCATCTTTATAAAGACGCGTCCTGAAAAGTACATTCAACGCCGCTGTGTAAATGCTCTTTAAGAGGAAAATACTCTTTAATAGAGAAAATCACTCTTTTAAATAAACTCTTTTAAGCTTTCTGAGCTGTCAAAGTGCCCTGGGGTAAGCAGCACTGCAGTGCAGAGAAGGAGAAAAGCCACTGAAGTGCGCCATAGATCCAACAGCAGGCAG
The DNA here is from genome assembly GCA_032164185.1 of Moxostoma hubbsi. Lineage (NCBI taxonomy): Eukaryota > Metazoa > Chordata > Actinopteri > Cypriniformes > Catostomidae > Moxostoma > Moxostoma hubbsi. The sequence goes on from JAVLUX010000125.1 coordinate 2,079,735, forward strand.
AGCGTAAGAGGAACAAAGGCAGGAACAGGTGTGTGACTCGCAGCTGACTGCATACACAACCATCGGCTCCGAAGAAAATTTCTGAATGAATTCGATGTATTTCCCGCTTTTATACACGTATATCGGGGGCGGGGTATGCAAATACTGTCTGACAACTTCTCATTGGCCTTTTTTCATAGATCAGAGGCATATTCGGTGCTCAAGATAGACCCCTAGTGTCGCTTCTTCGGCGCAATGTCGAAGTGAGTGTCAGACGGGGAACTGTATATGCCTAATTAAACATTTATTAATTATCAATTACTCTGAAAACCTGGCCCTGAAATAACCATCTCAACAGCATCTCAATCACAAAGGCTCAAAACAGACACTAAAGCTTAAAAAAAAACAGACAACAACTACATTTTCCCTTTTGGCTTTCCAAAGTTAGTTTAGAAGCAGTAAAGGCTTAAATAGATGCTTATGAGAAGTAAAAAGAAAAAATGTTATGCCGCTTTCTTCATTGATGCCGAATTCTTCGTTGATCAGCATTCCAATCTTAGGAAGTTTTTGTCATAATGTAGACATTTGTACTTTCAATTCTGTGCTTTTACTACAAGGATTGGTATCTTAGATACTAATCTGCCCTTGCAATCTCTGGAAAATTATTACGTTATTACGCTTAATTAGCCTGATTAGGGACCGGGTGTGTAGAATCACGACCCGGCCCCGCCCTCCACCCTGCCACAGTAGTATTTTTTTTTCTTCACGTTTTTAAGTATAGTGTTAAAAAGCACACAATTTCTGATGTTCGAGCGCATCTGAAGCCAAGAGAAAAGTGAGTGGGACCTTTTAGTTTCAGTAATATTTAAATATTTACTTTATTTAAATGACATCTCACAGATGGAATTTAGTAATTAAAATGTTTATTATAAATTGGATTAAATTCCGATATTTCATCAAAGGATGGCCCTATATGTATCCACAAAGGGTCTGGGCTAAGCCCTACTGACCCTAGAATCTCCCCTGGTAAGCTCAACATTTATTTAACTACAAAATTATTATTCAACTTAAAACTTGTTGAAAAACACTGGATTCATTGTCAGTTGATCTGCTGTTTCCTCACAAAAGCAGTTTGTTCAGCATTCTAAGGCTCCCCATGGGGTAAGGGTACTGTCCATTACTGAGAATGCAATCTTAGGATGAATTGTGACAATATCAGTGTAAAAATACAACCCCAATTCCGAAAAAAATGGGACAGTAGGAAAAATGCTAATTACAACAAAAAGAAGTGAAATGAAAATTATATTCACACTTTGCTATATTAAAAGCACTACAAATACACATTATATGAGGTTTTTCATTGTGAATTTAATTGTTTGTTTTAAATGTACAGTAATTTCAAATCAGATGATTGCAACATACTCCAAAAAAGTTGAGACAGGGGGAATTTAAGATTAATAATAATTTGACAAGTTGAAATAATAAGGCGATGTGAAACAAGAGGTGTTAAACAGGTGAGGCAATCGTGTCATAGTATATAAGGAGCCTCGTCCTTCAAGAGCAAGGATCATTCAAGACTTGTCAATTTGCCAACAGATGCCTTACCAAATAATCCAGCACTTTGAGAACAATGTTTCCCAAAGAAAAATTTTAAGGATTTTGCACATTTCAACCTCTAGAGTGCACAATATAGTTAAAAGATTCAAGGAATCTGGTCAAATCTCGGTGCGTAAAGGGCAAGACGAAAACCATTTCTGAATGCACATGATCTCTGATCCCTCAGACGTCACTTTCTTAAAAAATGGCATTCATCTGTAATGAATATCATGAACATGGGTTTGGAATAACTTTAGTAAACCTTTGTTAGTCAACATCTCTTACAACTGCATACACCTTACTATGCAAAGCAGAAGCTCTACATCAACACTGTCCAGAAGCGCCACCAACTGCTCTGGGCTCAGTCTCATCTTAGATGGAAAGTAGAACAGTGAAACTGTGTTTTTTGGTCTGAAGAGTCCACATTTCAAAATGTTTTTGAAAAACAAAGATGTCATGTTATCCAGGCAAAAGAGAAAAAGGGCCATCCAAAAGTCTGTGTCTGTATGTGCCAGGGGTATGTCAGTGCCCATGGCATGGGTAAATCGCACATCTGTGAGAACACTATGAATGCAGTCAGATATGTAAAAATTTTGGAGCAACATATACTGCCATCCAGCACCGTCTTTTTCATGGACATCCCTGCATTTTCAAACAGGACAACTTCAAACCACATACTACTAAATGATTTTAAATGATTTGCTGTGTAAGCAGAGAGTGTGAGTGCTAGATTGGCCTGCCTGCTATCCTGACCTGTCTCCAATTCAGAATGTATGGTGCATTATGAAGGACACCATACAGCAATTGTGCATCTAAAGACCTACATAATGGATGATTGGTGGAAAATTCCACTTTCTAAAATTAAACTTGTGTTGTCAAGGACCAAATGCTTAATTAGTGTTATTAGAAGAAATGGTGATGTTTCACAGTGGTAAACAATTGACTGTAACACATTTTTTGGAGTGTGTTGCAATCATCTGAATTACTGTACATTTTCAAAAAAAAAAACAATGAAATTCACAAGGAAAAACATCATATAATGTGTAGTTGTAGTGCTTTCAATATAGCAAAGGGTGAATATAATTTGCAAATCACTCCTTTTTGTTTATCATTTTTCATACTGTCCCAATTTTTTCAGAATTGGGGTTGTACATGAGAAGTGAAACTAACATTAATCAGACTTTCTTATGAAAGCGTTCAATTCTACTCCTTGCATAGTGTGCAAGGGTTCATATGTCAAAATGTGAAATTATGTCCATTATACAAAGGTCCCTTGAGGCTGACCTTTTACTTCTTGGACTGGAATAAAAATGTTCCAGGACGGACGGCCAAAAACCGGTACAATCCTGGAAAATCGTGGATGGATGACAGCAACCCTATTATAGTATTGCGTAGTTAGCTTCGCAAAATGTTAAAATCAAACTATTGGAATCAATGGTGAATTGCATGAGGAGCGGTATTTGTATGTTGCACTAGTTGCTGGCATTTTAAATCAGTCACTTTTAGGATTTCAGCTAGTTTACCAAAGAGGCTGCTCACTAGGGATTGGAATAGAGCCATTGCTCTTTTGTGGAAAAAAAAAATAGCAATCATATGTGATGACTTTCTCTGGATGCTTTTTCAGCTCTTTGAAGATGCCATTCCCAGTCATACACCCATCTTTTCCCTTATCTATCACTCCTTATTGAATTTCATTTAAGGGATAATGTGCAGCCAACAGGGTGATCAAGACCTCAATGCCAAGAAGTCTTGTATTACCCTGACAGGGTGATTATTTTGCAACTGGCTACATTATCCTGCTTATTACACGGCTATTTAACAAATAAATGAATGCATGTACATGAAATATTGGTTTTGAGTTTATGTTATAATCTTAAATTTAGATTATTTTAAAGCTAAGAAAAATAGCCAATTACAATTTAGAAAGCAATCTGCCTAGCAACATGTTGAACACTGCAACAATATTGAAGAATAAATTAATGTATTATTAATTAGAATGCAATGTTACATTCTCTACGAACAACTTTAATAACATATTTAGCTTTATTGTAACCAGTGCTGGGTAAGTAACTAAAAAAATAGTAATCCACTATAAATTAACAATTACTTTTTAAAAATTGCAATCAGATTACTGAATTTACATATGTACAACTCTTTAGGGGAAAACACATTCAGACATACATATGAACATAATTCAGTGTAACCCATAACCCAAATAATGTACTTAGAAAGTCAGTAACTTTTGTCTAATTACAGTAATTAAAATGCAATGTTTTTGTTCTAAAATGTAATCAGATTATAGTAACTAATTACTTTATAACCAGTTACTACTCAACACTAGATAGAAATATATTTTCCTCAATTTTAAGTTCTCCGTCTCATCCAGTTCATTTTGTGTCTCTTACTGGTTCTTGTTTTAACTGGACACTTTTGAGCTTCTAGCCATCTATCAAAGGTTTTATATATATTTATATATATATATATATATATATATATATATATATATATATATATATACTGTATATACACACACACAGGTGCTGGTCATATAATTAGAATATCGTCAAAAAGTTGATTTATTTCAGTAATTCCATTCAAAAAGTGAAACTTGGATATTATATTCATTCATTACACACCGACTGATATATTTCAAATGTTTATTTCATTTAACTGTGATGATTAAAACTGACAACTAATGAAAATCTCAAATTCAGTATCTCCGAAAATTAGAATATTACTTAAGACCAATACAAAAGAAGGATTTTTAGAAATGTTGGCCAACTGAAAAGTATGAACATGAAAAGTATGAGCATGTACAGCACTCAATATTTAGTTGGGGCTCCTTTTGCCTGAATTACTGCAGCAATGCGGCGTGGCATGGAGTCGATCAGTCTGTGGCACTGCTCAGGTGTTATGAGAGCCCAGGTTGCTCTGATAGTGGCCTTCAGCTCTTCTGCATTGTTGGGTCTGGTGTATCGCATCTTCCTCTACACAATACCCCATAGATTTTCTATAGGGTTAAGGTCAGGCGAGTTTGCTGGCCAATTAAGAACAGGGATACCATGGTCCTTAAACCAGATACTGGTAGCTTTGGCACTGTGTGCAGGTGCCAAGTCCTGTTGGAAAATGAAATCTGCATCTCCATAAAATTGGTCAGCAGCGGGAAGCATGAAGTGCACTAAAACTTCCTGGTAGACGGCTGCGTTGTCCTTGGACCTCAGAAAACACAGTGGTCCAACATCAGCAGATGACATGGCACCCCAAACCATCAATGACTGTGGAAACTTTACACTGGACTTCAAGCAACGTGGATTCTGTGCCTCTCCTCTCTTCCTCCAGACTCTGGGACCTTGATTTCCAAAGGAAATGCAAAATTTACTTTCATCAGAGAACATAACTTTGGACCACTCAGCAGCAGTCCAGTCCTTTTTGTCTTTAGCCCAGGCGAGATGCTTCTGACGCTGTGTCTTGTTCAAGAGTGGCTTGACACAAGGAATGCGAGAGCTGAAACCCATGTCTTGCATACGTCTGTGCATGGTGGTTCTTGAAGCACTGACTCCAGCTGCAGTCCACTCTTTGTGAATCTCCCCCACATTTTTGAATGGGTTTTGTTTCACAATCCTCTCCCGGGTGCGGTTATCCCTATTGCTTGTACACTTTTTTCTACCACATCTTTTTCTTCCCTTCGCCTCTCTATTAATGTGCTTGGACACAGAGCTCTGTGAACAAACAGCCTCTTTAGCAATGACCTTTTGTGTCTTGCCCTCCTTGTGCAAGATGTCAATGGTCGTCTTTTGGACAGCTGTCAAGTCAGCAGTCTTCCCCATGATTGTGTAGCCTACAGAACTAGACTGAGAGACCATTTAAAGGCCTTTGCAGGTGTTTTGAGTTAATTAGCTGATTAGAGTGTGGCACCAGGTGTCTTCAATATTGAACCTTTTCACAATATTCTAATTTTCTGAGATACTGATTTTGGGGTTTTCATTAGTTGTCAGTTATAATCATCAAAATTAAAAGGAATGAACATTTGAAATATACCAGTCTGTGTGGAATGAATGTATACATTATACAAGTTTCACTTTTTGAATAAAATTACTGAAATAAATCAACTTTTTGATGATATTCTAATTATATGACCAGCACCTGTATGTATGTATGTATGTATGTATGTATGTATGTATGTATGTATATATATATATATATATATATATATATATATATATATATATATATGGCTGTTGATTTAAGGAGTTAAGTCAGTGCAACTAATAATGTAAAAAATAATGTGTTAAAAAAAAGAACACAATTAATCATATCCTTGGACCGTAACAAGGAATATTCCTTCCTTCTGAGCAATTAAAGATTGAAGAACCACTTGTTTTCTCCAGGAGGCAGTGAGCAAAAATCCAGCTGTATATGCAATGTGCATCTCATACAGAGAACAACAAACCACGCCCACAGCAGACACCACAAGATGAGGACTTTTTCTTGCATTCAAACACATCTTGATGGGGCACTTAAGTGTTTTCTTAAGTTTCAAACTTTAAAACCGTATGTTTATGTTGTGACGCAACCTTATAACAAGCCCATCTAGGACATATTGATGAATTCAATGCAAAATGCATTAGGCTACTGTGAACTGTAAGCCATGCCTTATTTTAAATAAAACAATATATTGAATTCTCAGTGCCTTATTCGCCAGCCACTAAAATGTAATGCATTTTAATTATCATAATTCTAGTTTTCTTTATAATAAATATACTTTTTAATAATTATTTAAATATAACTATTCATAATTGTTTAACCATTATATATTGAATTGTTACTTTAGGGGCTTATCAGCAAATATTTACACACTGATCAGACAGGTGAAGTGAATGACATTTATTATCTTGTTCCAATGGCTCCTGTCAAAGGGTAGAATATACAAGACAACAAGTGAAAAGTCAGTTCTTGAATTTCATGTGTTGGAAGCAGGAAAAAGGGGCGTAAGGTTCTGAGTGACTTTGACAAGGGCCAAAATGTGATGGCTAGTGAATGATATAAGGCAATGTTGTGGCTGATCGGTGTATATGCAAATGCAATTAATTGTGATTAATTTGATTCATTAATTGCCATACCATGTAATTAATTTGATAAAGTTATTCCATTGACAACCTAATATACAATATTAAAATTGGAACAGAAATCCTCCAAGGCTATTTTTACAACATTCAGCTGACCATTTTGAGTTACAAGAGTTGTACCGGTTAACTATTTTAACTTGCATTGGTATAAAAAAAAAAGAGACAGCAGAGTGATACGATGGATATGAGACTGACAAGGGCCAAATAAACCATTAAGCATTGGTTTTATATATACTATAAATATATATAAAAAATCTAAAAAATCTAAATATGTAAATAAAACATTCCAGAGAGCCGTGTAATAAAAAACACTTAATTATGAATCTTATCTTCAAAAGATTCTCCTCTTCTTCATGGACATTGACCAAAATGTAATCATGTACTGTAAAAAACATTATTTCATGCTGTATATTTGAATTGCAATCCATTTACCAAAGAAGTAGCTCATTAAATGTAATTCTGAATTCAAAACTGAATCGAAGTGCCATGAAGAATACAGGAACCAGTGTGGTTGGATCCTATCCTTCTGTCTCAAAGATCCATGCAGGCGTTTCATATAACTTTAGGCCTGTTTTGTCTGCACAAGCATATTCTATGTGGCTCTGTGTATTTTTACAATTATAATATTATTTTTGTGCCTGTAGGGTCATCTTCCAAATCCATATGACTTTGATTTAATCTGCAGAAGTGACCTTCTTAACCCAGGTAACATCTTTAACACTGGTTAGTTTAATGCTTAAACACCTTGATCACTGGCCGTTTTTAAACTCCATCCCCTTGGCTACTGTTGCTTAATCAGCTTTACAAAATGTTTTATAGGAAAGGAATCAGAGATTTATGTGTACAGTGTGATTTTTAGTCAAATGTGTTTAAAAAGTGGTTATAAATCAATGGATATTATTCTTAAGCTGACTTTAATGAAGTATGATATTGCAAGGCATCTGTAATTTTCCTTAAAATAAATAGTTAAATTACACAGTAACATGGTTAAAAATGAAGCTTGCAAAGCAAATTAGAAAAAAGACAAATGCATCTCACAGTCAACTGAAAAGGAAAAACACTTTGCGTAAACCATTAGTATGAACAGAACTGTTGTATTACAACAGTCACTGGTACTGTGAACTCTTTGGCTAATTTCACCACTGCTTTTACTTGAAATAATACAGTACACACAGATCATGCACAGTATGCATGTTTTAAGATTTATACATGTTTCTAAGATTTAAGTCTTCGACTTACATTGGGAGTGCAGCATCATTTAAAATCAGTATTTTTCAGTTAAAGATGCCCATGTAGAATTTCACTATTCACAGTCAGTCATGATTCATTTGATCCTTGATTGAAAGTATCCAATAACAAGGCAGTTGCTGAGATAATGAGTATTCGGCTTGTCATATGAGCTAAACATTAAGGGACCCTCTCATGTAGATTAAAACTGCTTTTACATATCAGTTACTGATATGACTGGAGTTTTCATCTCATGTGAGTGCTCATAATTTTATACTGTGCATACGTTTTTAAATCGCTATGAATTTCATAAACACACTTTTTTTAATGAGGAAAAAAAATTACATGGTGCACTTTTAAAGATGTCCGGTAATATGACAAAAATTACTATAATGTAGGATTGGTCAAGTGACATTTTAAGGTTGGGCTTAGCAAAGGGTCATTTATTTCTCCTCTTTTAAAACTGGCCTTTGTCATGTTTCTTCAGAGGCTATGCCAATGGACACACAGGTGTATGAGAGTCCATACGCAGATCCCGAAGAGCTTCGGTCAGCCACTGTGAATCGAAACAACCTGACTCTAGAAGATGAAGAATTGGGCTCAGGCAACTTTGGCACTGTGCGAAGAGGCGTCTACCAGATGAGGAAGTCAGTCATATGAAAAAAGACTTATCTGGATTTTTATTAAAGGGGTCATATCATGAGGAATACCAATTTCTTTGATATTTTGAGAAAAAAAGAGCTATATTTACTAAAAGCCAAGGTATACGGTCATATTTTTCATGCCGTTACATTTCGCGCACCGTGTGTGTAATGCAAATTTTATCATCAACACAATCACATAGACTGTCCGCATGAAGCCCAGTATTTCCAGACACATGGACAGTCATTGTCTGTGCACATCATCGGCACATGCACCTGCTGTGAACAAAAGAGTATCCGAATGTACTAGAGAGAGTATGGTAAAGTTAGTTTTATATTTGATATTCGCAACAATACCCATTAAACTTTCCATGCCTATAACATTTTCAAGCCAATCCAACTTGGACATGCATGAATAGGTTTTCTTTGCCTAGCACAAGGCTGAATAAAAAAAAAAGATATTTTTTTTCACATATATTTTATTAGCACTATAAATCAATTAAACAATTTAAACATTTGATATTATGACATCAAACAAATATGAAATTTTTTTTAAAATATTCCTTTCGTGACACACGTTCTGTTTCTGTTTGTGTAATTTACGTTCTATATGTTTTCAAATAAATATAGTAGTTTAAATGTTTATAATATTCTAATTCCAGTAAACTCAATGATCGTTTGACCTAGTGACATAAAACCTATAAAACTATAAAACACTCATAGCATAACATTACATAGCACAAGACTTGTTTCTGGGAGTACACGTTCAGAACGTTTTATACAGATACAAGTATCGCTATAAATCTATTAAACTAAATGACTATAAAATTATAATATCTGTATAAAAGATTCTGCACATTTACTCTCCAAAACAAGTCTTGTACTATATGAAGAATAATATTCGGAGTGCTTTACAGTTGGTTTCATGTCTCTAGGTCAAACAGTCATTGAGTTTAATAGATTAATAGGGATACAAATATCTGTATAAAAAGTATTGAACATTTACTCCCAAAAACAAGTCTTGTGCTATATAAAGAATAATATTCTGAGTGTTTTATAGTTGGTTTCATGTCTCTAGGTCAAACGGTCATTGAGTTTAATAGATTTATATGGAGAATTGAATCTGTATTAAAAGTACTGAACGTGTACTCCCAAAAACAAGTCTTAGAACCATAGGGCTAGGGAGGAAGGACTTCCAGGGTCCACGACTTCGTGAACTCGACTGGGGGTAAAAGCGCACGTTTTTGCCTGAGGGGAGTTGAGAGGCGCTATACACGCAAGCGATACACCTGGCCAGCGGTTCCGTGTTACTGAACTCTACCCGTTCGTACTTGAACGAACACGGGACGAAACCGGCTCAACCCGGAGATTTTAAAATCCTGCGAAGGTATTGGGTTTTGCACAGCCCACTGCTCTGCAGATGTCTGCTAGAGAGGTGACATTGGCCAGTGCCCACAAGGACCCCACACATGGCGTCCACGATCCAGTTGGCCAGCCTCTGTTCAGAGACAGCATTCCCTTTCTGCTCTCCACCAAAGCAGACAAAGTGCTGTTAGCTTCTTAAGCTCAGCATGCAATCCAAGTAGGTGCACAAAGCACGCACCGGACACGTCGATGACAGGACTGGGTCTGCCTCTTCCCGGGGCAGCACTTGCAGGTTCACCACCTGATCCCTGAATGGGGTCGTGGGAACCTTGGGCACATAGCACAGTCGGGGTCTCTGGATCACGTGAGAATCTGCCGGACCAAACTCCAGGCAAGAGTCGCTGATAAAGAAAGCTTACTGGTCCCCCACCCTCTTGATTGAGGTGAGCGCAATCAGGAGGGCCATCTTTAAGGAGAGGGCTTTCAGCTTGACTGACTCAAATGGGGCTTGCAGCTCAAATGGGGCTCTTCGAAGGCTCAAGAGGATCATGGAGAGATCGCATGAGGAGAAGAGGCATGGCCTGTGAGGATTCAGCCTCCTGGCACCTCTGAGGAACCTGATGATCAGGTCATGTTTCCCTAGGGACTTTCCATCCACTGCATTGTGGTGTGCGGCTACGTATACCTTCAAGCCTACGTATACCTTCAAGCTGGAGGGGGACAGCCGCCCCTCCAGCCTCTCCTGCAGGAAGGAAATCACTGACCCAGCTGCTCATCTCTGGGGGTCTTCAGCTTGGGAAGAACACCAGTTCACAAACAAACGCCACTTCAGGGCATAAAGCTGAAGGTGCTGTCACTTAGATCTTCCACATCCCATCCAAGGGCCAGACATGTAAGTTCCAAAGGTCTGGGCGCGGGTGCCAGATTGTGCCCCGTCCCCGAGAAAGAAGGTGATTCCTCAGAGGAATCTGCCAGGGAGGTGCTGTCGCGAGGAGCATGAGGTCTGATAACCAAGTCTGGATGGGCCAGTATGGGGCCACGAGGGTGACTTGTTCCTCGGCGCCATGGCGATTTATATATGCTACTGTCATTGTGTTGTCAGACTGGACCAACACATGCTTGCCCTGGATCAATGGCAATAGCCTCTGCAGGGCAAGTAGTACAGCCAGCAACTCTAGGCAGTTGGTGTGCCAACCCAGTTGCAGTCCTGGCCAGGAACTGGTGGCTGCGTGCCCGTTGCACATGGAGCCCCAGCCCAGTTTGGAGGCATCTGTGGTGACCACGACATATCTGGACACTTGCTTTAGGGGAACACATGCCCGTAGAAACGCAAGGTCTGTCCAAAGGCTGAATAAGTACCGGTAGAGTGGCATGAAAGCTACGCGATGTGTGCCGTGGCACCATGCCCATCTCGGAACTCGAGGCTGAAGCCAATGCTGAATCGGTCTCATATGCATCAACCCAAGAGGTGTGACTAGGAGCCTCTGAAAGTGTTTCAGTGGAACCGCTGTCCTCCGCCTGAATAACTTCAGGCAGTTCAGCACAGACTGCGCATGCTCGCATGTGAGGCATGCAATCATTGAGACCAAATCTAACTCCATGCCGAGAAAAGAGATGCTCTGAACCGGGGAGAGCTTGCTCTTTTCCCAGTTGACCTGAAGCCCTAGATGGCTGAGGTGCCTGAGCACCAAATCCCTGTGCGTGCACAATGTGCTAGAATCAGTTGAGTATGCAGCTGCCCACTTCATAGGTCTCCAACCCTCTTGATGGAAGCGAGCGCAATCAGGAGGGCCGTCTTCTGAGAGAGGACACTTAGCTCGACTGACTCTAGCAGCTTGAAGGGGGTTCTCTGAAGGTCTTAAGGGCCATGGAGAGATCCCACGAGGGGAACAGTTATGGCCTGGGAGAATTCAATTCCGGACGCCTCTTAGAAACCTGATGATTAGGTCATGCTTCCCTAAGGACTGTCCACTTTATAGTGGCTACATACACCTTCAAGGTGGAGGGGGACAGCCGCCCCTCCAGCTTTCCCTGCAGGAATGAGAGCAATGAACTGGCTGCACACCTCTGCGTGTCTTCAGATGAGGAAGAGCACCAATTTGTGAACAGATGGTAGAGAGAGCTTTGGCTTGGTTGATCATGTCTACGAGAGCTGGTGGCAGATCACTCAGATCTTCCAAATCCCATCCAGGGACCAGACGTTGAGAGGTCTGGGCTCGGATTCCAGATGGTGCCCCTTCCCTGAAAAAGAAGGTCTTTCCTCACGGGAATTTGCCAGGGAGGTGCTGTTGCGAGGAGTGTAAGATCCGAGAACCAAGTCTGTGTAGGCCAGTAAGGGGCCACTAGATTGACTTGTTCCTCATCCTACCTTACCTTGCACAGCACCTGTGCAAGGTAAGGTAGGATGAGGAACAAGTCACTCTAGTGGCCCCTTTTGAAGGCAGCTTTGTTCACAGCAGACTGGCAGTTCCAGAGTCCCACTGAGAATGAGAGTGGAGCAGGAGTTGAAGTGCAAAGTGGCCGTAGGTTGTGTGGGTTGCGTTTGGTCTTACATCTGTATCTTGTGAACGGTCTACAACAGATAACAGGGATGTGCTTGAAGGCATGTGTTATTAGTGAGCTAGACATGTTATTATGTATGTATGTATGTATAAGTAGAATAATAAAAGAGAATAAATAAAATAAATAAAAAATACTTAAGTGCTTTGGTGAGTGGCGCCTTGTCGGTGTCCTTGCTCGGTGGACTCGCACAGGTAGACTCGCTGGTCTTTACCCAAGTAGGTCTTCACACGAGGAGGGCTTGACACGAGGGCTACCACTTCCGCTGCCGCTTCCGCGTCAACATTCAGTCCAATAAATAAACACTTTAAGAGCCATTCAAAGGGAAAAGCGGCCACGCCTTAATGCTACTTAGCACAACAAAGCTAGTCACGTGGTCAGCCGAAACCGAAACTGAGGGGCACGTGAGGTGACAAGTGCTGGAACAAACGTGACTTCCGTACACCGCAAATAAATTATGCAACACTTTATCAATAAATAATACTTTAAAACAAGTGAAGCACTGTTTGCAGACACTAAAACGACACACTGGATAACCAACACTAAATCTAGCAGCGAATACTACGGGACAAGTCAAACAAATCTAGCAGCGAAAACTATGGGACAAGTCAAAGCAAAAATAGCGCGCACACACACAAACACACATTTAAGCGACCCGCGTTCAAGACAGTAAACAGACAGCACCTGATCTAGCAATGAATACCACTCTAACGACGATAAAAACAATGAAATAAACACACTTACATACAACTGCAGATTCCTGTAGATAGATCGCTTCTCCTGAATGACTATGTATCTAACAGTTTAAATAGCCTACCTGGCGCTGGCCACGCCTTAATGCTACTTAGCACAACAAAGCTAGTCACGTGGTCAGCCGAAACCGAAACTGAGGGGCACGCGAGGTGACAAGTGCTGGAACAAACGTGACTTCCGTACACCGCAAATAAATTATGCAACACTTTATCAATAAATAATACTCTAAAACAAGTGAAGCACTGTTTTGCAGACACTAAAACGACACACTGGATAACCAACACTAAATCTAGCAGCGAATACTACGGGACAAGTCAAACAAATCTAGCAGCGAAAACTATGGGACAAGTCAAAGCAAAAATAGCGCGCACACACACAAACACACGTTTAAGCGACCCGCGTTCAAGACAGTAAGCAGACAGCACCTGATCTAGCAATGAATACCACTCTAACGATGATAAAAACAATGAAATATACACACTTACATACAACTGCAGATTCCTGTAGATAGATCGCTTCTCCTGGGGGACAATTATTTTTGACATTCATGGTTGGGCTTTGCAGCAGTGGGTAGCAGTTTGTGTTGCGTCGGGTGGCTGTTGCATCCTGAGGCATGTGTGCTGAGAAAAAACTCAAAGCACTTACCTTGCTCCGCGTACCTGGTGGGGGGCGAGTTAGTGACTGAGGAGGAGGTCCTAGTGAGGTGTCCTCTGGACTCGTCATAACTGGCCGCCCGGGGTTTTGAACATTGTACAGACGTGGATGCGGAGGTGAATTTATACGTCCAGAGTGCAACTTTGCATGAAAGGGTTTGATGTCAGGGTGCTGTGAGAATGGTGTTTTGCAGGCACCGGCTAGGTGACCCAGGGGATGAGGAAATCACTCTTTTATTGGAAAGCGGGTACCGCAGCCCGAAGGGGGTGTGGCAAATGAAAATAAGGAAACCAAGGATTCTCCTCCCAGCCCTCCACCGGGGAAGGAGTGGTCTGGCTACCAGCTCCTGTTCGAACAACTCTTCCCCTGGGTGGTCCGTCTCAGGAACGCTTGGGAGCCTTCCGGGTCCTTGAAGAAGTTTATGAGACTGGGGGCATCCATTTCCTGTGGGTAGCTCTACGCTGGGGCTGAGAGATGGGCCCTGGTTGAGGCGGAGCTACCTGCTAGTTTCTTGTTGTGCCTCGGTTAGCAGACAGGGCTCGGCTGGGTGTAGTCCGGCACCGAGGTAAGATGTCTTGGATGGCCTCTGTCTACTTTTTCACTGCTGAAAACTGCTGGGCAAAGTCTTCGATGGTGTGGCCGAATAAACTGAGCTGGGAGATGGGGGCATTGAGAAGGTAGGCTTTGTCAGTTTCCTGCATCTCGACCAAGTTCAGCCATAGTTGACATTCCTGGACCACAAGGGTGGCCCTCACCTGTCTGAGTGCCTGTGCTGTGACCTTCGTGGCCCGGAGGGTTAGGTCGGAAGCTGAGTGCAGTTCCTGCAGCACATCAGAATCAGGACTACCCAAGTGCAGTTCTTTAAGAGTCTTGGCCTGGTGGATTTGCAGGAGGGCCGTGGCATGCAGAGCGAGGAGGTCAGTTTCGGGCAGTAAAAAAGAAGACGTCTTTACACATTGCCGTTGAACGTCTTTAAAAATACTTATTTTTAAAAGTCTTTAAAAAGACGTTCCATACAAATATGTAAACTGTTTTAGAGGAAATATACTCTTTTAGGAAATGCTGTCGAAGTGCCAGGGGCGTGGACTGCACTGGCATGCAGAGAAGTGAGAAAGCCGCTGGTAATGTGCCATAGGATCCAACAGCAATGCTCTTAGAGGTGAATGGAACAGTAGAGAGTGTCGCAGCTCAGTGATCACACAACCGCTCGGCTCCGAAGAAAGAATCTGATTGAACAGATGCACGATCCCCACCTTTTATACCCGTATGTCTGGGGGCAGGACATGCAAATTCTGTTCGGCAATTTGGCATTGGACTTATTCATATTCAGAGGTATCCGAGGCTCCCGAAAGAAGCTCCTTGTGTCACTACAATTGACACAATGTTGAGTGACAGAAGGGGAACTGACGGCATCGTTTGGGCCGGGCCACAGTCTCGGGTTTGGATTTCATTTTAAAGCCCGTGCAGACCTCTAGGCAGATTTCTGTGTGTACCGTCAAATTAAATCCTGCAGGTTCCCAAGAATTCAAATGTGTTAAACTTTTTCTGTTGCGCTCTATGGGTTCTGAACCCAGGCCTATGGAAACCAGGAAGTAATCGCGTTCACACCATTAATGAAGAGTGCGATTAGAAGGTTTGTATTTTCCATCCAAGATTAAATTGTTATTCAAAGTGCTATAGAAGTTTCTCAAAATCTCAGTTCAAAAAAGCCCCCCAGCCCCCGTATTGTCCCATATGCCTATATATAACCTCTTTAAAAATCATCTGTAATGCATGCCAAAGTAAGAATTAATTCTTCAATCAATTCTTCAATCTTCATTTGAAATCCCGACTTTTTTCCTTTCTCCTAAAAAATGCCACCAAAAGAATCACTTATCACAATATTCTTCCCGTTTGTGTTTATGTTTATCTGTATTTCAGGACACAAAAAGTGGTGGCAGTCAAGATCCTGAAGAATGATGAAAATAATGCAGCTGTAAAGGAGGAGATGTTGCGTGAGGCCAGCGTCATGCAGCAGCTGGATAATCCATACATCGTTCGCATGATCGGCATCTGTGAAGCCGAAAATCTCATGCTGGTCATGGAGCTTGCTGAGCTGGGCCCATTGCACAAGTTCCTGCAGAAGAACAAGTACTAAATATATATGCCTACAGCTGTTTAGTTTAATTTCAACTTAATAATAAAAAAAAACAAAAAAAAAACAAGACCAGTCGCATCTATTTAGGATGCGCTACACAGCTTCATCCTTCTGACATAAAAAAATATTTCAATATTAAACATCATGTATTGAAATTTACTGTAATAAACTCTTAATACATCTTAATAACATTTGACAATTAGATATACTGTATATTGCTTAAAACTTTTTATAGAATTATTTACATTATGTGCCGATTCATTAATTGATTTAATTGCATAACAATTTTGACTGAAAAAGGCCCCCAAATAAAGGTAATTTAGAATAATTTAAATTATAAATATATGGGCTAAATTATAAATATTATAATTCAGATCATTCAAACACATCACATCATATTGCATTTAGACAATACAAAAAGTGGCTTTATATACAATACATACAACATACTGTATATACATACTACATAATATTATTTGTTTTATTTCCACATCATTGAGCAAAACCCTATTACTGGCATCCTTCCCTCTGCTCTATTTTTAATAGTTTGTCTACTCTTGCATTCTGTTGTGCTGTCACGTTTTTGTGTGTTTTTGTTCATGTCTTTTATTTTGAAAACTAAGCTCCTTGTTCCTGTCATGTGATTTCCTGTTCCTGCCAAGTTTTCCTGTGTTTTGTTCTTATTGGTTCCTTGTCATGTCACTGTCATGTGACCCTCTTGATCCACTGTTTATTTGTCCTGTCTCTTCATTGGTCTATCTTTATGAGTCTTATTATCATTTCTGTTATATCATTGGTTCTTGTTTCATTGCCTTGTTATAATATTCATTAGTTTACTTTTGTCATTGGATGTCTCTATCTTGTAGTTACCCATGTTCGTGTATTTAGCCCTCATGTCAGTTGTCAAGTTTTGTATTAATGTAACGTTGTGTCAAGTCCAAGTCGTTTATGTTTGTTTTGTTTTGGATTGGATTCATGTTTTTGCATATATCACTCTTCATGTAAATAAACTGCATTTGGGTTCTCACACATTCTCTTCACCTACTCGCTAACGTTACATGTGCTCTGTAAAGCTGTCATTTGAGTGCAAGGCTGTGCTGCCTGCTTGTTGGTTTGACAAGGCATGTTGCTTATAAAGCTGAAGCGCTGACTGCCCCTACTGCATCAAGGTGATAGGCCTATATCAAGTTTAAATTGTCCTGATGGTTGGAAAATTAATTATTACAGAATTTGCGTGCAGGTTAGGGACATAATTATTTGCATTAGTTGTTTTTAATACTGTATTCATATAATTAATCGCAATTAACACATTAAAACAACAGCCCTAATATTTATATACATAGACATATACAGTATATGTATATACAATTGTTGCAAAACATACTGTATGTGCAATCAATTTGATTCCATTTCCCTTGAAAAAAAGTCTCAGTTTTAATGGATTTTGCTGAAATGTAGCTTAAAAATATTTTACATTTTATGGCAGTGTTGAATTTCTGATTTTCTAAACATTGTATGTTATATGTACATAGAGGGTTAATTAATGTATAAAAAAACAATGATTTCTCTTCACCTATGTTTGCTCTCAGACATATCTCTGAGAAGAACATTACTGAGCTGGTTCATCAGGTCTCTATGGGAATGAAGTATCTAGAAGAACACAACTTTGTTCACAGAGATCTGGCTGCCAGGAATGTCCTGTTAGTTACTCAGCACTATGCCAAGATCAGCGACTTTGGACTCTCAAAAGCCCTGACAGAGGAGGAAAACTATTACAAGGTATAATAACTACTAAGTCAAAACTTTCCATTAGTAAGCTATAATAAATCATACGGAACATGCTATACTTTTATTTTTCAAGAGAAAATAAAAAGTTTAATTTTCTAATCACCCGCAGTCCAGTTTAACCAGCCACTAAATACACTGGAATATCACTGTGCCATGAGTATTTAAATTAAGTCACTAACTGACTTTAGAATGGCATATACCATACTACTCTTATTATTTCTGCCATAGCTCTATATGTGTATATGTGTAGTAAGGGTAAAATGCCATTCCGAAGTCAGCTTTTGTCATTCATGCAGCATGGGAAATCATGACATGCAAACGGCAATATGCACAAAATTTGAGACAGTCTTTGCATTACCTGATTTGTGTATTTCCATTAGTAAATTGAGTGCTAAAACAACACAGACAGCATTCACAAATTAACGGTGCTATCAATGAGTGCTATTCATTCTTAGTTATTCTTCATTGTTTTTATGGCAATCATATTTTTAGTACTTTTTCCAGATACTGTATATACTTTTTTTTTTTTACACATTCTTTCTAATCCAAATATGGAATGTTGTGTTGAACAAATAGTTGCATCTTCAGAAATGTTCTTTTGATCATTTTCATTTATAAAGAATGTCACTGTCTTCAATCACAATCTAACAGTTGTTTGTTCTATAGGCTAAAGGTCATGGAAAATGGCCGGTGAAATGGTACGCCCCCGAGTGTATGAATTACTTCAAGTTCTCATCTAAGAGTGACGTGTGGAGCTTTGGGGTCCTTATGTGGGAGGCTTTTTCATACGGGCAGAAACCATACAAGGTTGGAAATCAGAGTATTATTTTGACCAATGGGACAAATGTAACCATGATAACATTGGTAATGGGCAATATATTGAATATTAACAATATGTTAGCAGTGATTTAGCTGGTGATATAAAATTAAGCAATACCATAAACATTAAGCCCATTAATTTTACTGAACAGTTTGTCAATAGAGTAGTTATGCAATCCTTCCTTATGAACATGAGAGCGTTAACACAGATTGCTTTAAAGCTTAATTTTAACGGAGTGGCTATTTGCACTAGGTGTATGATGCTGTATGTTAGTATTTAATTAAGGGTGCAAATAGTTTCTGCCACTATTTGCAAATAGCATTAAACACTATTTGCACTTATTGTAAATGTTTTTGTTGCTATTTACACTTAGCGCAAAACTTCTTCCAAATATCTGAGGTTGAATAACAAGAAATTGACTTGATGGCAGATCCCCACCAGCCCTTGTTGTAGATGCTAAAACTACTCCCAAGAATGGCAAAAAGCATATTTATCCATTGACATGCATTCAAAAGTAGCCGTGTTTATATGTCAGCTGTGTGGGGAACAAGTGCAGTTCCCCACTGGATAAACAACATGATTATAATTCAAATATTTTGTGTAATTCAAGTCATGGTTTAAATTAGCACTGAAACCCTATTGTAATTGTAAGGATTTTTATTATTATAAGGGGTTCAAGCCCAAAAGGCTTAATCCCTATTGTAATTGTAAGGATTTTTATTATTATTAGCGGTCCAAGCACCAAAGGTTCAGGAAACCTATTGTATTTGTCCCGATTTTATTATCATTAGGGGTCCAAGCACCAAATGTGCAGGAACCCTATTGTATTTTTTCAGATTTTCTTATTATTATTAGGGGTTCAAGCCTGAAGGCCTGAAACCCTATTGTAATTGCAAGGATTTTTATTATTAGGGATTCAAACCCGAAGGGCTGATTAAGGATTTTTATTATTTTCATTATTCTGCCCTAAAACTGACCGTGCAGACCAAACCAATTCTAAAACAATTCTATGGTGTCTCAATATCAAAAGTTATCAAAAAAGTTTTAACTTTCGACTCGAGCTAGCTTCGGTATGTGAAAACATCGGCAGTAGGGTGGCCAATTTTACATAAATGGCTATAACTTTGAAGGAAGTGATATCTCTTCACCAAACTTCGCATGCTTATGTAAGAGGTAAATCTTTGGAGCAGTTTTGCCACATGGTGGCACTATAATAACAAAAAACAAAATTGGCTGTAAATCTGCAACCGTTAGTCTGATAGTTAGCTGAAACTAGAAGGTAGTTAGTTGAAAATTGGCATGCAGTATCTTTGTCCAAGGTGCTATGACTGTCTATGACGTCATTGGCGTATCTCAAAATACATATTTCCATAGTAAATTGGCTGTAAATGGTCTTTTCCATCTATGATCTAGGTGGTTACATGCTTGCTAAATAAAACATAATACCTTTTAACGCATGTGCATAAAGGCCTTAAACCACTTGAACCCTGTTAATTGCTTCTTGCAGCTATATTTATAATTGAAACTTGAAAAAAAAAAGTAGGTGTAAAAAGTCTTCCCTTAGAAAATAAATAAAATAAGAAAGCTAATAGAATTATAATTATAACCAATTATAAACATGATGAAATATAGCATGTTATATAATTAAAGTATGTTAGTTTACATGATAAATTGACTACTAAATGAAAAATAAATCAGCTGTGTGAGTTTTAAAGTAACGTCCTATGATTATTAATAATTAACATTTACTGTAGGTGCGTGACAACACCAACTGACTGCTCCAGTCTGTACCATTTATCTCAGTGGTTCTCAACTGGTTTTGCTTCAGGACCAAGATTTTACATTGTAAATTAAGTGGCGACACACCATAGTAAAAATGTAACCTGTACTTAATGTATCCTGGTTGCATAGTTTTTTTCATGGTTTTCAAGTACAAGGACATGCATCAAATTACATTATTTTTGTTGTTGATGTAAACAACAAAATCTACATGAAGTTTTCTCTCCTCCCTTTTAAAAATTGAAGAGCATATTTACTTGTATAAGCCCATTATTATCCCATTTGTTTCCTAATTTCAAACATAATTCAAACAGAACATGCATATTACACAAGTGGAAAGGCTCCTCATTACCATGGTTATGTCAGTGTAGCTAGTCTTAAATAATACAAATAATAATAGTTTTTATGAAAAATAAGTACAAGTACTAGCTGAAACACATCTTGAAACTTTAACAATAACTGCCACTGTTGTGGTCTAATAGATTTTACCTTTAGATTATTTCATATCAAACTACAACACTTTGTCAAAATACTACTATACTATAATAGTATATACTAAAATATGCTTTTACCGTTTTTTGTAAAAATTAGCGCATAGCACAGTGTTGCTCTTTTCCTCATCAGTGCTGCCTACTGTTTGAGAGGTTCGACTTGACTTCCTCTATAATGCTTTAAACTAGAAAAGTCTCACTAAAATTGAAATTGGTTACATCAGTTTTGAGGTCTGTGCTCTGCAATATTGAGCTAAGCCCGGTTGTTGCACGCGCGAGCCAGAGAAGAGCAGATCATGATCGCGAGCTGATTCCGTTACACGTGGAAAAAGTGCAGATGAGAAGCCTTTAGCTTATTGTGAGATTGTCATTAAAGCTGCCTTGGCAGTCCTAAATAGGTTATCACTTGGCCTGCCGCCGAAATGTCCATGACCCAGTCTGAATAGACCTCCAGTTGAGAAACACTGCTTTAACTCACAAAAGTTGACAAGTTTGACAAGCAGTCGAGGAGGAAAGGAGATGGGCATGCACAGGTAAGATACTCTGTCTGGTTGCATTTTCTTCTCAATACTGTAGATAAGCAAATGTTTAAGGTATGTACAGTAACCATACATTTTCATACCGTGGTATACCGTGAAACCAGCTCTGGTATCTTTGGAATATGTATCATGTGTATATGTAGTCTGGCTCTAGAGATGAGTCTCAAGTCTAGACTTAAAATGAGAGAGTGTGTTTGAGTCCTGAACAGAGATAGGAAGACAATTCCATAGTTTAGGATCCAAACAAGAAAAGTATTTACCTCCTTTTGTGGAGTTTGATATTCTAGGAATTATTACATAACAGAATTTTTCGATCGTGGCAAACGTAATGGATTATAGCGTGATAGAAGTTCACTTAGTCACTGAAGAGCTAGACCATTCATAGCTTTGCAAGTAATTTACAGAATTTTAAAGATAACACAAAACTTAACATTAGCCAATGTACGGACTATAAAATGGGGCTGATATGATCATATTTCTTGGTTCTATTAAGCACTGTATCTGGTGCATTTTGAACCAATTGGAGCTTATTTATTGAACCTGAATGAAATCCTCCCAGTATTGCTTCCCTTTAATAGTCTTGAGGTCATGAAAGCATGAATTTTTCAGCATCAGAAACAGAGTATGTGTCGTAGCTTAGCAATATTTCTGATGTGGAAGAATGCTGTTCCCCTTCTGTCACTCACTCGACGTTGTGTCAAATGAAGTGGCACAAGGGGTCTTCCTTGGACGCCGAATTGTACCTCTGAACCTGAGAAAAGGCCAATGTCAAGTTGGCAGATAGAATTTGCATGCCCCTCCCCGGACATACGGGTATAAAGGGAAGCGGGGCAGCGAATGCCAGTCAGAATTTTTCTTCGGAGCCGAATGGTTGTGCAGCAAGCAGCTGAGTTTCACTCCTGTTCCACTCACCTCTACCAGCGAGAAGCATTGCTGTTGGATCCTTACGGTGCATTTCCAGCTGGCGTCTCTCTCTCTGCACGCTGTGCAGTTCACGCCCCTGGGCACTTCAACAGCACTTTCTTTCTGTTTCAAAGAGTGTCTCCTCCTAAAAGAGTTATATTTTCTCTAAAAGAGTTTGAGTTTTCCACTCACAAAAGAGCAATACACAGCGGCGTTGAACGTACTTTTCAGGACGCATCTTTTTCAAGATGCCTATCCGACCATTGTTCATGGATGCGGTCGATTTCTCTCCAAGAACAACGACCACAGACACTTCCTTGTGTGCCTGGGTAGCGATCACACTGAGGTGGCATTCGTGCGAGAACATGACCATGGCAATGTTTCTCCTTCCTGAAGGTGAATGCCACTTCAGCTGCCCCCCGCATTGCTCCTTCTTCCCACGGGATTGAGGACGACCTGCCTGGCGATGACGGCGATACGGGAATGATGACGGGCTCGGTTTCGACGGGTAAATCCCCACAAACCACCCGCCCCCCCCGACACGCTTGTGTGCTTCCGTCCGGGCTCGGGATGAGTGCGACTCGCCTAACGGCCAGCCGGCATTCTCCCTTGAGCCCCCGGGCTTGGATGATGACATCACCGCTGCATTGGAGAGCATCCAGGCGTCTGATGCGGAAGACTCGACTGGACTGCCGCCTTCGGTCCAGCCCGCCCAGTCGGAGGCGGACGCGCAGATGGCCGACATGCTTTCCCGGGCTGCCATGAGTGTGGACTTGGACTGGAACCCCCGTCCTCCCCACAGCCTTCGCGGCTTGATGACTGGTACCTCAGCACCCGGCACCGTTCACAGCCCCCCGGTACCATTCTTACCATGACGAGCTGATGCGGTCGTGGAGGGCACCTTTCACTGCCCGTAACCGACCCACTCGATCGTCCGCTCTCACCACCCTGGATGGCGGAGCGGCACAAGGTACACAGAAGTCCCCCAGGTGGATAGGGTGGTTGCTATCATCTGTGCCCAGAGAACGCCGGCACCTTGCGGGAAAGCCCGGTATTCCCCTCTAAAGCCTGTAAGACGACGTCATCACTGACCTCCAAAGCCTACAGCACCGCTGGACAGGCCGCCTCCGCCCTGCATGGCATGGCTCTCCTGCAGGTCCATCAAGCCAAGGCACTTAAAGATCTGCACCTGGGTAGTCCCGATCCTGATGTGCTGCAGGAACTGCGCTCTGCCACCGACCTTGCTCTCAGAGCAACGTAGGTCACAGCGCAGGCACTCGCGTGGGCGATGGCCACCCTCATGGTCCAGGAGCGCCACCTTTGACTGAACATGGTCAGTGTGCGCGAAGTTGACAAGGCTAGGTTTCTCAATGCCCCCGTCTCCCAGCTTGGCCTCTTTGGCGACACTGTCGACGACTTCACCTAGCAGTTCTCGGCTGTGAAGAAGCAGACAGAGGCAATTTCACACATCATGCTATTGTGCCGCCCAAGCAGCACGCCCCGCCCACTCGCCGAGGGTGCCCCCCGGTGACCAAACAATGGCAGGCAGCTCCGCAACCAGGGCCAGCTCTCAGCCCCAGCGTCGAGGATCTTGCAGGCGGCGTACGCCCCCCATCTCCAGGACTCCTTCCTGAACCAGAAAAGCTCCGAAGTGCTCCTGAGACGGTCAACCCAGGAAGTCGGATGTTCACTCCGGAGATTGTACCAAGACCACTCTGTCCCCCGGTGGAGGGCCGAGAGGAGGATTCTTGTTTCCCTTATTTTCATTTGCCGGTACCCACATGTTCAATAAAAGAGCGATTTCCCCACTCCCTGGGTCATCCAGCCGGTGTGCACCGTTCTCACAGCACCCCAGCCCAAGAACTCTACATTCCCGGTTCCCCGGACGCAGCTCCCTCGCCTCTGGCCCCACGACTGCTCAGCCCCGGCAGGCCAGCGCTGACGAGTTCCGAAGACACCTCCTTAGGACCTCTTCCTCAGTCTCTAACCCGCCCCCTGCCAGGTGTGTGGAGCAAGGTAAGTGCTTTGATTCTTTTCTCAGCACCCAAGCCTCGGGACGCTCATTTGCCTCCCGACGCATTATTACCTGTTCCCCCCGCCACGAAACCCCGTCCGGTACGTCAAAAACGATCGTCCCATTAGTGCCCCTCGCACGGAGTTTGGATGCGTGGCTCTCACATCACAATCTGTCGTGCTGGTTGGTCAGGACCATCCGACTCGGCTATGCGATTCAGTTTGCCCGGCTCCCGCCTTGTTTCAGCGGTATTCGCTCCACTCTTGTGCGCTGCCAACAAGCCAGTGCCTTATGAGCAGAGATCTCCAACCTGCTCCTAAAAGATGCGATAGAACCCTTCCCTCCAGCTGAGATGAAGGGTTTCTACAGCCCCAACTTCATCATACCCATGAAAAGCGGCAGATTGCGACCAATATTGGACCTGCGAGTTCTCAACCGGGCTTTGTACAGAATCCCATTCAAAATGCTCACGCAGAAACAGATTCTCACCTGTGTTCGACAGCTAGATTGGTTCAACCCTTCTTACAGGGACCAGGTGCTCAGGCACCTCAGCTGTCTAGGGCTTCAGGTCAACTGGGAAAAGAGCAAGCTCGACCCAGTTCAGAGCATCTGTGTTGGCACATCAATTGCCTAGAGTTGATGGCTGTAATTCTTGCCCTATGGAAGTTTCTCCCACTAATCCGAGGCAAGCACGTCTTGATCTGTTCAGACAGCACCGCGATGGTAGCGTACATAAATCACCAGGGCGGCGTGCGCTCTCGTCATATGTCACAACTCGCCCGCCATCTCCTCCTTTGGAGCCAGCACTCACATACCTGGCAACAGCAACATGACGGCGAATGCGCTGGTCCAGCTCATATGGGACCGATTTGGCAAGGCACAGATAGATCTCCTTGCCTGTTCCCCTCTTGGGATCTCTCAGTGGTCCTCTCGGGTCTTCAGAGACCCTCCTTCGAGCCACTTGATTCAGTCGAGCTCAAGGCCCTCTCCCTGAAGACGGCTCTCCTGATCGCGTTAGCCTCCATGAAGAGGTTTGGACACCTGCAAGCATTCTCTGTCAGCAACACCTGCCTGGAGTTCAGTCCGTCACTTTCTGGCGTTATCCTGAGACCCCGACCGGGCTACGTGCCCAAGGTTCCTACGACCCCTTTCAGGGACCAGGTTCATGAACCTGCAAGCGCTGCCTTGGGAGGAGGCAAACCCAGCCCTTTCGTTGCTGTGTCTGGTGCGTGCTTTGCGTACCTATTTGGACCGCACACAGAGCTTTAGATGTTCTGAGCAGCTCTTTGTCTGCTTTGGCATCTCCAAACAGAGGTTAGCCCACAGGGTCGTTGATGCTATTGCCTTAGCCTATCACCCCCAGGCCATGCTAGCCCCCTTGCGGGTTTGAGCACACTCTACTAGAAGTGTGGCATCCTCATGGGCACTGAGCCATGGCACCTCCCTAGCAGACATCTGCAGAGCAGCGGGCTGGGCAACACACAATACCTTTGCCAGGTTTTACAATCTGAGGGTTGAGTAGGTTTTGTCCCGTGTTTTGTCAGGTCCGAGCAGGTAGAACTCGTAATGTGGCATAAACGACTGGGTGTTCCACTTGCACCTTGCGCCCTTCACCAAGTTGATCCAGTGTGCCTTCTGTCCCAGGCCAGCCACTGAGCGTCAAATGCGCTGTACTGGGGTCGGGCTCCACAGGCATAGTTCCCTCTTCAGGCTAACTCCCCGTGATGTATTTTCTGCGGTACGGTCCCCCTTGTCAGCGGACACGTGTTTCCCCGGGGCAGCCCTGCTGCCCTGGCCGCCTGCTTGTAGAGTCCCCCCACATTAGGTTGGACCTACCACCGCGCCATATCCCACGTCCGGCTTCACAACCCTTGTGGTGTATTTGCCATGCAGTACCTCCCCCTAAAACTGGGCAGGGCGTGGCCTCCGCAGGGTCTTTCCCTCCTGAAAGAATAGGAAATTTGCAGACTGGACAGCTATCTTGCCTCCGGCCTCACCTGCAGCCCCGGCATGCCAGCGCTGATGAGTTCTGAAGGCACCCTCTTAGGCCTCTTCCTCAGTCTCTTAATCCACCCCATGCCGGGTACGCAGAGCAGGGTAAGTGCTTCGAGTCTTTCTCCCCCGGGGAAAGACCGCCTTCCCTGACTTAAGATAGGCCCCAGCTGCTTTACGTCCAATGTGAGAGACACAGTGAGAGAGAAGGCCACGGCTGCTGGGCTTGCTTCCATGCTAGGCATGTAAAACATTTTTCCCCCCCTCAGGGAAGAAGGAAAACCTAAGGTTTGTATGCAAAAAAGAAAAGGAGTTGGGGCCGTTGGGGAGGGCTATGTGCAGTTGGCACAGGCACCTCTAGCACGCAATAGCCTGCTGTGCACCCGTTTTGACAGTCACGTAACATGGTCAGTGCGTGGTGCTTTTCTATGGACCCCTTGTGTCACCCATTCGACACAACGTCGAGTGAGTGACAGAAGGGGAACGTTATGGTTACTGTCATAACCTCTGTTCCCCCAAGGGAGAGAACAAGACGGTGTGTCCCTTCTGTCACAGCACTAGACCTAGCACTGTAAATGGCCGTGCTTCCTTTTCGGCTCCTCAGTGCAAAATCCTGACTGGCATTCGCTGCCCCGCTTCCCTTTATACCCGTATGTCTGGGGCGGGGCATGCAAATTCTATCTGCCAACTTGACATTGGCCTTTTCTCAGGTTCAAAGGTACGATTCAGCATCCAAGTAAGACCCCTTGTGCCACTTCATTCGACACAATATCTCGTTCCCTCCCTCGGGGAACGGAGGTTACGACAGTAACCATTACGTTCAACAAACATTGGAAATTAGATTGTCAAAGGACAGAATGCTATCAAATATAACACTGAAATGCTTTACTGTAGAAGACGATGTATAAGTACATGCATTGAGTCAAATTATATTCTAGAAGCTTATTTTTAGAGGTTTTTAGTTCAACAACTAAAACTCTTTTCCAGAAATGTAAGCGCAGCGTAGTTCTAGCGGGAAGACTAGCAGCTGTACATCATCGCACCATTAGCTGGGTAATTCCTAGCCAATCACATGTAAGCTGTTGCTTTATAAATCTGCTCACAATCACATTGCTGTTTCAGTATGCTAACACAGCAACCTTCACCACCACAGGTTGAGTCCCGTCCTGCACGTGGGTAGGCTCCTCGCACCTGCCTCCCTATTTCCGGCAGAATATGATCTTCGGACTGCCAGACTTTATGCCAAAGAGAGACATTACTTTTCTGTTTTATATTCATCAAATAAATGTAATCTTAAATCTGCAAGTCTTCCTGATAGAAGTAGAAGGAAATTTCTATCCAACCAATCTTTGATATCAAAGATAAACTCTACTAACTTGGAGAATTGGGATGCTTCGTCAAGTTTCAAGGAAATATAAAGTTTTGGTATTGAAAAATGTATTTGGTATTGAAAAAAAGGTATTGAGAGCATAACAGGGAAAACGAATTCCATTGTTCATACGAATGTCTCCCAGGGGAAGCATATATAAGAAGAATCCCTGTGGCACTCCATACTTAAATTTTAATTTGATCTGACAGTTCCTTGTTTATAAATAGGACCTGAACCAAGCATATGCCCGTCCACAAATGCCAACATTAATTCTCAAGCCTATCCAAGAGAATGTTGTTATCTATGGTGTCGAAGGCAGCACTAAGATCTAAAAGCACTAGATGAGAAATGCAGCCGCAGTCAGATGATCAGAGCAAGACATTTGTAACTCTTATAAGTGCAGTCACTGTACTATGATGGGGCTTAAATGAAATTCTTCATATATACCATTTTTCTGTAAAAGCATAGTTAGGAGGAAACTACCTTCTAGTATTTTAGACATCAAGCAGCGGTTTCTTGAGCAGTGGTCTAACAAGGGCCAGCTTATAGTTTCTTGGGACATGCCCAAAGGATAGCAAGGAGTTAATCATATTTAGAAGAGGTTCTGAGCTTAGCTTTAAGGTCATCTATATTCTACTTCTAAATGTTAACCAAATTTGTTTTCAGAACACATAATCATTTAAAATCTGGTCTCTCTAAAATGTCCCAGGCAAAACCATAACGTCACAAAGAGCCTGAAGAACTTTGTCCAATGAAATACTTTATAGAATGAAAACACTCCCTCCCCCCTACATCTGTTCAGTGCACATGACTGTGTGCTCACCTGCGCTGATGATGCCTACACAGGGAACTTTAAAGGGATCACAATCTCTGCTGTAGGGTTGTTCCAAACAGAATTTCCAATAAGCAGCACTTAAAGTGAGTTCTGAATGACCTTTATCACCTTTCAGCCCTCTGAACCTCCCACAGTGGATGGTAACTGTCTTTGAAGGGGACAGGACATTGGGATGATCACTTCTAAATAGAACGTGCCAACTTTGTAGCTGGAATTTATTCATATGTTTAATGCAGGCGTTTTTCTAAGGTTTCTTTGGATGTAAGCACAAGTATTCTTTATTCTGTACGTTTAAGTGTTTGTTTTGTGGTTCAAAACATTGATATATTGTGATCTTTTACTTGCTTGTTTCTCATTAATTTGTATTGGACTTGCAAAACAGCTCCAACCTTGTTGTACGCAAAAGACTGTGATGAACTGTGTTTGATTGGTTATGTACAGGGTTGGGGAGTAACGGAATACATGTTATTCCACTACAGTTACAATTTTAAAAAAATGGTAATTAGAATACAGTTACATTCAATTTTGATTACTGAAGAGATTACTTTGCATTTTATTGTCATTTGTTTCATTTAATATTTAGTCCTTTTCAGATGGAAACATTTTTACATATAAATTATGTGATCCAAAGTGTATTTGAACAGTGGTGAAAAACTTTCTTATGATCTGTTACATTCATACTAGCGGACAGAGAAGTAAGTTTGGAGCATAAAATTTTAAATAAACATTGTTTAAATCATCAGTTTTACACTAAGCTAAAATGCTATTTCTAGCCATTTTACATGCACGTTACCAGGCACGATCATATTTTTTATCAAGAAAATTCACGTTGGATCATAATTAATTTTTCTAGTAAGACCTTTGATATTAGGGCAAACATCGTATTCTTGATCATTTTTGTATTGTTTTCCAATTTGATTGATCTACAAGTGTCTACCAGTGCTGAAGTGATCCAGAGTATTTAGAATAAAATACTGACCTTGAGTAATCTAATGGAATACGTTACAAATAATATTTCCAGCATGTATTCTGGTAATCTGTAGTGGAATACATTTCAAAAGTAACCCTCCCAACCCTGGTTATGTAGTAACGTGGTCTGTTGGATCATCGTTTGGTTCACAAGTCAGTGGAAAAACTGTAGGACTCGTAACTGAGATTGTTTCTCAGTTTCCCTGGCTGAACACCGGCTCAAGCATGAGAAGCACGTGTGTGTGTGTGTGTGTGTGTGTGTGTGTATGTGTGGCTTTGCCGTGGGCTGCGATGTGGTGGGGGCTGACCAACTGGAGAGAATAGGTGTTTCAGGGTCACTCATTTGTGTAAACATTTTCAAGCTGTAAATTCATACATTATGAACAAACTAATAACAAAATAATATAAATAAATAAAATTTAAAATCAGGCTGACTTCTTGTTTTTCAGTTTCTTAAAAATATTTATAATATGCATGTTGATACTGTATGTTCATAATATTGCTCATGTTTATTCCAAATCTGAATGATATTGTCTGATGTAATGGTTTGTTTGTGAAGGGTATGAAGGGAAATGATGTGATTCAGATGATTGAGAGTGGCGATAGGATGTCCCCCCCACCCAACTGTCCAATGGAGATGCACAATCTCATGAAGAAATGCTGGACGTACAAGTAAGTAAACAGACACTATTTTATACACATTCATAAACCACGTTCAGTTAAAAAATATAAATGATTAAAAAATGTCTTAAATTTACAGTAGCAGCAGCATTTATTTAATAAGGGGTAATGTAAGTCAGCTATAATGGCACGGTAAACCCCCCTGATGTAAAACGGAAGATTATGTAACCCCTTGAAAGGGTTTTATTTGTGACAATGAATGTCTGACTGTACATTATACTTCTTATTAAATGGCGACTTACCAAATAAACAAATGCATAGGAATGAAAGTCTGATTTGAGTTGAAATTATTTTATCATTTATTTACTAACAGAGTGAAAACAACAGAGTGAAAGCATAAGAGGCATGCAATAAATGGTTAGAAATCAATTTTGTCAGACAGTTGTGACAGTGTCATAATACTTTACTCAACCAATCACAATCATATATTCCAGAGAGCTGTGAAGTAATGTGCTACAAAAAGATTGTTGGTTCAGTGCCTCAGTGCCTTGGAAAATGATCAATTGTTCAATGTACTTTCTCTACAGGGCAGATGAAAGACCTGGATTTTCTGTAGTTGAACCCAGATTGAGGCATTACTATTATGACATATCTCAATGATGACCTATCCCTAAGGACATGCAAAATAATGCAATACAGTTTTTGAAAACAAAGGATAGTCCCCAAAACTGAAAATTCTGCCATCATTAACACACCCTCATGTTGTGCCAAATGAGTATGACTTTCTGAATGTTAACCTGAGACATAATTCCCTTTCATCATATTGAAAATCAATTAAAGTGAATGGTGACTCCAGGAACTAAAATGGTTCAAGGAATGAAAACGAAAATGAACAAACGTTTAGCAGAATGTAACAGAAAACTGGAACAAAGTGACCCCCACCCCATCCCCACTGAAAACTACCCCACTGGTGACAGAATCAAGTAATTTTCATGCATTGGCTACAGTGAAGGTCGTACAAATTCATACAAGTGCAGTTGTTACCATATCACATGAATTAGCCAAATTTAGAAAAGTCTTATGAATCCTTACGATTTTGCTGTGTTGACTTGCGTTCTTCATAAGAAAATAAATCATACGTGTGTGGAACAACATAAGGTTGAGTAAAAGATGAGTTTTTATTTGGGGGTGAACTACCTGTATACCTTCAAAGTATGTGTATAAGTGGTATAAAGTATATTTAATAATAATGACTTATGATTAGGTAGTAATAATTTAAGAAAATTAATGTGTGTAAAACTCAATAATTAGATCATGGACATCATTTCATGTTTAATTGATAAAAGCAATAATTTGTATATTTGAGATACCAAGCTCTGTTTGTAATCTTTTTGACTGAACCTGAATTTAGCAATATAATCCATGATATGCAAGATTATATTGTGAAATATACTGTGCACACACAAAAACAAATACTAAAAGGCTGAGTTTTCTTACTAAAGGAAAGTTAAGAATATCAATATTTGAAGCAGTTAGTGTTTCTTAAGATGATTCTTAAAAATGAATTGCTTTTTGCCACACCTACCAATTGCAAGTGAATTATGTGAATCAAAGTGCTCATAGAATTTATTAGAAAATCTCATATATACTGTATTTCTTACCAGTAATGAAACATTTGTATGAAAACAGACTATATTTTTTTCCCTAGAACTTGTGATGTAATTTTGTTCCTCAAGTATTAACATACGTGCCACCACATGGAGTTCAGGAGACAGGGCAGAAAAAAAACTTTAGGCATCATAGATGGCAACTTCTGATAGTAAATAGGTACAAGTTGTTAAGAAGCGAGTGGCACAAATGTTTTCAAGTTCTTTATTTGACGGTTTGTATGTTTTTGATTTAAATTGCTTGCATCACTTAACATTAGCGAGGGTCATATTATCATTCCTACAATGAATTTTAAAACATGCATTAAAGGAATGTTCCAGGTTCAATACAAGTAAAGCTCAACAGCGTTTGTGGAATAGTATTGATTACCACAAAAAAAATTTACTCGTTCCTCCTTTTCTTTATAAAAAAGCAAAATTCGAGGTTACAGTGAAGCACTTACAATGGAAGTGAATGGGGGCCAATTTTTTAACTTTAAAATACTGCTTCAAATGTATAGCCACAAGACAAAAGGATATGCATGTAAACATTATTTTAGTGTGATATCTAGGGCTGTCTCTATTGATTATTTTGGTAATCTAGTAATCGGAAAATGATTTAATAACTCGGATTGCACAAAGTTGTCGAGGAAAATCATGCTTGGCTAAAGTGCATTAATTAGCCAAAGATTTGATGCATTTTATGACTGAATAACAACAAAACATCTAAAGCCAACAGACACCCAAAGCAGATCTATAATATAAAAATATGGATATTCAAACTGAGAGAGAGACTGGCTTCTCCAGGTGTGCCCAACTTTTTAAATGCAAGAACTAATTATTTCTTTAACTAGTTCAACATGATCTACCCATTTTAGTATAGAACTCAAATTGAGTTTTACCTGTAATAATTGCCATAAACTATAAAATATTTATCGGAAGTGGGGCATTGCAATCAATTTTTTAAACAGTCAATATGAAATCTAAATTTACATGAGGAGAAATATAGCATTACATTCAAATTACAATTAATTTACATACAACAGATCTCGAACGATATTTTGCTGAAAATAACCTTGTTAAGATTGTCTGTATTCAGTCAGATTTATTGAACAATGTGTTTGTGCATCTGTAAACTGTGTAACTAGTATCTTTTTCATGACATTATTTTATGTTGCTTCATAAAAGCCTAAATTGCTAAATAATCGTGTAGATAAATACGTATAGATTGCATTCCAATATGTTTCTTTGCTGAGTTCTACGTGTCCCACCCGAAGAAGAAGGGCTCGACTTTTCTCATGCATCTGGGCACACAGATCTGCAGTCGCATGCAGATGAGCTTACCATTTGTGTGTTCGGTGGGTTTGTGAAAACTGGATGTCATCTTTTCAAGTGCTGTTGCACTGCTGAAGTGATATTTTTTTAAGTCCTGCAATGTTCTTCAAATCTAAAGTGAAATGTTATGCAGTCCACGGGTGAGGGTCCAAATACATGACAATTAACGTCACTTCTGCCTTTTTTCGATTTGACAAATTATAAAAAAAAATTTTTTTATCAAGTAATCGTGACAGCCCTAAATTCAACAATCCCTAAAACGACAATTTAAACAACTTTAAATCTAAAATAATACCCAAGTTTAAACAGAATTAATGCAAGTGCTTTAAGAAAATGATATGCTTTATATTGCTATTAAAACCCTCCAAAAATTTACCACATTCACTTCCATTATAAGTGCCTCCCTGTAACCATGATTTTTGCTTTTTTAAAGAAAAGGAGTAACGAGTTTAAATTAATTTTCATGGTAACTAACATTATCCCACAAACGCTGTCGATTAAGCTTATTTTGTACTGTACCCGGGAAATTCCTTTTAAGCTGCAGTTTCTTATAAAATTACCATCTATAGGCAAACAGGTTTTATTTACTCAATCAAAATTCACATTTTAGCATTTGGAGAGTGTTTAAGGACCCAGTTGACCACAGTGATGTGCCAGATTGGCCTACGTTATTCTCATTCTTGTGAGTTTTGTACACATTTCCTGGATTTGTCATATCTTAGTGTCACCACAAATAATAAGACATCTCATCGTACAAGTATTCATATACAGGTTAAAAACAGGCTGTTTTTATACAGCATTTATTTTTTTTAATTTTATGGTCACAGCTTTTACCTCACACCATTTAAATAAAATAGAAGCATACATTTAGTATTTCATCTCTGACAGAGAGACCTAGTCAAGCTCTTCATCTAAAATGTGGCACCTGTATTCATGTACTATTGGTTTTTCAATGTTTCTTCTGTTCAACGGTAATCCATTGTATTCATTGTGATATAACAGCTTCACTCAGCTGTTCCAGACTGCTCTAGCTGCATAATCCAACTGCATGGCATGACACATCAGAATACTGCTCTTCCTCAGTTTAATTATATTGATAAATAATGTTGCACAACTGGAACATGTGATGCATGACTGTATTATGATTGTCCAATCATGCTCTAAAAAATAATTCAAATGTGTTTGTATATCCCTTTTCACAATATACATATGTTCCAAAGCAACTTTAAAAAATAAAATAAAATTAGTGCAAACACCTCTAGTAGTGAACAAGCCAAAAGGTGTGGGGTTTGCAGATTAGCCGAGGCTGGATCTGGAGAATTAAAATTTTGTATTCTAATTAGAGGTTGACCGATAGTGGATTTTACTGATAACGATAACTAGGTTGGGCCGTACTTGCCGATAACCGATTAATCAACCGATAGTTAATTTAAACATTAAAATATGATATGTCAAATGTGTGTTTCTTTAGCTATAACACTTTGCAAGTCCAATTTGTTAACAAGGATTTATTAGCTAGCTTACATGAACTATGTGCATTATGCAATATACATTTTTACAGCATGTATTAATATTTGAGCAATACAATTGCACCTTGATCATTCATGTTAGTTCATAGTGTATTACTATTAACAAATAAAAACCTTAACTTAAAAATGTATTAGTACATGTTAATAACAAACAAACA
The DNA here is from genome assembly GCA_032164185.1 of Moxostoma hubbsi. Classification (NCBI taxonomy): domain Eukaryota; kingdom Metazoa; phylum Chordata; class Actinopteri; order Cypriniformes; family Catostomidae; genus Moxostoma; species Moxostoma hubbsi. The sequence goes on from JAVLUX010000125.1 coordinate 2,114,560, forward strand.
ATGAACAGCAGTTATTAACCTTAGTTAATGTTACATCATTTCATATAAATCCAAACAGTCATGCTTAAAAATGGCCAACTTTAAATATCTACAACGCCAGAGCATTGAAAGGACATAAATATTAGGCCTACATGTATAGTCTCACACTTTTGCTTCTATTTTATAACACTTGATGATTATCTAATCAAAATAACAAAATATGTATTAAAGTGATGATGAAAAAAAGAACCGAAATCGAAGGCTTTTCTGATTTTGTTTATATGTTTCTGTCGGCTGTATGAACATAAGTTTGCTATCTTACGTCTCTAGCTTTAAATATGCAACTTCGCTGCATAATGAATACATAAGTGACCAGCTGGATATAAACTAATGCAAATATATGGTAACAACTGTGACATTAAACATTCGGGTCGGACTTAGGTTTATTTTTGTCAGTGTTTTAACCACTTGAGGTAACGTTACTACTAATGTTAGCGTCCTCTCAGCCTCGAAGGCAAACAAACATACTGTTGTGCTGTTCTTTCTCTACTAATGCAGAATCCAGTCAACAAATTAAATTTATAATGATATGACATCATTATATGTACTGTATACATACCTTTTCGCTGTCTGTGCTTTAAACGCGCATCTGATGTCAGCGCTCTCCACCGTGTGCTCTCAGTGCAGAGCGCGGCATCACGTGTCGAAATAAACAACAGGAGGCATCAGGAGGCATCAGCAGTCAACAGCGCGCACTTCTCAGCCGCTCCAGCAACGGACGCAAATAGGAAAAACTATCGGTATGGATTTTTGCCGATAACGATAGTTCCACCAATCAACTATCGGTGCAGATTAATCGGTAGACCTCTAATTCTAATAAAAGAAATATAAAAGCCACTGATCTAACAGTGAAATCAGAAACATTAGGTTGACTTTTCTTTATCTAAAAATCAGTCTGTGCCTACCCTCCCAGAGCACCAACACATTGTCTATTAAACACATCCATGAATGGAGAGTGCATGCATACATCCTGTAGGCCTATCACCTTTGTAACAGCTGGAATAAGCCATTTGAAAGGGATCATTAACACGAAGTTAGTCCTTCATAAAAAATAAACTGCAAGACAGTTGAACTGTGGGGGGCAGTGCTGTGAAACTTATCAATATTAATTATGTTACACAGAAAACATTTTAAATGACCTGTTTTGATAAACAGTCTTTCCTAATGATGGATTCAAGCACTCAAATAAATATTTAGTAATTTAATCTCTACAACCGCCACTATCAGTCTTGGGATTTTTTTATTCAGTAGATGAATACATAGGATAAGCACTTAAGAACATGACTGATTGGTCTGGTGACTTTTTGCCTCTAGTTTTTTTTTTTTTTTTAAATAGAGGTTCCAGGTTCTAATTCGCTCAATCTTTCCATTTAATAGATCAAGATTGCAGTGGATGGGTGTTAAACTTTAAAATTAAAATGCAATAACAAATGCGGGGAGATGAGAGTAGTGGAAACAGAGACACATTTATTGACAGTTCTGTTTTTGAAAAACAACAACAAACGAACTCCGAAGTTCAGACAACGACAACCAGAAACTCTCTGCTCCAGCAGAGCACTGGTTACCAAGATGGCACAGCTCATGAACACTCCTCTCCCATCGCACAACCCAGCCATGGAACACTCAAGTTTATATAGGCAGGAAGTACACTGTGTGCCGGTGTGCCCCATAAACAATCAGGCCACCTGGTTATCCCACACCTGAGAAAGATAAGAGAGGAGAAAAATGCTGCATTCCATTCAATTCGGATGCAAGATATTACTACTCTATATCTCTGACCATAAAGATTCAGATTAAACCAAACTTTCCAAACAGCTTCAGGTGATGTAGATAGCAAATTATGAGGGAATTATACAAAAAACACAAAAAAAGCCAGTACAGAAGCACTGTCGCTGCACTGAAGCAAAACTTACATTTTGAGCATCTTTAAAAGGAAACACCCCAGTGTTACATCTTTAATGCAGTTATATTTAATGTATTATGGCTTTATTAAAGTCCAAATAATAAGGAAGCAGGTCATGTATACAAGTACAAACTCCGAAACTGGTATTTCTGTGTGCTGGCAGTGCCTCTTCTATGAGTTGTGAAGTGTCCCGATCTAAGGGGGAAAAGACTGAAACTGCACCCACTGGCACATTCTGTCGAGGGGACGCTCGTCCCTTGAATGCATGCTTGCAGCAGCTAGATTATAACGCGATGCCTTGCGACTTATTGTATCATAACAGTATATGTGTTACTGTGCATTTCTTATTGTGAAGCAAATTGGCAATATAAGAGAGTGTTTGTGTTTTGAGAGTTAAAGATGGATTGAATTGAACAGAGAGGTTAGTCTTTGCCCACTTTAACATTGCAACAAAATACATTTTTGATTTGTTTTTTGTTGTGGCTGCTCAGGAAAACTGTGGATAGTGGAGATTCTTTTAATTACTGAGATAAAAACCTCAGCAGTTCCATTCTAGGAGAGAGCGTAAAGGTCAACTAGCATGTTACAACAGCAATTAACCGTTTGCTGATCCCTTTGAAATGAATGGGAAGAGCAGTAACTTACCGTAGCAAAATCGTCCATGACTTCTTATAAAATATACATTTATCGTAGTAAACTCCACACAGTTCATACAAAAAAAAAGGAACGTTTATATGTAAAATATGTTGAAGATTAACTTTAAGTTTATTCAGCACACTGAAGCATTTCCATAGACATCCATTCAAAAGAACGACCTCTTATCTTCTCGCCAGTGTACCGCCCAGTCTATGGGAGCGCTGCATTATGCTATTTTTGGCTAAGCTTGCAGGCTCTCCTAGAAGGGCTCTAGTTTGTGAAAGTAGAGCGTCTGAATATCCATACTTCCCTACTATATAGTATGCAAAAAACAGTATGCCAGTGGATTAGTACAGTGGGGCCAAAAAGTATTTATTCAGCCACTGATTGTGCAAGTTCTCCTACTTAGAATGATGAGAGAGGTCTGTAATTTTCATCATAGGTACACTTCAAATATGAGAGACAAAATGAGAAAGAAAGAAAAAAAATCCAGGAAAACACATTGTAGGATTTTTAAAGAATTTATTTGTAAATTATGGTGGAAAATAAGTATTTGGTCGATAACAAAAGTTCAACTCAATACTTTGTAACGTAACCTTTGTTGGCAATGACAGAGGTCAAATGTTTCCTGTAAGTCTTTACCAGGTTTGCACACACTGTAGCTGGTATTTTGGCCCATTCCTCCATGCAGATCTCCTCTAGAGCAGTGATGTTTTGGGGCTGTCACTGGGCAACATGGACTTTCAACTCCCTCCACAAATTTTCTATGGGATTGAGGTCTTGAGACTGGCTAGGCCACTCCAGGACCTTGAAATGCTTTTTACGGAGCCACTCCTTCGTTGCCCGAGCGGAGTGTTTGGGATCATTGTCATGCTGGAAGACCCAGCCACATTCCATCTTCAAGGCTCTCACTGATGGAAGGAGGTTTTGGCTTAAAATCTCACGATACATGGCCCCGTTCATTCTTCCCTTAAGACGGATCAGTTTTCCTGTCCCCTTTGCAGAAAAACAGCCCCAAAGCATGATGTTTCCTCCCCCATGCTTCACAGTAGGTATGGTGTTCTTGGGATGCAACTCTGCATTCTTCTTCCTCCAAACACGACGAGTTGAGTTTGTACCAAAAAGTTATATTTTGGTTTCATCGGACCACATGATATTCTCCCAATCCTCTTCTGGATCATCCATATGCTCTCTGGCAAACTTCAGACGGGCCTGGACCAGAGTTTCCGCTAGAAAAAAATGGTGCCGGTCAAAGTGAACGGCAGAGGTTTCGTTTTACGGACATTTTGATGATATGCCGGTCAAATATCGCCTCTTAATTAGTCAAGTTGAGGAAAACTGGAGGCAGGCTATTTAACTTAAAAAAAAATGACATAATCAGGCCGTATAGAATGCAACATGTTTATTAGCCTAACTTTCAAATAGACGGAAAAAAAACATGAACGTCCGATTGGCGTTTCACATTCATTGTTTAACAAACCAATCCCCCTTCCCCACATAAAATATCTGAATAGTAGCCTATTGTTTTTACTCAAGCGAACGTAATTTATACACTCTCAGTATGTCTCATTTAGCTGGTAACATTTAAATTGGCCACCGTGAAATGACTCCTTGTCAAATGAACTGGAACAAACAAATGACTAGGCCTATAACATTGTCTCGCGTCATTTTAGGCTGCTTTTTACGCTGTTTTGCAGTGCTGAATTGTGCAGCTGCCGACTTAAAACTTCCCAGTGTCTCTCCACAACTTGCAATGCGCATAAGCCGCGTAAGGCCATCCTTAAAAATATTCTTGTTTGCCGTAACCCGACCGACCCTGTCAATTTAGGACCGACCCAATTGTTATTTTTTTTTTTTTTCTTTTAGTCCGACCGAGTTGCCGGTTGTAAACTTGCGTTAAGACCGACCGATTTTTTTTTTACTCTTCAAACAACTTATACAAATTCAATAAAATAATATTAGTAAGTATTGTGAATATAAATTGCTTATGCCTACATACAAACGTAGGCTACGTTCTTTCTTTTAAAAAAAAACCTGTGGCGTCTATGATTATGTTTACGCTATTGGTTTACGCATGCCACACTATGGCTTGTACGTTCGCGCTTCATTCACTGTTCGCGCTTCATTCACTGTTCGCGCTTCATTCACTGTTCGCGCTTCATTCACTGTTCGCGCTTGGTAATGATGGCTGCGGCTGCAGTAAATAAAATGTTCGCGGTCACCGTTCAAAGTCATACGGGTTCGGGCACCATAATACATTTAAAAAATGCATTAAAACATCTCGACACCGCTTTAACTTGGCACGAAGTTCTGGAAAACCTGTGCCCAGATCTATTCCCCTCCCTTCTCCCCTCTAGTCTAACGGTGATCGTGTCGACTGAATTAATTAGTCGATTGAATTAATGCAATAAAGATGTTTCTTGACAAGATTTCAAATTATTTGTGGTCTATACGACCTGCATCAGAATGAGGTTTGCAATGGTGCGCCCGATGGCACGGTTTGAAGACCCAGACAGTGACGTCACAATATGCAAAATTGTTTAAATTTATACCTACGTAATCCCCATGACCAAAATTTTACTTTTTTTTTTTTACATTGAAACTTGAAAAAAAAAAATAGACCTACCTACCGACCCCTTTTTTTTTTTTTGCAGCTGTTACTGCAAACCAAAATATTTTTAAGGATGGCCTAACCTTGTTCTCCGCAAGGCGACTTCGCTGCTTCGTCTTGATCCGATTCTGCAGCGACCATCAACTACCTCACATCTTAGCCATGGAAACTTGTCACTCCATTCCGACCGATACGCCCTACACTTCGGCTTTTTCTCCGGTGGTGGTGGAGCTGTCTGGCCTCAGAAAAAAGCTTTTAAGGCTAGTCTGCCTGGGCCTGGCCATATTTGAAACGTCTCACTCAATCGTTCCTTTTAGGCGTGCGCTTTATTTGAAATGCAGCATGCGATGTTGTTTACTAACTTTCAAACGGTAGAGCCTGTTCCTTTATAACATAGCCAAAGGTCGGTGTATTTTTGCTTTATACATTTTAGGCTTATTCTCAAATTCAGATTGTGTTAGGGGGGCGGGATTATTAGGCAATTTTAATCGGACAATATGACCGGAGAGATTTAATTTTGTCGGACATTTCATTTTTTTCCCGGCCAATGTCCGGTAATTACCGGACAACGGAAACCCTGGCCTGGACATGTACTGGCTTAAGCAGGGTGCCACGCCTGGCACTGCAGGATTTGAGTCCCTCTCGGCGTAGTGTGTTACTGATGGTAGCCTTTGTTACTTTGGTCCCAGCTCTCTGCAGGTCATTTATCAGGTCCCTCTGTGTAGTTCTGGGATTTTTGCTCACCGTTCTCATGATAATTTTGACCCCACGGGATGAGATCTTGCGTGGAGCCCCAGATCGAGGGAGATTATCAATGGTCTTGTATGTCTTCCATTTTCTTACAATTGCTCCCACAGTTGATTTATTCACACCAACCTGCTTGCCTATTGTAGATTCACTCTTCCCAGCCTGGTGCAGGTCTACAATTTTCTTCCTGGTGTCCTTCGACAGCTCTTTGGTTTTGGCCATGGTTGAGTTTGGAGTCTGACTGTTTGAGGCTGTGGACAGGTGTCTTTTATACAGATAACGAGTTCAAACAGGTGCCATTAATACAGGTAACGAGTGGAGGACAGAAGAGCATCTTAAAGAAGTTACAGGTCTGTGAGAGCCAGAAATCTTGCTTGTTTGTGGGTGACCAAATACTTATTTTCCACCATAATTTACAAATAAATTCTTTAAAAATCCTACAATGTGATTTCCTGGATTTTTTTTCTCATTTTGTCTCTCATAGTTGAAGTGAACCTATGATGAAAATTATGAAACTTTTTGGCCCCACTGTATGTCTGAATCCATAGTATTCATAATACAGTAAGCGAGAAATGCCTGGCTGACCTACTATTCTATTTTGCCAGCCATGAAGTGCTTTTCTCATCAAATGCAGTACATTGTGTGACAGTACGCAGTTTTGGATGCAGGATAGACCTTTTTTCAGCAAATATTATTTTTCACTTACTAGGGCTGGGATAAACGATTATTTTTTAAACGATTAATCTAGCGTTTTTTTTTTCTCCGATGCATCGATTAATCTAACGATTAATTTTTTCAGTCCAATTCGATTTCGATTATAAAATGTAAAAAAAAAAAAAAAAAGCAGGGATTTTGATTGACAGGCGATCTGATCAATCAATCATAATACACCATTTTTGTCCGACAAAGTAGTCAGGAGAGAGAAGATTAATGTCGGTGGATTATAATTTGAATAATGGATTGTAGGCTACTGTACTGACGTCTTTCCGCAGTTAAAACATCAGTCCTTCTGATGTAGGCTACTGTAACAAGTAGAATTAGGTACTGCGCCTTTAAGATGGAACGTACTTACTCCCTCGCTCAGAGTGGGCAGTTGATATGGAAAGAGCGAGCTGTGAACGTCGCATGTATGCGTGTAAGCCCGTTTTGTGTTTCTGTTGCTCTTATTCTGTTTTTATTTCTAACCAGTAATGCAGTTGTTGTTAGCTGTGGGTTTTGCAAACTGCCCATGTGTACGTGCGACCGACGACAGCTGATAATAAATCACCATGGTGGAATATCAGTTACGTCTTGTGTGTCTTTGCTTACACCTGACTACAACCATTTAGGCAAGCGATCCGGCCCCTTTTGATCAAGAGCGTTACACTACATTCATGTTTAGCCTATTTGATGCTATAAATTAACCAAGAAAAAGATGATCGGTTCACGAGCAGCTTTAACTGAGGCAATCTGTCACAACACATTAAAGAGCCACAAAATAGTAGGCCTATTTATGGTTTAATTTTCTTTGACTGACCAAATTTGAAAGTTGAGACTTTATTAAATGTTACCTGCTTGGTCCTGTCTGTCAGCGCGTTGTCAGTGTCCTCTATGTATTTTTCACGACATTCATAGCTACAAGCCGACATTATTAATAGCTATAAACGAAAACATTAGGTGTCGACAACGTATTATAGCCTACTCCAACATCGAGTGCAAAGTGGGGAGTTGAAAAAAAAAACTTACGGTGCTCTGTCATCTGCAGCTGCTCCCGGGTGGCGCCTCTTCAGGTGCTGGTGCATTGCCGTGGTGCTAGAATGGAAGGCCATCTCCATTTTGCAAAAGACGACATATCACGGAATTGTTTCCTTTTAAATTAAAGAATTCCCATACTTTAGAGGAACGAGTGCGTGCCGCATTGCACTTCTGATAGTCTGAGGAGCCACTCGAGTTGTTAATAATCTCCGGCGCCGCCATCTTTGTTTTGGGTCTGACGAATCGACGTAATCGATGAATTCTACGCGTCGTCCCAGCCCTATCGCTTACCCATTAGCTCCAACACCAAAAAAAAAAAAAAATCCACTATTATGTTTGAATGACTTTTCAGAAGAGGGAAAAAAAAAAAAAAAAAAAAAAAAAAAAAGCACGGTGCATTAAGCAGAGAAGATGCCAAATTTACGGTCACTCTCTCAGCAACTGTAAACAAAACCTCCCGGGCAGATGACGTGATGCATGTTTTTTTCTGTAATTAAGTCTAAATGTTTACTGAACTGCATTTCTCAACTAAAACACCACATGCCAGTGGGGCATAGAACATCATTTTATTTCAATATTATGATTTTGGGACGTAAAATGCATTTGGTGTTGTTCATATTTCAAGGTGAATAGCAAAATGTCCTCCAGTGTGACTGTAACATTGATGACTCATCAAATGTAAACATTAGTAAAATAAAGCAGATATGTTTGGAGCAGCTAATAAATGCCTTGGCATTATTTTGTATGTATTTACTTAATTAACTTAAGTTTTCAAAATGCTAAAAAGGACCACTATGTATATATTATATTATACACTACAATATTTACAGTACATTTAGTTTTGAAACACAGTCTGCAGTGTGACATAGGATATTAGATTTTTGTACTGGCAGTTACATGGACAGCCATAGTGGTCCTTTAGTCAAGCCCCCTACCAGGAATTCCCACAGATGTTTGAATGTGCTAAGGAGGTTAAAAGGGGAGTGTTAATCTCTTATTAATTTGATAAATTTCATAATTTCTGTCAGACCATGAACGTGTCCATTTTTGATAGTCCTGTGGTGTGACTGATCTAGTTCGAGAAAAAAAGAAAAATATAAAAAAGAATCACATTCAGGTTTAAAACAATGAACTTATTCAGTTACTGTAATGCCCAAGGTCAGTCTTGTATAGCAATGACTCAAAATGGCTGCAAAGGTAAAAGAGTCCTGTGGTGTGACAGCCCGTCCTGTAGTGTGACATAATTCAGTCAGATGTCTAGCTAGATTCTCGTCTGTTATGTTTGCAATATTAAACATAAATATATCTCTGACATACATAATATACCTATATTATACACACACACACACACATATACATATACAGTGAGGAAAATAAGTATTTGAACACCCTGCTATTTTGCAAGTTCTCCCACTTGGAAATCATGGAGGGGTCTGAAATTGTCATCGTAGGTGCATGTCCACTGTGAGAGACATAATCTAAAAAAAAAAATCCAGAAATCACAATATATGATTTTTTAACTATTTATTTGTATGATACAGCTGCAAATAAGTATTTGAACACCTGTCTATCAGCTAGAATTCTGACCCTCAAAGACCTGTTAGTCTGCCTTTAAAATGTCCACCTCCACTCCATTTATTATCCTAAATTAGATGCACCTGTTTGAGGTCGTTAGCTGCATAAAGACACCTGTCCACCCCATACAATCAGTAAGAATCCAACTACTAACATGGCCAAAACAAAAGAGCTGTCCAAAGACACTAGAGACAAAATTGTACACCTCCACAAGGCTGGAAAGGGCTACGGGGAAATTGCCAAGCAGCTTGGTGAAAAAAGGTCCACTGTTGGAGCAATCATTAGAAAATGGAAGAAGCTAAACATGACTGTCAATCTCCCTCGGACTGGGGCTCCATGCAAGATCTCACCTCGTGGGGTCTCAATGATCCTAAGAAAGGTGAGAAATCAGCCCAGAACTACACGGGAGGAGCTGGTCAATGACCTGAAAAGAGCTGGGACCACCGTTTCCAAGGTTACTGTTGGTAATACACTAAGACGTCATGGTTTGAAATCATGCATGGCACGGAAGGTTCCCCTGCTTAAACCAGCACATGTCAAGGCCCGTCTTAAGTTTGCCAATGAGCATTTGGATGATCCAGAGGAGTCATGGGAAAAAGTCATGTGGTCAGATGAGACCAAAATAGAACTTTTTGGTCATAATTCCACTAACCGTGTTTGGAGGAAGAAGAATGATGAGTACCATCCCAAGAACACCATCCCTACTGTGAAGCATGGGGGTGGTAGCATCATGCTTTGGGGGTGTTTTTCTGCACATGGGACAGGGCGACTGCACTGTATTAAGGAGAGGATGACCGGGGCCATGCATTGCGAGATTTTGGGGAACAACCTCCTTCCCTCAGTTAGAGCATTGAAGATGGGTCGAGGCTGGGTCTTCCAACATGACAATGACCCGAAGCACACAGCCAGGATAACCAAGGAGTGGCTCTGTAAGAAGCATATCAAGGTTCTGGCGTGGCCTAGCCAGTCTCCAGACCTAAACCCAATAGAGAATCTTTGGAGGGAGCTCAAACTCCGTGTTTCTCAGTGACAGCCCAGAAACCTGACTGATCTAGAGAAGATCTGTGTGGAGGAGTGGGCCAAAATCCCTCCTGCAGTGTGTGCAAACCTGGTGAAAAACTACAGGAAACATTTGACCTCTGTAATTGCAAACAAAGGCTACTGTACCAAATATTAACATTGATTTTCTCAGGTGTTCAAATACTTATTTGCAGCTGTATCATAGAAATAAATAGTTAAAAAATCATACATTGTGATTTCTGGATTTTTTTTTTTAGATTATGTCTCTCACAGTGGACATGCACCTACGATGACAATTTCAGACCCCTCCATGATTTCTAAGTGGGAGAACTTGCAAAATAGCAGGGTGTTCAAATACTTATTTTCCTCACTGTGTGTGTGTGTGTATATATATATATATATATATATATATATATATATATATATATATATATATATATATTTTCATTCATTCATTTGTTTGTTGTATGTGTATGTTAACATTCACGGATCATTGTTTTTAAAAGTGATTTTTGTCAGTTTTTAGGCATGAGCAAAGAAAGGACAAGGAGGTACCGGGAAAGGTTAGCACAGGATGAAGCCAGGCATGAGGAGATCCTTAGGGAGAGAAGGAGAAAGTAAAAAAAAAAAAAGTTTATAATAGGGAAATTAAGTTGGTGAAACATTCTCTAAGACATACACTTGTATAGAAAACATGTAACAGCTGTCTACGTTCCATCAACAGATATCAAGAAAAGAAAGCTAAAGCTGATTTGGTGTTGCACGTTGATTTCTCTGAAAATTATGGATGCAAACTGAACACAGAAATTCAATCTTTCCACTTTAGTGGAAATAGAAACCAAGTAACCATACATACAGTGGTTGCCTATACCAAAACAGCCATTCAGAGCTTTGAGGCATGATGAGCTCACTCATGATGAATGAGGTATGGGCTCACTTACAGCCAGTCATTGAAGACCTCCAAATGCAGCATGACACACAGTTTGAGTCACTCCACCTCATCAGTGATGGTCCTGTGACACTGTATCGCAACAAGGCAAATTGTTTCCCAATGAGTACGCTGCCATTTACTTGGGGGTTCCAGTGTCTCACATGGAATTACAGTGAACGGGAACGCGGAAAAGGAGCTCCTGATGGTGTTGGAGCTGTACAAAGCGTATGGCAGATCAGGCTGTCCAAATTGGAGCTGATCTGCAAACTGCAGGGGCCCTCTTTGACTTCTTGTCCAGCAAAGAGGAGATGAAAATCCAAATGAAATGGATAGAGGAAAAGGACATAGAAGAATTTGACAAACTGCTCCCTCCTGTGCTCCCATACTAGGTACACACCAGATTTTCACCAGGGGAGGTGTTTCATAGGGCAGTAAGTTGCTTCTGCAGCTACCCAAAAGTGTGTGGCTGCTTCAAGGTTACAAAAGTCACAATGGCTGGTGACAGTCCAGCTCAAGAGATTACCCCTATCCCTACCCCGTCCTTCTTGGATGAAGATGTTGAAAGTGACCAAGACCAAGTGTTTGAAGTGGGAAAGTTCATCATAGTAAAATATGACGAGAAGCGATATGTGGGCCAAGTGTTGAATATTCAGGGAGAGGAAATACAGGCAAACTGTATGGTTCAACATGGAAACAAGAATGCCTTCCGGTGGCCTGACAAAGATGATACCATTTACTACTCGCGGAGTGACATAATTGGTAAGATTTCAGAGCCTGAGCCCCATGGTCGAGTTGCGAAGTTAATGAACATGGACTGGCTCATGTTCAACACATAAGTTTGCCATTTCTCCTATGAAATAATTTCTACATTTTTTTTTTTAATATTGGCTCTAACAGCTTGTCATGTTTATGGTCTGATCTTTTGTTAGTCATGACTCCAGAATGTCAAATTTCTCTTGTTCACTGGAATCTTTGTTCAAAGAGCTGAATTGATGATTTTAACATGCTTTTAATTATTTTAGCATGATTTTAAAGACTTTCTCCTGAGAAACAAGATATTTGTTTAGTCTTTTAAGTTAAAAATAGAAGGGTCAATGACAAATAAGATTTTCAAGATGAAAAAAAAAATATTTTAAGCAAAACAGTTTTAAAATGCATTTTTATGTACAAAAAATGTATGGTGTTGATTCATATTGGTTTTACAGCATTTTAGGCAGCATTAATTCATTATTAAACAAGATTTCTGATTTTACCACCCAGAAAATGTCAGGTGGTGCGACCATATATTAATTTAAAATAATATACATTTAATGTACTTAGCACTTCTGAGACTTGTAAATATGAATCATTGTAGTGTCTAAAATGCATATCACATGGTAAATTCCCTTTCTATTTCTGTATTTATTGCCCTTTTATTCCAAATCATATAAACGGCTGCTTTTCTGTGTGTTCAAACACCCATTTTTCCATAAGGACTTTTTATGTTTTGTTTTTAATTGTAAAAATGATTTGTATACGTTATATAAAGGTTTACAGTTATATTTCTTACTTCATTTTGCAATTGCAGTGGCAATTGATACATTTAAATGAAAATTTGCTGGTTGCACCACCTGACCATGACCGGTCGCACCACCTGACGTTTTGATCAATAATGATTGATATTCACAAAATAAAAAGAAAGATGTGTCAATAAATTTTATTCAGGTTTCAATTGGCTTTTTTTTTAATCCTCTGACCAATTTATACTGTATCTCAATCATATAATTAAATTTCATTAACAAGAAAGTTCAAAACAATACTGCATGTTATGATAACATTTGATCATCGCTTCTTTAAAAATATAACTTTGAAACCTCAAGGAACACGTTTAATAAATGAGAACATCTTTTATATGGAACAGTGAATTAGTGCAAATATTGAGCCCAGAAACATAAAGGGCAGAATTCAATCTACTGCTCATGCAATTAGATTCAGTAGTAACAGTAAGTCAAGATAAAAAAACATTTGATCATCGCTTCTATAAATCTAGAAATTTAAAACATCTCCGGGAACACATTTCAAAAACGAGAACATCTTTTATAAAATGTCATGTCATGAATCAGTAAATCAGTGCAAATATTGGGCCCAGAAACATTAAGGGCAGAATTCAATCTACTGTTCAATAGATTCAGTAGTAAATTAGAGTATCGTGCAAAATTTCATTTATTTCAGTAATTCAAATTAAAAGGTGAAACTAATATATTATATAGACTCATTACATGCAAAGTTAGATATTTCAAGCTATGAAAACCTTTTCACAATATTCTAATTTTGAATTTGGGGTTTTCTTAAGCTGTAAGCCATAATTATCAAAATTATAACAAATAAAGGCTTGAAATATCTAACTTTGTATGTAATGAGTCTATATAATATATTAGTTTCACCTTTTAACTTGAATTACTGAAATAAATTAACTTTTGCACGATATTCAAATTTTTTGAGTTTCACCTGTACTATATCATTTGTAAAATACATTATTTTAGTTTAAATATTTAATAGAATGGGTAATGGTTTGTTAATCATTCGAATTCATGACTAATAACTATGCTTTTCTGTAATGCTGTATGACACTGCTATCAAGTATGTAATAACTGCAATTACCACAAAAAAATACCAGAACACCATATTAACTTAAGTTGTAATGTATCTAGATATACATAATGAACACAATAACTTGCTTTTCTTTTGGCAAGGTACTCTGCCCTTGCAACTGGATCACTTTTTAAACAAGCTCTATGTCGTGCTGTTTTCTCCTTGTATGATAGTGGCATCTACAAAAACAAATTAAAATAGATTAATTTAAAGATGCAATTGTTTTAGTATCAATAATTATACATTCCATATTCTTGAAGAATAGGACTTTAAGATGGACAATGTGCTCTTTAAATTGTCACTCATACATAATAAGATAAAAAATATATATACATATGTAGATTGCACCTTTAAACAACTTAAAAGCTTTATATATTTATTAAAATGTATTTAATATATTCAAAAACATGAATTAACATGACTTTTTTAGTTGGTTTAACTTTAACTCTGGTCGCGACACCTGACATAGTGGTCGCACCACCTGACATTTCAAACTCAATTTGAATCTAATAGGCATTAACTTGGACGCTTATACAAATGTTTGACCATGTGCTCAAGGTTATACATACATTTTTTTAAATCAAATACACATTTTTATAATAACAACACATTTTCAAACTTTTCCAGGGGTCATACCACCTGACATGATAAGTTGAATCAACCTCATCATTACTCAAAAATGTCAAATTATCTAATATTTATGGGAGGGTGACTAACCTTGTTACTGCATCAAAGGGGTCCTCTGGAGTCTTCTGTGTGATATCATATGCTGTCACATGGTTTTCTTAAAGGAACATTGCATAAAATTGCATTTTTATGTCGGTCGCCCTCCCTGACATTAGTAGAAGTAAATTTTTCGGACAAAAGTTTAAGTAATAGAATAGTTTTGAAATAGGACCGATACACTATTTCTCCTCATTTATAAGGAATTTAACATAAAATCGTGCCAAAATATTTGATTAAGAATTTTACTGAGAAAATGAACATTTATATATCAGTTTTGTTCTCTGCTTGTACGTTCGGACGGTCGCACTACCTGACATTTTTGGTCTTTCAAACACCAAAACTCAAAAAATCTATTGAATTTCAATAAAAAAAAAAAAGTGTTTCTTATAAAGGAGATATTGTAGATCCATTTGATATATGACATGTATTTATTCAAATTCTTTTTAGGAAAATAATGAATTTGGACACAAAAAATACATGTCATTGACCCAGAAATGAATGGGCTTTATGACTGGGTCTGATTTGACACCTCCAAAATGTTAATTATCCAGTACGTCTTGTTCACTATGTTTTTAGTTCAAAATCATAGACTAAGTAATAACATTGTACTGATGTGTAGCATTTTCATTAAATGTTCAAATAGAGATCCAAATGAATTTGTTTGTTACAAAAGTATTCAATAAATTTCACCATAAATATTCATACAGTGTCTCATTCTGTCCTGTGGTGACTTTTACTATGTTAACTAGCTTAAATAATTATATGCATTTGAAAACATTGCATAATATAACTATATAAAAAAAATAATAAACATTTTCAAATATTTGTTCTCATTTTACACAATATTTCCACTGGAGTGAGTGGTAAAAGATGGCACAAGCAAAGAATATAATCGAAAAACAGCTGTGAAAAAAAAAAATATATGCAGAATTTTAATGAGCATTCTTTAAGAATACTTGTTAAACTTAAAACATACCTGATTTGTATTTGAAATTAATAATATTTCAATATTTGAAATTTATAGTAATGTCATGTCACACTGCAGGACATATTTTGCCTGGAGCTGTGAGAAAAGCTTAATAAATTACATAATGAGAAAAAAAAAAAATCTGCTAACCTCTAACAGTTTCAAAAACAACAGTATTTGAACTTTACAAATTCATACAATTGGCTCCGTGCACAATATGGCGACCGTTGACGTTCGAAACTTGAGTGTGTGGGCCAGTACTTCCGGTGAAAACTTCCGGTTATCTGACAGAGAGCGGGAGACAACGAGACAACAACGACCGAGTTCCATTACCACAGAGATTTTTCTGAATGAGTGTTTTTAATATTCAAAAGAGGCGACTTGCCTTTCAGAGGGTGACAACCTCAACACTTCATTGTTGTGTGCCATTATGTACGGTTTCGTCGAGATACAACAAAGAAGTCAGCTTTCATGCATTCCCCGTTGACGCTGCGGTACGGGCTGAGTGGATGCAGAAGATCCGGAGAGATGACTTCAACCCAACCAAAAACACCCGGGTCTGTAGTCGGCATTTTAAACAAACTGATTTGAATGTGACTGCCGGGGGGTTGAGGAGGCTGAAGAAGGGAGCCGTCCCGGTTTACTTTTCATGGAATGGGTACAAACTATCTGCGCCCAGACCGTGCGTCTGGGAACGGCGTCCGCGGGCCGAGAGTCTCGCACCAGAGTCAGGCTCGGACTCGGAGATGGAGACCGAAATGGCTCCAGATCATGACTACTGTGTAGTCCCTCAAACAGGAGCAAGGGCGAGTAATCTGGCTGACGAGAACGAAGCTCTACGTCGCCATATTAGGGAGCTACAACAGCAGTTAGAAGTCCTCACACTTCGCCAGCGTTTTGGGATAGATCGCCTGTCTGCATCAGATGAGGACGTGCGCTTTTATACCAGGTTTGCGTCCTACAGGAGTTTCATGGCTTTTTGGAGTTTAATTGAACCTGCTGTGATCAACAAGATGGTGCGCATAACCAGCGCCAAGACAGCCTCTGCCAACATCAGCACAGTCCATCACCCAACAACGGTAGGTAACAAATGTGGTAACATGACGTGCATAGAGTTGTAGCCCTACTGTAACTCTGAAATAGGATACAAACTGTTTTATTCCGTAATTGCCCCTGTTGGTTTGTGGAGTTAACTACATCTAACTAAAAAGTAAAAGCCAACAAGCTGATGTTGGTATTATTTTCTGATTTATACTTTGTAATAACTATATAAATGTCAAGCTAACTAAACAGAGGCTTTTATTTTTTATATCTCAACAGAAACTGAGACCCATTGATGAGTTTCTGCTGTTCCTGATGTACCTGTAGTGGGTTTTCCTCTCAGGGACCTTGCAGAGAGGTTCTGCATTCACCGCACTACTGCAAGTCGGATCATCTCCACATGGACTCATTTCCTGTACTGCCTGCTGGGAAGCCAGCGCCTTTGGATTCCTCCAGAGATAGTGAGAGCTCACCTGCCACCTGAGTTTGCAGCTTTTTCTGATACACAGGTGGTCCTTGATTGTACAGAGATATTCTGTCAGACGCCATCCTCGCTGCTCCTTCAGAGTGAGGTTTTCTCAACCTACAAGTCACACACTACATTCAAGGCCATGATTGGCATGGCACCCTACGGTGCTGTCACCTTTGTGTCTGGACTGTATGCAGGCTCTATGAGTGATCGCGAGATCTTCAAGCGGTCCGGGATTGTTAAGCTTTTGAAGCCAGGTATGGCAATCATGGTGGACAAAGGGTTTGTTGTGGACAACCTTGCTCCTTGTAAGGTGTACCGGCCTGCCTTTCTCAGCAACAAACAAGTCGAGAGGATGTCAGACAGACACAGTCAATTGCACGTCTGAGAGTGCATGTGGAGAGGTGCATAAGGAGAGTGAAAGAGAACAAACTGTTCGACAAGGACATACCACTGTCTATATGCGGGAACATTGATGAATTGTTCAGTGTGGCCTGCTTCCTGGTCAATTATCAGAATGGGCCATTAGTTAAGGCATGGGCAACTCAGCAATGAATTAAAGATCTTGCTTCTTAAAAACATTCTTTGTGTCATTGTCATCATTACACTAGCTTTGTTTTTTCTGACTTGAAATGAAAATAAAAGTGCACCAGAGATGTCATTAGAAAATGTAGAATTTAATAAGGAAATACTGAACAACACTTATTCAATCATACAATATCAACAATCCACAAAGCTTTTTACAATCGGGCTCTCATTTCAATCAGTAAAAAAGGTATGGTCTCAGGTCAATTTTAGGCCTGCATTAGTGACATTAGCTCTAGTTTTAGAGATTTGTTAATTGTTCAATCGGCGTTGAGATTTCATTGTTCAGTTTATCACTTCAGGTTAAAGATAAAAAATAAAAACCTATTACTAGTTCAGGCTTTGTATAGATTTGTAAAGATGAACAATAAAAATCTAATATTTAGTTCAGGCTTTGTATAGATTTGTAAAGATGAACAATAAAAATCTAATATTTAGTTCAGGCTTTGTACAGATTTGTAAAGATGAACAATAAAAACCTAATATTTAGTTCAGGCTTTGTACAGATTTGTAAAGCTGAACAATAAAAATCTAATATTTAGTTCAGGCTTTGTACAGATTTGTAAAGATGAACAATAAAACAAGAACATTTATCAACTGATTGAAACAGAACTGATTAAATGAAACATTGATTTTTTTAAAAGATCAGATCAAGTAATGATAGAAAAAGAAATAATCCCCCCTCTCCCTTATAACCCTAGCGACCTCCGCATCCTTGTAAATTCTTTGTACAAGAAGGTCTTCCTCTGCAAAAACCACAAAATCACACCACTGCATTCCGGTGATAAGCAGCTGGGGCACTTCACCTCCACCAGCCCGAATGGTGGTGCCTCCGTCGGATCAAATACAACACCATCTGGAGAGGATCCGAGCCAGGGAGCATCTGGATGGATGACAAATCCTGATGGCCAGTAGTTGACATTTTTAATGTGGGAATATTCCTGAATAGCTACTGGCTCCAGTGCCAGTCCTCTCTTCATCAAGGCTGTCTGAACCCCACCTTTGCGGATGCGTTCTGCAAGGTTCTCTGCAGAGCTGTGACCTCGGACATGACACACCTCCCGGAACCTGGAAGAGGTGAGCCTCATCTTCCTCAGGCTGTGCCACTCTGCGCTGCCACTCTGTTCCCTCGTGGCCATCTCGATGGATCTTGCCATGTCGAAAGTGATGTTAAGCGACATTACATTTAGGTGTTGTTGGTGAGTGCACACAAACGAACATGTGGTTGGGTCCAGCCTGTGACCATCTAACGGCAGGGGTGGTGGAGGGGGTGCGCCTGGGTGTTGGATGATTACCCTACTCACTGGCACTGGGTGCTGGTATGAAATAGGGCTGCCTTCTTGAACTGTCCCAAAGGCTGAATCAACGAGGGGAACATCACTACTTATGGAGAGTGTGGTAATTAGCGGAGCAAGGTCTGCCGTGAAGTCCTGGTATGCCTCGTCAACCTTCAGGACATCTGGGTCTGGCAAGTCCCCCCGCACTGCTTTGTAGCGCTTGCTCCTTTGAAAACAGTTAAGTCATAATTAGGAAAAAAAGAAACAATAACTCTTAAAAAAAAAAAGAATCTGACATTGACTTAAATATTGACGATTAACGTCTGGAAACAGATTGTTATAATCGACATTGCGATACTGGTGAGACAACGTCGATATACGATAATATCGTCATATCGCCCAGTCCTACTTGACAGTGAATATTACCTTACACCATCAGCAGCTGTGTACTGTCTTGACTTGGGTTTTGTTGAGAGGAATACCATGTTACCCACTCTACCTGGTTTCACACCCTATCAAGTAAACAAATAAAACAAACAAACTAAACTTATGGACAGAAGTTGGTTAGCCACCATAACATACCATCACAAACTAACCACACTGATACACCAGACAGACTTCACAAGTTTATCCAATCCCCTCTTAATGCAATTGGCAGAGCTACCATAGCTAACTGTAATGATGTGGTAATAATGTGCTTGTTTTGTCTTCATTGTGCATTTTAAACAAGGTGGGTAGTGTTTATATCCAATTTAAAAAATAAATGAAACCAACAATTTGTGATTAGCCTAAGTTCTTAATACTTACCAGTTTTCGTGGTTTATGCCATCGCTGCTCAGTTTCTGTGCAGGTGAGGACAGGCGGTACTGTTTTCAGTTGCAACATAGAGTATTTTGTTGTCTGATACAGTAGTGCAACACTGTGGTTGCAGAGAGCGGTTCCAGCCACACAGGAGCACTCAGCCAAAGCAATTTCAATTGGTGAGCTGTCCTCAAACATAATCTAAAAATAAAACATGATTTTAGTATTACAGTTAGACTAAGTCATTAGATAACAACTATAAAAAAAAAACAATAAACCAGAACAAATAAGCCAGCCTCACTAGTATCTTAAAATATTTTCTTTCTATTATAATACAGTTAGAACAACAGTGTTAGTAGAGTGTTGAACAGGTTAGTATAGCCTAGATTGAGGGTACAAAAGCAGCTCTTACCTCACACTGAACTAATGTACCCATAATGAACAGGCCTATGCTCCAAAGAACGGGAGCAGTAACGACCAGTTTCTGGGGTATTCATGAAAGTACAGTTCAGGTTTAAATCAAACAGTTTTATTATTGTTATTCTACATCCACATCACCAACTATAGCCACAAAAATACCCCAAAATCTGACTTGAACTGGTTTAACACATTTTTTCCGCCCTACTCTGAGGTCGTGAGGCTTCTCATGCTTCCTCATGGACCTATAACACACAGCCCTGACAGTCACCCTCCCTGCAGGATCTTTGTTTGACACTGTGGGAATTCAACATCATTCATGCAATGTTAGACAAAACACACTGGACTTCTTTTCAACCTGGTACAAATCTTTTTTGTAATTGTTCTACACATTGTGAAATAAATAATCAGAAAATACTGTAGTTTATTAAGGTTAAATATAGCTAACCACTAAAAAATGGCGGTAAGCACATTTACATTCTCATTTTAAGTTGTGCTCGGAGTAAACGTGGTTTGATTTGTTAATGTATTAGGCTAACTAACATGAACCATGAGCAACACATTTGTTACTGTGTATTAATCTTAGTTCCTAAAAATACAGCTGTTCATTGTTTGTTCATGTTACTTTACAGTGCATTAACTAAATTCTCAATTGATGTTGGTTAGTGCGCGAGGGATCAAGAGAGAGCGAGACAGTTTGAAGGCGATGAGAGTGCGCGGGCGGGGCTCTCTCTCTGCTCGTTCTCTCATGCGCGCCTTTTCAGGGTGCTGAGTTTTTGTTTTTAACTGAAAAACGTTAAAACATTTGATAATTCTACAAAATCTAAAATCTCTACAGGAAAACTGACCTAAATGTTTGCTACATAGCTCCTGCTAGCTAGTTAGCGATACCACAATGTGAATGTGTTTTGCTGTCAATTTCAAACTTACCTTCATAGTTGTCAATAAAACTTGAAAGGTACATCTTGTACCCCTTTTCCCGTTTACTCCGGGGGGCAGAGCATCCCTTTCGGACAAGTCTGTGGACGTCTGATATGGTTAGCTTGGGCAGATCTTGGAGACATCTTGTGTAAAACATCGCCATCTTACCGGAAGTATTGACCCACACACTCGAGGGTGCGGAAGTAGAACGGAAGTAGAGTCTTGCACCGAGCCCATTCAAGCAATTTAGAACTTTGTTTTAAAAAAAAATGCTGTTTCACCCTTATTTGTCATCTACCCTCCCCCAGCTGTGGTAATCTATTTTTTTAAACTAATTATAGGGTAATACAACACAAATCATAATGTTATAAATTTACACTATACTTTTTAATTGTATAATATAAAAACATTTGCGGCAGTTGTGGCTCAGCGGTTGAGGCTCTGGGTTACTGACCAGAAGGTTGGGGGCTCAAGCCCCAGCACCACCAAGATGACACTGTTGAGCCCAAGGCCCTTAACCTTATCTGCTCCAGGGGTGCTGTATCATGGTTGACCCTACACTCTGACCCAAGTTTAGCTGGGATATGTGAAAACTAATAAATTTTGCTGTATATGCAAAAAAAACAAACAAAAAAAAAAATACATGTGTATAATGTGTGACCAAAATAAAGGATTCTATTCTATAAACGGTGTCTAAAACCACCCCTATCCACTATATAGTGCACTATTTTGGTGTGACTGCCATTTAGTAAGAGTTCTGAATTCTGAGTAAGCCACCCGATCCTTACTTTTGTTCACTCATTCTTACCCACAATGCACTCTAATTTCAAACATCGAATGTACACTCGATGGTTAATTGCCCATAATCCACCCCGTGGAATTCATATGAGCTGGGAGTTTACTGCTTCAGTCACTCCTGCAATTATGCAATTTTTTTAAAAAAAAATCTATTTTATTTCATGCTGAATGCATTAAAATTACTTTTTGGGTTGGGGAGAAACAAAAATATGTAATGGGAATACACATTTAAAATTCTAAATATAAGTAACTGTATTCCACTACAGTTACAATTTAAATTAAAGCTGCAAGCATCGATGAACGGACCCTCGCACCCTGGTGCACGTTGTGGCTGCTGTGCCAGAGGAATGTCATTTTTATTTGCATTTTTTAGCACTTAAATGTTGTTAAAGAGTGTATCGCAGTGTAAAACATGTAATTTCATATTGCCAGTAGGTGGCGCTATAACTACAACTGAATATTGGCATATGGAAGTGTTCAGGCTGGGACTCTTATAAAACATGAAGTTTGGAGCAGATTGGACACTGTATGTTTGTTACAACCTCCTTTTCATTGCGAAACATCTAACTATGCCAGGCCGCCATGGACAGGCCATTCAAAGAAAATTCAAAAGCTTCACAATTTAGCACAATTTGGCCTTTAGCTTAGAGTGACCGAATATGATGTCAATCTGATTTAATCTCTAAGTGTTTGTTAAAGTAGGAGGCCTGGAAATGGCAAATATTTAGCAAAAATTTAAGAGGAGAAAAAAAAAAATACAAAAAAAAAAAAAAAAAAAAAAAAAAAAAAAAAAAAAAAAAATCACAATGGCTGACTTCCTGTTAGGTTTAGGATGTGGTTCGAAGATACTTTTTTGCACGTGTTGAAATGTTAAATATGCCCACTGATTGTCTTACGTGTAGGTAAAGCATGGTGTGAGGGCTGCTTCGTTGAATTTTTGTAGTTGGCACTATCGAGCCATTTTGCCACAATTAATTCTAAAACCAGTATCAGATGTAAATTTTCCCCACTTGAGCATGTTTAGGCCTCAAAAACTTGTTTCATATCGAACTTTGTCAGGCCACCACAGACATGCCCTTCAAGGAAAACACATCAAGGCCTTTAGATTAAGGCTGACTAAATATAATGTTGATCTGATTACATTTCTGGGAGGATTTTGTTAAAGTACAAGACCTGGAATTGGCTGTTGCCATTAGCTGGCGCTATGACTATAACTGAATATTGGCACGTAGATGTATTCATTATCAAACATGTGAAGTTTGGGGCAGATTGAACATTGTATGTAGGAGTTATAACAACTTCCTTTTTCATGGCAAAATATCGAAATTTGTCAGAAAAAAAAACATCCACGCTGTACAGTGAAAACTCAAAAGCTTCACAATTTAGCATCGCCAAGGCCTTTATATTAGAATATCTAAAAATGTCTGAACAGTGCCAAAAGTAAAAAGTTAAAAAAAAAGGTCTGAACAGCGTCTGCTCTCTGCCTCTCATTACTTTAGGTGGATTTTTCACAAGCGATAACATTGGCAAAAAAGTTATTGATAGTTAAAAATGTACATAGTATTGCTTGCTAATATTTATTTAGGAAGTTTCACAGAAATTTGCTTAAAAATAGAAGCTAGCTCCATGTCCGATGAACGCAGACGGTCATGTCATTTTTTTCAGAAATAACTAGCATTACTCGTACAAATAAATGCTTCGTAACTAAAACTTTTGACTTTCAATAGACAATATTGCAACACATGTTAAATAACGTGTCTTACCTTGAAAGATAGCCTCAGTTTTCAATTTGAAGCTGTAAATCCAACACTGGAGTAAATCTCCCATGATATACCCTCTGTCTCCACCCAAAAAAAAATTAAGGATGACGATGATGACGATACATTTATTATTCACGCCCAGTAACCCCTTAACCAATCACATGTGCCTTTATCTTATTTTGTCATGATTATCTGGGCAGATTTCAGAAATAAAATCGGTGAATGGAGGGCGAAGACACAGAGACAGGAACCATGGGAATAATTGTTCCCAAATTTGGACGCTCCTGCTGGAAAGGGTTAAAGGTTTGTAACGCTTTTAAGCAAAAGTGGCTGGATAGCTGGCCTAAATGGTTGTAGACAGGTGTAAGCAAGACTCACAAGACCTAACTGATGTTTCACCGTGGGGATTTATTATCAGCGTCGTTGTCGGTCCCACGCACACATGGGCCGTTTGCAAAAACACACAGCTAACAACTGCGTTACTGAACAGAAATAAGAGCAACAGAAATATAAAAAAAAATGGGCTTGCACGCATACATACGATGTTCCTCGCTCGCTCTTCACATATTGACTGCCCACTCCGAGCGAGGGAGTAACAGAGTACGTTCCCTCTTAAAGGCACAGTACCTAATTCTACTTGTTACAGGTTCTCAAGAAAGATTGCATCCGCACCTCAGTTGATGTATATATTGAGTGGGGACACATTTTTTTTTATGGTTTTCGACTGCAAAAGACCTTAACCAACTCATTAACTCAGTCCCCGCCCATTCTGGACTCAGAACGATTGGAAATCATTCAACAATGGAGCTTGGATGCCCTCTATTGGACATTTCTTGTAATTGCCACTCAGAAAATTAATAGACAGTGGATTAAACATGGGGTTTCTTGTATTTTTACTATATTTTATTTATATAAAATGTAATATGTTTATTAACATTAAACTTAAGTTAAATTATGCCAAATACCACAATACATGTGAATATGCACAAAATTAAATGATTACATTTAATGCCTTTCCATACCAACATTATTTAAGATATCAAGGATACCTTCGGAATATAAAATGTGCAATGCCTTGACATTAGTCTGTATTTTTTTTTAAGCAATTCAGGTGAACATAATAGGGATTTTTCAACGTCTGTTAAAAGTGACACACTTCCTTCCGCCAGTTGGTGGCGCTACGACCGTGACCCACAATAGTCATCTCAAAGTGATCAGCCTGCAAGGACAAACATTTTGCTCAATTTTGATGTTTTTAATTTTCTGCACGCATAAGATATGCTACTTTTTTTTAATGTTATTTTGTTGTTTCGCCATGGCAACGCCGTTGGATATATCAGAAAACCCTCTGCAACTTAGCATCGTCAATGTCATGGCATGATTTTGCCCACGTTTGGTGCCTGTACCATTAAAACCCTGGGAGGAGTATTTCAAATTCCGCAGCATGCCTTTTTCAACAAACCAAAATGGCCAACTTCCTTTTGGGCAGAGCCTACGACTGTGCGAAAGTTGTCCGGCTTGATGAGATCTATATGTGCACAAAGTTTGGTGACTGTACCTCAAAAGGTATGTGCTAGATAGACCCCCCAAACATGCCCATGTTTCCCCCCCCCCCCACCCATGTTATGTACCCCAAAAGTACTGAAAACCTTGAAAAGAAGAATTAATCCTTAGAAGAACAATTGGGCTCTGCACTTTCAGTGCTTGTGCCCTAATAATCCTTAGAAGAACAATAGGGCTTTGTACTTTCAGTGCTTGGGCCCTAATTATTGGTATTTAGAAAACAGTTACATTCAAAAAGTATTTTTATTACTGAAGAGATTACTTGGCATTTTATTGTTAATTGTTTAATTTAATATTTAGTCCTTTCAGATGGAAAAATGTATACATATAAATGATGCAAGTAGTATATAGTATATACGTTGTGACAAAAATGATTTATGGACTATGATTTATGACCTAATTAGTGTACATTTGACCTTTTGATTCCTTGACCGTTGTTGGTATTTCACGGAAAAGGACTGGGATGTATTTTACAATCGTGTTTGAAGGGACCTGAATGATTCTGGAGATGACCCATTATTCATTGCAGAGGGGTTTGGTTCAACATTCCCATTTCCAAGATGCCGTTGTTTGGTGCCCACACTATGAAGAGGATAGATGACCATGTCTACATACTTACCAGCGAGGACAAACTGGGTCTCAGTGACAGAGTGTGTCCTTCCCCAGAGACAGAGCACAAGGATTGTTTCCGCATGAAGTTTTTGTTTCAGTGGAAAGGTATTCCTATCCTGAATTATATTTTTTCAAAGATAGACAACTGTTTAAATGGAGTGATTCATATGACTGATACAATAAAATTAAGGTCAGGCTGTTTGACCCCGAAATGTGTGGGAGAGTTCACAGGAGTGACCGTGTAACACCGCCCACCTACTATAAACCTTAAAAGCTGGTGGTGACTGACCGCATTTCAAACCAACATTCAAACCAACATGTCTCAAGACTTTACTATAGACCTTCCTGGGCCCGTCACATTACCCAATGACACGGCTACTTCAGCAAGGGGTGATGCCCCTGTAGGGAATCCTGACATTGGCCATTGGCTCAACAAGTTTTGCATGGAGCATGGCTACAACAATCTAACATTAATTTCATCTCACGGATCAGGATGCCCGCTTCTGGATGCAGCGACTCTTAAGGGAGATGATGACACGGATGGCATTATTGGTGTAAAGGGTTTCAATTTTATAAAAGCAGTCATAGTGGTCATTCTGGATTATCTCATCGACATAAAGTTAAAAGAGTTGTGCTACGGTTGTGAAGTGGATCACCCCAGTCAGATCCAGCACACGTGTTTGTGTGATCCTGACAAGTATTTCCTTTACACACATTTTGAAGAAATTTCCTGTAAACTGTTTAAACCAATGTTAAATCAAGTCATTGGCCAGGCTTTGAAACCATTTGGGTTGACACCGCATCCTCAGAGAATCCATGGAGTTGTCGAAAGCGTGTTGTGTGAATTAAGAGAGGAGCCACACATTCTACAGAGACTGCGTGAAATCAGTGAGAAGCTGGTGAATGATAGTGGTGAACAGGCTGTCTATAACGCTGTGGACGGGTGGAAAGGATGTTCGGCTGGTTTCTTATTTTGACGCTAACATTGGGTAACTGCTGCAGAGCTACTGGACTGATTCAATTTATTCTGAGACATCATCTTCAATGTGAAATAGCCAATATGATGTATAAGATCATTAATGATGAGCATTCTGGACAAAATAAGCTTGTAAATGAACCCTATATTAACAAATGGCTGATTTGTCTAAAGAAGCACATGGACATAGTCAGGGGTATATCAAACGACTGGACTGAAATGATACAACTCTATGCCTGCCAGAATGATTCACCCTGTGCGTTGCTTAAAAAACATTCTAAATTCATTGTTTGAATGCAATAATGTCTGTAAAATTGCTGACATAATATGCTTATGTACATATAAAACGGATATGTGTGTGATGTTATTGTCAAGAAACGATCAGAGTGTTAGATATGTTTTTGAAAATGTTGATACTCTGGTTAATTACCTGATTAACAAAAATGCAGATACATGTGCTAATTTCCTACAATATTTCGACATTGCTTGATTTAAGCATGCATTGTGCTGCGTGATTAACCCTGATTTTTTTTTTTAAAAAAAGGCTGTTTTATAGAATCACTGTTTCATTATTTATGTGATGTCTGATCTGATAACATGACTGAGCAACTGCATAAGGTGTACAACACGCCATCAAACTCCGGCTCTTTAGGGGGTGTGAATAGATTAAAACGTGGTGTATTAGAGGAAAGTGGTGATTTGCTAAGTGATAAAGAAGTTTCAGACTGGTTAGCCAGTCAAGATGCTAATACACTCTGCAGACCACTATGCCATAATTTTAAAAGGAATAGGGTCATTGTTTATGGTATTGATACACAGTTTCAAATGGACTTGGTAGATATGTCAATATCTACGATATCAATATCTATGGAAAATGACAATACTAAATTTCTGCTTACATGTATAGACGTGTTTAGCAAATATGCATGGGTATGTTGTATAAAGAACAAGACTGGAATGGTGGTGGCCAATGCATTTAATTCAATACTACAAGAGGGAAGAGTTCCTCTGAAAATTCAGACTGATAAGGGGAAGGAATTTTTTAACAAGCATTTCTTACAACTATCTAAAAAGCCCATCATTTACCAATTCAGCACAGGGAGTGAATTGAAGGTAAGCGTTATTGAACGCTTTAAAAGGACGGATGTGGCGGCATTTAACAGCTATAAACTCTAAACGCTACATCAATGTTTTACAAGACATTCAAGGATACAACAGTAGTTATCACAGAAGTATTAAAATGAGGCCTGTAGATGTCAACCAAGAAAATGAACCGATCGTCTATGACAATTTGTATGGTAATGTGTGTAAGAAGACACCTGTACTTAAATACAAAATCGGCGACGTGGTTAGAATATCAAAGATGAGGGGTCCTTTTACCAAGGGGTATGAACAAAACTACACAGATGAGTTCTTCACTATAACCGAATGTATACCACATCAACCACCAGTCTACAAACTATCTGATTATGATGGTGACGTTATCGATGGATCATTTTATGAAGAGGAGCTACAAAAAACTATTGTGGACAAGGACAAAGCTTTTAAAGTGGAAAAGATATTAGACAAGAAGAAGCACGGTAAAAGAACCATGGTGCTCGTATGGTGGGTGGGATGGCCTCCGAAGTTTGGCAGTTGGGTTAATGAAAAAGATGTTGTAGACCTACAGAGCTCTTAAAGCATATAAAAATATAAATTTGTCACCTGAGTTCATTTCTGCAGTAAATGGCCATGGATGAAGCAGGCTTTTATGTCACATAAATGCTTCGTTAGCTCTTTACCACGAAAACCGAATTTCAAATTACAGAACAAGATTAGCCAGACCTATAAACTTAAAAGGCAAGTGGGAGGTGGGTCTAGCAGAAATTGAATACCCTAGATCATGGTACACTATTACTGATGATGATGCAAAATTCCACTTCAGAGAGGTTAGAAATGACAGAAAAATATATTATGAGATCATGAATCTGAAAAGCAGATATTATGATGAAGTTTTGTTTGTAATTAGGGAGATAAATGCTTTGCTACCTCAACATGTGCGTCTCGGTTACGATCATGTAAAAAACCACCAGGAAGATCTTTAACATTCCATGGTAAACTAGCCATTATTTTGGGTGTAATATTGGAGAAACCCTTGGAATCTGCAAATGAGCATACTGGAAATGAACGCAATGAAACCAACTTTACACCAGTGTATGCACCATACCAAGCCGACATAAAAATGGAGGATTTTACACCATGTACCTGTACACAGATGTCATCGAATACCTACAATTTAAACTACAATTCAGACCTGTGAAACAACCAATCATTTAAAAATGGTGTATTATAATCCGTACCAAATGGGTCCTACTCATTATGTAAACTATTATAAAAGTCAAGTAGGCGGGTGGATGTTATGTATGGGGTGGATGTTATGTATGGGGCAGGGCTCGGAGGTCTTTTCAGGGGTTTGTTTCGAATGGCTCTTCCGTTGTTAAAAAGAGGTTTCAGCATAGCCAGACCACACCTTAAAAATGCTGCTAAAAACATAGTCAGCGACGTTGTCACCAATGCTATGACACATTCCTTTAATAACAATAAAGCTCAAGATGGTTGAGGTTTAATGGTTATGTTATGTTATGTAAACGGAGGTCTAAACCACCTGGAGTGAGGAGGGGGAGGAGTGGTCAAGCAGTAAAGAAGACCAGGAACCCCCCTAAGAAAACCGCAGTTAGACAACAAAAGCAAAAGAGAGCTGTGAAGAGCGACTCATCTGGATCGGCTGAGAGATCTGTTAAAACTATATTCTAAACCATGGCTCTGCTATATACCATGTCCGGCGGTGTTGTTGTGTTGTTAGCGGGATTGTGCCATAGAGAACATTACGTGCGACCTCACACAATGTTAAAATGAGCTTGGCAGATGCTGATTGCATAATAAGATGCCTTTGCATTGGGGTCGCTTTAAATAACATTTTTAACAGGGGGAGGTTTCTAGATAGTCTAGCAGACATTTTACCAAACTCACTGTTTTCTTTTTTGAATGTAAACTACGGGTTGGTTTGAAAGTAGCCCCGTTCTGAGACGAAAATTGTCAGGGGTTTTTGCTTAATAGTCTATCATGAAGTATCCAAAAGGCTGGTTGGTAGCATCTTGATAGCATTCCATAAAATATTTTGTATTTCCGGGGTACATTTGTTTTCCCAGCACATTTATCTGATTGTTATCATGAGGATTCTTAAATAATATAAAATAATTTGTATTCAAACCGATGGTTCTATTGGATTTTTTCGCCTCCTGCATCATGTCATCAATTATCAACAGATTTGTTTTATTGACAGGTAATAAATCATCATTCAGAGATTGGGGTATTCCTTCCACAAATTTAATGTTTTAAATCTTATACAGTTCATCATACTGTGGTTGCCAGCAATCATAAATGTACACAATGTTTTCAATCTTTTTAGAAATCATATTTACAGCATTTTCCAACAACATTTTTACAAAATAAGACTTTCCATAATTTGAAGGACAACTTATTACCCATGAAAAAGTCTCAAATCAAAACCGTTAACCTCCCGCACACTGCGGTGATTAAAAAAATGATTAGTAGCCATATGGTAGCGTTGTATAATCAGTGAATAGCTGCCTTTTATTATACACCACTTGAAACTTTTTAACAACTGACTTGTTTTGCAAAGTGAAGTTCTTTTTATTCCTCACGATGTTGTCTGTGTAGGCTAAGATGTGTCTGGTGTCATGCGATTTTACATAACTGTCAACAAGACCAATCAAAGTGTCTAATCTAATGGCTATGGAATTTTCGGCATTCAAAGTTATACCCTTTGCTTTCATACACACTTTACCTTTCGCAGTGCGATATCCATATGTTTTAGGCCTTCCTGAGCAAAACTCTATGATGTAATCATTTCATCAGTCAGATCTCCTAAATAAGGACCCAGAGGTGGTTCCCAATCGCCGTCTCTAGAGATAAAGATACGCTGTCTGTGTCGCTATACAGCAATCTGTCCCCCAGTTTATCCATAAGGCTATACAATTCTAACCGTGGGTTTGCTGTTGTAAAGGCCCCCAGAAATATATTCACATCCCGTGTGTTGTACATGGCACCATGTGACGATACTGTACCAGCGCAATTTCATCAGACACAAATGTGAAATATTTAACGTCAGTTTGCTTAAGATTCTTCCATACACACTCATACATCACCTCAACTTCTAAAGAGTATGCGTTCTGCAAAACATCAATCTTTTCATTAATTTTCCTCCTGAGCACTCCAAAAGGAATTTTTAACAGGGGATTTGCATAGTCAGGTCTGTAACGACATTCGTGACCATGGTGAAAACAACCGGCAAATTCTAGAGCTCTTCGTACACCATCTTTTTCATAATATCCATCAACAAAGTAGCCTCCAAATTTCACTTCGCCGTGATTTAGGGCATGGTGGATGTCTACATTGCGGGGTTTTTTTTTCACATACTCAAGCCATTCAATAGAGATGTTAGAGTATGTCTTATACTGATTGACGTATGCATAATTATGTGTCAGAGCCAGTGTATTTCTAGAGAGAAATTGTGTCTTGAAAGTCCCCATACAGCAACTAGCAAGAGTCACATAGCTGAAAGGATCAACCTGTGTGCATTGCAGGAACTCTTCTCTAAATTTGATACATGCTTCACGTAATAAAACGACACCATTCATGCAATAGATGCCAATCTCTTTTCTGAAATCAAAGACTTTACATCGACTGTTGCATACCACCGATCAAATTTTGCCCTGGTACTATCTGTCATGGTGTTGTAACCATAGTAGTTTTTCGCAGGGTATGGACCTATATAAGTCTGATTTTCCTGTCTGTTGAAATAGTGAGGATAGAATCGTTTTTCTTTATTTTGCAAATTTAAAGCAGAAGACGTCTTAGACAGAGCCATGTGGAGGAAGGAGTAAGAATCAATAAAACAATGCCTAAAAATCTCATCAAACATGAAAATGGTTCTACCTCCTTGCATTACTATGTTGATCCCTGTATTGCAAAAATACTCCAGTATTAAAAAGTTGTCGAATCCACTTGCATTGTGTTGCTTCCATGTGTAATTTTTGTATCTCGGTTGTCTAAACCTACAAACGAGTTGTCTCACACAACCCTCACCTCCAAATTCAAATGTCTCACCATCAAAAGTCATGGCACAAACATAATTAGCAACATGCTTTCCATTATCACAACGTGTTTCAAAATCATAGAAAATGTAACGATCTGTATATTCCTTGGGAGGGGCAGGCTGTATAAAACACTCGTGTTGACCTCCATGACTTACATCATCCCCGCAATGTAAATTTATCATTTAAATGTATCATTTGGACAGTTATGAGGTTTGGGGTTTTTGGCGGCAAGGTGGTAGCGTTTACCGCATTTACGACAATATTTTGTAGTATCGCAAGGAGATCTACCACAATCATCATCCGTAGAGCTACCATTTTATGGGCATTAAAACAGTAGCTAAATCTGCAATAGCGCAAGCAGTCCGGACAGTGTATTGTGTTTTTAAGTTGCTTGTAGCATTCACTATCATTGCAAACAGAGCACACATATTTACAATCATGATTCTGTCTGCTCGCGTAACAGAAATTGCACACATATGCAGACCCTATAAATGCTTTCAGATTCTTTATCATGTAATAATGAGAATCATGAATGTAAATATATACTGTTTTGGGGTGTGATTAAAAAGAAGTTTTATATTTTTCTAACTTTCCATTGCTTGACCTGTGAAAGACAACAATTTTTATGTCTAATGCACGTTCAAATTTTGTCTCCTAGACCTATTTTGTCCTGAGGTGTGAAACCGGCAGCATTCTGAATGATTTTACCCCATCTTTCTAAGTTGTCATGTGAAATCTGCGGGTCGAGAAAATATGCTTGGCATATTGAAAAGCACAGGTTGTTTGACATATTGACAGGACAGAATAAATGCATTCATTTTCTTCTAATTATCATCATGTGCTATATCAACTATCTTCCTACAAGCACCACCGTTCTTACTTCTGGCTATGGATAGGCCTACGTGTAATTGCAAACTGTCATCGGCCATCACATTCGTATTGCGCTGCATAATTTTTACTCTGCATGATTTTTAACTTTTTACAAAAAAGTTTTTGTTTGTAGTCATTACTAGGTGATAATACACAGTTTACATCAGATTTCAGACTGGGGCCTCTCAGTGAAATGTTGATAAAACTGCCCTCACCGCCCATCTGTTTGGAAAATGATACCATCTCCAACAACACTCTATGCACAGATGTACTGTATGCAGCAAAATCTGTAGAGGATAACTCCCTTAGATTTAGAGCTCTGTGTATCTCTATACCAGTGAAATGTGGTTTTGGTACAATAGTGTATTCGTCTACAACACCACCGTTTCTAACCAATGCTTCAACATCGTTCTGACTTAAACCCACATGCGTTCGATTCTGTAAAAGGAGTGCGAGGGGTAGAACGCGAGGGGTCTGATATTTGTGTCTCTGCAATGGTTAGATCATGCATTGTACTGTGTGATGATGGATCTAGCGAATTATTTAACCTTTCACAGTCTTTGTCTTTATTAGAATAATTTACACATCTTCACTGCGTTTGAATAATAGACTCTAATCTAGCATTTAAATCCAATTAGGTAGGGCCTAAAACATCCATCTGATGATCAATTATTATTTGTAGCTGTTCAATATTTGACAAATGATCGTATGTAGGTCTTGCAGAAGGGTTTTGTTCAAAGTCTGGTTGACAAACTTGCAATTCATCGTCTGAACGTAGTCTTTTATTAGCCATATTTGAAAATCTTTTTCAATTTATGTTTATTCTCCACTGATTATACACCAACTACACAAATCTACTTTTATGAAAAAACAATCACAGATCAACTAAATAAATAAACCAAAACAACACCCTTTTAACACAAATCAGTTATAAACACAATTAGTTATTTTATACCATCTATGACAGCATTATTGATGTTGGATAAAAGTGTTACCATGAGTTGACGTTCTCTGATGGCATCCTGGAGCACACGGTCATATTTTTTTAACACTTCTTGATTGGCTCCAACCCGATCGAGTATAATCCGTATAAGGTTTCCTTGTTCTACTGAGTTTGTCATTACCACGTGGAAACAGTCGTAAAGGTGTTTGACATTATTTGAAATTATGTCCAGCTTCTCGTCCGCCCTTCGATTCTGTTCACGCAGTTCCATCAACAATTCATGGGAAAAGTTCTGTTGATTTGATGGCGGAGTTTCATCAGCAATCAGCGCCGTCTCTTCCACACACACCTGATTATTTGTATCGCCATCCGTACAATCCAAGACTGTATTAATCTCCGAAATCACATCCCCCGCATCGTTTATCAACAGCTCCTCGTCATTCATAACATCGCCTGAAACCACAGGGTCTTCAGATGCTGAGACCGCATTATCGCTGTTGTCTGTAACAATCTCTTCGCTGAAACTACCGGCATCCCAGCCTCTCATGAAAAGTGTCGAAGATCGATGTGGGATCCTCATTACTCAGCAAACTAGTAGTGTACAGATCTATATAAAGAATGAGTATAGAATTTGTGTATTAGCGATTGATTACCATTTTTTATTTTTAATAATGTTAGCGTGAAATCATACTAACCAACTGACTCGTTTAACACTGAATGTAGTTGTTGTGACGGTTTTTGAATGTTTTTCTGTTCTCCAGATAACTCGCACGTTTTTTTTTTCGCAAAAATATCTTCTCGCAATGTTTCCAGCTACAGAAGATACAGTATTTAATCTGGCACTTCGTGAATTCCTCAGAATACTATCCTTGTTGCATCTCCGTGAACGAGGTGACAGTGAGGACAATACGTTTGGTTCAGTCGTGGCGAACCCCGGTTGTGAGACAAGCGATGACAAGTCAACATTTGAAATATCTACAAACACAGAAAAACATTTTTTTTTTTTGTTTTGTTTTATCAATATTGTATGATCGAGATAATCTATACATACCTTGCAGCGCACATCTGTTGACAGATCTGGTCTGATCCGTTGTTTTATTAATTAATGGGGCAGTCACTGAAAATAAAAGAATTTAGTCACATAATATCTAAACACTTCTAATAGCCTATATAAATACATGAAAAAAAGATCTTTATGTAAACTTACACAGTTGATCAATACAATCCAAGTTTTCATGGTCATAGATTTGGCCTGAATTACATACAGACAAAAGGTTTAAAATCCTGTTAAACATCAAGTTTTTTTTTACCTGTAAAGCACAAATATTTTTAAAAAAATCATCGTACAAGCAACACATACTTTTGAAAATAAATGCCAAATAAATGCCATTTTAAAGAGTTAAACACCCGCTGCCGTCTCGTACACAATCCTGAATGACACCACTGTGACAAATGATCACAAAACCCTCAACATTCTGTTTTAAATGGGGCAGAGGTTTTCTGGAGAGGCGTACTCATATCTGAAAAGCACATGTAATGTAATTAGTTTTTTACTATGGCATAAAATAAAAACATTTTAGATCGACTACAGCTTAAACACATGTATAAACATCGTTAAACATTTTGCAGGAAATAGGTCTTACCTAATAAGCTGTTTAACCATTACAGAAATAAAAGAACATATGGATTGAAAGTGAAAACAACACACCGTTCAGCATACATTTTACAATGAAAAGGAGAAGAAATAGTTATATTGTTTGTAGCTGTTTTTTTTATTACACTATTATTGATTGTTTTTATTTATTTTTAGTAGACGAATACATGTGAAGAAACGCACCCATTAAATTTACAACACGTTCATTGTGTAAAATATTTCTTGGATGTATGTTTAGTTAACCCTCTGGGGTCGGAGGGTGTTTTGGGCCCTGGAGTAGTTTTGACATGCCTTGACATTTGTGCTTTTTCAGTTGCTTAAAAACATATTAATGGCTAAAGTCTGATAACACTGTATTCAGCACAAACTGGGCTACAATAATATCTGAGCAACATGTGTGTACATGTTTGTATTTTTGAGAAAATAAAGTTTATGCGTGGTTTTTGAAAAAACTAAAATTGTAAGTAATTGAAATAAGGCCATATAACACATACTTAACATTTGTCCACAAGCCTTTTGAACAGGATCTTGTAGCCTAGAGTTTTTGCTACAAAATGATGTGAAAATCATCCTGATCACTCATTCATACAAAATAATATAGTAATTTAACTTTTGTAAGACAATTTTAGTGTTGAAAGGCGATATGTGAGGAGGCATTAACTGTCATGAATATTGAGGTAATTTACACCCGAGGACACAAAAAAGTCACCTCCCCTGGGCCCATCAATGAGGAATGTAACAGAGAGAGAATGAATGTGAGGAGACATTAAAAATGATCAGTATTAAGTTAAAAGAAATAATCTGACTGTACATTTTCTTTAAATAAAGACTTAATTTTAGACCTAAACTACCGTTTAAAAGAAGTCTCTTCTGCTCACCAAGACTGCATTTATATGATCGAAAATACAGTAAAAACAGTGATATTAAAATTTAAAAGAACAGTTTTCTATTTGAATATATTGTAAAATACAATTTGTGAATAAAGCTGAATTTTCAGCATCATTACTGCAGTCTTCAGAAATCATTATAAGATGGTGATTTTCTAATATGGGCATATTTAAAGTGCATTTTACTCATTTACACCTGAACAGATATTTGCAAGGCACAAGCTTTGTTTATGATAATGAGGCAGCATAAACACTAGTTAAAATATAATCTAAACATTCATATTATTTGTATATATTTTATATCATATTTATATTATACAGCATACAATTGAAATGCCTGCTTTATCCAAAACGTCTCAGGTTACGTGTTGTAACCATAAAAAAAAAGCATAACAAGATGCTGTGTTGAGGAAAGCACTTTGGGAACAATCCTGCATTGAGACCAGCTGTGAATATGTGTGTAACACGTCAATGAACATTGACTGGAATTTATAGCCTCGGCTGGTGAAATCATTAGATGCACCTGTGGCCAGGCTATAAATAGAGGCGTCACCAGTGTGTCGTCATATCCTTTTTTTTTCAAGAGCCATTCTGTGCTGTGTGTCTCACAAGCCTGTCAAACTTTCTTTCCTCTGTTTGGCGTTAGATTCTGTTAGGCAGTGCGCATTGAACCTTTTCTCCTTTCTATTTCCTCTGAAAAAGAAAAAGGAAAAGAAAAGAAGAATGATTGATAAGAAAACAAGCAGTTTTTGTTTTGTGTGTTTGGGGAAGAGCATGCTGCTCTTGTGTTGGGGCGGGGTAGGTGCGAGCCTTGTGATCTGTTTACAGTCGAAATGCTTCAGGCTCATCTTGCTTACTTCCGGGAGTCAGCGCCCACACTTCATTGGTGGGGCTCTCGTATGGATCTGGCTGAGGAGCGAGAAATGGGTTCATCCCTTTCGCTCGCTCTCTCCCCAGATCCAGCTGATCCTCGTAAGCCTGAAGCACGCCTCTGCGCCTCTTCGGTTCACGAGGACACTGAACCTCTGTAAGTCCCACGCATAATAATAAAGCGGCTGTGGAATTAAGAGACAAATGTGAGCATTGCGAACTGCTTTTGGGCAAAATGCTTCACGCTCGCCTCGCTTACTTCCGGGAGTGAGCGCCCACATTTCATTCATGCGGCTCTCGCATGTATCTGGCTGAGGGGCGAGAGACGGGATCGTCCCTTTCCCTCACTCTCTCCTCAGACCCAGCTGGTCTTTCCCGTGATCTCGAAGAGCGCTTCAGCGCCTTTTCAGTTCACGAGGGGGGCGGGGCGCTGAACCTCTGTACATTCCACGCACAATAATAAAGCGGCTGAGAAATTACTCAAGGTGGTTACGTGGGCTGTGGCCAGACTACAGCTAGACTGGCCACGCGAACAAGAGACCCTCCCCCAAACGCTCCAAACTAGAAGACAAATTTCTGTCTGGTGGCCAAAATAATTAAATAAATATAAAAGGGAAGGGAACTCTATATCAGTCCCTTCCTTTCTTCTATGACCTCCATAACAAGTATTTTCTTTATGGAGGAAACTTTATACTTCCCGTGTCTTCGTGCCCTCGACATTGGTGTATTCAACTATCGTGGGTGCTGAAGCTCGGGTGTATTCGGTGATGCCGCCGGTAGAAGAGACACCTGCGGGTTTTCTCTTGCCTGGCTCGGCATCATCGCTAAAGAGACCTACTCTCCCCACAAAGCTGTGCAGGACCACCTCCACGCTTGTGGGGAAAGCTTATCAGGCAGCAGGTCAGGCTGGTGTTTCCCTTCACGCTATGGCAGTGTTATAGGCACACTAGGCAAAATCTGTTGAAGGACCTGAGTGTGGGCACCTCACTCAGGGGGAGGCCCCGCCCCGGTCCTTCTAGACGGGAGGCTCTAAAACAAAACGTGGCGAATCATGGTCCCCCTCGTAAAGACTGGGGTCCAGTTCGTCACCCTCAGCAGCCCCCAATGCAAGACCACAGGGGCGTGATTTATAAGAGAAAGAAACCCTGATAGTCTTGTACCCAGCCTTGTGGGTGTAGTTCCCCTTGGGACGGGGCGCGTGTATCATCCACTCCGGCCCTCCCGATACCCTCACGAAACCTCTGGTGTTTCGGGTGATAGAGGCTTCCAACAAAGAGTTGGGTGTACCGTTGCTTCCTGCCTTGATCCAGGACGCAGAACACTTGACATCCCCTCAACAGGAAGTGTCAGAATTAATACCCATCTCAGAGAACCTGGCAGCGTGGAAACTTCTGTCAGGTATTTCTATGTGGGTCCTAAGAACAGTAGAAAGTGGTTAAATTCACTCGCCTCCCTCCGCATTTCAATCTTTTTTTTTTCTCTGAAGAGCAGTCCTGGGACGTCCCAGTGCGGCAGAGAAGCGCAGCATCTCGTTCCGCTTTTTTCAGGAAACACGTAACCCAAGACCTTCCCTTTACAAAAAGCTTCACTAGGATGCTGCGCTGAGGAAAGTGCTTTGGGAACGAGAATACCCATGCCACCGCACTGGGGCTGTCCGGACCCCTACGGTTGTGAAGTGTACTCACAAGAACGCGAGAGGTCTCAGACATGAGCTTGAGATGTTGACTCAAGGACGTAGGAGCCCGGAGTAGCATGAACATCCAAACTATAAAACCTAATGAATGTGTGTGGAGAGGACCAGCCTGCTGCATCATGAACTTGCTGCAGAGGGACCCCTCTAGCCAAGGCTTTAGAGGAGGCAACTCCTCTGGTGGAGTGAGCCCTGATACATACTGGCGAAGCTTGACCGCGTGCCTCGTAGGCCAGGGCAATGGCATCCCTCACCCAATGCGACATAGTCTGCTTGGTGGCGGCCACCCCCCCTGTTGCGGCCCCCATGGCAGACGAATAATTGCCCTGATTTATGCCACTGGCTAGTGCGGTGGACATAAGTCTGAAGGGCACGGACTGGACAAAGTCTGTGAAGTCTTTCCTGTTCCGGCATATCAAATGGTGGGGAGCAGAAAGCTTCAGGAGTGACAGGATGTAGTGTCGAAAAAGGCACCTAAGGAAGGTAGTCAGGATGAGGGTGCAAAATTGCGTTAGCCATACCAGGGGCAAACTCAAAACAGGATGGCAAAACAGACAGGGCCTGTAGATCCCCACTGGGTGACTCAGGGAGAAGTAGAGGAGACATCGCGCTAATTATAGAGGTGAAGAGGTCCTCTTCTGCCCTTTACAATCTCACCCAGATTTGTTCCAAGTGGGAGGAGCCCTAGCACTAAAATGGTCTCGATAACCTCAGGTGAAAGCCCTGTGTCCCTCAGTTGGTACCCCTCAGGGGCCAAACATGAAGGTTCCACAGTTCGGGCTGGGGATGAAAAATTGTCCCCTGTGCCTGAGAAAGAATGTCCTACCTGTCCGGAATCGCCCGAGGCGAGCCGTTGAGGAGAGATATTAACTCCGAGAACCATACCCTGTTTGGCCAGCGCGGCGCTATCAGTAAGAGGCAAGACCCTTGCTGGCGAACTCTGGCCAAGACTCCCGGGAGCAGAGAAACCGGGGGGAAACGCAAACAGACGCATTCTGGGCCATGTATGCACCATTGCATCCAGACCCAGGTGGGGGCTGGGTGACTCAGAGAGAAGTAGGGGGGACATTGCGCTGTCCGTTAGGAGGCGAATAGGTCCTCTCCTGCCCTGGAAAATCTCACCCAGATTTGTTCCACTACCTCAGGGTGGAGTTTCCACTCCCCCGTCAGTATTTTCTGTCTGGACAGTAAATCTGCTCCCTCATTCGGGCATCCAGGGATATAAACAGCCCTGAGTGACAGGAGCTTGCCCTGGGCCCCAAGGAGAATCCGATGTGCCAGAAATTCAGCTGACATGAACGTGGACCTCCTTGATGGTTTATGTAAGAGACTACTGCTGTATTGCCCACCCGCACCAAGACATGGCAGCCTCTGGAGGAAGTATTTCAGGGCCAGAAATACAGCCATCAGCTCGAGACAGTTACTGTGACAACCGAGCTGACGACCCACCCATTCCACTTGAGCTGGACGATCACTTAAGACCGCTACCCAGCACGTCAGGGAGGTGTCTGTCGTTAGCAGCCCCCGATGACAAGACACACCAAGAGTGGGACCCAAGGTAAGAAACCGGGGTCTGAACCACATAGAAAGGGAACGAAGCACACGGCGCGTAACCCTTATTTGCCTTAGGGGACCGGCCCTCGGATAAAACCCCGTGGCTTTTAGCCACAGCTGAAACGGTCTCATGTGCAGAAGGGATCACCGCGGACACCGATGCAATGAGACCTAGTATTTGATGATACTGACGAGCAGTGCAACCTCAACCTAGCCTGACCTTGCTCAGGGTGTTCTGAATGGAAACGATTCGTGCGGGAGACGATTGTGCCTGCACCGTGACCCCCAGATAAGTGATCCCCCGGTGGGAGAGAGAATGCTCTTTGACATTGAGTCTCAAACCCAAAGAAACCAGATGAGTCAAGACTTCCTGTGCTGTGGCTCTATATGAAGATATGCGTCCATGAGATCGATGGTGACCAGCCAAACGTAATGTTGGGCTTGTGACACGATCGTCTTGATAGTCAGCATCTTGGACTTGAACACCCTGACTGAGCAGTTCAAGCCTTGAAGATCTAAGATCGGACACAACCTCCCACCCTTCTTGGGAACCAGGAAGTATTTGCCGTAATAACCTGACTATTTCTCTGGAAGAGGAACATGTCCCATGGCCCCTAGACCGAGAGATTTCGCAGTTGTTGTTTTTTTACCCACCGTAGAATTGCCTACTCTGGTTTATGGTAGTGGGAACCACGCCATTGAAATGCGGAGGGAGGCGAGTGAATTGAACCACTTTCTACTGTTCTTAGGACCCACATAGAAATACCTGACAGAAGTTTCCATGCTGCCAGGTTCTCTGAGATGGGTATTAATTCTGACACTTCCTGTTGAGAGGATGTCAAGTGTTCCGTGTCCTGGATCAAGGCAGGAAGCAACGGTACACCCAACTCTTTGTTGGAAGCCTCTATCACCCGAAACACCAAAGACGGCGGGAGTGAAGAGGTTTTGTGAGGGTATCGGGAGGGCCGGAGTGGATGATACACGCGCCCCGTCCCAAGGGGAACTACCCCCACAAGGCTGGGTACAAGACTATCAGGGTTTCTTTCTCTTAGAAATCACACCCCTGCGGTGTTGCATTGGGGGCTGCTGAGGGTGACGAACTGGACCCTAGTCTTTACGAGGGGGAGCATGATTCGCCACGTTTTGTTTTAGAGCCTCCCGTCTAGAAGGACCGGGGCGGGGCCTCCCCCTGAGTGAGGTGCCCACACTCATGTCCTTCAACAGATTTTGCCTAGTGTGCCTGTAACACTGCCATAGTGTGTAGGGAAACACCAGCCTGACCTGCTGCCTGATAAGCTTTCCCCACAAGCATGGAGGTGGTCCTGCACAGCTTTGTGGGGAGAGTAGGTCTCTTTAGCGATGATGCCGAGCCAGGCAAGAGAAAACATGCAGGTGTCTCTTCTACTGGTGGCATCACCGAATACACCCGAGCTTCAGCACCCACGATAGTTGAATACACCAACGTCGAGGGCACGAAGACACAGGAAGTATAAACAGATCGACTGTAAACAGATCGCAAGGCTCGCACCTACCCCCAACGCAAGAGCAGCATGCTCTTCCCCAAACACACAAAACAAAAACTGCTTGTTTTGTTTATCAATCATTCTTCTTTTCTTTTCCTTTTTCTTTTTCAGAGGAAATAGAAAGGAGAAAAGGTTCAATGCGCACTGCCTAACAGAATCTAACTCCAAACAG
Organism: Moxostoma hubbsi; assembly: GCA_032164185.1. Taxonomy (NCBI): domain Eukaryota; kingdom Metazoa; phylum Chordata; class Actinopteri; order Cypriniformes; family Catostomidae; genus Moxostoma; species Moxostoma hubbsi. The sequence goes on from JAVLUX010000125.1 coordinate 2,156,622, forward strand.
AGGAAAGAAAGTTTGACAGGCTTGTGAGACACACAGCACAGAATGGCTCTTGAAAAAAAAAGGATCTGACGACACACTGGTGACGCCTCTATTTATAGCCTGGCCACAGGTGCATCTAATGATTTTACCAGCCGAGGCTATAAATTCCGGTCAATGTTCATTGACGTGTTACACACATATTCACAGCTGGTCTCAATGCAGGATTGTTCCCAAAGCGCTTTCCTCAGCGCAGCATCCTAGTGAAGCTTTTTGTAAAGGGAACAGCATTTACATGTACCTAAAACTTGCTTATTAGGACATATTTCAAATGTCAATACTCTAAATCCTGGCTGGCAAGTCTGGAAACAGTCCCACTAGTAAAATATGTTCAAGTTTATATAAAATAGCATGCCAACTAATTAAAACAAAATGGCTTACTCATCCGAAATTGTATCCTCGGCTGGATCAAGTCTCTCTTCAAAATACAAAAGTTCATCGGAGTCCCGTTCTTCTTCTGAGGAAAACGTTAACTCTTCCTTAATATCCAGAAGTTTCATTGCCTTTGTATCGTTACAAATGCGCAGTAAAATAAATGAATTGTTTACATCAAACCTCTGAACACTGTAGGGGGCGTGTACCATTTGCATTTATTGTCTCAGCACATTAGCGTATGAATGGCGCGCTCTGCTGGTGGGTGTGATCACATTAGAGATAATGAGATGAACTGGTAAAAACTGTACAGCAATTTGTTCCATACAGATTACATTGCAGGAGAATATTTGTTTTAAATTTGAATTATTTTATTTAAAAGTAGACATTTTAAGCTTTCTTTAGACATGTTTCATGTTTGTGTGATAAGTATTCGCGGAGTTTCAGTTCATTTTTGTGACGTGTTTCAGAAATATGCTTGTGAACACAGAGACAGCTGAAAGCTCACCCTTTTTATTTTCTTTATTTTACAAAAGCATAATGTTTCATTGTTATTATGAGTGTACACAAATAAAAGTAGAACCTTTATAGTCTCTAATAATGTCTTACATGTATCTGTATGCCCCAAAATGACAATGAGTATTTTAAGTTGTTTCTGCTGTAATGACAAAAATATCCAGCAGGACATGCCGGCGCGTTCGTCGACCCCAGAGGGTTAAAAAACTCTTTTAGAACTGAATAAAGCAACATTGGTATATTTGATAGATTAATCTATGCCTGAATCGTTTAAAAGGACTGTCAATATACCAACCCCGTTTTGTTGAAATAAAACTATTAAACCCATTGACGTTAACGTTTTTTTTTTTTTTTTTTTTATCGGAATGAGTTTGCTTCAGTCAGTATCCACTGTTTTAGAAACACATTTTCACCACTTTGTTAAAAGTAAAAAAAAGTCTTACACCAAGCATTATTTTAACACCCCAGTTTTGTCACCAAGCATTGCACCCCATTGAAGACGCATCATTTAAACACCTTTTCAATTAAAATGTTGTTTGTCGAAATAAAAACTGTTAAACTCATTTATGTTAAAGTTTTTTTTTCTTATTTTTAATACTGACTTTGTTGTGTTTGCCAACTTGATAAATTTTGTTTAAAAACACATTTTCACCATTTTGTTAAAGATATTTTATTAGCACTACAGCTAAACGTTTAAATAATACTTTATTTTAATAAGAGAAAAGATGTTGCGAGATAATCTTAACCGTGGGTTTAAACTCCACCCACCGGAGGGGTCTTGTCAACTTTATTACTCCATTATCGTTTTGGATGAGCTCGTGAAAGGTCTTTGAAAAGAAAAATTTAAGATTCTTTGTGTTAAAGCTACAGCTAAAATGATATATAATGTTTTTAGAAACATATCCTGCTAAGTTAATGTTAAACATTGTCTTTCTTACTCCATTATTGTTGGATGAGGTTGTGAAAGGACTTTTGCGCTAATGCATAATGCATACTATTTCAATTAAAATGTTGTTTTGTTGAAATAAAACTGTTAACCCAATTTATGTTAAAGTTTTTTTATCAGAATGAGTTTGCTTCAGGCAATATCCACTGTTTTAGAAACACATTTTCACCACTTTGAAAAAAGTCTTATACCAAGCATTATTTTAACACCCCAGTTTTGTCACCAAGCATTGCACCCCATTAAAGACACATCATTTAAACACATTTTAAATGTAATACAACTTTTTATGTCTTACAATAATAATAAAAAATAAAATGACCCACACACATTACTTTATCATGTTTTTGAAAAACATTTAAATGATTACATCAATCACTATTTTTTAGTCTGAGTTGAGAGAAAACAAGTCTTATACCATACATTATTTTGTCATCTCAGTTATCCATTAAACATTGTACATTATTAAAGATTAATAATTTTTCTACTCTTTTAAATACACAGATGGTCTCGGCTACAGTGCGGGGATATCAGAACAGCTGAGCAAACACATCATACCAAAGCCTGTACAACTGCCGGAGGGAGGGGAGGCAAGGGGAAGGAAGGGGAGGGGAGGGGAGGGGGGACAGGAATCAAAAGGTCAAATGTACACCAATTAGGTCATAAATCATAGGCCATAAATAATTTTTGTCACAACGTATATATTATATACTACTGATGCGATCCAAAGTGCATTTGAACAGCGGTGAAACATTTCTTATGATGGGTTACATTCATACGAGCAGACAGAGAAGTCAGTTTGAAACAACCCTGAAGTCAGTGTAAACTGTCAGCTTTATGCTAAGCTAAAATGCTATTTCTAGCCATTTCACATGCACGTTACCAGACATGATCATATTTTTTTATAAAGAAAATTTATTTTTTCTAGTAAGACCTTTGATATTAAGGCAAAAAATCGTATTCTTGATAATAATTTTTTTATTGTTTTCCTGTAAAAATATCAATTAGATTTATCTTTACATCTGATGATCTTTAGGCTGGGGCTATCTTAGCACTATGAAATGCGTCGGGGAAGACTTTCAGGGGGAAAGACCCTGTGGAGGCCAAATCCTGCCCAGACTAGTGGGAGGTAACATGTGGCAAATACACCACAAGGTTTGTGAAGCAGTATGTCGGAGCAGAGTGGTGGTAGGTCCTGCCCAATAAGGAGGGATCTCTACCAGCATGGCGACCGGGGCAGTGGAACTTTCCTCAGGGGAAGTTCCAGGGAGGTGCTGTCACTAGGAGCGTGAGATCCGAGAGCCATGTCCAGGTGGGCCAGTAAGGAGCCACCAAGGTGACCACCGGAGTGGTCTTGGTACCAGCTCCTGAGTGAACGTCTGACTGCCTGGGTCGCCCATCTCAGGAGCGCTTTGGAGCTTTCCTGGTCCTGGAAGGGGTCATAGAGACCAGCATGCTTTCACCAGCATGCTTGTTTGCCCCGTCCAGTTCCGAAATGAGACCAGACCACCTCACGTCCAGCTTGACATCTCTTTTGGGGCCCGCAAGCTGGATGATTCTTCGATTGCTGCATCGGAGAGTGCACTGGCTATGTCGGATGCTGAGGACTTGACTGGGCTGCAACCTTCGGGTCTGCTCGCCCAGTCCGAGGCCGATGCAGAGCTGACTGTCATGCTTACCTGTGCCAGTGCGAGTATTGGGTTGGACTGGAACCCCCCAGCCTCCGCTGAGCGCTCGTGGCTTGATGATTGGTTCCTGGGTTCGGGGCACCACTCACGGCCACGCCCCCCCCCAGTTCCGTTCTTCCCGGAGGTGCATGACGAACTCACGAGGTTGTGGAGGGCAGCTTTCATTTCATTGCCCAAAACAGACTTCCGGGTTCATCTGCTCTCACTACACTTCAACTACACTACACATCACGTAAATATCACTCTGCTCTGCCGACACTTATTCAGCCCTTGGACAGACCTTGCGTTTCTATGGGCAGGAGTTCCCCTACAGCAAGTGTCCAGATGTGTCGTGGTCACAACAGACACCTCCAAACTGGGTTGGGGCAGCATGTGCAATGGGCATGCAGCCACCAGTTCCTGGTCAGGACCATGACTGGGTTGGCACATCAACTGTCTAGAGTTGCTGGCTGTACTACTCACCCTGTGGAAGCTATTGCCTTTGATCCAGTGCAAGCATGTGTTGGTCTGGTCCGACAACACAGCGACAGTAGCATATATAAATTGCCATGGCAGTGTACACTCTCGTCACATCTCGCAACTCGACCTGCCACTGGAGTCATCAGCGGCAGAGTTAGCTCCCTCTACGAGGCAGCTTTATGTCCTAAAGTGGCGTCTGTTCGTGAACTGGTGTTCTTCCAGAGGCAAAGACCCCAGAGATGCGCAGTCGGGTCAGTGCTTTTTTTCCTGCAGGAGAGGTTGGAGGGGAAGCTGTCCCCTCCAACCTGAATCGTGTAGCCGAGTCCGATGGTCCTGGTCAACCAACACGACGGGTTGGACAGCGAAGACACTGCACGAGGGGCATTAGAGGGACGATCGCTTTTGACGTACCGGGTGGGGTTTCGTGGCAGGGGGGAGCAGGTAATAGCTGAGATAAGACTCAAAGCACTTAGCTTGCTCCGCGCATCCGGCAGGGGGTGGGTTAGAGACTAAGGCATCTTCAGAACTCATCAGCGCTGACCTGCTGGGACTGAGCAGTCACGGGTCCGGAGGTGAGGTGACTGCATCTGGGGTGCCGGGACTGTAGGATTTCGGCTGAATGACCCAGGAAGTGGGGAAATCGCTCTTTTATTCACAGTGTGGAAAAACAAGGATTTTCCTGCTGGCCATCCACTGGGGAATGGAGTGATCTTGGTACCAGCTCCGGAGCGACAAGTCCTGAAGACAGGGGTCATGGGCCGCCTGCGAGGTGCTTGACGCTGGGGCTGAGAGCTGGGCCTTGGTTGAGGCGGGGACCGCCCTCGACAGGCAGATGGGGCACGGGCTGTGCTGGGGCGATGCTGCGGCATGATGTGCGAGAATGCTTCCGTCTGCCTCCTTAACGCTGAAGACTGCTGGGCAAAGTCATCGACGGTGTCGCCAAAGAGGCCAAGCTGGGAGACGGGGGCATTGAGAAATTGAGCCTTGCCAACGTCGTGCATCTCGACCACGTTCAGACATAGGTGACGTTCCTGGACCACGAGGGTGGCCATCACCTGCCCGAGTGACTGCGCTGTGACCTTTGTGGCTCTGAGAGCGAGATCGGTGGCAGAGCGCAGTTCCTGAGGCATGTCGGGATCAGGACTACCCAAGTGCAGACCTTTAAGTGCCTTGGCTTGGTGGACTTTCAGGAGAGCCATAGCATGCAGGGTGGAGGCGGCCTGTACAGTGGCGCTGTAGGGTTTCAGAGAAGAAAGGATCCGGGGGGGGACAGAAGTTTCCAGCTGCTCTCCGATGCAGCGGTGAAATCATCATCCAGCTTGCGGGGTCCAAGGGAGTAAACAGACTGGCCGTGAGGCGAACCGCCCTCAACTCGAGCTAGAACGGAAGCAAGTGAGCGTGCTGGGGAGACGGGGGATTCATGGGTATTTACCCGGTGAATCCGAGCCTGCTGTACACCCCAAATCACCTTCATCGCTAGCTGTGCCGGCCCCAATCCCCTGGAAGGAGGCGCAGCATGGGGGGCGGCTGAAGTGGCTTTCTCTCGTGGGAAAGAAAGCCTCGACTGCAAAGTTGACATGGCTATGTTCTCGCACTGAGAACATGAACCATTTATATAACGCTCCTGCGTGTGATCGCAGCTCAGGCACACGAGGCAGCTCTTATGACTGTCAGAAGTGGAGAGAAATCGACCACATCCAGGAACTACACAGAGGCGGAAAGACATCTTTAAAAAGACTCTGTGTATTGCTCTTTTGTGAGTGTAAATAAACTCTTTTAGAGAAATAAATTATTTTAGGTGGGAGAACACTCTTTTAGACAGAAGCGCTGTCGAAACACCCAGGGGCATGGGCTGCACAGCGTGCAGAGAGAGAGTGAATTACTGGCACTGGAAATGCACCATAGATCCAACAGCAGTGCTCTGCCACAGAGGTGAGAGGAACAGTAGTGAGACTCAGCTTGCTGATGCACAACCGCTTGGCTCCGAAGAAAAAATCTGACTGACAGACACATGCCCGCTTCCCTTTATGTCCGGGGGTGGGACATGCAAATTCTGTCTGCCAATTTCTCATTGGTCTCATTGGACACAATGTCGAGTGAGTGACAGAAGGGGAAACGTATCTAAAATAAATAAGGGGTGATAAATAAATACTAATACAACAGCCTGGAAAATAGACATTTATTCATTTGAATATCCTATATACATTTTGAATGTGTTGAAACTTGACACTGGGCTACGCATCCTAAAAACTGCACCGTTAGATTAGTTTAATGCTGAAGAGCCGCTTAAAAGTATGTTTTTTTCCTCACTATCGTAAATGCCAACATCATACTGTATGTCGAAATGATTGATGCCTGCCATGTAAAACATGAGCTCATTGATGTCATAAAACATCTGTTACGCCTGGTCAGAGTCTTCCGTAAATATTTAGTTTATACGTTGGGTTATGTCCCACCTAAATTTAATGGTGCAACGCTCAAATATTTAGTAGTGTGCAAATAGTGCCCATTTATGCCACAACTCTGCTAAATTGTAACTTACATTGTGTGTGTATATACTATACTACATTTTTATATTTTGTTCTTCTGAATTGATTCTGAAGAGGTAATGTCTAGTTACAATATCAACACAAAGCTAGTCATTTTTATTAACAATCACTTATCTTAGTGATTATAACTTTAAAACCTGTTGATGTGCAATACACAGAAGTATAATTTGGTGCAACCGGCCCCTGATCTTTATATCTTACTTTTTTCTTTTTTGGCAGTACAAGCTTGCTCAGAGTTTTCCTAATCCATTTGGTGTGTGATGCAGCACATGTTTCCTTGGCAATGAAGTGGAGCCTGATGTTAGTGCAACTTTCTGCAATGCTTTTTTGAGTATGAAGATATGATTGATGAATGGTTCTATGTTGAACATGTGTGCCTCAAGTTCCTTGAATGCAGAACCACCATGGGAGTTCCAGAAACTTTGTGGAGACCCTGGATTTAAATTTGGTGTCAAATTCAGAGATGGGCCTTGTGAGTATGTGCTGTTGAATAAATCTCTCAGCTATCTTGCAGACTTTCAGGACACTGTCTAATGATCTTATGAGTCCAACTCCAGACTTGTCGATCAGTGCGTTCATCTCGGGAAGAGCTTTCAACATTGGTAGTGCACTGAAACTTCTTCATTGTTGTTTAACTATAAAACTTGCTATGTACCCCACCACAGCCTCTTTAAACATGGAGAAGCTGGGAAGGCTTACAGTGATGTTTTTCTCTGTATCTTCTGTTTCAGGCTGAACATCACTTTGCCTGAAATGCCAGCATATCAGAAAGTGTTGCCTTCAGTGTCACTGTGCTATCCGGTGGAGAACAGTTGCCACTAGCTCTGATGGCATGTCTTGCTACCACTCTTTTGAAATTGTTGTTAAATCCATTAGCAGATTTGTCCCCACATAATATTGTATTGTTCAGTTTAATAGTCCATGTTTGTGTGTACTTGGAAGCTTCTGTTATTGAACAAATATGTATGATTTCCTTGAGTGTGCATGTGTCAATAAACCTCTTTCTGATTATGATTAAATAGATCAGGGGATTGTTGAAATAATTAAATTCCCACAAGCTGGTATGTACATATTCCAGAAATTAATGCAAATGCATGGAATAATTCCATTAAGTAAAGGTAAATTCATGTATATGTGTGTGTATATGTATGTATGTGTATATATATATATATATATATATATATATATATATATATATATATATATACACAGTATATATATTATACATACATACTGCATATGAACTTGTGTGTGTGTATATACTATACTACATTTTTATATTTTGTTCTTCTGGATTTATTCTGAAGAGGTACTGTCTAGTTACAATATCAACACAAAGCTAGTCATTTTTATTAACAATCACTGATCTTAGTGATTATAACTTTAAAGCCTGTTGATGTGCAATATACTGAAGTATAATTTGTCAACATTAATTTTGAACAGCACACTATATAGTAAAAGTGAACTCATTTAAGCAAAGTAACAAACACACTGGTGGGGTCAATAAGCATCAACAGGTAAAAACTATGAAGACAGAGAAACGTTGCATCCTGTAACAATCTGCAGATGTTGCTATTGGATATTTTTACTTTTAAAAAAGGGGTAATTTAACACTTTAATGTTGTATTTTTACTGTTGATTATTAAAGATTATGATCGTTATGCCCACTCTACATGGGGATAATGACTAATTTGTGCTTAAAAAGTACATAGTCTGTATAAATTACAACCTGTGGGCACTTTTGCCACATCCTTTAGTGAGTGTTGTTTCACGGTTAAACGCCACACATCGGGTCATATTGAGAGTTTGGTCTGTTGGCGGTCGATGCCCTCTGTCGGTAGGGAATAGTAAAATGGCCGCCAGAGCACTTCTGGTGGCTTCGCTTACAGCTGGCAGTTTAGAATTCTATGATCTAAATCAGTGGACACCATGGACGTCGTTAGGCCTATTTTAGGGGGGCTGAAGCTACCCCAAAATGTTCCTAAGCCCCCCCTAAATGATAATAAGAACAACAATAACAATTCGATTTATCAATAACCGTATCCTCATTCATATTTAGAATTAGACGCAACAAATGATATATATATATCCAGCTACAAAAAATAGCCGAAAAGTCGGAAGTTGGACAGAGGTACAAAGAGTCGTTGTGCTATCAAAATAATGCACCGCAGCGTCTCGTTGCATTGGTGTGAACTGTGGCAGCTTTCAGAGCGTTGCAGACCGGAGCGCTGCAAGTAACTGGAGGATTCATCTCGTCTCATCGTTACTCTAGTTTGGTCTGAAGTTGAACTCGCTATGCACCCTCCCGCCCACACACACCGATACACACGCTATGCACCCTCCCGCCCACACACACCGATACACACGCTAATGGTGAAAGGAAAATTGGTAAGTGTCGTGATATAGAGTGAAAAGTTGTTTTTAATGACCTGCTTACCTTTAGCTACATTTTCTTGAGGTAAAGGAAAGAGGATATTTTGGTTTGCTATGGAAAACTGTAGTCTAGCTAGAGCGAACAAGCAAATACAAGAAATGGTTAACTTAGCAAGCTAATCACAACTCTTTATTCTTTGCCAATAATATAACCTATCACTATAATAGGCATATAAAACAATATCAATCCCCATAGAATGTTGCTGTCACTGAAAACTAAATGTCATAGTGTCCCTGTTAATGCTATTACCATTGTATCCTTTAATTCAGTGAGCAGATGAGATGGATATTCGAAGATATTTTAGCAGAGAGAAAGAGAAGCAGCCGCAGGAGATTGGCAGGCCAGTTGATTCTGAGGGAGCCGGTGTGATTGAGGTCAGTAATGGTCTATAGGTCTAAGGATTGTTTTGTGTTCTTCTAACAATAAGCATTTGTTGGCAGGTCTAGGCACTGTGCATAGCCTAAACAAAATTATTTCATTATATTTATTATATATGCTAGCTATACCAATTTAACTTTCTGCATTCAGTGGCTGTGATAAATTAAATAAATACGTAGATGTTACCTAAATGTAGGCTAAAGATGAGCAAATGCCCACAGATACACATGTGAAACTAAAATGAAAGCAATCCTACATACAGTACATATATACAGTAATCATTACTCCAAATCTTTTTTTCCTTCCGCCATCAGGTTATTTTATTTAGACAGTAGCCACTTTAAATAGGATCCGTATCAATAGCTTACATGATAAAGTATGAAGTGATGCCTATTTTTTTTATTTTTCTTGTACTGCTCATATTTGTTTAACTTACCAACTTTTTAGCTGTCTGGCCTCTGTTTTACTTGTTAACATCTTGGTTTCTTGACTGGTTGTTGGCATAAGTGTAGCTCTAGATGTGAGTGCAAAGATTTTGCAAACGCAAGTTACAAATAGCCTACCCTGGGGGCTAAGCCAATCTGTCTTCCAATCCTAGTGAGGTCCCTGGTGGACACAGCTCATAAATCATCTTTACCTGCACCAGATGTCATCAGCTGTGATTGGTCCACTGTGTTCCCAGAGACCACCCCCAGCATAACATGAAATAATCTGAGGTAGCGTTGCATCGCATTTTCTAGATTATTTTCTCTGTGCATCTATTCAAGTGATCATGTCACTTTGTGTTTTTGGACCAGTTTCAGTTTTTGTGAGCATCTGCTGCTTTTATATTCTTTTTTATAAGAACAAGTGAAAATGAGACAAGAGACACATCTGTTTACAACTAATAAACTCTGTGCTTTTTTCCCCCCTCGGGTCTTTACTCTCTATATATCAGGCATGGTGAAACAATACTTGGCGTATTCTAATCCAGCCTTTTCCGATCTGTGTGATATTTGACTCTATGGTGTGAAGTAAATAATTATATTTAATAAATTATGGAAACGGAACACTTATTTGTCAGCAAATTAAAAAGCACCTGTTAGTTGGTTATTTTTGCCTAAATGCATAGAAAAGATGTTAAGTATGTTTCCCTTTGTAGATTGGTCAAGCAAACAGTTATTGTTTCATTTGATTAATTGATAAAAAATGTTCAGCACGGAGTGTCAAAGAATACCACACTATGTATTATTATTTAAGCTCCTCAAAAGCATGCATACAGTCAAGGACTGATTTATTGCCTCTCTTCATGGCAGGCAACATGTAGCCTATAATAATTCATATGTATCTAAATAGACCTAAAACATACTTTTAGGTCTATTTAGATACAAATGAAATCGTTTTTAATGCTTGAATAAGTTAATAAATACTTTTGATCTTTTCCACGAATACCATTGCATTGCCTTTGTTTATTTATTAAATGTTATTTTTTTTCAGAAATCAAGGCATTTTTGTCTCAAAACAACAGCATTTTTACTATGTACTCACAAAACGATGCAGACACACCAACGCAGACATATAACTGCAAACCAACGCGTTGGCGACTACGCGGAGCATACGCCGTAGGTTCGACGAGAAGTATAAATCAGCCTTACATTTCTGTGTTCAAACGCAACCATCGGGATTGTGAAATAAACCGGTTGTCCCAAGATTTCCACTAGATGGCACTGGCCACTTTACAATTTTGAGACTGTTTCATCGTGTGCTTCAAGCAAGGAAATCTGACCTTCTATACAAATGATCTATGGGGTCAATGTCACAAATTTGCTTACCTTTGATTAGTGAGCTTGAAATAGTGACGAATCTTAATTTTTCTTTGTTCTTTAAAATCCTACTACTTTCTATTTACCCGGTTTAATTATTATTATTTATGGTTTTTTAGATCAGATTTTCAGTGTGGTCTCAGACATTTGGACCCCGACTGTGTTTTAAGAATTCAACCCATGTCAAATAATTGTAATGCATATCTCACTTAAACTTTGATTTGAATTGTTTAATAATCATCTTGAACTCGGGATGTGTTACGCGACTGAACATATGACACTGTACATACACACAAAAAACATTATTGTTACTCTCTTTCAAATCCTTATGCAAATAAATAAGAGCAGTAATAATACATTGTAAAATCAAAACAAAAAACCATATAAAACATATTACTGGACCAAATACCTAAAATAAAATCTGTTTACAAAAATACTGCACAGTATTTTCATTTCCATCTTCAGCTTGTTATTTAGAATTCTAATTTCAGCAGGTATAAAAGATTTATTAAAGCATTTATACCTACACAAATGAGTACTATATAATGGCAAAATTACAGGAATATTAACAAGTTAACACATTCAGTTTTTTAAAGGGTTACAGTCACCTCACAGTTTTACACTGTGTTTCACTAGTGAATGTTAGGTGGCCTTTGCACAGACCAATTAACAATTGACACACTGATAATTAAAATTCACTTAATTATAATATTTTTATTGCATCTTATATAACTTATGCTTAAATGGTTGACACATGATTTTGCAGAACTGTTATGAATGTTTTAAGAGCTCTAGAGTTTCACAAAATTTGTATTGAGGCCCTGAGTTGTTTCCGGAGTTGGTTACAGCAGGAAAGATGCTTTTTGTAATAAGAAAAGCCATTTACACAGATAGGTCAGATATGTAATACTAAGGAGTGTGAATGGCAATTTTGATCAAACAGAATTGCTTGTTGTTGGATTAATTGTTGGTAACATAGAAATGTTGAGTTTAAAATGGGTAAAAGCAAACAACTTGGTGCAAATGGGGACACAGTTTCACTTTCGGAGAACTCAAGCTGTGTTTGATTGCTATGGGACCCCGTCCATGTGTCACATGGTCCAAAGCCCTTATACAATCACGGTAATTTATGGAAAGCTCAGTAAAAACCGCTTGAGAGGTGACATGTTGTTCTGAGTACACGTGCAAATACACTTTTGTCAGTGCTCTTATCGTGTTAGAGGTTCGCTGGTTTAGGTTCAGTTTTTCAAGTAGGTCTTTGGGTTCAGGTTTGTAATTTATGAAAAAATATTCATGACTTCTGAACATATTTCACCCATGACTTAGGGGCTGTTCACACCAAACGTGTTTTTGATTTAATCTGCTCTGTTTTTCCATTGTTTTCCTATGTAAGCATGCACTGGAAGAACAATGGACTGTTGAACCGTGTCTTGCTGTTTCTTTAGTGTGTCATGTAGGACCAGCACATTTTTAGATACCGTGTTTAGACACTTCAGGTCTCAAAAACGCACGTTTCTGCATTCTGTTTCATTCGTTGCTCTGTGTCTAGATTGTTTTTAGCACAGGTGTCACAAAGATTTAACGTTTTAAACATATTCAGATTGTAAACAGGTTACTGTTACAATGTTTAACATAATTCCAGATTATTCTGCACCAAGACAAGTTTCAGTGCTTGATAAATTATATGATTTTTTCCTTTCTGCTCTAGTGTGCTGAGGGGCTGCCATGCTTTGTATGTATACTCTTATGTAAGCATCTTCGTAACAGTAAAATACAGCCTTTTGCAACATGATGAACAATACACTGCAGCAATAGAATATAAGCGGCAGGTGAAAGTAAAGTAAATAAGACAGAAATACATTACTATAATGTACAACAAATCCTCATAGTAATAATAATAATACTATATCATACTGTATTATAATGAAAAACTGGACAACAATGAATAATATTTGGGTTATAATAATAATAAATAACAACTGAATTGCAAAATGTTAGTGGGTAAATTAGTAGGTTTTGCACATCCTGTTCATAAAAAAAAATGTTTTTAAAAAAATATATGTTGATAAATATTGCTTTTTTTATCGCTGTATTGTCAGAAAAACTGGAAAACATGCATTAATTAACCTGAACTACAATTTTATTTAATTAAACATTTTGAATGTACTTGTCTACAATGGCTGCAAGGAATAGTTTTCTTCCATTTGAGTGGCAAACACGTAAGGACGTCTTTGACACAGTGTAAATTTCAGAACAATTTCAATGTGTTTTTTTCCCAAACATAACAAGGGACCGATGAGGACAACAGCAATTCGTCAAGGCTCGCAAAAAACGCTGTATGAGAGAATTCATCATTGGAAGGTAAGGAGAAAACAGGCCCCATTGTCCATGTTGTCTTTTTCTGTGTCATTCTGGGAGAATGACAATGGCCTCAGCCTCTCTCCCTCTCCCCTCCCAGTTCGAAGGCGTGGCTGGTAGCAGTGCCCGCAGCCGAGGTACCAATCGTCAAGCCTCAACGGATTCCAGTCCAACCCAATGCTCACAGCGGCCAGGGATAGAATGTCAGCCATCTGCGTGTCAGACTCTGACTGGGCGGCTGGGAGTCCAGTCAGGTCTTCAGTGGCAGACCCCTGAACACTCTCCGCAGCGGTGATGTCGTCATCCAAACCTGGCTCCAGGGATGAGAGAAACTGGCCGGGAAGCGAGCTGCCATCATTCTGAGCACAGACGGAAGCAAACGAGCCCACTGTCATCCCCAAATTGCCTCCATCACCAGCCGGGTCATTCTCAATTCTGTGGGAAGAAGGAGTGACACAGGTGGCAGCTGGAGTGGCGTTTGCTTTGAGAAATGAAATGCAATGCTGCCATTGTCATGTCCTCGCAGTAAGAACATGAACCATCCACAAAAGCTGCCTCAAGTCAAATGTGATCGCTAACCAGGCACACAAGGCAGCGTCTATGACCGTCTGATCCAGATAGATACCGACCACATCCAGGAACTACACAGCTGCGGAAGGACATCTTTAAAAATACGCATCCTGAAAATATTTAAGGCTCGCTTGTGTAAGTTGCTCTTTATTACCAGAAATAAACTCTTTTAGAGGAAATAAACTCTTTCAGAGAAATCAAACTCTTTTAGGAGAGAAGCGCTGTCGAAGCACCCAGGGGCAGTGTCTGCACAGCGTGCAGAGAGGAGAAAGCCTCTGGAATGCGCCATCAGATCCAACAGAAGCTCTCTTGCAGAGGTAGGTGAAGCAGTCATGACACACAGCTAGCTGATCACACAACCGCTTGGCTCCGAAGAAAAAATCTGTCTGACAGACGCTCGCCTGCTCCCCTTTATATCTGTATATCCAGGGGCGGGACAAGCAAATTCTGTCTACCATTTTGACATTGGCCTTTTCTGAAGTTCAGAGGTATGCGAGGCTCTCAGAAGAGACCCCGTGTGTCACTACAATCGACACAACGTCGAGTGAGTGACAGAAGGGGAACTACAATAACAAAACAGTACAAAAATATACCTCTTATTACTACCATGTTCCCTTTACAAAAAGCTTCACTATGATGCTTTGCTAAGCGCTTTGGGAACAATCCTAGTTGTGAACGAGGTGTGAATATGTGTGTAACATGAATTTATAGCCTCGGCTGATGTAGTCATTAGACGCACCTGTGGCCAGGCTATAAATGGATGCATCACCAGGTGTCGTCAGATCCTCTTTTTTCAGAGCGATTCTGTGTGTGTGTGTTTTACAAACCCTGTCAAAACTTTCTTTCCTCTGCTAGGAATTAGAATTTGTGAGACAGTGTGCAGTGAACCTTTTCTCCTTTCTCTTCTGTCTAGAAAATATATATATATATTTTTTTTTAAAAAGAAAGAGAAAATTACTGAAAGCCGTAAACGATGCGTATTCCTCTGTTCTCGCTCTAAAGCTGAAGAGGACACGCATCAGTTTTGCTCTGCTTGGGTGGGGCTCTCGTATGGATCTGGCTGAGGAGCGAGAGAAGGGTTCATCCCTTTCACTCGCTCTCTCCCCAGATCCAGCTGATCCTCGTAAGCCTGAAGCGCGCTTCAGCGCCTCTTCGGTTCACGAGGACACTGAACCTCTGTAAATCCCGCGCATAATAATAAAGCGGCTGTGGAATTAAGAGACAAATGCGAGCATTACAATCTGCTTTCGGGCAAAATGCTTCGCGCTCACCTCGCTTACTTCCGGGAGTCAGCACCCACATTTCATTCGTGGGGCTCTTGCATGGATCTGGCTGAGGAGCGAGAGACGGGTCCGTCCCTATCCCTCGCTCTCTCCCCAGACCCAGCTGGTCCTTCCTGTGATCTCGAAGCGCGCTTCAGCGCCTCTTCGGTTCACGAGGGGGGCGGGGCGCTGAACCTCTGTACATTTCATGCACAATAATAAAGCGGCTGAGAAATTACTTGAGGTGATTACGCGAGCTGTGGCCAGACTACAGCTAGACTGGCTACGCGAACAAGAGACCATCCCCCAAACGCTCCAAACTAAAAGACAAATTTCTGTCTGGTGGCCAAAATAATTAAATAAATAAAAGAGGGCATGGAACTCTATATCAGTCCCTTCCTTTCTTCTATGACCTCCATAACAAGTATTTTCTTTATGGAGGAAATGTATACTTCCCGTGTCGTCGTGCCCTCGACGTTGGTGTATTCAACTATCATGGGTGCTGAAGCTCGGTGGTATTCGGTGATGCCAACGGTAGAAGAGACACCTGCGGGTTTTCTCTTGCCTGGCTCGGCATCATCGCTAAAGAGACCTACTCTCCCCACAAAGCTGTGCAGAACCACCTCCACGCTTGTGGAGAAAGCTTATCAGGCAGCAGGTCAGGCTGGTGTTGCCCTGCACATTATGGCAGTGTTACAAGCGCACTAGGCTAAATCTGTTGAAGGACCTGAGTGTGGGCACCTTACTCAGGGGGAGGGGCCGTCGGCCACCCAGCCCTGCCCCGGTCCTTCTAGATGGGAGGCTCTAAAACAAAACGTGGCGAATCATGCTCCCCCTCGTAAAGACTGGGGTCCAGTTCGTCACCCTCAGCAGCTTCCAGTGCAAGACCTCAGGGGCGTGATTTCTAAGAGAAAGAAACCCTGATGGTCTTGTACCCAGCCTTGTGGGGGTAGTTCCCCTCGGGATGGGGCGCATGTATCATCCACTTCGGCCCTCCCGATACCCTCATGAAACCTCTTCACTCCCGCCGTCTTTGGTGTTTCGTGTGATAGAGGCTTCCAACAAAGAGTTGGGTGTACCGTTGCTTCCTGCCTTGATCCAGGACGCGGAACACTCGACATCCCCTCAACAGGAAGTGTCAGAAATAATACCCATCTCAGAGAACCTGGCAGCGTGGAAACTTCTGCCAGGTATTTCTATGTGGGTTGTACCAGAATTCAATTGCTACAGAATTCAATTTGCTCGCCTTCCTCCCCGTTTCAATGGCGTGGTTCCCACTACCGTGAAACTGGGACAGGCATGTCTACTGTAGAAAGAACTGCAAAATCTCTTGGTCAAAGGGGCCATAGAACATGTTCCCCTTCCAGAGAAAGAGTCAGGCTATTACAGCAGATACTTCCTGGTTCCCAAGAAGGGTGGGGGGTTGCGTCCGATTCTAGATCTTCGAGGCTTTAACCGCTCGGTCAGGGTGTTCAAGTCCTAGATACTGACTGTCAAGACGATTGTGTCACAAGCCCAACATCACGTTTGGCTGGTCACCATCGATCTCATGGACGCATATCTTCATATAGAGCCACAGCACAGGAAGTTCCTGAGGTTCGCTTTCAGGGGCGAAGCCTTCCAGTATCGTGTTCTTCCACTTGGCCTAGCCCTACTAACCCGCACATTCAGGTAATGCATGGATGCAGCACTGGCTCCTCTGCGACTCCAGGGCATCCGCATTCTGAATTATATAGACGACTGGCTGATCCTAGCGCAGTTCCAAGAACTGGCAGTTCAGCACAGGGATATCATCTTGACTCATCTGGTTTCTCTGGGTTTGAGACTCAACGTCATAAAGCGATCTCTCTCCTACCCGGGGGATCACCTATCTGGGGTTATATGGAATTCGGTCACGATGCAGGCACAATCGTCTCCCGCACGAATCGTTTCCATTCAGAACACCCTG
Source organism: Moxostoma hubbsi (assembly GCA_032164185.1). Taxonomy (NCBI): domain Eukaryota; kingdom Metazoa; phylum Chordata; class Actinopteri; order Cypriniformes; family Catostomidae; genus Moxostoma; species Moxostoma hubbsi. The sequence goes on from JAVLUX010000125.1 coordinate 2,173,937, forward strand.
AGCAAGGTCAGGCTAGGTCGAGGTTGCACTGCTCGTCAGTATCATTGAATACTAGGTCTCATGGCGTTGGTGTCCGCGGTGATCCCTTCGGACCTTCTGCACATGAGACCGCTTCAGCTGTGGCTAGTAGCCAGGGAGTTTTATCCAAGGGCCGTCCCCTAAGGCAAATAAGGGTTACGCGCCGTGTGCTTCATTCCCTTTCTATGTGGTTCAGACCCCGGTTCTTACCTTGGGTCCCACTCTAGGTGCGTCTTGTCGTCACAGGCTGTAATGGCAGACGCCTCCCTGACGGGCTGGGTAGCAGCCTTAAGTGGTTGTCCGGCTTAAAGGGATAGGAGGGTCATCAGTTCAGTTGTCACAGTAACTGTCTCGAGCTGATGGCCGTATTTCTGGCCCTGAAATACTTCCTCCTGAGGCTGCCATGTCTTGGTGCGGGTGGGCAATACAGCGGTAGCCTCTTACGTAAACCATCGGGGGGATCCACACATTGGATCCTCCTCGGGGCCCATGGCAGCTCCTGTCACTCAGGACAGTTTCATCCCTGGATGCCCATGTGTGTGGGAGCAGATTTACTCTGAGGTAGTGAACAAATCTGGGTGAGATTTCACAGGGCAGAAGAGGACCTCTTCGCCTCTATGATAGCGCAATGTCTCCTCTACTTCTCCCTAAGTCACCCAGCCCCCTTGGGTCTGGACTTAAAGGCTCATACATGACCCTGAATGCGTCTGTATGCATTTTTGGCCCCCGGTTTTTCTGCTCCCGGGAGTCTTGGCAAGGTTCGCCAGCAAGGGTCTTGCCTCCTACTAATGGTGCTGCGCTGGCCGAACAGGATATGTTTCTCGAATACCTCTCCTCGACGGTTCGCCTTGGGCGATTCCGAACAGGGAGGACCTTCTCATCCTTGGCCCGAATTGTGAAACCTTTCATGCTTGGCTCCTAAGGGTACCAACTGAGGTTCACAGGGCTTTCTCTTGAGGTTATCGAGACTATTTCAGGTGCTAGGGCTCCCTCCACTTGGAACTGATCTGGGTAGATTTTACAGGGCAGAAGAGGACCTCTTCGCCTCTGTTGATAGCGCAATGTCTCCTCTACTTCTCCCCGAGTCGCCCAGTTTCCCCCCCTAAGTTCATATTACAGAACCAGCTAACTGCCAGTTTGCTTCAGTTCTGGATTTTCTGTAGAAAGAACTGTCAGAGGGCACTTGCCTCGCCACTGCCAGGTTCTATGTGGCCTCCACTGTGGTTTGCCAAGCCTTCGTGGGTGGGGTGCCCCCTAAGAGGCATCCTTGCTAGGACCTCTTCATAGGATAAGACCCCCTTTTTAGACCTCTAGAGTCAGTGTTTGGTAGACTTCAGACTCTCAAGATGGTTTTTCTTATGGCAATTACGTCTCTAAGGAGACTTGGGTACCTACAGGCTCTGTCTCTTTTGCCGGCCTGTTTAGAGTTTGCCCCAGCTATGACCAAAAGCATTCTTTGCACCCTCACCCTAACTACCTGCCCAAGGTACCTTTCGCGACCCTTGGCCGGTTATTTTCTAAGCCTTCTTCTCCCTGCCTTTTGTAACGCCGGAGCAGCTAAGACTTCGCAGACTTTGTCCAGTCTGTACCCTTCAGACTTATGTCCACCGCTTTTGCTAGTGGCGTAAAGTCAGGGCAGCAATTCTTCACTTGGAAGCCATGACCAGGGGGCGGTCATGTCCTGGAAGACTATGTCACTTTGGGTGAGAGACATTATTGCCCGGGCCTACGAGGCGCGCGGTCAAGCTTCGCCAGTAGGTTTTAGGGCGCACTCTACCAGAGGGCTCTCCTCCTCTAAAGCCATGGCAAGTTTGTGATGCGGCAGGCTGGTCCTTTCCGCACACATTCATCTGGTTTTATGGTCATGTTACTAGATGTTCATGCTACCCCGGGCTCTTATGCCCTTGGGTCGACATCTATGCTCATGTCTAAGCAAGTTTGTGATGCGGCAGGCTGGTCCTCTCCGCACACATTCTCAGATCTTATGGCTTAAATCTTTGGGTGTTGTGTTCCCAAAGCGCTTAGCAAAGCGCAGCATCATAGTGAAGCTTTTTGTAAAGGGAACGTCTCGGGTTACATGTGTAATCCTTGTTCCCTGAAAAAAGCAGAACGAGATGATGCGCTTCTTTGCCGCACTGGGATGTCCCAGGACTGCTCTCCAAAAAGAAGTATCTGACGACACCTGGTACGCATCCATTTATAGCCTGGCCACAGGTGCGTCTAATGACTACATCAGCCGAGGCTATAAATTCCGGTCAATGTTCATTGACGTGTTACACACATATTCACAGCTCGTTCACAACTAGGATTGTTCCCAAAGTGCTTAGCAAAATGCAGCATCTCGTTCCAATTTTTTCAGGGAACAAGGGTTACACATGTAACCCGAAACGTTTTATATATACAGTACTGTGCAAAAGTTTTAGGCACTTGTGAAAAATGTTGCATATCTTCAGAAATAGTGCCATAATTAGTTTTAATTTTTCAATAAACATCATCAAAAGTCTAGTAAACATAAAAAAAGCTAAATCAATATTTGGTGTGAACAACTTTGCCTTCAAAACACACCAATTCTCCTAGGGACACCTGGACACTTGGCTGTCGGCAGAGAGGATGTTCCAAGCTTCTTGTAGAATTCTTCTCTATATTTAGGCTGTCTCCATTGCTTCTATCTCTTCATGTAATCCCAGACTGACTCGATGTTCAGTGGGGGTCTCTGTGGAGCCATGCCATCTGTGGAGCCATGCCATATGTAGCCAGCTGGGCTACATGTTGTTCTGTTCTATTCTATTCTATTCTATTCTATTCTTTCTATTTGCAGAAGAAAGGTTTGGGAGTCTAAATTGTTTATTACCAGTAAACTAATACAGTACAGCTAATGATATAAAGAACCATCTTAAGACAAAAATTTTTGTTAAACATATTATGTGCCTAAGACTTTTGCACAGTACTGTATACACTACCGGTTACTTAATATATATATATATATATAATTTTTTTTTTTTTTGACATGGTTTGTTTTCTACAAACCTCCCTAATTTTCTCCCTAATATCCAGAACAGGTCTTGAACAGTGAAATATCAAGGTCAGATTTCTTTTTCAAGAATTATATGGATAATAAAATGTATCATTATGATTAATATGTAATGTCAAGTCATTTTTATGTGTATAGTGCTTTTCACAATACATCGTTTCAAAGCAGCTTTGCAGAAAATTAGGCAGTTACAGAAAATTATGCTGTTATGTCTTTAAGTCGACATTGTGCAGTTTAAATGATTAATGATTGCACAATTAATTTCAACAATTGAAAATCATGCCTTAAAAATTATTGCCTTTGTCTATGAACTGTAAGATTATTTGTATTTGAAGACTATTTCAAATTGACTGTGGAATATTTGGCTTTTATGAAGGCTTTAGTTGGAATCATTTTTTTGTCTATTTTTTGTACCATTTAAGGAGAGTGTAGTCTATCCTGTGACCAAGATGATGCAGGCAGAAGTCAGTGTATTCAACAAGATAATAGCTGTTTCATTTGCCACTGCTGCATTTGAGAAGTAAAATAAACTACTAGAAATATTTTACTGGAAGTAGAAGTATAAAACATAATGGCCCTTAATTACATAGGTGATTTGTTTCTATTGTGACTACAATATTGATAACTTGACTGCTATGTTTACTGCCTGTCAATATCACAATACAGTGTGGGTCGCCTCATGGGGGCACCATGATGAAATCACACCATCAACTGAATAATATACTACTCAATATAATGTGTAATATGTCAGTGTAACAAGTACAAATAATTACTGTATTCACCTTTAACAATTCTGTTCATTATATCAACGATTTAATGGTTAAATCTGACTTTATAATAAGTCCCTAGAGCAGAAAAGTAAACAGTTACACAACACATAGTGAGCACACTAACAAATCCACGACAGATACTGTTGAGAGTTGAAAGAGAGAAAAACAAGCTCTCTTTCTCATGTGCTGTTGTTGGAAGTCTCCCACAAACTATGGCTTAACGGAAGCATCGGCCCCTCATACACCTCAGAGCGAGAGAAGACTCGCCTTTACGCAACCCCACACCCCCCACCACCCCTTCCTCCTCGACTTTCTGTGGTGGAATCATCTTCGGCCCTGCAACTGGGACATCTGCCGGAAGCTGGTCACCCACAGTGGGATGTATGTTGCCTGACGAAGGCCCTGCAGCTCTGGGGAGTAAAGCCACAGCTCAGGCCTGCAGCATAGTTCCTGGTCAAGGTAGCTTGTCTGCAGGAGTTTGATAGCTGCCATCGGAACCCATGCTGCAGACAGACAGAGGCTGATACCACAGAGACGGTAAACCAGAGCCTATTTCTGTTGTGTTTCGGCTTGTGGCAGATGTTGGGAAGGATTGACACCTGCATTTCCCCTGTATAAAAAGTAATTTTGATTCAGGTTCTTTGCATGTTATGTCATGTATTTCAACAGACACTCTCAAACCCTCAAAAGATAGATTTATGGGAAAGCAACAAACTGAAACAGACAAACAGGTTATCAGGTTCAAAACCTTTTATTTTAATCAACATTGCACACTGTATTTGGAACTTTGGCAGCTATGGCCCATTACCTTTAAAAATTAGCACTTGGAAAAATTATTGTAAACTTAAAACTAGCCAAATTTTATAGGTAATTAAGAGTTGATTAAAATAAGGTTCAATATCAATGTGTCTATTAGAAGTCACTATGTTAAGTATAAGGTTAATAAAATGGGAAATTCTGTTTTTTAGTATAGAAATTTATGATTATTAAAAGTTATTACATCGGACTCCAACTGAATAATTTAGCTGATTCTTTTAATCAAAAGTTGAAAATCCATTATATTAATTGAAAATCTTCATACATTTTAAATCACAATACACTCTGTTGCATATTGTTGTTAAAATGAAATAAGATGATAAAACAGGTTTAATATGAGGCTGTTAACTGTAGCAGGCGGGTTGAGCGGTAAGGTGTGTGGTTCGGTGTTTAATTTATTATGCAGTGGATGCCAATTCAGCTGCCATTGCAAACCACTGGATATCCGCTGGAAGTCTATTCAATCTTCCCTAAGCCCTATGTGGTCGCCCTGCGGTCAAAACACAAAGGCCACTGTGCTGTCTAGGACAGAATATGCTTAATTTGTTGTGGGCGAAAAAATTTGGGCTTTGTCATATAACAGACTATCATACCAAGTTCTATTGGAACCTGAGATTCAAAAGCAAATACATTACATAAAATGATACAAAAGTTCAGCAGATGCCATTAAACATCATGTAAAATTTAAACTGCTCAGTTTTTAGTAGGTCCTGGTACTTTGGCAGAGGAGAAATAATGGGTTTAGGACATTAGTTAAGACAACATGAAGTAGTGTACAGAAACTATTATGTTCCCTTCGACGCTGCGTCTGTAGCTGACGCTATGGGAACTCCCTTAGGTGTGATGATCACTGAAGCCTGTATAGCAGGGTTAGTCAACTGGTGGCCGTGAGCCAACTACAGCCAGCTGATCACCTTTACCTGGCCATCCTTAATGATTTTCTCAGCACAAAACTCAGCAGTGAGTTAAATAACATTCTGAGGTGCACACAACAGCATTCAGAGGTAAGTTTAATAACACTTAGTGGTATGTGCAACAGCATTCAGCAGTCGTCAGTTCTCCGGACTGGAGCGTGTTTATTAAGTATTTTGAACTAACAATGCTTAAAATCTCTGTTGTCTTTTTCCCTTGCTACAGTATATAGATCTTAATCTGGTTTCCTTGGTGAATATGCCAATTTTCTATCAGATTTAGTAGTTAATGTAGATAGAGCTTTAATTGTCAAAATTCACATAAATAATAAAAATGACACATTGGGATTACCATTTATTGATATTCTCAACCCCTTTGGAGTCAGACAAAATGGGACAGGACCAACTCATCACCATAATTATATGCTAGATTTAATTCTGTCATATATAGTTGATGTTGATACTATAGAAATTCTACCGCACAGTGATGACATCTCAGATCATTACCTCGTTTCATGTTTGTTGCGATCAGCTAATGTCACTCAATCTACACCACGCTATCATTCAGGTAGAACTATTATTTCGACCTCTAAAGATAGCTTCACTAATAATCTTCCAGAATTGTCTCAAATACTCAGTAGGCCAAAAAGTCTAAAAGAACTTGATGTAATAACAGAAAGTATAAATACAGTATAGCGCTGCCTCCTGATAGTCGACAAAACGTTAGTCCATGAGAAGAGTCTTAGTTGACCAAGTTTTGGTCGGTTGGTCGCAGAAAAAACTCCACAGGAAACAATGTGAATGTCTGCAGTTAATCCAGGATGGACTTCAAAGACATTAGTCTTTAATCTTAAAGTAAATATATATATATATATATATATATATATATATATATATATTACAGTTTCATTTTTTGTTAGTGCATGATTTCCTGAAAAGCTGCTTTGAAATTATGTGTGTTGTCAAATGCGCTATACAAATAAAAATGACTTGACTTGTCTTTAAGCTTTTTTGATGTTTCACTGCTTTGCAAAACATGGACCAGCAAGTTTAGGTAAGCATTTATTCGTGGCTCTTTTAATCAAATGTATATATGTAAATTGCTTAGCTGCAGAGTGAAGTCAACTCTACAGATGTAACAAATTATCACAACAGTTGTTACAGAAGTGGTGTCCACTCAAATGCACATCTAAGTCAACAACAGATACATTTTATGATGAAAAACAAACCTTCAAAGAAAAGACACTCAAATGGTTGCTTTTAGTTTCCCTTCTTTATTTTAAAACTGTACTTTCTTATGATCAATAAGTAAACTTCTAGAACAGAATATGCTTCATTTGTTGTGGGCAAACAAATATTTTAGCATCTCTGCGCTAGCTTCCTGTGAAATTCAGGGAAGATTCTAAAATGCAGTTTTATGTCAACAAGGCAATTTCTTACTCCCCCACCAGAGCGCTCGGGTCTTCTGATCAGCTTCTTTTCAGGGTTCCTCTGTGGAAGGTCCTAATTTCTGGAACAGTCTCCCTTTCCATGTGAAGTCAGCTTCTTCATTAGCCATTTTTAAATCTTTGAAAAATTGTTTTTATTTTGTAGCTTTTGAATAGGTCCTTGAATAGGTTTAACTGATGCTGTATTTAAAGACATTTTTTTATTATGTTTTGTGTATATGTGTATATACTGTGTAATATATATATATCACTCTGTCTTTGTATATTTATTTGTTTGATCTGAAGAGCACATTGGGTCAACTTCTGTTGTTTTTTACTGTGCTCTATAAATAAAGGTTGACTTAAGAACGTGAAGTGCCACTAAACCTGCATATGTGCATATATCCTGAATATGTTTAGTTCTGTATCAGGGCTCGACATTAATGCTTGTCTGCTTGCCCAGGACAAGTGGAATTTTGAAGAGGCAAGTGAAAGAGAATTTTACATGCCTGACCGGACAAGTAGCCTGATTAAAATGTCAATAACAAAAAAAAAATAACGCAGTATTTGTAATATAGCCCATGCCTGTCACTTATTACAAAGTTAATATTTTCATTCTGCTGTTGAAAATAACAGAGAGTGCATAATTTTATCATTTGCAAGTGCTGTATCTGCATGTTTGACAAACAGGTGGCGTGTGTGTGTGAGGGCTTTACATTTGTGTGTGCTCCAAAAGCGCTTGCGCTAATGCGGATACATGCCTAAATGGTCATATACATTTAAAAATGCCCATCTTGTTGAGATGTTCATATAAACACTGAGAGTTATGTCTAATGTGAAAGTAAAAAGTGGTGAGAAAAACAGATTTTGTATGTAGGACTTGTGACCTAGTAATAGACCTGTCCCTGTCTAGTGTGTCCTTAGTATAAATCAAATAACCATTTCAATGAAAACGAGAAAACCTCTCACTGGCTGGATACATTTAGTAGTATAAAACTAACTCTAGTATGAAAGTATTAATGTATTACAATCATACAGGGAAGACCAGTAGTAGTTTTATGTCAAATTAATTCTGAATGTTTATATTTGAAAACTTAATATTGCTGTTAAAATCTCTTAAAGCTGTTAAAAAGCAATGTTTTCTTAATTTTTATTTTTATATGGTTTTGAATTTGTTTCTATTTATAATTTTCTATTGTTATTTTAATACTGTTTACTACTCTTGAATAATTACTTGAGAACTTAAACAATTAGCCTATTATATAATGTAAAAAAAGGCTTTGTCGTGGTATTGATACTGGTATACTACTGGTATACGAGACTTTGTGTCGATGAAGTGGCACTAGGGGTTGCTCCTGGGAGCCCCAGACATCTCTGATCTTTGAGAAAAGGCCAATGAAAATTGGCGAGTGTAGTTTGCATGCCACTGCCCCGGACATACGTGTATATAAGGAGCTGGAATGCAAACACTCATTCAGGTTTTGCACTGAGGAGCCAAGACAAGGTCCAGGCCATTTCAGCGGGTAGTTCAGTGCTCTGGCAAGAGGGACACAATGTCTTCTTCCCTCCATCAGGGAATGGAGGTTACGTTAGCCACCATGATGGTCCCCTTCGTCACTCGAAATTGTGTCAATTTAGTGTCATTAGGGGTCCCTATGGAAATGCCACAACTACTGAACTGTGTTACATGGACTAGCGGTGCGAGATGGGCAGAGCTCTTTGTGCCTCGTAGCCAACACACCAGGCCATCACGTAACTACCCCCAACACACTCGTAGGCGTCAAACGGTCCACTGCACCTCTGGGACAAGTCAACTGCTCAAAAAATAAGGAGTGACTGACCCAGCTGTGGCCTCTTCTAATTTTTCTCCCAAAAAGGAACGAAATCGTTCAGTTGGGGGCCATATAAGGTCCACGTCGGGGTGTGTCCCTCCAAAGAGGAGGACACCGTGGAGACCACACCCAGCCCGGAGGGGGGGGGGGGCTTTAGAGTGGGAATATGTCACATGGTCTCACCAAGTCCGGTCGGAAGCACGTCATGTGGAGGGGTCCCATGGTAGATCATACCCAAGGGGGGGAGGAGTTACTACAAACATGGTGACCGTGGACAGAGAGGCCTCTGCCCAAGAAAGACGCGGTTTACCAACGGGGAAAACCATTTGCGGAAAACACATCACATGAGGTTATCAATGGGATAACCAGCGCATGTGGAGCACCAACCACAGTACAGGGCCTGTGCAGACACATGTACTGTGTCGGAGGCAAGTTTCTCTGAAAACCTTCCAGCCACAGAACTAAGGAGGAAGGACATCTAGGGTCCACACTTTTGTGAACATGACTGGGAGAAGGAGTGAACGTCTTTGCCTCAAGGGAGGGAAAAGGCACTATATGCAACGGTACACCTGGCAAGCTGTCCCGAGACATACTGGTTTCAACCTGACAATACACCGGCTCACCCTGGAGGTTGTAGAACCTTGCAAAGGTATTAGGTGTTGCCAAGCCCGCTGCTCTGCAGATGTCTGCTAAAGAGGCACCATTGGTCAGAGCCCAGGAGGCTGCTACACCCCTGGAAGAATGGGCCTCGCACGTCCTGGGCGTGAGATGCCATAGCGATGGCGCCAATGACAATGAGCAATCCTCTGTTTGGAGACAGTACTTCCTATCTGTTGCCCACCAAAGAAGACAAAGTGCTACTCGGAGCTTCTAAAGCTCTGCGTGCAATCAAAGTAGATGTGCAAAGCATGCACTGGACACAGCAATGCCATGGCTGGGTCTGCCTTCTCCTTGGGCAGCGCTTACAGGTTTACCACCTGATTCCTGAACAGAGTCGTGGGAACCTTGGGCAAATAGCCAGGTCGGGTGAGAGTAACCCAGACTGAACTCCAGGCACGGTTTGCTGACAGAAAATGCTGCGAGGAGCATGAGGTCCGCAAACCAAGTCTGGGTGGGCCAATAAGGAGCCACTAGGATGACCTGCTCATCGTCCTCCCTGAACACAGACAACGTCTGTGCAAGTAGGCTCACTGGGGGAGCCTTGGTCAGAGAATACCAGAGCGGGCAGTGGGACGATTCCCGGGAAGAGAACAGGTCTACCTGCACTTGGTCGAATCGACTCCAAATAACTTGGACCACCTGAGGGTGAGCCTCCACTCTCCCCTGAGCATGACCTGCTGTGACAGCGCATCCGCTGGGCTGTAGAGGTGGCCCAGGATATGAGTAGCTCACAACTTGAGTCACTGCTGACATCAGAGGAGGAGACGGTGGGCGAGTTGCGACATTCGACGAGAGGCTAGGCCACCTTGGCAGTTGATGTACACAATCGTTGCTGTGTTGTCAAGACAATTTTATTTGTATAGCACCTTTCACAACACACATCGTTTCAAAGCAGCTTTACAGAAGATCAGGCATTAACAGACGATAAAACTGTAATGTCTATAATGTCGATGAATCATCATTGTGTAATTAGATAAAATACGATTGTTAATCGTGTTTAAAAATAAGTAATTAAATAATAATTGTATTAATAACCCCAGTGAGCAAGCTGAAGGCGACTGTGGCAAGGAAAACAAAACTCCATAAGATGTTGATTAATTGAGAAAAATAACCTTGGGCGAAACTAGACTCACTGTGGTGGCCAGTTGGCTAACATCATGAATATAATGTAAATATTACTTATGTATAGTTAAAGTCATGGTTTAATATTATTAAACAAATAAGTGTTAACCCTCTGGGGTCTGAGGGTGTTTTGGGCCCAGGAGAAGTTTTGGCATGCCTTGACATTTGTGCTTTTTTCAGTTGCTTAAAAACATATTAATGGCTAAAGTTTGATAACACTGTATTCAGCACAAACTGGACTATAATAATATCTGAGCAACATGTGTGTACATGTTTATATTTTTGAGAAAATAACGTTTATGCGTGGTTTTTGAAAAAACAAAAAAATTTAAGTAATTGAAATAAGGCCATATAATACATACATTATTATACATTTGTCCACAAGACTTTTGAGTGCTGGATCTTGTAGCCTAGAGTTTTTGCTACAAAATGATGTGAAAACCATCCTGATCACTCATTCATACAAAACAATATAGCAATTTAACTTTTGTAAGACAATTTTAGTGTTGAAAGGCGATATGCAAGGAGGCGTGAACGATTATGAATATTAAGGTGATTTACACCTGAGTACACAAAAGACGCCTCCCCTGGGCCTATCAATGAGGAATGTGACAGAGAGAGAATGAATGTGAGGAGACTTAATGATCAAAATCAAGTTAAGTTAAAAGAAATAATCTGACTGTACAGGTCATGAACGCATTAATTAGTTTTTTGTCATCAGCAACAGAGAGCATATGCTTTAATTTAGCAATATTTCTTAGGTGTAAGAATGCTGTTCTACAAACATTGGTAATTTGATTTTCAAAGGACAGATTGCTATCAAACATAACACCTAAGTTCCTCGCTGTTAAAGGTTATGTAACAGTACACCCAACGAGAGTCAAATGATATTGTAGTGGCTTATTTTTAGAGTTTTTTGGTCCAATAATTAGTACCTCTGTTTTGTCAGAATTGAGTAGAAGGAAATTTCTAGCCATTCAATCTTTTATTTCATTGATACACTTGGCTAATTTCGAGAATTGTGAAATCTCATCAGGTTTTGAAGAAATATAAAGTCGTGTATCGTCGGCATAGCAGTGAAAACTTATTCGATGATTCCTGATAATATCTCCCAGGGGAAGCATATAAAAGGAGAAAAGAGGCCCTAAATCTGATCCTTGTGGCACTCAATATTTCACTTTTGTTTGGTTTGACAACTCCTCACTTACATAGACAAAGTGGTAGCGGTCTGCTAAATATGACCTAAACCATGCTAATGCAACTTCACAAATGCCAACATAATTCTCCAGCCTATTCAAGAGAATGTCGTGATCTATCGTGTCGAATGCAGCACCAAGATCTAAAAGCACTAGAAGAGAAATGCAGACGCGATCAGATGATAAGAGCAAGTCATTTGTAACTCTGATAAGTGCAGTCTCTGTACTGTGATGAGGACTAAATCCTGACTGAAATTCTTTGTATATACTATTTCTCTGTAGAAATGAACATATTTGGGAGGATACTACCTTTTCTAGTATTGTTTACATAAATGGGAGAGTTGAAATCGGTCTATAATTAGCCAGTTCTCCAGGATCAAGTTGTGGCTTCTTAATAAGCGGATTGATAACTACCATTTTAAAGTTTCTTGGGATGTGTCCTAAGCATAGCAAGGAGTTAATAATATTAAGAAGAGGTTCTAAAATGACAGGAGATACCTCTTTTAAGAGCTTAGTTGGTATAGGATCTAACAAACGTGTTGTGGCTTTTGATGTTTCGATAAGTTTTGTTAGCTCTTCATGACCTATGACACAGAAAGATTGAAGTTGCACATGAGGAAAATTATTAGATACTGTATTCTGAGGTGCTATGACAGATGATTGCATAATTCCAATTTTATTTCTGATTATTTCAATTTTATCTGTAAAAAATTCATGAAGTCATTACTCTTCTGCTGCGATGTAATATCTGGTTCTGTTGAGGCTTTATTCCTAACCAATCTAGCCACAGTACTGAATAAACATCTTGGATTGTTGTGGTTATTTTCTATGAGTTTACTAAAATATGCTGACCTTGCATCTTTTAGTGCCTGTCTGTAGCATACACTACAGACACTATCCTTCCATGCACCACGAAATACTTCTAATTTTGTATTTTTCCACATGCTCTCCATTTTCCGAACTGCTCTCTTGAGAGCATGAGTGTGATCATTGTACCATTGTGCAGGGCTTATTTCTTTAATTTCCTTTAATCGAAGTGGGGCGACAATATCCAGGGTGCTAGAGAAGACTGCGTTTATATCTTTTGTTATTTCATCAAGTTCTTCTGGACTTTGGGGTTTATTGAGTGTATGAGATAGATCTGGAAGATTATTAGTGAAGCTATCTTTAGTGGTCAAAAGAATAGTTCTACCTGAACGATAGCATGGTGTAGATTGAGTAACATTTGCTGATTGCAGTTTACAAGAGACGAGGTAATGATCTGAAATGTCATCGCTCTGCTGCAGAATTTCTGTATTATCAACATCAACTCCATATGACAGAATTAAATCTAGCATATGATTATGGTGATGAGTTGGTCCTGTTACATTTTGTCTGACTCCAAGAGAGTTGAGAGTATCGATAAATCCTAATTCCAATGTATCATTTTCATAATCTATGTGAATGTTGAAGTCACCAAAAATTAAAGCTCAATCTACAGTAAATACAAGATCTGATAAAAAATTAGCAAATTCACCAAGGAAATCTGAATAAGTGATCTATACATTTTAGCAAGGACAAAAGACAACAGAGATTTTTTATTTATATCTGACGGTCACATTAAGCATTATTAGTTCAAAAGACTCACATTTATATCCTGTCCTCTGAGTAACACCAAAACTTCACTGTAAATTGTAGTAACACCTCCTCCTCGACCCTTCAGACGAGGCTCATGTTTATAACAATAACCTGGGGAAGTAGATTCATTTAAACTTATATATTCATCCGGTTTAAGCCAGGTTTCAGTCAAACAGAGCACATCCAATCTATGATCTGTAATCATTTCATTAACAATTAGTGCTTTGATAGAAAAAGTTCTAATGTTTAGTAGCACTATTTTTATTGATGTGTATTTTTAATATGTTTGTTTTGTTAAAGTTTGACCTTGATCACATTTTTTCTAAATGATTTAGTGAGGGTATTGTGTTTGGTAGTTCGGGGAACAGACACAGTCTTTATGAGATATCTAGGAGGTACTGTCTCTATGTGTTGTAGTTTATGTGACCTGTGTGACGTCTCAAGGCAGCTAGCAGATGTTCTGATTAACCAGTTTGTCTGCTTCCTGACCTGGGCCCCAGTTAGTTAAATACTATCATTATTAAGACTATGAGACAAATTACTAGATTCCCTGGAGGGATGAAGTCCATCTCTCTTTAACAGGTCATGTGTTGTCCGTCCGGACCATCACATGCTTGCCCCGGATCAATGTCAAGACCCTCCGCAGGGCAAGCAATATAACCAGCAACTCGAGGCAGTTGATGTGCTAACGCATTCGCGGGCCAGTCCAAGGACCGGTGACTGCCTGCCCATTGTACACGGCGCCCCAGCCACGCTTGGAGGATTCCGTCGTAACTACGATGTGCCTGGAGACCTGGCCTAGGGGAACTCCTGCTCATAGGAATGCTAGGTCGGACCAAGGGCTGAACAGATGGCAGCATACCTGCGTGACGAGCATACGGTGTGCGCCATGGTGCCATGCCCATCTCGCGTTTTGGGTCTGAAGCCAGTGCTGAAGTGGTCTCATATGCATCAACCCGAGCGGAGTGACGGACGCTGAGTATGCCATATGCCCCAGGAGCCTCTGATAGGATTTCAGTGGGACCGATGTCTTCTGCCTGAACGTACCCAGACAGTTCAGCACAGACTGCGCATGAGGCACGCCTTCATCGAGACCAAGTCTAACTCCATACCAAGAAAAGTGATGCTCTGAACTGGGGAGTGCTTGCTCTTTTCCCAGTTGACTCTAAGCACCAAATGGCTGAGTTGCCTGAGCACCAGGTCTCGCACACAACAGGTCCCGTGAGTAAGCTAGAATCAGCCAGTCGCCGAGATAGTTGAGGATGCGAATGCCCACTTCCCTTAGGGAGGCAAGGGCTGCCTTTGCAACTTTTGTGAAGGACCATGTACTGTTTGCCCGGCCCCCGAAAGCAAACCGAAGTAAGGGTCTGTGGCAAGGAAGGACTGAGACATGGAAGCATGCGTCCTTCAGGTCTACAGCCATGAACCAATTTTGATGCCGGACGCTCGCTAATATGTGTTTTTGCATCAGCATCTTGAACGGGAGTCTGTGCAAAGCCAGGTTTAGAACTTGCAGGTCCAAGATTGGCCGCAACCCACCGCCTTTTTGGGTACAATAAAGTAGGGGGTATAAAACCCCTTCCTCATCACGGCTGGAGGAACAGGCTCTATCGAGTCAATCTCAGCACGCAGGGCAACGGCATTCTCACTTTTCACTGTAGTGAAGCGGACACCATTGAACCTTGGCTGGAGTCTTGTGAACTTAATTGCATAGCCGAGTTGGACAGTCCGTGAGATGGGGGGCATCTGCATCCTGCAGGTGGCTTCATGCCAAGGCCGGCCCACTGGGACGGGAGCCAGTGTTACCTCTGCAGGGGGACGCCCTTGGCAACGGGGTGCAGGGTCTTGACCAGTACCAGGGCAGGATGTGTTGAATAGCCTCCATCTGCTTCCATACCATCAAAAACTGCCAGGCAAAGTCTCCGACGGTGTCGCCGAACAGGACAACCTGGGGGGCGTGAAGGAATCAAACCTTGTCAGCCTCTCTCGACTTGACCAGCTTGAGCTGGTATCCTGGAACACCAGGGTGGACATCGCCTGCCCAAGAGACCACGGGGTGATCTTCGTCACCCGGAGGGTGAGATCGGTTGCCGAGCACAGCTCCTGCATTAATCCCGGGTCAGGACTACCCTCGTGCAGCTCTTTGAGTGCCTTGGCTTGGTGCACCTGCAGGAGGCTGAGGTGGTGCATCCAGGCCTTAGCCACCAGTAATGACGTAAGACTACAGGCCCTGGACGGGAGCCTCGGACGACTCTGCCAGGTAGCGGTGCTTTGCAGGCACAAGTGCACTGTGAACGCATGATCAACCTGAGGAATCACTTAGTACCCCCTTTCCGCCCCACCGTCAAGGGTTGTGAGAGTTCGCAAATCGGGTGCTGGCAGTAAAATGTGCCCACCATGACCGCGTAAGCTCTTCCTGCACCTCCGGTAAGAAAGGAACAGGGGCAGAGCTTGGCCTGAAAGAAACCGCAACCTTGCCCTGAAACGGGCCCACGGTCTCATCCCAGAACACGACCGGGGCATATGAGCGTGCTGGGGAATAGGAGGTCTGTGGGGGGTTTCCCGGCAGAGAATCTCCCATTGAAGTCCCAAAATCACCCCCAGTGCTAATAGACTGGAGCCGCTGCGGTTTCTTTCCCTCTAACCAAGGAAAGCCATGACCGCAATGTAGCCGATCATGCTCTCGCAATGACGGCATGAACCATCCACGAACGCAGTCTCCGCGTAGGTAGCACCCAAATACGTGAGACAGTGATTGTGGCTGTCAGATGTGGAGAGATAGTGACCGCAACCAGGAATAACACACAAATGAAAAGACATCTTGAAAAAGATGCTTTTGTAATTGCAACACTTATAGTATAAAATATGCTCTTTTCTGCTGCTGAAGCACCCAGGGGTGTTTCTCTGCACAAAACCAGTGCAAGAGGGGGAGAACCACTGCAATGCTCCGTAGATACCAGGGTCAATGACAAATAAGATTTTCAAGATGAAAAAATAAATATTTTAAGCAAAACAGTTTAAAATTGCATTTTTATGTCCAAAAAAATGTATGGTGTTGATTCATATTGGTTTTACAGCATTTTAGGCAGCATTAATTGATTATTAAACAAGATTTCTGATTTTACCACCCAGAAAATGTCAGGTGGTGCGACCATATATTAATTTAAAATAATATACATTTAATGTACTTAACACTACTGAGACTTGTAAATATGAATCATTGTAGTGTCTAAAATGCATATCACATGGTAAATTCCCTTTTTATTTCTTTATTTATTGCCCTTTTATTCCAAATCATATAAACGGCTGCTTTTCTGTGTGTTCAAACACCCATTTTTCCATAAGGACTTTTTATGTTTTGTTTTTAACTGTAAAAATGATTTGTATATGTTATATAAAGGGTTACAGTTATATTTCTTACTTCATTTTGCAATTGCAGTGGGAATTGATACATTTAAATGTAAATTTGCTGGTTGCACCACCTGACCATGACTGGTCGCACCACCTGACGTTTTGATCAATAATGATTGATATTCACAAAATAAAAAAAAAGATATGTCAATAAATTTTATTCAGGTTTCAATTGGCTTTTTTTTTAATCCTCTGACCAATTTATACTGTATCTCAATCATATAATTACATTTAATTAAGAAGAAAGTTCAAAACAATACTGCATCTTATGATAACATTTGATCATCGCTTCTTTAAAAATATAACTTTGAAACCTCAAGGAACACGTTTAATAAATGAGAACATCTTTTATATGGAACAGTGAATTAGTGCAAATATTGGGCCCAGAAACATTAAGGGCAGAATTCAATCTACTGCTCATGCAATTAGATTCAGTAGTAACAGTAAGTCAAGATAAAAAAAAATTTGATCATCGCTTCTATAAATCTAGAAATCTCCGGGAACACATTTCAAAAACGAGAACATCTTTTATAAAATGTCATATCATGAATCAGTAAATCAGTGCAAATATTGGGCCCAGAAACATTAAGGGCAGAATTCAATCTACTGTTCAATAGATTCAGTAGTAACAGTAAGTCAAGAAAAAAACATTTGAAAATTAGAGTATCGTGCAAAAGTTCATTTATTTCAGTCATTCAAATTAAAAGGTGAAACTAATATATTATATAGACTCATTACATGCAAAGTTAGATATTCCAAGCTATGAAAACCTTTTCACAATATTCTAATTTTGAATTTGGGGTTTTCTTAAGCTGTAAGCCATAATTATCAAAATTATAACAAATAAAGGCTTGAAATATCTAACTTTGTATGTAATGAGTCTATATAATATATTAGTTTCACCTTTTAACTTGAATTACTGAAATAAATTAACTTTTGCACGATATTCAAATTTTTTGAGTTTCACCTGTACTATATCATTTGTAAAATACATTATTTTAGTTTAAATATTTAATAGAATGGGTAATGGTTTGTTAATCATTCAAATTCATGACTAATAACTATGCTTTTCTGTAATGCTGTATGACACTACTATCAAGTATGTAATAACTGCAATTACCACAAAAAAATACCAGAACACCATATTAACTTAAGTTGTAATGTATCTAGATATACATAATGAACACAATAACTTGCTTTTCTTTTGGCAAGGTACTCTGCCCTTGCAACTGGATCACTTTTTAAACAAGCTCTATGTCGTGCTGTTTTCTCCTTGCTTGATAGTGGCATTTACAAAAACAAATTAAAATAGATTAATTTAAAGATGCAATTGTTTTAGTATCAATGTTGATTATACAGTCCTATATTCTTGAAGAATAGGACTTTAAGATGGACAATGTGCTCTTTAAATTGTCACTCATACC
Organism: Moxostoma hubbsi; assembly: GCA_032164185.1. Classification (NCBI taxonomy): domain Eukaryota; kingdom Metazoa; phylum Chordata; class Actinopteri; order Cypriniformes; family Catostomidae; genus Moxostoma; species Moxostoma hubbsi. The sequence continues at coordinate 2,192,172 of JAVLUX010000125.1, forward strand.
ATAATAAAATAAAAAAATATATATATACATATGTAGATTTGCACATTTAACAACTTAAAAGCTTTAAATATTTATTCAAATGTATTTAATATATTCAAAAACATGAATTAACATGACTTTTTTTAGTTGGATTAACTGTAACTCTGGTCGCGACACCTGACATATTGGTCGCACCACCTGACATTTCAAACTCAATTCGAATTTAATAGGCATTAACTTGGATGCCTATACAAATGTTTGACCATGTGCTCAAGGTTATACATACATTTTTTAAATCAAATACACATTTTTATAATAACACATTTTCAAAGTTTTCCAGGGGTCATACCACCTGACATGATAAGTTGAATCAACCTCATCATTACTCAAAAATGTCAAATTATCTAATATTTATGGGAGGGTGACTAACCTTGTTACTGCATCAAAGGGGTCCTCTGGAGTCTTCTGTGTGATATCATATGCTGTCACATGGTTTTCTTAAAGGAACATTACATAAAATTGCATTTTTATGTCGGCCGCCCTCCCTGACATTAGTAGAAGTAAATTTTTCGGACAAAAGTTTTTTAAGTAATAGAATAGTTTTGAAATAGGACCGATACACTATTTCCCCTCATTTATAAGGAATTTAACATAAAATCATGCCAAAATATTTGATTAAGTATTTTATTGAGAAAATGAACATTTATATCTCAGTTTTGTTCTCTGCTTGTACGTTCGGACGGTCGCACTACCTGACATTTTTGGTCTTTCAAACACCAAAACTAAAAAAATCTATTGAATTTCAATAAAATGAAAAGGGTTTCTTATAAAGGAGATATTGCAGATCCATTTGATATATGACATGTATTTATTCAAATTATTTTTAGGAAAATAATGAATTTGGACACAAAAAATTCATGTCATGTCATTGACCCACCAACAGCTTGTAAGAGTAAATCAGCTCAGTGAATACAGCCACTGGGCTCCGAAGAAGAAATCTGAATAAGTGTATGCATTCCAGCTCCTTATATACCCGTATGTCCAGGGGAGTGGCATGCAAATTCCACTTGGCCTTTTCTCAAAGATCAGAGATGTCTGGGGCTCCCAGGAGTGACCCCTAGTGTCACGTCATCAACACAATGTTGATTGAGTGACAGAAGGGGAACTATGGAATAGTCTACCTGACACTTTTCGGGATGCAGACACACTCACTCAGTTTAAGTCTAGACTAAAGACTCATATATTTAGCCAGGCATACACCTAATTTAGCCATCAACTCACAATTAGGCTGTTTTAGTTGGGTCTACCGGAACCAGAAACATCTATCGTGATCTATAAATCTGCAGAAAATTGAATGGCATCTATGATAATATTATTATATTTGTTTCCATGTCTCAACCTGGGGATACATATCCTGAGGTTACAAGAGCCAGCCAGATCCAGTGCCGATCCTGCTTGGTGTTACTGAGTAATGATGACAAACTACAGCCAATGCTAGCCAGACATCACTTCAGTCTTTTACGATGGACTTCGGTGAATGAACTGATGCCAACTCCAACTGTAACACATCAGAAATTTTATTTGCCACTGCCTGAAACTTGGATTTAGGATGGACCCCACTGAAATGACCTGCCGGTTGAACTGCGATGCACCTCACTGATCTCTGCTTGCATTGATGGATGGCACTCTTGAAATGGAATACATAGACTATCAATTAATTGAAAACAAAAGCCTTACATAAGCCAACTAACACATCCAATTTCTTCTAAAGGTACTGTTATTGTTTATATCGTTGATGCTTGAGGGAATAAACTAATAGATGGTGCAATAACTGGAGTAGAACTTAGGAAATAAATTGCACTTGACCCAGCGCATCAGCATGTTGCGTGTATGATTTCGCCCACTTGCGCTCAGACAGCACGTGGTTGCATGAAAATACCAAAACTTCATGGACATGCCCACTAACTTTGCACTTACAACTTATTGAATAGCGCTGCGCTAGCTCTCTTAAAATAGGGCCCAACATTAATAATATTCTCAGCTAGACCTACTCTCCACCAAGCTTATTTTCACCAGCATGTTTCCTGCAACAATGTGTGACATAAAACTTGTCTTTATGTAGCATGAAAAAGTGACATATAGGAAAAAAACACTTGAGATCTAATGAGTGCTCACACTGAAAAGGATCCAGAAATGTGATTTGAATAGGATTTCAAACCACGTATGAAGCTTGAAATCATATTTCATGTGATTTTTTGCTATTCAGACTTGTTAAATATTATTGGATTCCAACTGGATATGCATAAAAATGTAATTTGGACTGACAGTTGACTATAACATTTGACTACTTGTGTATGTTTTTTTTGTGATCTGATTACAAAATGTTTTAGACCACAATTAGACCTGTATTTAGTGTTGACCACATGTGATCGGATCACCATAAACGCATCTGAACCAGGTGTAAACAGGGTCTCTAATTCCCTGTTGAGTGGATCTCGCCAAAATAAAAAACAGGATTACCACGTGGACATAAACAATTGTACTAGGGTGATTAATGATGACATATACTGAGTTACATTACATTGTGAATGTGTGTGACTGTGTTTTTATCCCCTAAATGCTTGCTGCTGACTGCGTATGTCCAGATGCAGTTTTTAGTGAGTATATCGATGTTTCCCAGCACCAGCCGAGCCAGCCTCGTACCCGTAGGAAGAAGGTGCAGCACGGGTGGACGGCTGGAGTGGCTTTCACCTGGAAGAAGGAAAGCTGCGACTGCAATGTTGCCATGGTCATATTCTCGCATTGAGAACATGAACCATCCACAAATGCTGCCTCAGTGTGATCGTTGTCCAGACACGTGAGGAAGCGCCCGTGGTTGTTGGAGGTGGAGAGATAACGACCACTTCCAGGAATCACACAAAGATGGAAAGGCATCTTAATTAAGACATTCATGTCAATGTGTTTTCTCTCAAAGAGGAAATATACTCTCTTAGTAGCACTGTCGAAGCGCCCAGGGTCCTAATCTGTACTAGGCATGCAGAATGAGAGAAAGCCGCTGGAATGCGCTGTATATTCAACAGCATACACTTCTTTCAGAGGTGAATGGAACAGCACTAGTATTCAGTTCGCTGACACTCAACCGCGGGTGTGCATTCCTTCTCCTTTTATACCCGTATGTCCGGAAGAGTGGCATGCAAATTCCACTCGCCAATTCCCATTGGCCTTTTCTCAAAGATTGAGGTGTTTCGGGGCTCTTATGTGCACCCCTATTCATCAACACAATGTCGAGTGAGTGACAGAAGGGGAAATGTGATTTAAAGACATCAGTCTGGGAAGGGTTACAAAACTATTTCAAAGGCTCTGTGACTCCAAAAAAACACAGTCGGAGCCAGTATCTCCAAATGAAGAAAAATTGGCACTGCAGTGAACCTTCCCAGAAGTGGCCAACCTTCCAAAATTCCTCCAAGAGCACAGCAACGACTCAAAATGAAGTCAAGAAAAAAAAGCAAAGAACTCCAAGGAACTGCAGGCCTCTCTTGCATCAATAAAGGTCACTTTTCATGACTCAAAAAGACACTGGTCAAAAATACCATCCATGGAAAAGTGGTGAGGCGAAACCACTCCTAACCCAGAAGAACATTGAGGCTTATTTGAAGTTTGCAAAACACATCTTGATGATCCTCAAACCTTTAGGTAGCTTGCTGCTTCAGGGCCAGGGTGAATTGAAATAAATGAGGATAATTGAAAAATGAATTCTGCTCTCTTCCAGATAATCCTAAAGGAGAACATCCAGTCATCAGTCTGTGAGTTGAAGCTCATGCGCAGCTAGATTATGCAGCAAGACAATGATCAAAAGCATAGGAGTAAGTCCACCTCTGAATGGCTCAAAAGAAGCTAAATTAAAGATTTGGAGTGGCCTTTTCAAACTCCTGACTTGAACCCAATTGAGATGTTGTGGCAGGACCTTAAACGGGGAGTTCATGCTCAAACATCCTCCAATGTGGCTGTAAAAAAGCAGTTCTGTAAAGAAGAGTGGGCCAAAATTCCACAACAGTGTTGTGAAAGTCTGATCTCCAGTTATCGGAAGTGTTTTGTTGCAGTTGTTACTGTTAAACGTAAAATATACAGTAAGTATTTTGTATATAAGTGTATTTTTTTCAAATGGTTATACTTCTGCAGTAAAGACAAATATACATTTATTCAAGGTCTATTCTCTAAAAGCAAGTCTTTTAGACTTTTAGACTATTTTTTTCTTCTGCAGTATAGTTCCTAAAGTAAATGTAAATTGTTTTAAATGAGTTTTAGATATTTTTATTGGAAAACAAGCCAAAACAAATCAAAAACACATTTTGCTGCAGTGTATAAAGGGGTGAAGACTACTCTCTCTAACCTTTCTGTTCAATTCAATCCATCTTTAACTCACAAAAAAAAAAAAACACTCTCTTAATAATAAAGCTGCGTATTGCCAATTTTCGACGAGCATCCCCTTGACAGTGTGTCTCTCAGCCGGGTGCAGTTTCAATCTCTCCCCCTTAGATCAGGACATTTTCACAGCTCATAGAAGAGGCGCTGACTGCACATAGAAATGCCAGTTTCGGAGTTTGTAGTTAACTGCAAGACCTGCTTACGTATTATTTGAACTTTAATAAAGCTATAACGCATTAAATATATCTGCATTTAAGATGTAATGCCATGGTGTAACGATGTGTAGCTGACAATGGCAATGACGAAGATGAAGTGTAGGACCCAAGTGCAGTTTTATTACAAAAACGATGATAATGCAAGAAACCCTATCTATACCCGTGAATATGAACTTAACACGTGGACTAAACTAGACATAAACTTGAAATTGAAACTTGAAACTAGACTATGAACTTGACGTGACTAGAGCTCTGTTACACAAACTAACATCAAACTAACAACAATACTAGACAAGAGACAATGGCAAACATGAGGGCTCTAAACAAGTTAACAAGGCAATGAACTAAACCAATGACAAACTAGAACTGATAACAAAGTAATCAAACAATGAACCAATGAAAACCAGACACATGAACATGGAGGGAAAACAGGACATCACATGACTAGGAAACAGGAACTAAACAAGAATTTCAACATAAAAGTACACAAACAAAAGACAACAGGGAATGTGACACAGGGTGTTTCCTTTAAAAAATTCCGGCTCCACTTATTCCACAACGAGAGTGCTTCCGTATATACTTATTGGATATTTTTGTATAATTCCCCAATACTTTGGGATCTACATCACCTGAATTTGTTCTGGACGGTGATCTGTGTAATTCTTCCTCAGTCAGGCACAAACTGCAGTGCTGCTCTCGCGCGTCATCATTACAGTTTATTGTGATCTCATGTTACATTAAATTAGATCAAATTACTATTTGACAACGAAAATGTTTGTTGAAATTTGTTATTGTCGACGTATCGTTTCAGCTCTACACAATACCCATCATTAACATTAATTCTTCTAATTCTTATATTCACTCAGTGAGCAATAGAGGCTGCAACTGCTGAAGAACTACAAGAAAAAGTTTGATATATAAACATGAATGGTGGTTTGCAGACAACATTTTTTTGCATGGCTGCTAGCGTCTTACACTGCTCCTAACTAGCTTAACATTAGCTTACCAGCCCTCTCATTGTCTTCAATTGGTGCGCTGGTGAAAAAGCTGCTCAGTTTTGTACATTTGGCCATGTCAGTTTGAAGAGCTATCTTTTTTTAAGCTTTCCTTTTCAGTGCCGCCTTTGCACTTTCTATTGTCCATTTTAGCTTACATCCTCCATCAACCACAACAACAACTGACTGAAGTTTACAAGTGATGTTTTTTAAGCAAGGTGTCGCTGTCGGGGGAGTCAAAAGATAATTAAGCCATTAACCTGCAGGCTGCACTCTGCAAGTGGACTGTGAAAAAATTATAAATAAAAAGAGTGGGGCTGAGGTAAAATAAAAAAATTATAAAGAATGGGCTGCTGTGAGTGCACCAGGAATTCTCCCAGTGCTCCCGATTAGCCAATCTGGGCCTGTTTTGTGTCACATTAAACTGTGATTTATTAATACAGTATTAAATGGATTATAAAAATAATTGTAATAGAAATGTATCTTGCTTTGTCCGCCATCTTTGATTTATTTTCCACTAAGCTCATCATGGTGCATTCTGGGATCACCTACACAGGGAAGGATTTAGACAATGTTACTTTAGAAAACGAGATATCTTAAGGGGCAGCATAATTAAGATACCTAACATTTGGAACAGCCATGTTGTCGGGAGCATGCCTATGGTGTCTTAAAATGTTGCCTCCAGAGGACACTCTCTAGGTTTTGAAACAGACCCTATGACTACATACACAAAAAGTCCATTCAACAACTTCAGTATGACTGACTCTCCAATTCTTTGCCTCTCCAGATCTAGATAAAAAAATACAAAAATCAATTAATATAATTTAACTTCAGACTTGTTTATATATCATCATGGCATTTAAGCTACAACAACCAAGGTTGTGCATCATTCAGAAAGGACTGAGATAGAAGTTACTTACATATCAAATGAAATTCAGAGCAAAGCATTTACACAAGTTATATTTGTACATAACAAAATTGTATTTTAGATGGAGGGGTCAAATAAACTGGCTGGTATAACTCTGCAACAAAATAAAAATAAAAATACGTAGGGTGTCTGTTACGTTCTAGCCCCCGAAAGGGAGGGGTACCTGATAACCCACTACTCGGGCCCACAAATGCCAGCAAAGGAGGTATGGAGTCGTGGTGCGAGAAAAGACACAAATACCAAATACCGTACAAACTAAGCTTTTATTTTTGCCACGGTAATAATGTGAATAATAAACAATAATAATTTACTGGGAGAAAGGGGGAGAGCTGGACGGACCAAAGAAAGGAAATAAACAAAAGAAACCCCACTCCTAACCTATACTAATTATAAAAATAAATAAACACATCACCTATCTGGCACACGATCAAGGTGCCCTAACCAAACTTACAGCTGGTGGTCTGCCCAGGTCTAGCTGGTGTTTCTAGACAGAGAAGAAGTTACTTACATATCAAATGAAATTCAGAGCAAAGCATTTACACAAGTTATATTTGTACATAACAAAATTGTATTTTAGATGGAGGGGTCAAATAAACTGGCTGGTATAACTCTGCAACAAAATAAAAATAAAAATACGTAGGGTGTCCAACGAGTAGCACACGTTTGACCAGTGTAAATACAGCAAAATTTGTTCACAGTCTAGGCATTCCCCTTCTGTCACTCACACGACTGTAGTGCCACAAGGGGTCTCTTCTGAGAGCCTTGCGTACCTCTGAACTTGAGAAAAGGCCAATGTCAAGTTGGTAGACAGAATTTGCATGCCCTGCCCCCGGACATATTGGTATAAAGGGGAGCGGGTGAGCGAATGTCAGATTTTTTCTTCGGAGCCGAATGGTTGTGTGATCAGCGAGCTGTGTGTCACGACTGCTTCACCCACCTCTGCAAGAGAGCTTCTGTTGGATCTGATGGTGCATTCCAGTGGCTTTCTCCTCTCTGCACGCTGTGCAGATTCTGCCCCTGGGCACTTCGACAGCGCTTCTCTCATAAAAGAGTTGACTTCTCTGAAAGAGTTTTATTTTCCTCTAAAAAAGTTTGTTTTCTGGTAAAAGAGCAACATACACAAGCGGGTGGTGAATGTCCTTTTCTAGACGCATCTTTATAAGACTATATTTCAGAGTATGATGGGCAGATGGCCGGTGTGATTTCCTGGGCCGCTGTGAGCACTGGGTTGGACTGGAACCCTCAATCCTCCCCCCAACCCTCACGGCTTGACAATTGGTACCTCAGCTCTGGGCGCCACTCCCAGCCATGCCCCCCCCCCCGGTACCTTTCTTCCCAGAAGTGCATGACAAGCTGATGAGTTTGTGGGGGCACCTTTTAATGCCCGAAACCGACCTCCTCACTCGTCCACTCTCGCTATCCTGGACGGCGGAGCAGTCCACTGGTACACGGAGATCCCTCAGGTGGACAGTGCGGTTGCGATCCACCTGTGTCCCGAGAATGTCGCCACCTGGCGGGACCACCCGTTACTCCCCCACCAAGGCCTGCAGTCACTGACGGCCAAAGCCTACAAGCCGAAAGGCGAAAGCCGGTCAATCAGGCACAGCGGACCCTCTCAAACAGTTCCAGAGGCTGCTGGGGCATATGGCATCCTGGCCACGGTCGCACTGCTTGGGTTGATGCATATGAGACTGCTCCAGCACTGGCTTCAGACTCGAGTCCACCCGGTCGCCATGTCTGTAGCAACTCCTCCCTTGTCAGGCAGGATCTACCACCGCACCATGTCCACAGGTGGCTTGACAACCCTCGCAGGTCGTGGTCTCCGCAGGGCCTTTTCCCCCTGAAAGAATAGGAACGGGAAAGGACAACTTCCCATACAAGTCATGTCATCTATTCCCGTACGGGTACTGGAACCTAAAGGTGGTATATGACACCTTTTATTGGGGGTGTTGGGGAGGGTTACGTGCAGCCGACCCAGCTGCTTCTAGCATGCAACAGCCTGCTTGTGTCACTACAATCGACACAACGTCAAGTGACTGAAAGAAGGAGAACGTCATGGTTACTGTTGTAACCTCCATTCCCCGATGGAAGGAATGAGACGTTGTGTTCCCTTGCCACATCACTATCCCTACCACTGTAATGTGCCATAACTATATTCCATTGGGTGGCCTTTTCTCAAGTTCAGAGGTACACGAGGCACTCAGAAGAGACCCCTTGTGTCACTACAATCGTCACAATGTCTCGTTCCTTCCATTGGGGAACGGAGGTTACAACAGTAACCATGACGATTTGGTAACTTAAAAATTGTAAGTGCTTACTGCAATACTAAACAGAATGGCTGTTATAACTAATGCTAGTATATGTTTGAGGATGTAAATTTTGTTACAAAGCTACTTGTTAGCAGCTAAAATATGTTTTGTATGATTTTTGATGCTCATCTGATTCAGTTGAAAAGAAATCGCTTTGCTTTTGCTCCTCTCTGGCTGAAGTGATGAGTTGAGTGCAGGATCAATGTTCATAGGTTGCCAGGTGCATTCCCATACAGTTCTCCTTTTATGGAATTGTATGAATAAGTCCAAAGCAGAGAAGCATCTCCAGAGTTGCATCTTTTTGATAATACATAGATCACTGAATAATACCACAAATTTCCCCTGTAAATTGTGTATGTACAGGTTTGAGATTGGGCCAGTTCTCATGCAATTTTACAGTAAATTATTGTAATTATTTCCCAACTAATTTTTTACTAAAGAATACAGCTCTGTTTGACAGTGATGTACTGTAAACAGTTTCTACAATAAGGCACAGTAAAAAATACAGTAATAATACTGTCAAAACACAAAAAACATTTTCAGTGTAGGTGTCTCAGTCACTGTTACAAATGGTAACAGCATCACTGTTTGTTTTGAGCAGCCTGTCCAGCCTGACACAACAACACTGACTCCACCAATGGCGTGAGTTTGGGGTAGGACTATCTGCAAGCTAAATCAATGATGGATGAAGGGCGTTGATGAAGCTGTTTAAAATTATTTTTTACTTTTTGTACTTTGTACTATAATCTACCCAAATAAATTGTTTTGGAAGTAAAATAATGCAAAATTATCTAAATTATACATTAAGTTTCTGCATTTGTACAACAGCCGTCCTAAAAGTCCTAACCGAACACCAGGGCAAAACTTATCCAGGACTTGATGGCGAGCTAATGGCACAGCAGCTGGATAAGCAATGTGAACACAATCACAGTATTATGAGTGTGAATTTTAGTCAATTACACCAAAGATGCGGGTATTGCTGCATTGACGAACCTCATGGCCTCTTGCAGATGTGTAAACAGGCCTTTAGCAGCACTCCATGTGACCGGGGCTCTGATAGGATTAGGTGTCTACTCTTGGATGTCGGCCAGAGGGTCAACATTAGATTCCAGCTGCATTCAGTACAATAGGCGACTAATGTGATCGCTAAAGCTTTCAGAGCAGCAGTGCTCAGCCATTGACCCACGGCTAAAATGAAGTCAACAGCTGCTGCCGCAAAAACTGGATCTGGGTATGTGTGTGTGGAGGTGAGGGTGTGGTCAAGTGCCCGTCTGGGGAAAGAGAAAGCAGTATGGACATCCACCTGAGATTAATTGTTACTGATTTCCATATTCACAGAGAGAGTCGGGGGAGATAAAAGATGGCCCAGTCCACTGAAAGAGAAAGAGAGAGCTGCATGGAGCAGAGTGTTCCTGAGCGCAATTTGCAATGTGCTGAAAAGCATCAATTTGAGTGTGAACACTGAAAAGTGGAATAGTATATATATATAGAATGTGAAGCTGTGGGAAATAAAGCCCTTTTGAGTTGGATCTTGCCATGTCCTGCTACCTCCATTTGATCCAAATATTCATAACTTTTGATCTGTTACAGTGTTTTGGGACCAAAAGGCAACTGATGAACTGAACTCAAATGAGGGATTTTCCATGTATGTTAAATGAGTTGTCTAATATATAACACGCATAAATTCTCCTCCCCCTTCACATCTCACACAACAGTTTTAATTCATTTTTCACCTTTGCTGTTTAAATAAACCATAATTGTCACATCATTTAACAGTGCATATTGAATTATTTGGATTCATTATTAATATATTAATAAAGTTTCAACAACATAAAGGCAAGTATACCGAGGTACTACAGCTGCACAAAAATACACCCTAAAGTGACGCGCGAGTGAGCGAGGACATTTCATATTACAAATCCATCTTACTCGATTCCTCGTTTTCTTTCCTTCCATCCTTTCCTCATTTCCTAAGAGGGTGGAGTTATGAAGTGAAGAAAGAAAGCAAGGAAAGTAAATGAGGATGCACAATTTTAGAAATGAGAAGCATCCACTGGCCTGTCTTTCAAAGCACACTTTACAGAAAAATAAAATATAAAAATCACAAAATTGAATCTTCATGATAAATTATTTATTTGAGAGACTAAAAATTCATTTTCGGCAGATTAAGTCTTGTATTTTATTCAAATACACTATAATTTGCATTTACCTAATCTAGCAATTAAATATAAAATATCTATGAATATATAAACAATATAATATAAGACCAACTATAAAAGAGCGGTAAGATGGATTAATATAATACTTGCCAATAGTGATCAATATTAAAAGCTTAATCACTCCACAAGATGGTGATAGAAAGGGAATGCCTCCCAAAACCCTTCTTTCATGGACAATAGATGAAAATACAGTATTTCACTTGAAGTTCAATATAAGTTGTACACAAAATACAAAAGCAGAACAAGTACATCTCTGTGGAGGTGAGGGCATGGTCAAGCGTTCATCTGAAAATAGAGTAAGCGGTAAGGGTTCTCACCTGAGATGAATTGCTGGTAATTGCTTGTTTCTGTGTTCGCAGTATAAAAGAGAGAGGCAGACACCTGACGCTGTGTGTGTGTTGATTGCCGGCTCTCAATGCTAGATTGAAGCTTCTCCATAATGCCTTATGCAAAAGTGTTTTATTGTTTTGTACATTGATAAAAAGAGTCATTCTTGAGTTGGAATTTAATTTAATAATATATTATCTTTTTCCACTCTGTCTCTGGCTCTATGTCTGAAAGCTTGGTTTAAAGCTATCTGGCCCTTTAAGACTTTAACGTAAACACCCATTGTTCTGATTGGCTAACTTTGTGCAGTCCCTCAAATACAGTCATATTTGAAACTCAATCGAAAGAAAATTAACAAACTTCATATTATAATTTATAAAACTACATTTCAGGGATATCACATAGCATACAGCCAACACATTTCATCTGAATGCATAAAAATGTTGGCTCAAGCACAGCAACTATCAAACAGTCATGACATTTGACAGTCCATGGTGATGTTGGGTGCTTCAACTGGCTTCAATAGGCCAAAGCAGAGATGCTGTTCTTCACAGGAGCATCATCTCAAATCTTCTGTGTTTGTTAACACACAGAAAAGCATGTGTTTCTCCCAGTCAGTGGCTGCAGCTGAACGAGACGCTTTTTTAAAAGTTGCACATCGACGGAAACGCATCAAAACATCAGCACAGCTGAATGAAACACAGTGGATATTGATATGGCATCTTTTAAAGGCGGTGCAGGATGCATGATTACAGTAAAAGCCATTCATCTAATGTGGAAAAACATTTAAATCCAGATAGGAAGTGGTGCAATGATGAAAAATAGGTGTTGATGTCTTGATGGAGGCAACATATACAGATGTATTTGGTCATTGTGACATCACAAGTTCCACAAATTCTAAATGACCCGTTTCTACAGCCTGGTTTAAATAAATGCTATTTTTCTATTCAGGAGGAATTTTTCATTTCTGAAACTTACAGTATGTTTTTACAGTACAAATGACCACATATATGTCAAAAGATCAAAGAAAATTCTATGCCTCATGTCATGTCCCCTTTAAAGAAGCATCTATTGTGAGATAAGGCTTTCCACAGGAACAAATATACTTGTTAGAATTATATTGTAATTATTGCTCAGAGATTGCTTTTCCTTAGCTCAGGATACTTGGTGGTGATTCTTAGATATCTCTCATTTTAGTATCGACAGTGTCCTAAAATTCCATAATGAGACATGAGAAAGTTCTGAGAGAAAAGGAGTCAAAACTCTGAATGTGTAAGAAACTGTAAGAAACATGGGGATATTTTCCCCCTATTGTCTAGCTGATATCTCTTTCAAGACTACATTATAGGAACATTTCATTGCTCAAAGGTTGCGCTTTCTAAGCTGAAGAACATGCATTTGGCAGATGCTTTTATCCCAAGTGACTTACATTACACTTATTACAGGGGCAATCCCCCCAGAGCAACCTGGAATTAAGTAACTTGCTCAAGGACAAAATGGAACTCTATTGAACTGGCAACCTTCTGCCGACCAGCTATGTGCTTTAGCCCTCTACGCCACCACCACTCAAATTCAGAGTTTAAGTCTATGTTGAGAGTAAAATGATGAGGAAATAAGGTTGAGTTATGCTTAAGTGTACAGAAATGTAGAGTTATACAGAAAGAGAATAGAGCTACAGATAATGTGCATAAGGCAGATAATTTGTTCTTGGAAGTAAGTTGATAGTTGTGTACCATATGCCTTTATCCAAAGTGACTTAAAGAAGTGTTATTACTGGAACAATCACTGCAAGAGCTTTTAGGAACAAAGAAGTGCAGTTAGGAACAAACAGAGGCGGTTAGGAACAAAGAGGAGGGCCATTACCTGGTCCTGGTTGCTGTAATTGAGCCCTCTTGACTGCCGTCTCGATATCCCACTGGATGGGAGACACCACCCTGGAGGTGGGAAGAATTGGTTCTGGACAGGACTCCCCCTCTGGTGGCTCAAACTGTCTCATATGGCTTGAGATTCTTGGAACTGGTTGAAACGGTTAAAAATGAGAGACCAACGGGCTTGACGGGAGTTCAACCTCTTAGCCTCCTGGATATAGGTGAGGTTCCTGTGGTCCGTCCATATAAGGAAAGAGTGTTTGGCCCCCTCCAGCCAATGCCTCCACTCCTCCAATGCCATCTTAACGGCCAGCAGCTCCCTGTTCCCAATATCATAGTTCCTCTGAGTAGGGGTAAGCCAATGAGAGAAGAATGCACATCGGTGAAGCTTGTTATCCCTCTTACCCCTCTGAGACAGGACAGCTCCCACTCCCACGTCCGAGGCATCCACCTCCAATACAAAGGGTATCTCTGGATCAGGGAGGGTAAGAATGGGGGCAGATGTGAAGAGTTGTTTTAGTTTGTTAAAGGCTTGGTCTGCTCTGCAGGTCCACAAAAACTGTCCGGTTGATTTCTTGGTGAGAGCGGAGAGAGGCTCTGCCACAGAACTGAATTTCCTAATGAATCTTCTATAAAAGTTGGAGAAGCCAAGAAAACGCTGTACCTGCTTCACAGAAGTTGGACAGGGCCAATCCAAGACTGCCCGAATCTTGCCAGGATCCATCTGGAGGCAGCCCTTGGATTCGCAGAAGCCGAGGAATGAGACGGACGGGACGTGAAATTCACTCTTCTCCAATTTCACAAAGAGTTTATGTTTAAGAAGCTGCTCTAGGACCTGCCGAACATGCTGAACGTGTTCTTGGGAATTGTGGGAGAAAATGAGAATATCATCCAGGTAGACAAACACGAATCTGTAAAGCATTTCTCTGAGCGCATCATTAATAAAGGCCTGGAAGATGGCTGGGGTATTCACCAGGCCGAATGGCATTACCTGGTATTCACAGTGGCCTGTCAGGGTGTTGAATGCTGTCTTCCACTCATCTCCCTCACAGATTCTGACCAGGTGATATGCATTCCAGAGGTCCGGTTCGGTGAAGATGGTGGCACCCTGCAGGATCTCAAAAGCCGTGGACATGAGGGGGAGGGGATACCGCAGTTCTTGATGGTGATAGGGTTGAGGCCATGGTAGTCTATGCAGGGCCGGAGGCTGCCGTCCTTCTTTTCAACAAAGAAAAACCTGGCTCCTGCTGGTGAGGTGGAAGGGTGAATGAATCCACTGTCCAGAGATTCCTTGAGGTACCTCTCCATGGCTAATCTTTCAGGACCAGAGAGGGAATAGAGTCTTCCACGAGGTGGCAGGTACGGGGAAGCAGCTCAATAGCGCAGTCATAAGGTCTATGAGGGGGCAGCGAGGCAGCTCTGTCCTTACTGAAGACTTTGTGGAGGTCTACATACTCTGGGGGTACTCGGGATAACTCGGGAAGAAGGGTTATAGACTTGGGTTTCTCCAACTCCATCTTGAGAGGAGCCAAGACTTCAGTGGACAGGGTCTCGGGAGCAGAGGTACAACTCCGCCTGGAGAAATCTGATGAAGGTTCTGAAAATGCTCCTAGTGGATCTGGGACACAGCAGAAGGCAGAATCAGAGACACAGCAGTTGGTTCCCCATGTTCTAACAACCCCTTGGGACCAGTCAATGTGAGGGTTATGCGCGGTCAGCCATGGGAAGCTGAGAATTAGAGGAAGCTTAGGAGAGTGGAACAATAGGAACTGTATCTGTTCTTGGTGTTGCCCCACCCTTAGCTGGAGAGGGAGAGTGCATTGATTAACCTGTCCGGAACCCAGAGGGCTGCCATCCATGGCCGTAATATTAAGAGTTCTAGGTAGGGTAACAGACTGAATAGAGAGGCTCCTGGCCAACTCGAAATCCATGAAGCTCTTGGCGGCCCCAGAGTCTACAAACGCACTAACCTGATGATGCTGACTGCCGTGGATAAGGGTGGCGTGGAAAGTCAAACCAGTGGTCGCCGAGCAGGGGATGGTTCCTATTCTCGTCCTGTCTCTTCCCATCTCTTCTCGGGCATGTGGAGTGAAAATGGCCTGACCTGCCACAATAGAGACAGCATCTTTCCCTCATCCGTCGGTTGCGCTCTGCTAGGGAAATCCTGGTTCTTCCCAGTTGCATGGGTTCCTCGGGATTGCTATGGGACAAAGGCAGTTTAATAGGGTTCGCAGATTCCAGAAATCTGACCTCCTGCTGTCGTTCCTGTAGGCGATGGTCAACCCGAATAGCCAAGTCAATGAGGGATTCAAGATCAGGTGCGGGATCTCGGAAAGCCAGCTCGTCCTTGAGCTCAGGAGACAAGGCATGGTGAAAGGTGGCTCTCAGGGCTCGATGGTTCCATCCACTTTCTGTGGCAAGGATGCAGAACTCGATGGCAAACTCACCCCTGCTACATCTCCCCTGCCACATCTCCCCTGCTACATCTCCCCTGCCACATCTCCCCTGCTAGCTGGGTGAAGGAAAACTCTCCTCATTTCAGAAATGAAGTCTTGGCTATAGGTAGTAAAAGATCTCTGGTCCCATAAGACTGAGGCCCAGTCCAAAGCCTTGCCTGTGAGAAGGGTTATGATGTAAGCCACTTTACTACTCTCGGCGGGAAAGCTGCTGGGCTGGAGCTAGAAGGCCAGGGTACACTGAGTGATGAAACCACTACACCTCTCAGGACAGCTGTCAAATTGTTCAGGAGATGGTAGTCTGGGTTCTGATGGTAAAGAGGGCATAGGTCATCAGGAGGAGGATCTCGGGATGAAGTGGCTTGGAACTGGCAACTCAGTAGTTGAAGGATCTCTGACAGAAGCTGGTCATGCCTCTGAATATTCACAGCTTGGTCTGAGAGGGCTGACAGAATCCGTTGGAGGTTAAATGAAGACTCTTCTGCTGGGTTCGCTTCCATGGTTCAGTCTTGCTGTAACGAGGCTGCTGTTGGCAGGGATCGAACCCTGGTCTGTAGTGCTCTTTTAATTGTAGAGATAACAAAGTACAAATAAAACAGGAAAGCTGAGCTTCCATAAAACAGAGAAACAAAAAGAGACACAAGGGTCAAAAGTACAAAATAAATGGGAGAGCCAAGCTTTGCCAAAACTGAGAAACAAAAGAGACACAAGGGTCAAAAAGGTACTACAATGATGAGACTTAACTTGAGATCTGGAAACAGGAGGAACACGGAACAAAGGCTCAAGACTGAACACATGGGTGAGAAACAAGCAGGCTTATATATGGCTATGTACAGGTGAAGGGAATGAGGGTTGATGAGCAGATGGTTAAACCGGGTTAGGGGTGTTGGTGCAATCTGCAGGAGAGTAGAGGAGAGGAGCATGACACGGGAGGTCCAGGGCGAGGGGCCTCTGTTGGTCTGGAGGAGAACAGCACCCCAAAGAGGAGATCCTTACACTAGGGGTCCAATTTAAATCACGCCATGTGCTGAGTCGTTTACGTGTTCTGCTGACACAGGAGCGGGCAGGTATTTTACATGCAAAGGCGACCAGCTGTGTCAAACTGCACGTACCCTTCCCCAATGCCCCATAAAAGTCGGCGGAATCCTTTTGGTTACCCCAAACAGGGGAACAAGGCGACACTTGCCAAGGCATGCGCTTCCTGCGGGGTGCTCGACGCTGGGGCTGAGAGCTGGGCCCATGTTGAGGAGAAGCTGCACGTTTTTGGAAGCTGCAGGAGGATGCCCTCGGCAGGCAGACAGAGCATGGACCGTACTGGTGGCACATACTGGTGGCACATGATGTGAGAAATGACCTCCATCTGCTTCTTCACCGCTGAGAACTGCTGGGCGAAGTCCTTCACTGAAGAGACTGAACTGGGAGACCGGGGCGTTGAGGAAGCGTGCTTTGTCCACGGCCCACATCTCGACCAGGTTCAGCCACAGATGTCATTCCTGAACCCGAGTGTCCAAGCTGTGACCTTCGTGGCCCTGAGGGCGAATTCGGTTGCTGAGCGCAGTTCCTGCAACACGTCGGAGTTAGGATTACCCAAGTGCAGATCTTTAAGTGCCTTTGCCTGGTGAACTTGCAGGAGGGCCATGGCGTGCAAGGCGGATGCGGCCTGTCCGGTCATGCTGTAGGCTTTGGATGTCAGTGACAACGTCAGCCTACAGGCCTTGGAGTGGAGCACCGGGCGATCCTGCCAGGTGGCGGCGTTCTCAGGACACAGGTGGATCGCAACCACTCTGTCCATCTGGAGGACCGCGAGTACCTGTGGACCGCTCTGCCATTAAGGGTAGTGAGAGTGGATGAGTGAGGGGGTTGGTTAGATGCCCTCCACGACCTCGTCAGCTCATCGTGCACTTCCGGGAAGAAAGGAACCGGGGCTGTGAGCGGCGCCCAGACCTGAGGAACCAATCATCCAGCCGTGAAGGCTGTGGGGAGGATGGAGGGTTCTAGTCCAGCCCCATGCTGATGGCAGCCAGGGCAAGCATGTCGGCCATCTGGGTGCCAACATTCAACTGGGCGTACCTACCCGAGGTTGGCAGTGTGGTTCGTGGGGATGTTCCCGGCAAAACCGAGCCAGCTGCCATACATGTGTGTGTATATATATATATATATATGAGATCAAGCGTTTGACACTTTGGACAATTGAGGGACTTGTTCACAACTATTGCTCAAGGTGAAAACATTAATTAATGCTCAAGAAGACAACAAACTACTATATGCATACTATCATTTATGTAATTATCTGTGTATCTATGTAGATTGTGAAGAGCAGTATTAAATAAAAAAAATATTTTAGCTCTTATATTTGTTTAAATTATGAAAAGGGAGAGACACAAAAGGTAATGCAAACTTATCTTCTCAACTATATACTGTATACTGTTTATTAAACCTCAGATTAATGGGTCATCAACTGTCTCCCTTCTGCTTTCTATCTTCTTTCTGAACAGCAATCTAAATCGAGAAATTCTGAGATTTGGCAACCATTTGGCCCCTTAATGTTTCAGTTTAGGAGCCAATGGCTTCTGAGTAATTTTTTTAGTCTGGAGCCCTGAAAAGAATTGGAGTCAAGTCAAGTCAATTTTATTTGTATAGCGCCTTTCACAACACACACCGTTTCAAAGCAGCTTTACAGCAGTCCAGCATTAACAGACGATAAAACTGTAATGTCTATAAAGTCGTTGAATCATCATTGTGTAATTAGATAAAATAAGATTCTTTATCGTGTTTAAAAATAATTAAATAATATTTGTATTAATAACCCCAGTGAGCAAGCTGAAGGCGACTGTGGCAAGGAACACAAAACTCCATAAGATATTGTTTAATGGAAAAAAATAACTTTGGGAGAAACCAGACTCACTGTGGGGGCCAGTTCCCCTCCGGCTAACATCATGAATATAATGTAAATATGACTTATGTATAGTTAAAATCATTGTTTAAAATTATTAAACTTATTAAGTGTTAAGGGTCAGTGTTTAAACATTGATTGTGTTTGAACTGCAATAATTAATGACCAATGTCTTTGAAGACCATCCTTGATTAATTGCAGAAGTTCACATAGATGCAATTGTCCTTGTTAATTGGCTGATGAAGGCTTTTGTTGGCAATATTTAGTCTATGCATTCCATTTCAAGATTGTAGTCCATCAATAGACCGAGGTGAAGCAGGTTGGAGTCGGCATCAGTTCATCCTCTGAAGTCCATCGTAATAGAGTGAAGTGATGTTTGGCTGGCACTGGCTGCATTTAGTCATCATCATTCAGCAACACGTAGCAGTGGAGTCCAACATGAAGCAGAAATGGTGCTCGATCCAGCCGGTTCTGGTGACCTCAGGATAGGAGTCCCGAGGTTGAGACATGGAAACAAATAAAATAATATTAGCATAGATTCCATTAAATTTATTGCAGAGTTTGAGATCATGATTAAAGTTTCTGGTTTCAGAAACTTTGATTTCTTAAGCAGCCTAATTGTGGGTTGGAGGATAAATTAGGCTAAATAGATGAGTCTTTAGTCTAGACTTAAACTGAGAGAGTGTGTCTGCATCTCGAACAGTGTTAGGGAGACTATTCCATAGTTTAGGAGCCAAATATGAAAAGGATCTTCCTCCTTTTGTGGATTTTGATATTCTAGGAACTATTAACAGGTCAGAATTTTGTGATCTTAATGAACGTGTTGGAATATAGCGTGGTAGAAGATCAGTTAAGTACTGCGGCGCTAGACCATTCAAAGCTTTGTACGTAATTAACAGAATTTTAAAGTTAATACGGAATTTAACAGGTAGCCAATGTAACGATGATAAAATGGGGTTTTATGATTATATTTCTTGGTTCTTATTAGCACTCTGGCTGCTGCATTTTGAACCAATTTAAGTTTATTTATTGATCTTGCTGGACATCCTCCCAGTAATGCATTACAATAATATAGTCTTGAGGTCATGAATGCATGAATTTAGTTTTTCGGCATCAGCAACAGAGAGCATATGCCTTAATTTAGCAATATTTCTTAGGTGGAAGAATGCTCTTCTACAAACATTGGTGATTTGATTTTCAAAGGACAGATTGGTATCAAATATTACACCTAAGTTCTTTGAGGTTGAAGTTGATGTAATAGTACATCCATCTAGACTCAAATTATATTGTAGTGGCTTATTTTTTAGAGTTTTTTGGTCCAATAATTAGTACCTCTGTTTTGTCAGAATTGAGTAGAAGGAAATTTTTGGCCATCCAATCTTTTATTTCATTGATGCACTCTGCTTATTTCGAGAATTGTGAAATCTCATCAGGTTTTGTAGAAATATAAAGTTGTGTATCGTCAACATAACAGTGGAAACTTATTCCATGATTCCTGATAATATCTCTCAGGGGAAGCATATATAAGGAGAAAAGCAGAGGCCCTAAAACTGATCCCTGTGGCACTCCATATTTTACTTTTGTTTGGTTTGATAATTCCTCATTTACATAGACAAAGTGGTAGTGGTCTGATAAATATGACCTAAACCATGCTAATGCAACTCCACAAATGCCAACATAATTCTCCAGCCTATTCAAGAGAATGTCATGATCTATCGTGTTGAATGTAGCACTAAGATCTAAAAGCACTAGAAGAGAAATGCAGCTGCGATCAGATGATAAGAGCAAGTCATTTGTAACTCTGATAAGTGCAGTCTCTATACTGTGATGAGGCCTAAATCCTGATTGAAATTTTTTGGATATACTATTTCTCTGTAGAAATGAACATATTTGGGAGGATACTACCTTTTCTAGTATTTTTGACATAAACGGGAGATTTGAAATCGGTCTATAATTATCAAGTTCTGAGGTTCTGAGATTACAGGAGATACCTCTTTTAAGAGCTTAGTTGGTATAGGATATAACAAACAAGTTATGGCTTTTGATGTTTCGCTAAGTTTTGTTAGCTCTTCATGACTTATGACAGAGAAAGACTGAAGTTGCACATGAGGAAAATTAGTACTCCACACCAAGGCTGCCATCCCCATCTATTTCCTATTTCCATCTCAATCTATTTATATATTTTAGTCATTAATCTTACATTTCATACAAAATAATTTTCTTTAAACTTGGCCCCTAACATTTAATTAATTTACTAATTACCATGACTTGTACTAGACATAAATAACTAATATTGGCATTATATTCATTCTGTTTAATCCAGAGGTAACTGGCCCCCGAGTGAGCCTGGTTTCCCCCAAGGTTATTTTTTCTCCATTAACTAGATCTTATGGAGTTTTGTGTTCCTTGCCACAGTTGCCTTTAGCTTGCTGACTAGGGGTCTAAATCTAAAACAGTCTAAAACAATACAGGCATTACAGCTTCATATTCTGTTCTAGCTCCAAACTAGAAGACAGATTTCTGTCTGGTTGCCAAAAATAAATAAATGTAAAAAATGAAATAAATATATAAAAAAAGGGAAGGAAACGCTATATCAGTCCCTTCCTTTCTTCTATGACCTCCATAACAAGCATTCTCATTCATGGAGGAATTCTTATACTTCCCATGTCTTCGTGCCCTCGACATTGACATATTCGACTATCGTGGGTGCTGAGGCTCGGGGGTATTCGGTGATGCCGCCGGTAGAAGAGACACTTGCGGGTTATCTCTCGCCTGGCTCGGCATCATTGCTAAAGAGACCCACTCTCCCCACAAAGCTGTGCAGGACCACCTCCACTCTTGTGGGGAAGGCTTATCAGGCAACAGGTCAGGCTGGTGCTGCCCTGCACACTATGGCAGTGTTACAGGCGCACTAGGCTAATCTGTTGAAGGACCTGAGTGTGGGAACTATGGTCGACAAAGAGTATTTCTCTGAGCTTCGTCGAGCCACGGATATGTCTCTCTGCACGACCAAGCAGACGGCCCGTGCCATTGGCCGGTCTATGTCTGCTTTAGTCAGCATGGAGAGAAACTTATGGCTTAACCTTTCGGGGCATCAGAGACAAGGACATTTCCTTCTTGATGCCACGGTTTCACCTTGTGGCTTATTTGGTGACGCTATGAATATAGTTATCACCAGGTTCCAGGATGCAAAAAGTCACGAGGAAGCCTTCGGGCAATTCCTTCCTCGCCACACTCAGGGGGAGGGGTCGTAGGCCACCAGCCCCACCCCGGTCCTTCTAGACAGGAGGCTCAAAAACAAAGTGTGGCGAATCGTGCTCGCCCTCGTAAAGACTGGGGTCCGGGTCGTTGCCCTCAGCAGCCCCCAAAGCAAGACCTCAGGGCAGTTATTTCGAAAAAGGAAAAAACCCTGATGGTTTTGTGCCCAGCCTTGTGGGGGTAGCCCCCCTCGGGATGGGATGCGTGTATCATCCACTTCGACCCTCCCGGTACCCCCACGAAACCTCTCCATTCCTGTCACCTCTGGTGTCTCGGGAGGTAGAGGCTTCCAGCTAAATGTTGGGTGTACCGCTGCTTCCTGCCTTAGTCCAGGACGTGGAACACTCAACATCTCTTCAACAGGAAGTGTCAAAATGAATACCCATCTCAGAGAACCTGGCAGCATGGAAACTTCTGCCAGGTATTTCTATGTGGGTCCTAAGAACAGTAGAAAATGGCTACAGAATTCAATACGCTTGCCGCCCTCTGCGTTTCAACGGCATGAAACCAGAGCAGACATGTCTACTGTGGAAAGAACTGCAAAATCTCTTGGTCAAAGGGGCCATAGAACATGTTCCCCTTCTAGAGAAAGAGTCAGGTTTTTACAGCAAATACTTCCTGGTTCCCAAGAAGGGTGGGGGGTTGCGTCCGATCTTTGACCTTCAAGGCTTGAATCGCTCAAGCCGTCAAGACGGGGGCGAAGCTTTCCAATATCGGGTTCTTCCATTCGGTCTAGCCTTATCATCCCGCACATTCACGGAATACATGGATGCAGCACTGGCTCCTTTGCAACTCCGGGGCATCCGCATTCTGAATTACATAGATGACTGACTCATACTAGCACAGTCACAAGAACTGGCATTACAGCACAGGGCTATCGTCTAAGCTCATCTGGTTTCTCTGGGCTTGAGGCTCAACGCCAAGAAAAGCGTCCTCTCTCCCACTCAGAAAACTACCTATCTGGGGATCGTATGGAATTCGATCACAATGCGGGCACAATTGTCTCCCGAGTCCATTCAGAACACCCTGAGCAAAGTCAGGCTAGGCCATCGTTGCACTGTTCGTCAGTATCAACAACTACTAAGTCTCACGGCAACTGCATCCTCGGTGATCCCTTTGGGCCTTTTTTTCATCCAAGGGCCAATCCCCTAGGCTAATAAGGGTTCCGAAAGCAGAAGTGGACCTCTTCGCCTCCCAACAGACAGTGCAATGTCCCCTCTACTTCTCTCTTCCCCCCTGGGCCTGGACACGATGGCACATACATGGCCCAGAATGCGCCTGTATGCTTCCCCCCCGGTTTCTCTGCTCCCGGGAGTCTTGGCCAGAGTTTGCCAGCAAGGGTCCTGCCTCTTACTGATAGCGCCACGCTGGCCGAACAGGGTATGGTTCTCGGAGATAATGTCTCTCCTCGACGGCTCGCCTTTGGCGATTCCGGACAGGAGGGACCTTCTGTCTCAGGCGCAGGGGACAATATTTCATCCCCGGCTCGATCTGTGGAACCTTCATGTTTGGCCCCTGAAGGGTATCAAGGACACTGGGTTTTCACCTGAAGTTATCGAGACCATTCTAAGTGGAAGGGCTCCCTCTACCAGAAGAAGTTACACCAATAAATGGGGTGTCTTTGAAAGATGGTGCAGTGCACATAATGCAGATCCAATTAACTGCCAGATTGCTTCAGTTCTGGACTTTCTGCAGGAAAAATTTTCAGCAGGCACATGCCCCGCCACTTTCAGGGTCTATGTGGCCGCCATTTCGGCTTGCCACACCTTGATTGACGGGGTGCCATTGGGGGGACATCCACTACTCGCTCACTTAATTCGTGGAGCTATGCGACTGAGGTCTCCTGCTAGGACCAGGATCCCTTCATGGGACTTAGCAATAGTCCTTGAGGGTCTGGTTGAGACCCCCTTCGAACCTCTAGAGTCAACGTCTGATAAACTTCTGACTCTCAGGATGGTTTTTCTTATGGCGATCACCTCTCTAAAAAGAACTGGGGATCTACAGGCTCTCTCTGTCTTGCCAGCCTGCTTAAATTTTGCCCCAGGAATGGCTTAAGCAATTTTGCAACCTCACCCTGACTACCTGCCTAAGGTTCCTTTCTCGACCTTACATCTGGTCACTCTCGAAGCCTTCTTCTCCCCGCCGTTCACAACGCCAGAGCAGGATAGACTTCACAGACTTTGTCCAGTCTATGCCCTCCAGACTTATGTCCACTGCACTAGCCAGTGGTGTAAGTCAGGGCAACTATTAATTTGCCATGGGGGCCGCAACAGCGGGGCGGCCGCCACCAAGCAGACTATGTCGCATTGGGTGAGGGACGCTATTGCCCTGGCGAACTTCCGGTCAAGCTTCGCAGTAGGTATCAGGGCTCACTCTACCCGAGGGGTCGCCTCCTCTAAAGCCTTGGTTAGAGGTGTCCCTCTGCAGCATGTTTGAGATTCGGCAGGCTGGTCCTCTCCACACACATTCATTAGATTTTAGAGTTTGGATGTTCATGCCACTCGAGAGTCGACATCACAAGCTCATGTCTAAGACCTCTCGTGCTCTTGTGAGCACAACTACACAACCGTAAGGGGTCCAGACATCCACAGTGCGGCAGTGTGGGTATTCTCGTTCCCAAAGCACTAAAATCAGCGCAGCATCAAAGTGTAGCTTTTTGACAGGGAACGTCTCGGGTTACTTAACTGTAACCCCTGTTCCCTGATAAAAGCAGAATGAGATGCTGCGCTTCATTGCCGCACTGGGATGCCCCTGGACTGCTCTTTAGACAAATTACCTGACTATGCACCTGTGATGCATCTATTTATATCCCTGCTACAGGTGCATCCAATGATGTCACCAGCAGAGGCTATAAATTCCGGTCAATCTTCATTGACTTGTTGCACACATATTCACAGCTGGTCACACCTAAAGTTATTCCCAAAGCGCTAACTCAGCACAGCATCTTGTTCCGCTTTTATCAGGGAACAAGGGTTACAGTCAAGTAACCCAAGACGTTTTCTTTTCTTGTGTTTCTTGTATGTTTCTGGTTCATTAATGTACAATTATTTTCTAAATGTGATTTATTGGATCTTACTTGTAGAAGGACATGACAGGCTTTATGCTCAATCTAAAAAGGATCTTACAGGGCTTAGAGTTTAATGTTTATTCACCACCTGTACCATAGCTAGGACTATGAGCAGTGTTTGGGGTGTGTGATTCATGAACTCTGGAGGCTTTCAAACTTTTTGTTGCACTTTTTGCGGATTCTTAAGTGGATCAAATCGAAAAAAGGAATATAAGAACTTTTTGATTGGATTTACCATGGCACTAAGGAATATATTTTGCATGGGGAAAACCATTTAGATTACAACCACAATGCTTTAATCCACATAATGCATATGCATGCAGCATAACGGATAAGACAGGTCCGCTTTTCAGCAAAACACTCTATATGAAACACTCTGGTAGCATATATGTAGTCTCTGGCCCTGAATATCATTTTGCACATATAAGCAGTAATTAATAACAATTTATCTCAGGTGGATGTCCTTACTACTTTTTCTCTCCCCAGATGGATGCTCAACCACACCTTCACCTCCACATACCCCCCCCCCCCCCCACTCCCTTTTCTGGAGAGGAAGTCCACGACAGCAATCTGTATCCCCGGTGTGGACCACCTCGAACTTAAATGGCTGGAATGCCAGTTACCAATGGTATCGCATACTTCACAAGATGGAGCCATTGGAATGAGGTGTGGTCCAAATAGTGGGTGAATGCTCATCCCAACAAATAGTAGCGGAGAGTGATGATCATGATGCTGCTTCTCTATGGTGCTGCACCTGGGACAGAACAGCACTCAGCCCCCTGTCCCCTGTCCAAGGCATCCATCTGTAAAACAAAAGGGAGAGAGAAATCAGGGGAATGCAAAAGTGGCCCGCCACAATGTGCAGCTTTTACCTGTGTGAAAGCCCGTTGGCACAGCTCCATCTACTGGACATGGTATGGAGCTCTCTTTTTAGTGAGATCAGTCAGTGGGCTTGTGACAGCCAAATTAATTAGGCACAAACCTTTGATAATAGCCAGTCAGCCCCAAGATCTGTCTCACCTCTTGTTTGTTCTTAGGACTCGGGCAGGTCGCAATTGCTGCGTTTTTATCAATTTGGGGTCACATCTGCCCATGACCCAAGTGGAACCCCAGATACCATCACCCTTTGCACTTCTTCGGGCTTGCTGTGAGCCATACTCGTCGCAGTGACCTTAGAACGGCCCACAGATGCTGCATCTGCCACTGCCAGTCAATTCTGTAAATAATGATATCATCCAAATAAACAGCGGCATACGCACCGTGTGGTCTGAGGACTCGGTCCATAAGACGCTTTATCATAGCCAGGGTCCTAAACATACCAAATGGAAGGGTCACATATTGGTGTGGAGAAGGCCGTTTTACGATTTCTCACAGGACATCGCCGTTAAGGGGATCTGCCAATAACTCTATGTTAAGTTCAGTGTCGAGTAAAAGCAATTTCCACTACCTCAGGGGTTGATGTGGTGTTGTATGTGGTTAGTGTGGCCAGTGAGAGGCGAGAACACGTCAGAGAAACTTTTTTGCAATCTGGCAAACTCGTACGTTGTGAAGGTGACAGGTGGTCTCCACACGGGACCGGAGTGAACTGACTGTATTTTAGACTCACCTCCAGACCGAGCTCCTCCCTCTCTGGAACTCTGAAATCCGTTGCCAAGGATACGGGGACCTCTCTCCATGGTTTTAATAGGTTGAGGTGGTAAATTTGGTGAGCCCCACCCCTATCCGTATGCACTACCTAATAGTTGACTTCTCCAACTCGCCGTCTGACCTCAATGGGCCCTTGCCACTTCACGAGTAATTTTGAGCTCGATGTGGGCAGTAATACAATTACTTTATCTCCCTGCGCAAACTCCCCTAGCCGAGCTCCCCGTTTTATAGCCGGGACTGATGTTCTTGCTCTCAGTTCTGCTCTCAGGTCAAGAACATATTGAATTTCATTTTTGCTTTGTAAAGGTTCCTCCTCCCAATTTTCCTTCATGATGTCTAACACGCCATGGGGCTTATACTTATACAATAATTCAAATGGGGAAGAGGCTTTCGGGACCTCTAGTACTGCAAATATCAGGGGTTTCAGCCACCTATCCCATTTCCAAGCATCTTCATGCATGAACTTAAGGATCATATTTTAAGGTTTTATTAAATAGTTCAAACAAGGCCATGTCCATTTGTGGATGGTACAAGCTTGCCAGATGCGTAGTGTATGTGGCATGAAAGCAATACCCTGAACAGTGAGGGTTTCTTTCGGAATTCCCACTCGGGATATAAATCTGAAGAGGGCTTCCACAACACTACTTGCTGAGATGTTGTGAAGAGGCACTGCTTACAGGTATCGTGTTGTGTATTCCACCAGAAACAACACAAAGTGATGCCTGTGTGCTGACCATTCTAATGGCCCTACGAGGTCCATGGTAACTCTGTCAAAGGGAACCTTGATCAATGGAAGAGGGCACAATGGTGCTTTTTGGGTGGCCGGTGGATTCACCAGCTGACAGTCACATACATAACCGTGAATGCTCGGCCAATAGAAATGAGCCATGAGATAGCTTAAGTGTTTTCCCCTGTCCCAAATGACCCACCATCAGACTATGATGAGCCGCCTGGAACAACATTTTCCGACGGCTCCCTGGTGCTAACAACTGTGTTGTATCATTTGTCTGAGCATCCTGCGTCACTCAATGCAAGCGATCATTTATAATTGAGAAATATGGATATGTGAGTGCAATGCATGGCTGAAGGCGTTGACCATCAGTCACTTTCAATTGGTCAAACGCGTGCTTAAGAGTCTCGATTCACATCTGCTCCAGAGGAAAATTCCCAGTGGAATTCCCCTAGGGAAGCTGAGGCTTCATCCTGATGCAGAGGTCACACCTCACCTTCAACCGATTATCTGTATTCGGTGCCCCATTTTGAACCAAGCATTGATGAATAGATGTTTGGTTACAACCTGAATCCACCAAGACTTGGTATGTACCCCCCCAATACTCACAGGTATTTGGTACATCCAAGCTCAATCAGGAACCTGGATCAATGTCCCCACCTCCATCTCACCATTGTTCGTGGACATGACTTTGCTCCCCGCAACTCCAACGGACCAGCCCGGACCTCACACCCACACTAGTGGTGGCAACTTCTCCCACCTGAGAGGAAGAATGGTAGAGCCGGGGTAGAGAGAGAGACAGGAGGGTTAATACACCCCCGGTCTCAGGGGATTGTTCCACCATTTCCGGGGGAATGGGATAGGTCAGAAGGAAGGAGGGGAAGGGACGGGGGAGGGATCACAGAGAGAGAGAGAGAGTGTGGCGCATGGCCCCCGGGTACACTGATGAGTTGCTGATGGCACACTGCACGAGAGTTTGTTTGTAGCCTGCTTAGGCTGCTTAGAATTGCTTATTCTTATTCTCAAACATTCATCGTTATATTCATCGCTCATCATTATATCCTTTGTCATTTTACCATGTTTCAGGTTTTTCTTCTTTTCTACTGTTTCATCTGCGTGTATTTTACCTGTTTCTGCTGGCACCTAGCTAGAGTCTGTGTTTGTAGCCTGCTAGTTTTTTAGCATCGCATATATATCTGTTTTCATCCTTTAATCCTTAACATCTGCCATTTTTAAGCACGCATCGGGTTTTCCCTCGTATTATTCTCTTATCGCGATTCAACTGCACGCATATTCCACCTGCATCCGCGTTCTATTTTTACTCTGATTAAACTGCGTGCATTTTTTCAGCACGCACCCGTTTTTTTCTCCTCTGCAGTACACAGCGTCTGACATTAAATCAAATTTGCAAGTGCTGGCTAATGCTAAACGTACATTTTCTAAAATTGTTATCCATGTCAGCACTAATGATGTCCGGCTTCGCCAGATGGAGATCACTAAAGATAATGTTAAAGAGGTGTGCAAATTTGCAAAAACTATGTCAGACACTGTAATATGCTCTGGTCCCCTCCTTGCTCATCGTGGTGATGAGGTTTATAGATTAGTGTCACTGAATGGCTGGATGTCTGAGTGGTGTCTGAAGAATAAAATAGGATTTATAGACAATTGGAAGAGATTTTGGGGTAGACCTGACCTGATAAAAAGAGATGTACTCCATCCCTCCAGGGAAGGTGCCTCTCTCCTCTCTAGTAATTTGGCTCATATTCTAAATGAATGATAGTATTTGACTAACTGGGGCCCAGGTCAGGAAGCAGACAAACTGGTTAATCCAAATGTCTGCTAGCTGCCTTGAGATGTCACACAGGTCACATAAACTACAACACATAGAGACAGTATCACCTAGATATCTCATAGACACTGTGTCTGTTCCCCGAACTACCAAACACAATACCCTCAATAAATCATTTAGGAAAAATTTGATTAAGGTCAAACTTGAACAAAACAAACAAATTAAATATACACATCATATAAAAATAGGGCTACTAAACATTAGATCTCTTTCTACCAAAGCACTAATTGTTAATGAAATTATTACAGATCATAGATTGGATGCACTCTGTTTGACTGAAACCTGGCTTAAACCGGATGAATATATTAGTTTAAATGAATCTACTCCCCCAGGTTATTGTTATAAACTTGAGCCTCGTCTGAAGGGTCGAGGAGGAGGTGTTGCTACAATTTACAGTGAAGTTTTTAGTGTTACTCAGACGACAGAACATAAATGTAAGTCTTTTGAACTAATAATGCTTAATGTGACACCGTCAGATATAAATAAAAAATCTCTGTCGTCTTTTGTCCTTGCTACAATGTATAGATCACCCGGGCCTTATTTTGATTTCCTTGTTGAATTTGCTCATTTTTTTATCAGATCTTGTAGTTACTATAGATACAGCTTTGTTGGTGACTTCAACATTCACATAGATAATGAAAATTATACATTGGGATTAGCATTTATCGATATTCTCAACTGTATTGTAGTCAGACAAAATGTAACAGGACCAACTCATCGCCATAATCATATGCTAGATTTAATTCTGTAATATGGAGTTGATGTTGATAATATAGAAATTCTGCAGCAGAGCGATGACATCTCGGATCATAATCTCGTCTCTTGTATGCTGCAATCAGCTAATGTTACTCAATCTACACCTCGCTATCGTTCAAGTAGAATCTTTTGACCACTTTTAGTTCAATTCTTTTGACCACTAAAGATAGCTTCACTAATAATCTTCCAGATCTATCTCATACACTCAATAAACCCCAAACCCAGAAGAACTTGATGAAATAACAAAACAAATAAAGGCAGTCTTCTCTAGCACTCTTGATATTGTTGCCCCACTTCGATTAAAGAAAATTAAAGAAGTAAGCCCTGCACCATGGTACAATGACCACACTCATGCTCTCAAGAAAGAAGCTCGGAAAATGGAACGCATGTGGAAAAATACAAAATTAGAAGAATTTTGTAGTGCATGGAAGGATAGTGTCTGTAGATACAGACAAGCACTAAAAGCTGCCAGGTCAGCATATTTGAGTAAACTCATAGAAAATATCCACAACAATCCTAGATGTTTATTCAGTACTGTGGCTAAATTGGTTATGAATAAAGCCTCGACAGATTCAGATATTATGTTGCAGCACAAGAGTAATGACTTTCTTTACAGATAAAATTTAAATAATCCTAAATAAAATTGGAATTATGCAATCATCTGTCATAGCACCTCAGAAAACAGTGTCTAATAATTTTCCACAAGTGCAACTTCAATCCTTCTCTGTCATAGGTCATGAAGAGCTAACAAATCTCATCGAAACATCAAAAGCCACAACATGTTTATTAGATCCTATACCAAATAAGCTCTTAAAAGAGGTATCTCCTGTAATTTCAGAACCTCTTCTTAATATTATTAACTCCTCGCTATGGACATGTCCCAAGAAACTTTAAAATGGCAGTTATCAAACCGCTTACTAAGAAGCCACAACTTGATCCTGGAGAACTGGCTATTTATAGACTGATTTCAAATCTCCCATTTATGTAAAAAATACTAGAAAAGGTACTATCCTCCCAAAGATGTTCATTTCTACAGAGAAACAGTATATACGAAGAATTTCAGTCAGAATATAGGACTCATCACAGTACAGAGACTGCACTGATCAGAGTTACAAATGACTTGCTCTTATCATCTGATCGTAGTTGCATTTCTCTTCTAGTGCTTTTAAATCTTAGTGCTGCCTTCAACACGATAGATCACGACATTCTCTTGAATAGGCTAGAGAATTAAGTTGGCATTTGTGGAGTTGCATTAGCATTGTTTAGGTCATATTTAGCAGACCGCTACCACTTTGTCTATGTAAATGAGGAATTATCAAACCAAACAAAAGTAAAATATGGAGTGCCACAGGGATCAGTTTTAGGGCCTCTGCTTTTCTCCATGTATATGCTTCCCCTGTGAGATATTATCAGGAATCGTGAAATACGTTTCCACTGCTATGCCGACGATACACAACTTTATATTTCTTCAATAACTGATGAGATTCCAAAATTCTCAAAATTAGCAGAGTGAATCAATGAAATTAAAGACTGGATGGCCAAAAATTTCCTTCTACAAAATTCTGACAAAACAAAGGTACTAATTATTGGACCAAAAAACAAAACAAAAAAAAAAACAAGCCACCACAATATAATTTGACTCTCAATGGATGTACTGTTACATCATCTCCAACAACGTAGAACTTAGATGTTATATTTGATACCAATCTGTCCTTTGAAAATCAAATTACCAATGTTTTAGAAGAGCATTCTTCCACCTAAGAAATATTGCTAAATTAAGGCACATGCTCTCTGTTGCTGATGCCAAAAAACGAATTAATGCGTTCATGACCTCAAGACTAGTAATGCATTACTGGGAGGATGTCTTTTAGATCAGTAAATAAACTTCAATTGGTTTATTTAGCCCAATTTTATCATTGTTACATTGGCTACCAATGTAGAAATTCATTCGCTCCTAAACTATGGAATAGTCTCCCTAACACTGTTGAGATGCAGACACACTCCCTCAGTTTAAGTCTAGACTAAAGACTCATCTATTTAGCCAGGCATACACCTAATTTATCCTCCAACCCAAAATTAGGCTGCTTTAGTTGGGTCTGCTGGACCCAGAAACATTGATCATGATTTATAACTCTTCAATAAATTGAATGGCATTTATGCTAATCTTATTTTATTTGTTTCCCTGTCTCAGCCTCGGGACTCCTATCCTGAGGTCACGAGAACTGGCTGGATCCAGCACCATTCCTGCTTCGTATTGGACTCCACTGCTACATGTCGCTGAATAATGATGACTAAATGCAGCCGGTGCCAGCCAAACATCACTTCAGTCTATTATGATGGACATCAGAGGATGAACTGATGCCAACTCCAACCATAAGACATGGGATTCTTCATATGCCATTGTCTGAACCTTGGATTTAGGATGGACCACACCGAACCTCACCGAAATTACCGGCCAGGTTGAACTGCGTTTCACATCCCTGATCTCTGCCTGCATCACCTCTTGAAATGGAATGCATAGACTAACAATTGCCAATAAAAGCCTTCATCAGTCAATTAACAAGGACAATGGCATCTATGTGAACTTCTGCAGTTGATCCAGGATGGACTTCAAAGACATTGGTCATTAATCTTACAGATCAAACAAAATCAATGTTTAAACACTGACCCTTAATACTTACTTAGTTTAATAATTTTAAACCATGACTTTAATTATACATAAGTAATATTTCATTATATTCATGATGTTAGCCAGAGGGGAACTGGCCCCCACAGTGAGTCTGGTTTCTCCCAAGGTTATTTTTCTCATTTTTCTTGTTATCTTATGGAGTTTTGTGTTCCTTGCCACAGTCGCCTTCAGCTTGCTCACTGGGGTTATTAATACAATTATTATTTAATTACTTATTTTTAAACACGATTAACAATCGTATTTGATCTAATTACACAATGATGATTCATCGATATTATAGACATTATAGTTTTATAGTCTCTTAATGCCTGATCTTCTGTAAAGCTGCTTTGAAACAGTGTGTGTTGTGAAAGGTGCTATACAAATAAAATTGACTTGACTTGACACCGCTAAATTGTCTTCCGCCATCTGTACTACTTCATTCAACGACACTGGACGGTGGCACTGGACACACTCTGCCATTCCTTTTGGTAGTCGGGAGATGAATTGCTCCAGCACCACATGATCAATGACATGCCTGATGCCACTGGGCTCCTAAGCCAGCAACCACCGCCGGCTGTCGTCATGGAGCTGTTGAGCGAACTTTGCTCAGCATCAGGGATCATAACCGCTGGCAGTGCTCCTCTGGACTGCAGCCGACCCTCTGCAGGATGGCTTTCTTCAGTTTGGGGTACCTCAAGACGTTGTCGACCAGGAGCTTTTGGGCTGTGAGTTGGGCCTCCCCAGTCAGCCGCACTAAGATTTGGACCGTGGCAATTCCAGAGCTTGGGCTTTGTACTTGAAGAGCTCTAAAAAGGCCTCCGGATCATCTTGCGCCCCAATCTTTGCGAGAAACACATGGGGGTTTGCTGCTACAGGAGTCACAGTGTGCACCCCGTCCTGAGGCACCAAGCACTGCAATGCCCATCGGTCCTCCTTTTGCCCTCCAAGGAGTGCATCCAAATGCTGTTGCTGCTCTACCCGCTGATCCATGAGGGCCTGGTGTTGAGCCTGGAGGATGCTGGTGAGGGTTCAGAAGACTTCCTCCAGCAGCAAAGATGGCTCCATAGCAGCGAACCTTCCTCCTTATCCCGGGTTTCAGCACCAGTGTAACAAAAGATACGTCTCGGGTTACTTAACTGTAACCCCTGTTCACTGATAAAATAGGAACAAGATGCTGCGCTGATTTTAGCGCTTTGGGAACAGCTTTAGGTGTGACCAGCTGTGAATATGTGTGCAACACGTCAATGAAATTGACTAGAATTTATAGCCTCTGCTGGTGACATCAATTGGATGCACCTGTAGCAGGGCTATAAATAGATGCATCACAGGTCAGGTATTTTGTCTGAAGAGCAGTCCTGGGGCATCCCAGTGCGGCAATGAAGCGCAACATCTCGTTCCGCTTTTATCAGGGAACAGGGGTTACAGTTAAGTAACCCGAGACGTTCCCTGCAAAAAGCTACAATTTGATGCTTCAGGTGAAAGCCCACTGTCCCTCAGTTGTTACCCTTCAGGGGCCAAACATGAAGGTTCCACAGCTCTTGGCCGGGGATGAAATATTTTCCCCTGCGCCTGAGACAGAAGGTCCCTCCTGTCCGGAATCGCCCAAGGCAAGCCGTCAAGGAGAGACATTATCTCTGAGAACCATATCCTGTTCCGCCAGCGCAGAACTATCAGTAAGAGGAAGGACCCTTGCTGGCGAATTCTGGCCAAGACTCCTGGGAGCAGAGAAACCAGGGCGAAAGCATACAGGCGCATTCTGGGCCATGTATGTGCCATCGCATCCAGACCCAGGGGGGGCTGGGTGACTCAGAGAGAAGTAGAGGGGACATTGCACTGTCTGTTGGGAGGCAAAGAGGTCCACTTCTGCTCTTGTAAAATTTCAACCAGATTTGTTCCACTACCTCGTGGTGGAGTTTCCTCTCCCCCATCGGTATTTTCTGTCTGGACAGTAAATCTGCTCCCATTCAGGCCATTAAGCTGCTCTGATTAACAGGAGCTTGCCCTGGGCCCAAAGGAGAATCTGCCATGCCAGTCTGTTCAGCTGGCGTGAACGTAGACCTCCTTGATGGTTTATGTAAGAGACTACCAATGTATTGTCCACTCGCACCAAGACATGGCAGCCTCTGGAGGAAGTATTTCAGGGCCAGAAATACAGTCATCAACTCGAGACAGTTATTGTGACAATCGAGCTGATGACCCTAACATTCCCCTTGAGCTGGACGAACTTGTTCTGTGGCCCCTTTGACCAAGAGATTTTGCAGTTCTTTCCACAGTAAACATGCTTGCTCCAGTTTCACAGTAGTGGGAACCACACCGTTGAAATGCGGAGGATGGCAAACAAATTAAATTCTGTAGCCTTTTTCTACTGTTCTTAGGACCCACATAGAAACACCTGGCAGTAGTTTCCATGCTGCCAGTTTCTCTGAGATGGGTATCGATTCTTACACTTCCTGTTGAGTTGATGTTGAGTGTCCCGTGTCCTGGACTACTGCAGAATGCTACAGAATGCCCAACATTTTGCTGGAAACCACAAACTCATGAAACACCGGAGGTGGCGGGAATGGAGCAGTTTTGTGGGGGTATCGGGAGGGTACAGGTGGATGTTTCACGTGCCCCATCCCAAGCGGGGTCTACCCCCACAAGGCTGGCGCAAAACTGTCAGGTTTATTTCCTTTTTAGAAATAACTGCCCTGAGGTCTTGCTTTGGGGGCCGCTGAGGGCGACAAACCAGTCCCCAGTCTTTACGAGGGGGAGCACGATTCGCCACGCTTTGTTTTTGAGCCTTCCATCTAGAAGGACCGGGGTGGGGCTGGGTGGCCGACGGCCCTGAGTGCGGCGAGGAAGGAATTGCCCGAAGGCATCCTCGTGGCTTTTTGCCTCCTGGAAACTGGTGATAACTACATTCATAGCATAACCAAATAAGCCAGAAGGTGAAACCGGGACATCGAGAAGGAAAACTTTGTCCTTATCTCTGATGCCTGGCAGGTTGAGCCATAAGTGTCTCTCCATGCTGACTAAAGCAGACATAGACTGGCCAATGGCGCAAGCCATCTGCTTGGTTGCACAGAGAGACAGATCCGTGGCTCCACGAAGCTCAAAGAAAGCCTCTTCGTCGACCGTGTTGACCACACTCAGGTCCTTCAACAGATCAGCCTGGTATGCCTGTAACACTGCCATAGTGTGCAGGGCAGCACCAGCCTGACCTGCTGCCTGATAAGCCCTCCCCACAAGCGTGGAGGTGGTCCTGCATGGCTTTGTGGGGAGAGTGGGTCTCGTTAGCAATGATGCCGAGCCAGGCGAGAGATAACCCACAAGTGTCTCTTCTACCAGCGGCATCACGGAATACCCCCGTGTCTCAGCACCTACGATAGTTGAATATGTCGACGTTGAGGGCACGAAGACACAGGAAGTAAGAAGATGCCTCCATGAACGAGAAAGCTCGTTGTGGAGGTCATCAAAGAAAGGAAGGGACTGATATAGCGTTTTTTTTGGCCACCAGAAAGAAATCTGTCTTCTAGTTTGGAGCGTTTGGGGGTCTCTTATTCATGTGGCCAGTCTAACTGTAGCCTGGTCACAGCCCGAGTAACCACCTCGAATAATTCCTCAGCCACTTTATTATTGTGCGTGGAATGTTAGAGGTGGGTGCTCAAAGTCTGCAGACTCAAGAGATTCAGCATCTCCCTCGTGAAACGAAGAGGCGCCGAAGCGTGCTTCAGGCTCACGAGAAGGATCAGCTGGATCTGGGGAGAGAGCGAGAGATAGGGACGGACCCACCTCTCGCTTCTCAGCCAGATCAATGTGTGAGCCCCACGATGAAAGACTGTAAACAGATCGTAATGCTCGCAACCGCCCCACCCAAACACAAGAGCAGCATACTCTTCCCCCAAACACACAAAACAAAACTGGTGTGTGTCCGTTTCAGCCATAGAGCATACACACGGGAACACACACTGCTTGCTTTGCTTCTTGGAAAGGAGAAAAGTTTTTCTGCACACTGCCTAACAAATTCTAACTCCTAAAGAGGAAAGTTCTAACAGCTTGAGAAGCACAATAAACACAGAGTGTTCTGAAGACAAAAGATCTGACGATCCACCTGTGATGGTGCATCCAATTGATGTCACCAGCAGAGGCTATAAATTCTAGTCAATTTCATTGACGTGTTGCACACATATTCACAGCTGGTCACACCTAAAGCTGTTCCCAAAGCACTAAAATCAGTGCAGCATCAATGTGTCTGACAATATTTGATGTTTCTCAGTAGTAAATATTATATACATTGTGTCAAAATGATTGATGTGTTATGATTGATGACCTAATTGGTTCACCTTTGACCTTTGCTTCCAGCTGGTGACCGTTCTCATTTCAAACCAAAGCACAAATCATCATGTCTCAAGACTTTACTACAGGACTTACTGGAGCCTTCGCATCACCCGATGACACGGCTACTTCAGCACGGAGCGATGCTCCTGCAGGGAATCCTGTCATCGGCCATTGGCTGGACAAGTTTTGCATGGCGTTTGGCTACCACAATCTAACGTTCATTTCATCTCACAGATCAGGACGCACGCTTCCTGATGCAGCAACTCTTAAGCGGGATGACGACACTGATTGAGTTGTTGGTGTAAAGGGGTTCAATTTTATAAAAGCAGTCATAGTGGCCATTCTGGAGCATCTCCTCGACGTGAAGTTAAAAGAGTTGTGCTACGGTTGTGAAGTGGATAACCCCAGTCAGGTCCAGCACACGTGTTTGTATGATCCTGACAAGTATTTCCTTTTCACACATTTTGAAGAAATTTCCTGTAAAGTGTTTAAACCGATGTTAAATCAAGTCATCGGCCATGCTTTGAAACCATTTGGATTGACACCGACTCCTCAGAGAATCCATGGAATTGTCGAAAGCGTGTTGTGTGAGCTAAGAGAGGAGCCATCACATTCTACAGAGACTGCGTGAAATCCGTGAGAAGCTGGTGAATGATAGCGGTGAACAGGTTGTCTATGACGCAGTGGACGGGTGGAAAGACAGTCCGACTGGTTCCTTATTTTGACGCTAACATGGGTAACTGCTGCGGTGTTACTGGACTGCTTAAATTTATTCTGAGACGTCGTCTTCAATGTGAAATAGTCAATATGCTGTATAAGATCATTAATGATGATAGTTCTGGACAAAACAAGCATGTAAATGACCCCTATATTAACAAACGGGTGATTTGTCAAAAGAAGCACATGGATATAGTCAGAGGTCTATCAAACGACTGGACTGAAATGATACAACACTATGCCTGCCAGAATGATTCGCCCTGTGTGTTTCTTAAAAACATTCTAAATTCATTGTTTGAACGCGATAATGGCTGTAAAATTGCCGATATAATATGCTTATGTACATATGTAACTGATACGTGTGTGATATGTCTTTGAAAATGTTAATATTCTGGTTAATTACCTGATTGACAAAAATATTGATACATGTGTTAATTTCCTACAATATCTCGACATTGCTTGATGTTGGTGTTTCTATTTTAACTGTATAAGCATGCATTGTACTGTGTGATTACCCCTGATTTAAAATAAAAGGTGATTTTTATAGAATCACTGTTTCATTATTTACGTGGTGTCTGATCTGGTAACATGACCGAGCAATTGCATAAGGTGTACTACTCTCCATCAAACCCTGGCTCTTTAGGGGGTATAAATAGATTAAAACGTGGTGTATTAGAGGAAAGTGGTGATTTGCTAAGTGATAAAGAAGTTTCAAACTGGTTAGCCAGTCAAGATGCATATACACTCCACAAACCACTACGCCATAATTTTAAAAGGAACAGGGTCGTTGTTTATGGTATTGACACACAGTTTCAAATGGACCTGGTAGATATGTCAATCTATTCTATGGAAAATGACAATACTAAATGTCTCCTTACATGTATAGACGTGTTTAGCAAATATGCATGGGTACGTTGTATAAAGAACAAGACTGGAATGGCTGTGTCCAATGCATTAAATACTACAAGAGGGTAGAGTCCCTCAGAAAATTCAGACTGACAAGGGGAAGGAATTTTTTAACAAGCATTTCCAACAACTAACTAAAAAGCACAACATTTACCATTTCAGCACAGGGAGTGAATTGAAGGCAAGCGTTATTGAACGCTTTAATAGAACATTAAAAGGACGGATGTGGCGGTATTTAACAGCTATAAACTCTAAACACTACATCGACGTTTTACAAGACATTATTCAAGGATACAACAGTAGTTATCACAGAAGTATTAAAATGCGGCCTGTAGATGTCAACAAAGAAAATGAACCGGTCGTCTAAGACAATTTGTATGGTAATATGTGTAAGAAGACACCTGTATTTAAATACAAAATCGGCGACGTGGTTAGAATATCAAAGATGAGGGGTCCTTTTACCAAGGGGTATGAACAAAACTACACAGATGAGTTCTTCACTATAACCGAATGTATACCACGTCAACCACCAGTCTACAAACTATCTGATTATGATGGTGAAGTTATCGACGGATCATTTTATGAAGAGGAGCTACAAAAAATTATTGTGGACAAGGACAATGCTTTTAAAGTAGAAAAGATATTAGACAAGAAGAAGCGTGGTAAAAAAATCCATGGTTCTTGTACGGTGGGTGGGATGGCCTCCGAAGTTTGACAGTTGGGTTAATGACAAAGATGTTGTAGATCTACACACCTCTTAAAGCATATAAAAATATACATTTGACACCGAGTTCATTTCTGCAGTAAACGGTCATGGATGAAGCAGGGTTTTATGTCACATTGCCATGCAATGCTTCATTAGCTCTTTACCCTGAAAACCGAATTTCGAATTACAGAACAAGATTAGCCAGACCTATAAACTTAAAAGTCAATTGGGAGGTGGGTCTGGCTGAAATTGAATACCCTAGATCTTGGTACACTATTACTGATGATGATGCAAATTTCCTCTTGAGAGATGTTATCAACAAAAAAGAAAATTTTGAGAACATAAATCTGAAAAGCGGATATTATGACAAAGTTGTGCCTGTAATTAGGGAGATAAATGCTTTGCTACCTAATCATGTACGTCTCGGTTACGATCATGTGAAAAACAAAGTGTACATGACAGCGCCACTAGGAGCAGCCTTAACATTCTATGGTAAACTAGCCATTATTTTGGGTGTAATACCGGAGAAACCATAGGAAGCTGTAAATGAGCATAGTGAAAACAATTTTACACCAGTGTACGCACCACACCAAGCCGACATAAACGGAGGATTTTACAACATATACGTGTACACAGATGTTATCGAATATCAAACTGTGGGGGATGCACACGTTCCGCTTTTGAGATGTGTACATATAACCGGATCGGGCCGTGAAATGGTCAGTGTGACATATGACAGATCGCACTACATGTCAGTGAATACAAATTCTATTGGAGAGATTTGTATTGAACTAAAAGACGACAGAAACAGGGGAGTGCCATTTGCTTATTGTAAAGTTGTCGTTAAACTACACTTCAGACCTCTGAAACAACCGATCCTTTAAAAATGGTGTATTATAACCCATACCAAATGGATCCTACTCATTATGTAAACTATTATAAAAATCAAGCAGGCGGTGGAATGCCGGGGTATGCGAGGGGAGGTATATATTTCAGGGGTTTGTTTAGAATGGCTCTTCCATTGTTAAAAAGAGGTTTCAGCATAGCCAAACCACACCTTAAAAATGCTGCTAAAAACATAGTCAGCGACATTGTCACCAATGCCATGACACATTCCTTTAATAACAATAAATCTCAAGATGGTTCCTAAACCACCTGGAGTGAGGAGGGGGAGGAGTGGTCAAGTGGTAAAGAAAACCAGGAAACCCCCTAAGAAAACTGCAGTTAGACAACAAAGACGAAAGATAGCTGTGAAGCGTGTCTCATCTGGATCGGCTAAGAGATCTGTTAAAACTATATTCTAAACCATGGCTCTGCTACATACCATGTCCGAAGAATGTATTAAATCCGAACTGGATCTGTTTACAGTACCGATGACTCAGACGGCTATTGAAAAAAACACATACATTGAAATACCTCCTCTATCTGCAATATCGGACAGCACCCCCTTGGAATTTTTTATAGCGGGGAATGGTGAAGATTATGTAGATTTGAATAATACACTACATGCGTGTTAAAATCACAAATCCGGACGGTTCAAATATCAGAGATGGGACTCCTGTTGGACTTGTCAATTATCCAGGAAACACTATATTTTCACAGGTTGATTTATCACTTGGTGATAGGTTAATTTCACAGAGTACAAACACATACCCTTATCGATGTATTATAGAATGCCTTTTAAACTATGGTAAAGATACCCTGGAAAGTGTATTCTCAGCAGGGTTATTTTAAAAAGATTCTGCAGGACATATGGATGTAGGCGACCCGGCAGGGGCTAACATTGGTCTGACAAAGAGGGCTGCCTTTAGCAACGAAAGTGCCGTAGTCAAACTTTTATCACACATACGCAGCGATATTTTCTTTCAAGAAAAACTAATGCTTAATGGGGTGGACATTAAAATCCATCTGACAAGAGGCAAAGATGAATTTTGTCTAATTAGGAGTGATGCTATAGCATATAAACTAAATATTTGATCAGCTTCTCTGTTTGTCAAAAAAGTATCAGTTTCACCAGGAGTGAGACTGGGACACGCTCAAGCCCTGCTCTCAACCACAGCCAAATACCCAATTGATAGGGTCTGTCTGAAAAATGTTTCCATACCAGCTGGAGGCAGTGTATCAAACCAGGAAAACCTATTCTTAGGAACGCTCCCCAAATCTATCATATTGGGCATGGTTGATAATGATGCTTTTACAGGGGCATACGATAAAAACCCTTTTGCATTTAAACATTACGATCTGGAGTTTCTAGCTGTTTATGTGGATGGTCAGCAACACCCCGCTAAACCATTACAACCCGACTTTGGAGCAGGCACAGCTGTACGTGAGTTTTACCAGCTAGCGCTTACGTCTGGAAGACATCTAAAAAACCAAGCATTGGTAATCGACAGAGAAGATTTTCTGCAGAGTTATACCCTTTATGGTTTTAACCTCACTCCAGACGAAGAGTGTGGCCAACACATCTCGCTTGTTAAGTCTGGGAATATCAGACTAGAAGTGCGGTTCAGACAACCGCTTCCAAGAACCATTAATCTGATTGTTTATGCTGTTTTTGACAACATCATTGAAGTTTCTAACCGAAGACAGGTGCTTGTTGACTACTATTAATTAATTAAAAGCATGAATACCATACAACTTACCATGGCTATGGAGAGAATCACACAAAACACGCATTTTCTTGGTGTACTACCTTGTGATCATTTACCAAAGGATCCGTTAAGAACACTACCCACGTCTGCCATAATCAACACACATCCTTCACACCTCCCCGGGGAACACTGGCTGGCTATTTACATAAATAAGGATGGTTCAGCATTTTTCTTTGACAGTTTCGGTAATAGTCCTGATTTTATTCATTTTCCTGTATCAATCATTGTTTTTCTAAAAAGGAATTCAACACGTGTTCAATATTCAGCTAAACAAGTTCAGCATTTTATGTCTGACACATGTGGTCATCATTGTGTTTTCTTCCTATATCATATGATTCGAGGTCATGATTATGATGATGTTATGATGCTTTATAGTGATGATTTAATTAATAATGATGAGCTTATATCGCGTTTTGTGAAAAAACTAAGGATAACTCATTGTAATAGTACTGCATTTACGTGTATTCAATGTGTGCAAATAGGTGAAATGTTTATGTTAAATACATGATTTGTAAAATGAATGTTTCTAATAAATAAAAAGAGCACAATGCCAAAATGTACCAATGTCATGGCTTTATTGAATATCACATGATTAATTTGTACAAAAAACATGAACAACTAAATTATACAACATCAAAATGACAACCACTCGTTTTGATCATGATATGGTGATTTAAACGCTGATACCTCTGAGTCCTTAGAAGAAGGTGTACTTAAATACATTCTTTGTACCATAGAGGACGATGTAGACGGTTTGGTTTTAAATTAACTTATTACATGTCTAACAGTATGGTTTGGTACTGTTGAATAGGGATGTTTAAAGCAGCAATTGCCTGCAAAAACTCAGTCCATACATGAGGCCTACGGTCATCCCTAATTTTATGGGGGGCTGTTATACTCTTCACAAGATCCAACACGTGTGATCCCTGTATAGTGA